>CAXIVR010000007.1:8365324-8965324 GCA_964035755.1 Teleogryllus oceanicus
ACGAGTAGTTTAGGCGCTAGTCTTGTTAACATACAGGACATTTTACTTTCAATTGGTTTTTCGGCATCAAATACCCACAAATCTGGGATTCTGTCTTCATCACGTGTTAGAGAATTTTTTATCTCTTAATTTAGCAACTGAATTTATCCAATTTTTCCTTATCGGGGTCCGGCAATGCATTTTTTCGCCGATAATTCATCGTTTTTTCGCGCCGCATTACATAATTTTCTCCATACTACTTATATTAATCCGTATAGTATATACTATACGAGAAAGTAACAAGAGGGGCCTAAAAATGACAGACTTTCTCATAATAAAGTTTTTTGGTTTCCTTAGTGTAGACTGGCGCTACTGCCTTGCCCCATCCTTTTATTAACTGCCGTCTATCGTCGCACAAAGTACATTTATTTGACATTTTTCCAACTCGTCGGTTTCCTAATAGTGGAACCGAAATATTATTTAAAGGATATTAAAGAAGATTAAATCTTCTTCCTAAAAGGCAATTTTTATTGAAAAATTTAGAAAATATTGAAAAAAATTGGAGAATAAGCATTACTGTAAATGCGAAATTTGAAGCGCTTTTGTACAGGATTCTATTGAGTTTTCGAAAAACACCATTTTAAGTCATTTGAAGTATCTTCACTCACAATACAATCATATATACAAATCGATGGAAATGTTCATATTAAAGGCGTGAGAGATATTTTGAAAATAATACATTTGTGTAATTTTTAAAAGAAACAAAACAAGTTTTGAAAAAAAACACCAAAATGAACTTTACGTCACATTAAACAATGCAAAGAGTACTATTTATTGCAAAAGTATGAAGAAAACATTTGGAGCCATTATTGCGAAAATAGCATTTGAGCGTTTCTGAAAAGGCGGAAATTTGGGCTCATTGTTCCAGAGAACTGTTTAAATTTTCGAGAAACTTTATTTGACATTATTTTCAGCCCATGTACTCAGAATCTAATAATGTGAAGAAAACTTCTGTAATGTAAATATTATCGACGTGTCAGTGAAATTTAAAAAAATAAACTTTTGTAATTTTTGAAAAAGAATAGAGGAAAATGGCGATTGTGTCATCATATGGGGTACATTTAGCACTACCGCTAGCAAAAATGTAAAGATAGAAATCGTAGCGATTTTTTTAGAAAAGCTGTTTTTTGTTACTTTTTTAAATTTCTAATATTTCACGCACTATAGCGCGAAAACTAGTGAAATTTTCAAACAATTGTACCTGAACTTAATGAAAGAACTAATTATTGACTAAAAATTTCATTTGAAATATAAATCTCTATCTTGAATTTTATAGTTGTAGGAAGAAGCCAAAAATAGCAAACTTTTGCAATTTTCGAAAATTCAGAGTTAACCGTGAAAATCGGACATATGCCAACCTTATATTTTACTCTGTCTTACAAGAAATTGAATGAAAAGATTGGAATCGTTTTTGAGATAATTTTGAAAATGTCCGGGGGACTTTATGTAAAGTACTCCCAAATTTTTAAGAAGGCTTTTCAAAATCTCAAAGGTTTAACTAGAGCCAAATGGACATGGATTTCTTGAATTTCAAAAAGATCGTGTTGTTTTGACGCTAGTAGTTTTCACAGTCAGACGGACAGACGGATAGACAGACGGGCGGACGGACGTTGTCCTTTCAATTGTTTTTTCGGAATCAAGTTCCCACAAAACAGGGATTCTGACTACACTACATGTTAGAGGATTTCTGTCTTCATTAACAACCACTTTATCGTTGTCTGGGCCCGACGATGAATATTTTTTGCCGAAAATCCGCCGTTTTTGCCGAAAATCCGCCATTACGTAACTTTTTCTATACTACGTATACGAGAAAGTAAAAAGGAAGTTCAACGAAAATGAAACCTGGATCATTCTCTTGCGCGTACTTTATGCTATCTGAGTCCAAAATTGAATTAAAAAATTTCGTAGCATTTTTGAGAATGTTTAGATATGTAGTTGAAGCTTTAAGTAAAAACCCTCAAAAATCAAAATATCCGTTTTAAACCTGCGAAGAATCGAGTTCGTTCAGACCGAAGGGGAAATATGAATTTAGGAGATAATCCGCTGAACGGTTTAGGTGCTAGTGTTGTCCATAAACTGACAGACGGATACACAGATAGACACTTGTAACTCTACTGTATAAAATATTTTTTTTGTTTGCAAAGTAATACAGAATATTCTTAAATGTTAAACAAAAATAAACTTACGTGCTTGTATTGAACATAATCATAACATCATTATTGCAGGGGGATAATTTAGAGCATTTTATAAGTAAAAACAAGTACTTTTCTACTATAATTTTACAAGTGGTAATTCTATAAAAAAGTTATAGGAACTTTTTTGTAGGAAATTTTATCTACTTTTTTCGCGGTACAATTTTATGTAGAGCATAATTTTCGGTAAGTGCAATAGTTAGGGACATATAAGCAATAAACCTACAAAAGTTGCCCTTAAAAACTTCATGATTTTTAGTATGATGTGTACCAATTAACAATCATGTGAAGTTTCTAAACGTTGGGATTTTTTCACTCAATTTATCTGGGCTATATTGCCTAAATCTGAAATGAGTTGTTACGTTGGCGGTGAGAGTAGAAAACTTACGAAACGTTCGGCACCTAAATGGGTAAAATTTGAAAATGTTTATCAATTCAGAACTGGTTGGATGTGAACATTAGACGTGTATCCAGAGCCTGATCATTAGAAACAACAAGAAGAATCTTAGTGGTGGTTTACAATTTAACAATTGTTATTACTTCGAAATTCAAGATTTGACCATTTTTGCACTACAGCTGTCATCTCTTCAAACTCTTCATTCTTTTGAAACTGTGATAGTGGAAACAGAAAACAATTTTAAATATTTGTGCATCAAAATATGCTGAATTCTCTTAATAATTTTCATATGATATCATGTTTATGAAGATGTTGGCAGTGGGAATAAATAAACAAAGTTCAGAAGGCTATGGATTTTCGAATACAATGCTGACAACAATGAAATCTCTCAGTGATATAACATAGTTTCCTAAATCATGAAGACGCAAGACATGCTTTTCAGTACTTTCAAAACTATCATAAAAACAGCAAAACCCAAATATTTACCATGTGACAAGCATTCATGATCATTAAATCCGCCTAAAAAAATCCTCAAACACCAATACCCAAAATGAATCGCCTGGGTAAATAACTACTCAAACAACAAAGCAAAATAATAAATGTATTAAAAAATTAATAACTATTAAATCAAATGTACAAATTTGATTTTCACAAAACTCCTCCAAAGCAAATGGAATATTCACTCTCAACTTCTAGTCTGCCATTCCCGATGAACCTGCTGGTCCTACTATTTCTTCAGTGGAGAACTGTAAGACAAAGGTAAGTCTTTCATAAAGTCAATTTATATGCGAACTGTGTTTTTCTGAAGCGTATGCTGACTCGATTATATTTATATTGCCTATATTCCTATACTTTATATTTTCGTTATTTAAAAAATAGGGCATTTTAAGCTAATAAAGAACATTAATATGTTATTAGGAATATTCAGCTACTGGAGCAGAAACACAAATGTAATTACAATAATTATATTCAGAGATGAAAGGTGCTTTTCAAGATGAATTGTCGTAAGCACATACAAGACATAATTGAAATAAGCACTTCATTCTTCTTTGAAGATCGTTCCACAGGACAAAGGAAACCGTAAGTATTGTCCTCTCCACTCTGCAATATCATTAAAATTAAAGAATACACACTATTCCAGCATGGAATGGTTGACGTATATTGGTTGTTGGATTTATTTTCTTTAAAAATGAAATACGACACTATATTTTTACGCGAGTGACAAATGTTTAGAGTAATAAATGTTTTCAAATGTGTAGATATCCTGTTTGGCTCTCGATTTAGCCACTCCACTTCTTTGTTAAGATACTCAAATCAAGAACCGTAAAAAAATGAAAGAAAATGCAACATGAAAATCTATTACTATGATAATGCTTTTGAAGAAAAAATCCATTGCTCTAATTTGCTGTGGTAAGAAATGACTATTCTGACCCCATATCCGCATGTATTATTAAATATATCTGTAACGGCAATATGATTGCTTAGTAAAAAATCATCCCTTCTATAATACAAATAACAATCTCAAATCTGCACAAAATCATTTGCAATCATCATAATTTGAACAAAGATGTATTAAATGTACCAGGGTAAGTACATAAATACTCACTTTCCTATAATTTCAACAAAATACATTGTGTAAATAAAAAAACTGTTCTTTTTGTGTAGTATAACATACATTCTTTAAGACGCAGTATAAAAGAGTAAAATGTTATGGAAATCAAAATTTCATCACCAAACTTCACCAAAAAAATTGTCAAAAATTTAGGGGTAAGTATACGCAACTACGATGTCGTAAAGAACATGTTTTTAAATTATGAAATTACCTTTGCAATGCACTCCTTCCACATCTCATGATGTAAATAAAAAGTTCCATACCTTCTCCGTAGCCCTTTCTTATAACCCTGATGGCCTAATTACATTTTTGTATTTTTTTTAGGAGAGTACTTTGTAGTTTCAGTACCAAACAAATCTAAATCTATACCGTTGCGGTTAATGTAAAGGGTTTCACTAAAAGACACAAACTTTGAACATGCTTATTTTAATAAATGATAAAAGTATCCTGGCCTTCTCAGTTCACCCAAATTAAGGAACTAGAGATGCTACGGAACGACACAGGCTTTATCGTCCCGAATTTTTCTAATTCCTTTCGTGTAGTCTAGCTTTAAGGTCTTGCTCAATTCTCTGGCCAGCTGCCATGTATCGTCACCCAAAGTACATTTTTTTGACAAAACCTTGCTTTTCTAGTAGTACAATCGAATCATTACTTCAAAAATATTAAAGAAAAGTAAAAAATCGTCCTCAGATGAAATTTTCATTGCAAACTTCGATGTCGTTTTTAAGAAAACGGAGATTAAGCATTACTGTCAATGCGGAATTTCAGCTCTTTTTCACAGGAATCTGTTGAGTTTTCGAATAAGTTCATTTAAAGTCGTTTGAAGCACATCCACCCACCAATTTAATAATGCGTACAAATCGAAGGAAATGAGCATATTAACGGCCTGAGAGGTATTTCAAAAAAATACACTTGCATAATTTTTGAAAAAACAAAAAGTACTCCAAAATGAACTTTATGTCATATTAAACAATGCAATTAGCACTATCCATTGTAAGACTTGAAAGAAAAAATATGGAACCATTTTTGAGAAAATGGCGTTTGAGCGTTTCTGAAAATGCGTAATTTTGAGCTCATTTTTACAGAAAAGTGTTGAGTTTTCGAGAAACTTTATTTGACATTATTTGAAGAACATGTACTCATAAATATACTCATGTGACGATATTGCCTTTAATGCAAAGATTACCGACGTGAAAGACAAGCAAAAAAAAATTTTTGAAATTTTTGAGGAATCCAAAAAACATGGAGTTTACGCCGTGGTATAGATTTTTGGCACTAACCATACCAAAAATTTAAAGAAGAAATTTGGAGACATTTTTGAGAAAATATTTTTTGTTATGTTTTAAAATTGCAAGTATTGAATGCATTAATGCACGAAAACTACTCAAATTTCCAAAAAAGATCTAAATGACCTATTTTTCCTAAAAGAACTATTTATGCGCAACACATTTCATTTGAAGGAAAAATCTCGGTCTTCAATTTTGTGGTTGTAGGAAGACGCCGAAAAATTCAAACTTTTGCAATTTGCAAGAATTTAGTTAGCCGTGAAAATCGCGCCTATGCCACTTGTGTAAGTGTTCGTTATTCTATTTACACAAGAAATTTAGAGAAAAAATTGGAAAAAACTGTTTTTTGGAAATTTGGTTTATGAGAAAATTTTGAACGGACGGACCAACAGACACACAGAGGGACGCACGTTTTGAAAAAACTTTTTCGGTATCAGGGGACCCGAAAAAGTGTATTTCCGTCGAAATTTCGAAATCAATTTTCCGCAGCAATACATAACTTTCTCTATACTGCATATATTTCTCCCGTATATACGTATGTATACGAGAAAGTAACTATAGATGCTACAGAATGGCACATACTTTCGCGTAGTAATGCTCTCTAATTTCCTTGGTGTGTACTGGTTTTACAGTGTTGTACCATCCTCTTGCCAGCTGCCATCTACCGCGACCAGGAGTATTTTTATTTTTTAATTTTGTAAACCTTTCGGTTTCCTAATAGCAGACCGAAATATTACTTAAAGAATATAATAGAAGAGTAAAACCTCGTCCTATATGGCAATTATCATTCAAAAATTTGTATCCCTTTTTATGAAAATGGCGTTTAAGCGTTACTGTAAATTGCGAAATTTGAAGCTCATTTTCTCAAGAACCTATTGAGTTTTCAAAAAACGTTTAAAGTAATTTAGAGCACTTTCATTCACAAAGGCAATAATGCATACCAATTGATGGAAACGTGCATTAATGGTGTGAGACACATTTAAAAACAATTACATTCGTGTAATTTTTGAAAAATAAAAGAATACACTAACATGAAATTTGACATATTAAACAGTGTCATTATCTATCACTACCCGTTGCAAAGTGTTGAACAACGAACTTAGAATTAAGTAATAGAAATAATCAATTAACGTAATATGTCATACTTGCAGAACTGGAGAGGAGTGGATACCGACAAATAATTCCTTGGCCTGCCAGTTATATAGAGAACGTGGGGAGGACCGAGGTCTACCTGGTTTTAGGGAATAAAAGCAGTGGATGACCGAGAGGATCCTGAGTATCGAAGATGCCCAGGATAGGAAGTTGAGGAAGCGTGAAATGAAAATGCTGTGGAATCTCAGCTTGACGATGATGTAAGCTTAAGGAGGGATCTACATTTTACTTACAGAATATGAATGAACTGAAATTTTTATTTTAGTAAGTCAACGAAACCCGAGAGATTAATGATTGAAATAAATGTTTTATTGTCTTTCAGATCATTGTGAACTAATTTAATATATTGTATACTTACCTCACTTTTACCAACAGGATGAAATTATAAAGGGGTGAAGTGTTCTGCACAGCAAAATGAGCGCCAGAAATTCAAACGCCTCTCGACCCTCTTCCAGCCGCAGGTCCAAGAGAAACAAAGATAAGAAAAAAGAAAAAAAGGATGACAATGGAACATGCAGACCATCTTATGTGGCAGATAAAGGTTAAGTGTTTGGTAGAAATTACTTTTGGCTAACAAATACACTTCAAACTGAATTGCCCTTTCAAAATTCAAAATTTATTGCTTATTTATCCTTGAAAATAGATTTTATTACATGGGAGTTTTTTTTTTCCTCCCTTTCAAAATCAAAATTTATTGCTTATTTATCCTTGAAAATAGATTTATTACATGGGAGTTTTTGTTTTTTTTCTCCCTTTCAAAATTCAAAATTTAAGTAGTATATGACTTAGTGTAGGGACCACAGAATTTTGAAAATGTGCACACAATTCACTTTTCCCCATAGCACGTCATACGCAGTTTTTAACTGTTTTTTTACGTAAAAATAAATAAATAAATAAATAAAATTGTGTAATGTGCTTTTGACAGTACACAAGGAATATATTAAAATTTGTAAGTTCATAACCTACTAGACTTGATTATACAAGATATTTATTTTTTTATTACACATAATCTTTGTTTTCGAAAAAAAATAGTTGTGTGACCACCCTAGGATTTTTAAGATAAATTTATTTATATGATAATACTTTTACATTCCATTTTTCTTTATATATACTTGAAACTAACACGCATTTCAGCCTTATTGTGAGGTACGGTGTTTCTTTCTCTAGAATCATGATTGCGAAAAAACATCTTGAATTTGGATATTCTTGCCCAATATTAAGTTTGTTACTTGAATGTCAACTGCAAATCACAAAATTAGCTAGTTTCTTTAAAACATGAGGATGTAAAAGAAGTCCACAGTGGGCCACATGTTCCTCTACCGTTTCGCCAAACGATGTATCACGCGCATCAGTCGTCACCTTCCCTTGGATAGGCTTTAAAATAATGATGGAAAAATAAGATTTTAGATTGACTAGAAATAACCAAACCACATCAATAACACACTTTCAGAACAGTAAGAAAATATTATACACGCAGTCATAATATCCTCTATCCAAAATGAGGAAAACAATTCATATCAGCGACCCATTCGGCTTGAATAATATTCCGCCGTTAACTCAGATAAATTAGTCACATATACGTAGACGTAGACCAAGCAAGGCTGACGGAATGACCAAGCAGGGCAAATGGACAAGACTAAAGTATTCCTTGTCCAACGAGAGAACGAAGTGGATGTAAACAAATGCACGTGGGTATGGAATCGCTTAATGGCTGCAAGTCCACGACACACACCCGTCCTTGCACTTTTTTAAGCATGCACGTAAGAAAATAGATCTGTCAAATTCAAGTAACTGTATGTTATATATAATAGAACACGCGTAATCATACGTGGAAAGCAGATACATAAGTGCTTATTTACTTTAAAATATATGAGTTGATACGTGAAATGTAAGAACAAGCGAAAATAATCAGATGGCACGTATCAAGCGGAGTACTCGTAGTTTCCTAATGGCGGACCGGACAACACGTATATCGCATAGTGAGATATTAGTTTTGCAGTTACATCGGAGAAGTGGCGTCAGTGTACTGAACATGTAATATGATTATAACAGAGAAGGTGTTTCTGATACTGTTTTTAATTTTTTAATAATCAGCAACGGCTCAAGTTCCTCTGAAAATTCAAGCTTCGAAGGAATATAGCCACTGTCAGATTCAGAGCCAACACTTTTTTTCCAAGTACGTTACGTCTAAATTTCATGTTCAATTAAATATATTTTTTTGCGCAGATATTTGCCTTCTTTGTATTAACAGAAAACTCATATTTAATCATATTGAAATAACGGGACACCCCGCAATTTGCGTTGTGTGCATGAATTTTGTAGTTATAGAGGCAATACAATTACATTACTATTAACGCAAAAAAATAATTTACAATCATTCATTTACAACAACAAAAATGTGTTGAGTGAATTGTTCATTTGCATGCCTGGATGTCGTTCCCTGACTTGCAATCGTCGGTTGGTTCCGCACATGCTGCAGATTTCGTTAGATAGAAGGATATTGTGCAACGTGTAGATAAACTCGAGTTCGCCACAGCGAGCGCGGCGGTGATAGCGGAGCGTTCACAACCGTTTTTTTTTTTGTTTTTTTTTTTTGCGTCTACAATTTGACGCAACGTGTCTCCAAGCCCCTTAAGGGGCGTTGAGCGCATTGCGCTGGGGAGTAATCTTCCATTAATGTGCGCTATTGGCGAGTAATCCTCCATTACTAATTTGTCATGTTACGTCACCTCGAGTCAGTTGTGAAGAGGGCCGCCAGGTAGCATCGCCGCGTACGCGCCTCCTGCTACGCGCTCCTGCGTCACTATCCAGCGGCCAGAATTGGGAAGGAATAAGGATAGGGTTTAGGACACTTCACAGGGGTTGGATTAGCCCTTGTGAAGCAGCCAAACTAGTTTTATTGGAACAAATTTCACATGAGATTCGACGGGCATAGAATCCGGACCTCAGTGGTGAAAGGGGGAGGGGCTTAGATGACAGCACAGACCACGCGCTTCGGCAAAGGGATATTTTCTGGGTTGTTTACATCTACTTCTCTCGCTGGACAAACCGGGAGCGGTAGCTCAGTGCATCAATTGATGTGACTGCAGCGCCTCTGACCGGGAGGTCCTAGGTTCGAGTCCTGACGGCGGCAGGATTTTCGACACTAGCTTTTCAGCTAGGTCGAATTCAGTTGCTGTCTGGAGGAGAATTCTAGCGGCCGGCTGCTTTGATCGATAGTTTTCCGTGGTTTCTCCGATCAACACCAGGCGAATGCCGGAGCCACGGACCGCGCGCGGAAACCAAACGGGCCACGGACCGCGCGCTGTCCTTCCTCTTCCTTGTCCTATCCTCTCCCTTTACACACACACTAACACTAACATGCATTACACTACCACATATTCCGGAAGACGGGTCGGGAGCTTAGAGCTTGTCCCGGCTGGGGCGGTGCCCCACTGGTGGGAGAGTCCTGGTTAGGGGGAAATCCACTAGCCGACGGTAGGTCGGCGCCGGATCTCGCCATCCAGCGGGGTAAGATCACCGCCATCTCCCGAGAAACAAACATGCACTACGCTAATGGAGCTAATGACCAAAGCAGTTGACGCGCCCGGAAACACGAAAAAAACAAACCCAACCATCGTTGGACAAGGAATGAGGCGTGGCCGCGCGAGGCAGCTGCGCAGGGCCCACGTGGACCGAGCGTGGCTGGCGCTGTTGGAAGGGCCCGGCGGGCGCGGGAGGGCGGACGCGGCGGAGAGCGAGTGCTGCGCGGAGCTGAAGCGCCGCCACGAGAGCCGCGCGCAGGCGCAGCGGGAGCAGCGCAGGCGCAGGGAGCCGCAGAGCCCGGGCGCGTCGGCCGGGCGCGGCGGCCGCAGGGGCCAGCCCGTCTGCGCGCCCGTCTGCTCCATCGTGCGCGCCGGCGGCGGCAGCGTAGGCGGCGGCGGCGGCGGCGGCGGCGGCGGCGGCGGAGGCGGAAGCGTTGGCGGCGGAGGCGGAGGGGCGGCAGAGGCGGCGGCGGCAGCTGCAGAGGCGCCGCGCCCAGTACGAGGCAGCCGCCGGGCTAAGCTTACAGGCCTCCGACGCGGAAGCGCATCTGCGCTTCTAGTAACCGCCTCAGCAGCGCTTCTGCGCCGCCCATATATATCACACCTCAATTTAAGCAAATGTTTGCTGAAAGACGCGCCTCTCAGATATGCTATTAAGTGGCTCCGTGGGGCGGAGTATTCCTGTTTGGGAATCTTAAGATTGTCTGGACATTTCTTCTGTGTTGTCTTGAGAGACAAACGATGCGTTGCGGTTGGGAGATTTCGACACTCTGTTGAAAGTATCGCCTCGACAATGTCTTGGCATTTATTAAGAGACGTCTTGAACTGTTCATTACGCTAGCTGGCCGCAAGCGGTTGAGGAAATCTCGAGACTTTCTGAAGATTCTTGGCTCGAGGATCATTGTTCGTGCAGATGTTCATAGAATTTTGTACTGTTAAAGAATGAGAACACTCTTAGCTCGAGGACCTCCCGACATTGCTTGTGAGGCACCTCGACCGAGAAAGGTTGATACGGTAAGAGGAATGAGAACTCTGTTGTAACTATTGCCATTGTAGTGTCTTTGATCGGCAGATCGTACTGTTCGAGACTGGCGATATTTTCTATAGTGAATTTTCCAGTCTACCTAAATTGGGGTCGAATTCAACCGCTGTTTTGAGGATAATTCTAGCGGACGACAGCAATTCCTAGTTTCTATTACTGCCACCATTAGATCCACGAAGAGCGTGCTAACTTTCTTGTTTCACTCTTGTTGCTTTTCTCCCTTATGTGTGAACACACACACACACACACACACACACACACGATAATATGTATTACACTGCGTCGCGACACTAATCGAGTTCTTAGGCTTTTCCCAGCAAATACGGTGCTCTACTGGTAGAGATACCTGAAGAGAGAAAACCCCTCAAACCGATGCAGAGATGGGTGTCGAAACTCACGTTCTAGCGGAGGAGTTCACGGTAACCTTCAGGGTCACAACATGGACTGCGCTTAAAATCCCCTTGCCAGTGGATACGCTCGGAAACTTATCAGTCCATCGAGTCTGTGTCGACACTTGGAGCGGGTGGCCGCGGAACAGGATGAGTGCAACTATTGTAGAGGAGGGGCACCCTTACATTCTGCAGCAGCTACTGAAAGTTCTAAATGTTCTAAAACATGTAGAAGGATGTGAATATTCGCGTTTTTTGTGGTGGAACATACAGGTCGAACTTTTGGTGAAACATTCGGGTGTTTTCGGATGAAATAGTCGAAAATTTTTTCTTGAAGTTGTCCTTTAGAATACGGCTAATATTTCTGGTTCCCTCTTTCGCGCCCTCTTTTTTCTTCTTTATTACGCAATTACGGGAGAACCCGGCAGATGTCCTACTCTCTTTTCCCCTTTTTTTTTTTTTTTTTTCCTCTCTCTCTCTTTTTCCCTTTCCCCTCTTTCTTCCTTTCTTTCTTTCCCCCTCTCTCGTCTCTCCCACTCCCCTCTCGTCACTCCATTCAGTTCAGCCCGTTCCTCGTGTTTTCCTCAGCCTCACAACCCGCGTCACACGCAACACCCAGCAATAATGAAGCCCAGGTGAATTGGGAATTGCATTCAGCCGAATTCATTCTTCTTTGAGTTATGCATGCTCCAATCTTTTTGAAGATATTACAAGTAATAGAAAATAAATGTCTTCGGAGAAATATTAAAGCTAATTGGTTTATTCCAAACACGCAAATTCATAATGAATTACGAATTCCACCTCTTGATCACAATATCAAAAATCTAACCACAAACGTTTTCGGTAATCTCATCGCGTTACCTTGCACTAATACATTCAAATTAGCCACATCAAAACAAAATGTCCGCATGTGTTCACGATATTCAAAAGATACGTTTCGCCCCTCGTGAACATTCAATGAACTCGAAAATTGAAATTAAAAATAATTTTGAAATTAACTGAACGATTGAAATCAAAATTACTTAGTTAATTTAGTTCGCTGATCTCATGGATGAAGGTTAATAGTCTGCCTGAAGAACGCGAGATCATCCAACAATGTTACGGAATATTACATTCAAACTCCCTCTAAAACATTAATTTTGAACAGGAAGAACGAAGAATTGAATAATATAAACTTGTGCGCCGCGCCATCTAATGGAATTGCTACAAACTAAACAGCAAAAAATACTTGTCCATTAATAAAACACATAGTTGTGCCAGCTTTCATAAATATCGGTCAAACAGTGTCGGAGTTCATCGATCTCGAAATTTACATTTCTGGATTAATTTTTCTTTCTGAACAAATAAATTCATTTCTTTTGTAAATAATAAACAATTCACATGTTTTTGGAGTGTTTCTACGCAATGTTTGCCTAGAAATCATGTTTTCAAACCAAGTAGTTTATTAGACAAAATATGATTAAAATTTTATCAAGAGCTTATTTTCCAATTTACGCCGATTCCTCCCCAACAACATTATATATATATATATATATATATATATATATATATATATATAAGAAAAAGAGACTGTTATTTCTCATTCGGTTGAAATTTGTTGAAAACTGCTGTAGTAGTGAGGATATTCAAATATTGTTTTGTTGTTTCTTGCAAGATTTTCCTTTCCCAAATAATCAAAGCGTAAGTAGGCTTATTGTTCTTTACAGCATTACTTTTACTCAATTTTATGTGTGAATTTCATTTCAGTTTACAGTGTACCTGAACCAGTTACAGTTACCTCGAAGTTTTAATTTTTTAGTAAGGCTTCAGACACGACTCCAAGGAAAATTAGTGAAATACAAACACTATTACTTCACTCTACACATTTACAGAGATATAGCAACTACCACAGGTGTTTCGAAAACTGTCGTTAAGGGAATAAAAAACATGATCAGGAGAATCCTCTGAAAGAAGGCCGTGGGGATAAATATGGAAGGAAAAGCATCACCAGTCTTCGTACCAATCGTAGAATCAGAAATATCTGCCTTCAAAATCGTGAAAAGAGTGTTGCCCGTCTGACTACGAAGGTAAACGCCGAGGGGGTAACAGTTTCGACATGGACTGTCCAGAGACGCGTAGCAGAAGAGAACCTCATCGTCCGCCGGCCTATCAAAAAACCACTCCTCACCCAGACCATGAGGAAGAAGCGATTACAACAGGTCAGACAACATTGAAATGTGACTGTTGCGGACTGAATTCGAGTAATTCAACCTTTTTGTACATTTAAAGCACTAGTGCATTTCATTAATATTGAATTGTTTGTAATATTTTACACGCATGCTTCACTGACGAATCAACGTTTCGGATTTTGGTCAACTTAAGTTCATTGGTCCGATTAAGTTACCTATTCAAACTAACGGAGAGGGTAAAACACACTGTTAATGTCATGGTGATCTGGGATCTTAGAGCAGGGTATATGGGGCGCCTATTTATCGTAGAAAGGATCACGAGACAAGACCAGAACAAGCGAATACTAGAAATTCTGCTACTGACACAGCCCGAAGTTCACAGAATGGTTCCTTGGTGATTAAGAATACATTTTTATACACGATTCAGCACCCTGCCCCAAAGCCAGGCGTATTACTGGATTCCTAGTATAAACATTTTGCCCTGGCCGAGGAACTCACCAGATATGAAGCCTATAGAGAACGCATGGGGGAACTCTGTTGGAACCTATGATGGGAACTCTCCAAACGTCCGATCGCCTAGTGAGTGGCCATCACAAAGTGAGTAGATCCTAATTGCACCACTGACGAATTAGTTCCTATCGTTGGTGAGGTACAAGCACGAACAGACTAAGAAGCATGAGGACAAGATTACTGTTAAACTCAAATTTGGGTAAAGCACTACACAGTTGACGTCAAATTTCAACTGGGTGTGAATTGGATTTGTTTTGGCTCCAGTAGACCTCAGTGTGCAGTTCTAGAGTTTTACCTTATTTTAATACCTATAATGTTTGGAAAATTTCGACTGTTGTGTTATGTTTGTGTTTGTTTGTATTTAAGGGAAAAGGAGAGAGTTAGCATGAGGAAGAAACTTTTCGTGCTGTTTGCGGTCCAATTGTTGGGGTACTGGACCGCTTTTTGCCTAGTTTGGATCGTATAATGGTTTCTACGCCGGAGAAAACAGCCGAAGGCTACAATTGTCGTCGAGACAGCGGCTGAACGCGACCTCGCTGCGTGTGAGCTTTTAGCTCTTCGACTGTCTCTCAAACATTTACGTGGATTCAATTTGGGGTCTGTTTGGACCGCAAACCTTGTAGACAATAGTTTACAAGTATTAGATGGACGGATATTTTTTCGAATTATTAATTGAGAAAGTGATTATATTTATTTGATTTATTTAATACATCGCACTAAATACAGAATAATGTTGTTTCGAGAAAAACAATCCAGTATATCCTCATAACTATACATAGGTGTCTATCTTACCAGCATGAGAATGTTTGAAACAGAGCTACCAAATTGTTTTAGACAATTACCCCAAATTGTTACACAGAAACCGCAACATAATATAGAACGGAAATGGATAGGTTTTAATTTTTTTCTTTTTGTAATTTAGATGTTAAATATGGCATTTCTGACGCCAATCACATAAAAATCAAATTACAGTAAACTCTCGTTGGCACAAACTCGCTTAACACGAATTTCGCCGAAACACGAACAAACCTTCGATCCCGGTAAGGGATTACGGTAATACAGACATTTATAATACTCGGATAATCGAATTTTTATAACACAAACTCACGAGGTCCGTTGGAATTCCTGTTATGAGGGTTTACTGTATTTCAATAAAAAAAACTACTTTACAAACTGATGGTCGACACCCGGAGCAGCGGCATACATAGCATATCGAAAGGGAAAGGGGGGTTACGCAAGAGAGGGCGTGCCGCAGGGGCCACACCGGCGCCGCCGCCGCCGCGCGGGCCCCCGTGTCTGGGGGGCGGGCCTGGGGGGGCCCGCCGGGCCCCTGCGTGGGGACCCGCCCGCCGCGGGCGCGCGTGGTCGACACCCGGAAGTCGGGGGGGAGGAGGTGCGACCCGCGAGCCGCGTCGAGCCCGAGCCGGAGCCCGAGCCCGAACCCGAGCCGGAGGCCCCGCCCCCACCCCCTCCTCCTCCTCCGCCCCCGCCCGTCGAGGACGCGGGGCAGGGCGACGGCGAGGACGAGGACGAGGAGGAGGAGGGGGAGGAAGAGCCGAAGCCGGAGCCCCCGCCGCCAGAAGAGAAGAAGCCCAGGGTGAGGCAAAGGCGCTGCTGCTGGGGCTGCCTCACCTGCTGCTTCAAGCGAGACAAGAAGAAGAGGAAGAAGAAGAAGAAAAAGAAGAAGCCGCAGCCGGAGCCGGAGCAGCCGCCGCAGCCGGAGGCGGAGGCGGAGGAAGAACCGGAAGAGGGTTCGTACAGCAACTTCGTGTTAGAGTGTGCACTGTGCCCTTTTGCATTTATGATTCCAATATCTTGCACAAATAATATGTTTTGCTATTCATATTCAAATTTTTCACTTACATTAAACACGCAAAATTCCTGTATATCCGGTTCAAGGCAACGCAAACCTTTCTTTTATATAATAGCCTACATTTTCTGATTATAGGTTTCTCAGAATAAATATTATAAACTTCTACCGCATGTAGATGGGTCGAAAATTATAACTTTTCGCCAATGAACCCATAGTGGAAAGTTGCATGTTATAGAAGTGCACATGACGTTTGTTTTCGGATGTTACGCAATTACTTACGCATAGTTTCAATTGTTACGTTTGCACGCAGACAAAGGAATTTTAATTACCTCTCGAACACCTCTGCATAGAAATTTGCGCTGAGGCAAATACCAAATATGCAACTATTTTATTCACTATACAACTCATCCATACGTTCATTGACATAAATTGATCATTTTCAACCCTAGAATATCCTAGATACATTCAACCCTAGATACCCTAGAGTATTGTAGCATTGATTCCGAGTCAATTGTACTTACATATTTGCATTAGAGGATGGGGGATATTAAACTGTTGTAGATTTTAACAAACTTAAACAAAGAAGCCTTAAGAAATGCGTTAGTTGCAGGAAGAGGATAGTTTCTTTTGCATTCCTTTTTCAAGTGAACAGGTTCTTATTTTTCGTTTCTTTTGCACGCGATGCTTTCAACTGAGTTTACAATCAAACAATAATTTTAGTTAACTTTAATTGCTGTAAGTAATATTTCATATTAGTAATTATTAGCAATAATAGCTATTTATTTTACTCGTATTTTAGAAAGTTCTCTTCTGAACAGTTAAAAAATTAGAAATACACAAAATTAGAAAATAGCAGATGCAAGACCTGATTATGACAGCAAAACCGTTAAAAGCCGGCTTTCTAAATACACATATTAGTTGATGGAGATGAATTCTTTTATTTCTTCATTTCTGCCTCTCTATGTCTGTCTCTGCCGCTGTCTTACTGTCTCTGACTCTCTGTCTCTCCCTGCATCTCTTTCTCTCTGTCTCTCTCTCTTTCATACACTGTGATTTCAAGGAGGAAAAACAACACACCATCGTGTTCCTCCTAATATTAGTAATAAACAACAATTTTACATTTTGGTCCCCAAAGCATTGATTTCCGTAGAAGGTATTTTTTAAAATGTTTTCGTTTCGTACAATATTTCCTTTTTGCTTTTTTATTCAAAGACGTAAAGTTTTTCTTTGGAAAAAGTTAGAACTTCAAAATTTCGACTTATGTTTCTCAGCAAAATCCCATAGAAATAATCATCAATCCGATGAGAAATAGTGACTATTTTTACCACCTGCAAGGACACATTCTGTGTACACTTACATACAGCTTCCTCGGAATCATTGCGAGAAAGTTGTAATGACACGTACTGTAATGTACGACTGCGGGTTCTGTTTCCAGAAGGAGCAGGTGAACCGAAAAAGATGAGTGTCAACGGAGGAGGCAGCGTGGGCGGCGGCGACCGCCGGAGCTCCGTCGGCAGTGGCGCGTCCGGCGGTGCAGCCCAGCAGCGCGGGGCGTCCCAGGGCAACGGCGGCGGCGGAGAGGGTTCCGTCGCCAGAGGGCTCCCGCTGCTGGCAGCGGGGCGCCGGCAGCGGCGGGGGGCCCGGCCGGCCCCGCCCCGGGGCGGGGGTCCGGGGCCGGGGCCGCGGCACCGTGGCAGCGCGGGGACTCATGCGGCGGTGGCGGCGGCGGGTCGCTGCGACCCTGCGGCCGGGGAGGACCGGGTGGCTCGGTAGGGCTGAACGCAGCAACAATCAAGGCCGGGAGGGCCTCCCTTCGCTTACCACAAAACCAAATATACCACCAATTAGAACTATTTAATTGCTAATTAATTACGCAAAAGTTGACTATAGTTGGCTGAGTGTTATCCTTTACAATTTACACAGATAGAAAGGGTTTCTTTAGGCTTTTCTCATGAAGAATAATGATAATTTGAGAGTTACTTATGTTATTTTGGAAATTTCTCTTTGCATGCTCATTGCCAGAAAGTGATCATTTTTGACACCTCTACGTGCCCTAAAGTTTGTAAAATTTATTTTTGGTCATCTGTATCAATGTTATATAATGAGCGCGTCACAGTGTTAAACAAAGTAGGTGCAGAGCGGGCGGTTGTGGTGTTGAGCAGCTGTCCGGCGCTGGGCAGGGCCCGGGCCCGGCGGGCCCCATGTACTGCATGGGGGGGCCGGTGGGCGGTCGGGCCCCCTCGTACGGCGGAGGGGCGCCTGCGCCTCCACCGCCGCCGCCACCGGTCGCGCGCGAGAGCCGCCGCAGCTCGCGGGGCGCGGAGTCGCTGCCAGCCAGCGAGACCGCGCCCCCCGCCAGGAGACCGTGCGGCACCACGTGTCAAACACCGCGCCCCACACCCGACACACCACAACGCCTAAGAACTGGTATTGTTTTTTTTTTATGATTGATTTACTACTGTAGCCTGTAAGTTCACAAGTACCGGGAGCGGGAGCTCAGTGCATCAACTGATGTCACTGCAGCGCTTCAGTCCGGAAGGTCCTAGGTTAGTGTCCTGACGGCGACAGGATATTCGACACTAGCTTTTCAGCTAGGTCGAATTCAGTCGCTGTCTAGAGGAGAATTCTAGCGGCCGGCTGCTCTGATCGGTAGTTTTCCGTGGTTTCTCCGATCAACACCAGGCGAATGCCGGAGCAGTACCCTACCAAACGGGCCATGGACTGTCCTTACTTTTCCTTGTCCTATCATGTCCTCTTACACACACACACACACACACACACATACAACTAACATGCACTACACTGCCACATATTCCGGGAGATCGGTCGGGATCTCAGAGCTTGTCCCGGCGGGGGCGGTGTCCCGTTGGTGGGAGAGTCCTGGTTAGGGGGAAACCCCACTAGCCGACGGTAGGTCGGCGCCGGATCTCACCATCCGGCGGGAGAAGATCACCGCCATTTCCCGGGGAAAACATGCACTACACTAACGGGACTAATGACCAAAGCTGTTGACGCTCCTGGGAACACGAAAATATTAATCAATGAATGTTCACAAGAGAGGGATTCAAGTTCAATATTACCACATTTTTAATTTTTAATTCACTTCTCACTGAGAAAACAAAGTGAGAAAAATAAGAACTATTCGCTAACACGTTTTTTTTTTGTTTTATTGTGATACTTCTGTTTCTAAATGTTGAAAATTCGATGTAAGAAAATGTCATAAATACAGTAATTACTAGTGAAATTTTTAAAAACATAATGTTATGGTTACAAACTGAAATGTTATTCGTTGCAAATTAAAAGTGAACACTAATTTTGTATTTCGCAAAAAAATATAATAATTTTATGTAATGTTTTAAATATTTTAAATGAATGAATTACAACCTGACGACGAGAACTGAATAAGTTCTCAAACTTTTTCGCATGATTTTCAATTGAAATAACTGTCCTTTCTTATGAATATCAAAAATGATGAGACAGTATAATTAAGAGTGAATATAATTCTTCCATTACTCTTTTATGTAACATCTCATCTCTGAAGGTGAACGCGGGAAAGCATTTTAAAAGCATTTCAAAATTTAAATATCTCTAGGAGTTTTGCGATAACGTTAAATAATAAATTTACATAATCAATTATTACAAGCGTTTCCAATTGATAAGAACGTGAGGTTCTGAAACGAAAGAATGAATGAATGAGGTTGATAAGAACGTGAGGTTCTATAATGAATTCGTAATTATGACAGCAAATTTCGTCAATTATATAAATTTCGGAAATTATATAAATTTCAATTGTTCGTGCCATTACACTATTTGATTGGAAGTTTTTTTCATTTGGGAATGATCGAATTTTGACAGTAGTAATTTGATTTAGAAACATTTTATTTTTCAGATTCACTTTCCAATGAATATCCAAAACTTTTAATTTAATTTTAGTTACATCTAAACTTATAACTGTTGCAATGTATTGATCAACTTCTGAAATACGCCCAGGGAAAATTAACACTTTATATGTTCACGTTTATTGGTATTTTATAAAACTTTGTTTTCTTGTCAATATACTGTTTCACAAGCTGAGCCTCAGAATTGTAATCCATTTTGTCTTTTACAGGGTCCACTAGATGTAAGAAAGAGGGTGCAAAACGAGGGATGGAAGGAGACGCTAGAGCTAAAAGCTCTAAAGTTAAAAAACGCCGAAGGAAGAGTGCAAAACGTACTGTGTGTAATAGTAAGTGTTATTGAATGTGTTTTCATTTATAAACATTTTTCACTTTATATGAAGGGGTATGTCATCCACCATCAATATTCTTCAGACAAGTCAAATGTTTAATGTTTAGAATATAAAATTCGAACATAATCTTCTTTTTGTTACGTAATAAAATATTGTCATATGGTCATTACATGAATTTAAAGGAATTGTTAGCACGTTTGATTTGACATCATGCAAGTTTATTTCTTTTTTATTTGTTACTGATAAAATAATGTATATACTGTAGGAATTATGTTTCTGTTAGAATTTTTAATAAAATTGATAAATGAAAGAAATATTTAACATGCAGACGCAAATAAACCCGTACACATGTCATGCGGAGTGTTAACGATTCACCAAAACTATACTTTTGTATAGTGTACAGCAGACAATATTATTTTTTAATACCCTGAGGGTAGACGATGATTTTTGTCTATTTATAAAGGAACTCGATCGAAGTTTCTGTAAGTGTGCTATTGCTGGATAGAGTCTTGCCGAGTCTTGCATCCAAGTCTTGCACCCAACAGATATAAGATGAAAAAAATGAGGTTTGGTGATAATAATATAAAAGCAGATTACTGCAACACACATTATAAGACGCATAAATTGGAAACGATGGGCCGAAGTCCCATAGTACAATTTTGCTGTATCGCAGAGGGAATCAATTTTGAAGAGATAAGTGATGTCTTTGGAGGCGTGAGTCCTGAAGGGCATGTGGGAGGCAAGTAGGGAAACTGATGTGAAACAAGAGATGTACTGATGGCGACAGGTGGGGAGAGGTGAGGTAACAGGGGTAGCTCGAGATTAAGCCTTAAGCAGTATTTTGGAAATTCTTGCTACAATTTTGTAGATTTAATTTTTAGGTGCTTGACCTTGACGGTGAAAACCCCGCAGACATTAGAAATCTATGTAAATAAATTTGAAAGAAAAGGTCAGAAATAATTTTTGTCGATAACATTAATGGAACTTTTGGATTTTCGTGTGGTTTAATCACAATGCTTAGGAATATTACAATGGTTACTCTCTCCAAGTATCGTGTCTATAATGCTGCAACGCTCTATTCAGACGCCAGCCATCCGAAGTTGTGGTATCAAGTCATTTTAGTTTTAGAACAATTATTTACAAATTTAGGAAATTGCACATTAATACAATTGGTACCTATATTCAATTGTATTTCTTCGTTCAATTGTATCTCATCTGTATTTCTTCGTGAGAACGTATTGCATTAATTATTCAAATGTTTTTACTTTTTATAATTTAAAAAATACTGAAAAGCAAAATTTTTTTTTTAAATTAAAAAACATTGACGGAGAATTTAATATGCTCGTTTTCTACCAATGACTACTTTATCTTTGAAAAATATGAGATTTTATTGAATATTTTGACCCTTAAACAATTCAATTATTATACAAAAAATAATTTAGACGTTGCATTCACCATCATCTTAATAACCAATTATTTTCACATTATGTTACTTTCTAAAGAAATATATTCCTCGTTTTCAATTCGTTCTCAGAGTTAGTATATTCGATTACGTTTCTCGAAGTTTGCATTCATATCACTCACCAATGTCATATTAAAACTTCTAGTAGTTTCTGATACATTTTTCTGCGCAATTGTTTCAGGTGTGTGTCCACCAGCAATTCCGCCTAGCTGCAAGATGCGTACCTGCCCTTACAGTACGACATATTCTTCCTATTTCCATTCCAAAATTCACAAAACAGGGAAATCATTTTGCAATGAACATTTTTGTGTGCAAACGATATGACAATTATCGATATTCAAATTCAGTAAAAAATTAATGTTAATGGATTATGTGTTACATTACTGAAAAACAAATTGCAATGTTTTCTTACGTAAAAATGAACACAATCCTTCTAGAAGGAGGTTATGGAAATATTAACAGTAAATTTATTACTCAACATTTGTTAACTTGCAACATATCCAAAGCCATGATGTGCTTTCTTCGTCCGGTTAAATTAGTTAAAATATCAGTATAAGATAAAGAATACCTGAAGAAAATTAGTTTGTGCTTTATATTGAATATTATATAAAAAAATTGCATTGTCTATCTCACAAGAAAATTAATTCAAACATTGTTTTATTTCTGTCTTTTTAACAGCATACTTGTGTAAAACCTTTTTTGAGAGACATTCGCAATCATTGTCATACATGCAGCAAATTATACATACACACATTTTTTGTTTGAACTGCAATTGGGTATGACCCAGTGGCAGTTAAATAACAATAATTAAAATAATAATAACAATATTAATAATAAAATAAAATATAAATAATAACAATATTAATAATAAAATAAAATAAAGAATATTAAGTATTATAACAATTATTTTAACTGTCATGAAATACAATAATTATATGTTGGTGATGCTAAAATTTAATACAAGCTACATAAATATTGGCTAAATTCGATTTTTTATCGAACTAAAAAGTTGTTAGCGTGAAAATTGTAATCAAACCGAATATTGATTGGAAAAGCCGAAAGGGGAATATCATATGAGAGGGAACTACATAAATCATAGTAGGTTGCATTTCTCTTGAGATGTCTGACGGGTGATGACTGTGTTCTGCTTGTTGCAGGTCAAAGGCTGATATACCCTGTGGGCGAGCTTCCATACAGCGCAAGTCGCCGGCATGTGCATTGCATACCTGACGAGCCGGAATTTAAACCGAATTTCTCTCAGAAAGGAGTACAGTGTAAAGAGAACCGATAGTATTGACATAGGCGTCGATTTATGAAAAAAATAAAAATATGTATGTTGAATTGTTTACGTTTGTTCAGGTATTTTAATTAGCATCGTTGAAGCGGCCATTTGCAATATAGAAAGGGAGCGTCCTGAACCTGATTCCAATAGCCCCCATTTTTATAATTGTTAAATATTTCAATTTTTTTGTATTTTATTTGCTATAAATCTCCAATATTTCCATATTTTTGTCCCAAATATTTAATAATTTTAGTAATTTTAGGCGTTGAGATGCGTTAAGGTCTGATTAATAAAATTGCAATACTTCGTGATTGAGGTAAACATTATAAGATAATTTCAATCTGCCTAATTTTTCATGGGACAGGAAGATCTAAATCAAAGCGAAAATTGTCAACGAGCGTTTGTCTCTTTTGACAGAATTGTATTAGGAATACGTACTTCAATTTAACCCTAGAATATAATTAAGAATAACCCTCCATAAATTTTAAAGTTGTTCTATGAGCATTACATTGTTCTTGGACAGTACACAAAACAGTCATTGAATATTTGCACCGTTGGAAAATTCAAAATCTATAATGGAAATGAAACTTTTACTGTGTTTTTTAACGGCTGGACGGACGGACAGACAGACGGACAGACGAATGCAGAACTCTTTTTAGGTATCAGAAGACCCGCAACCGTGCATTTGTTTAAATAATAAAATCAAATTACTACACCATGACATAATTTTCTGTATACATTAATATCTATCAGGATATCTTTTACTACGTATACCGGGTGATCAGCGATGTGGCTTTTTGGAATTCAAAATTTTTCCTGGTTATCCAGGTCTGAGAATTTAAATTTTCCACCATTCTCTCGTCGACTGTCGTGCTGTGCGGATCGCTCCGCACCGTACAGCTCAACTAGCGCCGACTAGCGAAGTTTCTTTACTCAGTGTCGTTCCTGCGCCGACCGCAGAGGTGCTTGCACAACTGCGCGACGAACAGTCAGTCTCTATCAACTCGTGCAGTGCAGTGCGGTGGTTATTTCTACTCGTGCTCAAAAGAAGTTGTCACAGTGCTACATAGTGCTCAAATCCAGGCCCCCCTAGGGGGGCATCCCTTCCCAGATGTCCCTGCAATGTATCACCATCAACTCTATCAGAACTCAACCGCCAACAACAACATTCAAGTACTAAGGTCAGACCCGAGGAAACGCAGCCTTGACAACCTCCAGGTAACCGGCGCAAAACGCAAGGCTAATTCTCTCCCCGGCGTAATGGATATACCTTTAAATAACAGATTTGCCCCGCTCGGGCCTCTGACTGACGACGACCGCGAGGAAAATCCCCAAATTTCGTCTCACCCAAAAGAGCCTGTGATCAAAAAGCCACCTCCAATATTCATTCACGAAATTTCAAACTATAAAGAACTCATCAGTAAATTAACCTCCGAGATAGGAGAAAACTTCATCACTCAAATAAAAGGAAATTCTGTTAAAACTATTCTTAATTCAATAAATTTAAAAACAATTCACTTTCTAGATCAGAATAAGTGTCAATATCACATGTTCAAAGACCCTTCAGCTAACACCTTTAGTGCAGTTATTCGTGGAGTGCCGATTGATTACGATGAAGATGAAATTACTGAAGAACTTAGCAAGGTTGACATTCTGAACGTCAAAGTAACCCTCTTGTTAAGATTTAATAAATATCCCATGCCATTATGTGCAGTTTTAATGAATGATAGATCAACCTTTGAAAAACTATTTAGCATCAATAGACTTTTCAGTGCCGTGGTTTCAGTAGAACTCAGACGCCGTAATGCATTTATTGTGAGATGCAAAATATGTCAGGACTTCAGACATACTAAAAATTACTGTAAAAAAACTTCAAAATGTGTAAGATGCGCTAACTCCCATGAACCGGGTAAATGCAACTTAAACCCCCAACTTAATCCCACTTGCGTTAACTGTAACCAAGCTCATCTAGCATCGTCACGCAAATGTGAATATTTCCAAAGACGACAAGTAGCATTCATGAAAAGAAGTTCATCTAACTATCTTTATTCACAGGCAGTTAATCCTTTTTTCACAAACCCCAACCCCCCTCCCACCATAGCACCTCTCTACATCCCGATATCCTTCCGGATATCCTAGATATTGCAGTTTGCAAAAAATTTACGAAACCGTTATTTCAATCAGTTCTAGCAGAATCAAACTCGGATCACTGCCCGGTGCTTCTATCCTGCGATGCTAATCTCGTAGTATCTAATCAGAAATAATAAACCAGGTAATCAAAGCCCTCATTCCCATAATCAACAACCAAATTCATTTAGCTCTTGCTTCACATCCATATTTGTCCCAGATCCATAATACTCAAAATAACCAAGAAAATGTCCCAAAATTAATTTTCGTCTCTCACTCTCCTAAACTGGAATATAAACGGAATCATCCCCAAAATCAATTTTATAAAATATCTTCTAAATAATTATAATATAGATATTGATTTCATCACCGAAACGCACCTCACATCCAAAGATACGGTTAATGTTCCGGGTTACTTGACGTACAGATCCGACCGACCTTCTCGAACTGCAGCAGGAGGAGTTGCTATTTTCATTAAAAAACGGATTCGACACGATCCGCTGCCACCGTTTATCACCCCAGGACTTGAAAATATATCAATAGCGCTACATCAGTCACACGGTACGCCAATTACATTAACTGCAGTATAGAAACCTCCTAATATCCCCCTGAAACAAACACACCTTAATACTCTGTTTTCTAACCCAACTACAACCATAGCCATAGGCGATTTCAACGCCAAACATTCCGCATGGGGATGCAGAACATGCACCCCGAATGGAAATTTCTTACTCAGATATGCTATCAATAATAATTTAATTATCTCTGCTCCACCGGAACCCTCACATTATCCGTATAATCGCCGCATCCTTCCGGAAATCCTAGATATTGCAGTTTGCAAAAATTTTACGAAACCGTTATTTCAATCAGTTCTAGCAGAATCAAACTCGGATCACTGCCCGATGCTTCTATCCTGCGATGCTAATCTCGTAGTATCTAATCACCCCAATCAATGTATCCATAAGAATATCAATTGGAATTCATTCGAAGAGTATCTTTCGACATCCACCCCATACCACCTTTCTTAAAAACCCCAGATCAAGTCGATTCAGCTATTTTCTTCTTCGGCAACACCATCTGCACGGCAATAAGTACGGCTACACCCAATTACAACCACCAGAGGCACCCCCCCATCAAATCCGCTTCCACCCAACATCCTGAATCTTATTAGACATAAGCGATATATAAGACGACAATGGCAAACTCTCCGGCTACCCCAATTAAAAACCGCGTTAAATCAGATGACGCAGAAAGTTTACGAAGAGTTAAGTAAGTTTCTCTATCAGAACTTCCAAAACCTTCTTCAAAATTATGATAAAAACTCTACTTTAATAATATATAATAATAATACTTTGTGGAAACTCTGTCGTCATTTCTCCCACCCCAACCAAGCAATTCCCCCTTTATCAGCCAACTCTGAAATCGCTTACTCGGAAGTAGACAAATTAGAAATGCTTGCCAACCATTTCAAAGATGCTTTTTATCCCAATACTTCTACTGATTTGAATTTCCAACACGTGGTAGAGGAATTTGTAAGATCCCCATTCCATACAGCTCCATCATCAATTAGTTATATCTCTCCCGCTAATGTCAAACAAATAATTAAGAATACAAAAAACAAATCTTCTCCAGGAATAGACGGTATCCCCAACATAGCTCTAAAACATTTACCTCCTCATTCTATTGCTTACTTAACTGCCATCTTCAACAGTTGCCTCAGACTAGGCTATTTCCCGGCAAGCTGAAAAAAATCCATTGTAATTCCAATATTAAAACCTAAAAAATCTCCGAAACATCCCTCCAGCTATAGACCCATAAGCCTTTTACCCACTCTGTCCAAAATCTTCCAGAAACTGATCCTAATCTGAATTAACAAATTTCTTCAAGTTACGAAAGCTATTCCTCCTTTTCAATTCGGATTCCGCCCTCTTCATTCGACCACCCACCATCTTCTCAGAATAGTAGAAAACATAGGACAAGTATTTCAAAATAAGCAGTACTGCGCTGCAGTCTTTTTAGACTTCGCTAATGCCTTTGACAAAGTCTGGCACACAGGTCTGCTCTACAAATTAAGGAACCAAGGCACTCCCGATTATCTTTTCAAAATCATTAGCAGCTTTCTCGAAAATAGAAGCTTCTCGGTGCGAATAAATTCCTCTCTCTCCGCCCCTAAAATAATTCAGGCCAGGGTACCTCAAGGCTCACCTCTCTCCCCAACCCTCTTCAATCTGTTCACAGCAGATATACCATGTACCACAACTTGTTCCACAGCTTTATATGCAGATGACACCGCGATATTCTCTATACACCATGATCTTTCAATAGCAATCAACAATATACAATTAGACATCAACACTTTCTATGACTGGGCAGCAAAATGGCGCCTGCACTTAAACGCAGCAAAATGCGAAGCTAAAATCTTTGCACTCAAAAGAATAGCCAACCCTCCTACACTCAATAGAAAGTTCACCTGTTCCCTGACTCCCATCCAACAAACCCATAAAATACCTAGGAGCAATCCTAGACACCCGTCTCATGTGGAAACCCCACATTACCCATAGACTGAACAAAACTTATGATGCTCTCTTCAACCTATATCCACTCATTAGCCGTAAATCAGCGCTACAAACTGATATAACCCTCCATATTTATAAAACTGCTCTTAGACCATCACTAACATATGCCTGCCCTGTTTGGGGAGGTGCTGCACAAACAAACTTAAAAGGGCTTCAAGTTTTCCAAAACAAAATCCTCCGAACATCGGTTAACGCACCGTGGTATGTATCCAATAATCAGCTCCATAGAGAATTGAACATCGATACCATTACTCACCATATTTCATCATTATCAAAAAAATTCTTCTCCAACCTAAACCTAGCTCCTGGTGCCAGACTCTACCAGCTAGGAAAATCCAGTAACGGTCCAACCAGAATCAAATCCCGCCTTCCCAAAAATCAATTCAGACCTCCGTAAGCATCATAAACACGTAATCCTAAGCTCGCTCCCCGCCCCCTTTCCCACTCCCTTCACTCCACTGCCCTGTGCATAAGATCCTTATAAATGAGGTTCCCAGAGGGGATTCCCTCTCACAAGTAAGCTGGGTTGAGTTGGTTTATTTTACAAGTACCTCGGTGCTTTTTCAGTTATTATGGTATTATTGGTTAGTGTTTGTACTCAATTTCAGACCTGTAAAGTGGTTTATCCACTGTTGGGGTGCAATAATAAATAAAAAAAATTTTCCAGATTCTGATTCGCCCATGACAACATATTTTTTTTGTTTCACTCTTAACCGTACTAAGTTAGGCAATTTTCTTTCACAACAGATACTAGAGTGAAGAATGTACAAAAATAAGTCGTAAAGGACACTGATTATTTCCTAGGAAGCACACGTTACTAACTAATATTCAGTCCTAAAGGGTTAAAAAATATATTTTCAGTCGGAAAGTCAATCCCGGAGTTCTTGCCAACGCAGGATTAGTATTCCTTAGATAGGCTTCGAAAAATTTCGGCCCTACCGTGAATAACCGTTTTCAACACGCAAGTAGGAATATTTTTTAAAATGAATATCCTGCTATCGATACTAGCCCTATTAGTCAGTTCTCAATTTTACAGGATACCTGTAATTACAGGACGTACATGAAAAGATCTCTTAATAAGACGAAGATTATCATTTTTACTTTCTCGTATACATACGTATATACGGAGTAATATTAGTAGTATAGAGAAAGTTTATATAATATTGCGGAAAATCGATTTCCAGATTTTAACGGAAATACACATTTTAAGGTTCCATGATACCGAAAAAGTTTTTTTTTCAAAACATTCGTCCGCCCGTCCGCCCACCGTTCGTGCGTCCGTCCGTACGTCTGTGAACGCTGCTAGCGACTAAACCATGTGCACAATCTTTTCCAAATTGAAGAAAGCTCGTTCTATCTCGCTCTAGTTGAAGCTTTGAGATCTTGAAAAACGTGTATTAATATTTGAGGGTACTTTACAGCCCGCCGGACATTTTCAAAATTTTCTCAAAAACCGCTCCAATTTTTTCTGTAAATTTCTTGTAAGAATAGAGACAAATACGCTTATAAAGGTGGCATAGGTCCGATTTTCACGGTTAACTCTGAAGTTTCGAATATTGCAAAAGTTTGAATTTTTGCCGGCGTCTTCCTACTACTATAAAATTGAAGATAGAGATTTTTCCTTCAAACGATTTTCGTTGTCCATAAATAGTTGTGTCATAAAGATCATGCAAATTGTTTCAAAAATCTTGGTAATTTTCGTGCAATAGAGCGTCAAATATTTGCTACTTTAAAGAAAATTTAAAAACAAGACTTTCTCAAATACGGCTCCAATTTTTTTCTTTAACTTTTTGGAAGAGTTAGTATAAAAGACACCGTGTCCAATGAGAATATTCACCATATTACTCGATTCATATGTTTTTTCAAAAAATAAAAAAATATAATTTTATGGACCTCTCTTTCACGTCGGTAATATTTTCATTAGATGCAATTTCTTTAGGTTTAGGTTAGGTAACAACATTAACCCCATTTTCTCGAAAATGGCTCAAAATTTTTTCTTCAGTTTTGTCTAATAAATAGTGTAAATTGTACTGTTTTATGTTCATTTTGGTGTATTCTTTTGTTAAAAAAAATACACATGTATTTTTTTCGAAATACCTCTCACGTTGTTAATTTAAGCATTTCCATCAATTTGTATGCATTATTATTACATTTGTATGTAGAAGTGCCTCAAATGACTTCAAATTAACTTTTTCGAAAACTAAACTTTCCGAGAAAAAGAGCATCAAATTTCGCATTTACAGTCATGCTTACTTTTTCAAAACCGACTATGAATTTCTCAATGAAAACTACTATTTAGGACGAGTTTCCACTCTTATCTAATATTCTTGAAGTAATAATTCGGGTTGTATTACTAGGAAAGCAAAACGCTGAGATATTGTAAAAAAAGTACTTTGGGCGACGATAGATGGCAGCTGCTCAGAGAATGGAGCGAGACCTTAAAGCCAGGACACACCAAGGAATTTAGAAAAATTCGGTACGAGAATGTCTGTGCCATTCTGTAGCACCTCTAGTTATTTTATCGTATACGTAAGTATACGATACGTATACGGAGAAATATACCTCGTTAAGTTACGTAAGTTACCTCGAAAGTTACGTAATGTTGCGCGAAAAAACGTCCAATTTTTAACAGAAAAAAAAATCATTTCTGGGTCCTGAAAACAAGAAAGTGGATAAATCTAGATGCTAAATAAAAAAATCCCATAAAACGTGGAGTAGTCAGAATCCCTGTTTTATGGGTAATTGAAAGCAAAAGGTCCATCGGTCCGTCCGTCCGTCCGTCCGTCTGTCGTATGTGAACAAGACTACAGCACACGTACGATATTTCCTAAATTGAAAAAAAACTGTCAATCTGACTCTTGTTAAAGTTTTAATTTTGAAAAACATTTTTTTAAAATTTGAGGCTACGTTACATGAAGCTCCCGGACATGCTCAAAATTTTCTTAAAAACGGCTCCAATTTTTTTCTTTAAATTTCTTGTAAGATTAGAGTAAAATACACTGATAGAGGTGACATAGGTCCGATTTTTACGGTTAACTCCGAATTTTCGAAAATTGTACATGTATGATTTTTTAGGCATCTTCTATAACTATAAAATTGAAGATATACATTTTTCCTACAACTGAAATTTGTTGCACATAAACAGTTCTTTCATTAAAGTTCTGTAGATTTTTTTGAGAATTTAGTAGTTTCCGTGCGTAAGTGCATGAATCATTTGCAATTTTATAAAGTAACAAAAAGAAGATTTTCTCAAAAACGACTCGAAATTTTTTCTTTACATTCTAAAACAGATATTGTTAAATGCACTGTATACGATGACATTAACGTCATATTTCTCTGTTCTTTTGGTTTCAAAAATTAAAAAAATGTAGTTGTTTTGACTTGTCTCTCAAGTCGATAATATTAATATAAGGGGCGATTTCATCACATTAATTTACTTGCCAGTAGATGATTTTAATATCAGTAATGTCAAATAAAGTTTCTCGTAAACTCAACAGTTTTCTGTTAAAATGAGCACAAACTTTCACATTTTCAGAAACACTCAAAATGGATTCTCTCAAAAATGAATCCAAATCTTTTCTTCAATATTTTCCAATGGATAGTGCTAATTTCACTGTTTAATATGACGTAAACTTCATTTTGGTGTATTCTTTTGTTGTTTTTTAAATTACACAAATGCAATTTTTTACGCCATTAATATCCACATTTTCATGGATTTGTATACATTATTACGTTTGTGAGTGGAGGTTCTTCAAATTATTTCAAGTGAAGTTTTTCAAAAACTCAATAGATTCCTGTGAAAAATAGTTTAAATTTAGCATTTAAGTAAAGCTTATCGCCGTTTTGTTAAAGACGTCTTCAATTTTTCCAATGAAAAGTTCTATTAGGTCCAGGTTTTAGTCTTCTTTAATATTATTAATATAATATTTCGGTTCTACTATTTGGAAGCCGAAAAGTTGAGAAAAAAAGCATACTTTGGGCGGCGATAGATGATAGCTGGCAACAAGGATTGGCAAGAGTGTACTGATATAAATATTCTCAATAATATCTGTCGTTTCATTAGGTTTCCAATTTTATTTTTACTACGATCAGAATCAGAAAATGATTGTCATTTACAACTTTCAAATTTATCCATTTATAAGGGAATGAAAAATATATTATTTCTTAAATTCTAAAATAACAGTGATTGTAGCACCAATAAAATTTATTTCATTATCATGGTCATTAGTAATTCGGACATAAAGACGTTGTATTTTATGACAAATAGGTACAAATAATGGATGTGATGGTTCATAATTAAAAGAAATTTCAAGAGCCAGTTGGGGTTTAAACGGTGTTAGAATATTTGATTCTTTTTGAAATTTCTGTTTCTTTTAGAATCATGCCATTAGAACAATTAAAATGTACATCAACTAAATCAAATGGAATGAATTTAGAAACATTATTACTGACAGAAGGTTAATATTTTTAACAATTTGATTTTGAATAACGATCCAAAAGAATCTACTCAATTAAAACTCAGTTTAAATGTATTTTTAATTTCAATTCCACAGAGAATAATGCCCAATAAATATGTACAAATTGCTTGTTTTCTCACAACACTAACTGTGTGCTCCGTATCAGGGGCCATTTTGTTACAACGATCATTTTACAAACGTTAACAGTATACGCTGCATGTGCGAATTCAAAACTGTACAGCGCACTCCAACAGTCAGAAATATAAATAAAATGCTTGATGTGCCCGATCTCAGAGACCTTACCTTACTAACGGAGGCTTACCTTGGAGCACTATGTATGTACTATAGAATTTGTACTATGCTCCATGTGGCACGAGCAGGGGGGAAGCTGAAGGCCTGGCCGGCGAGCCCTGTGTCAGCCGGTCGCCCCTCGCCCACAGACCTATTTATTTATTTATTTTACGTCAAAAAACAGTTAAAAACTGCGTATGACGTGCTATGGGGAAAAGTGAATTGTGTGCACATTTTCAAAATTCTGTGATTCCTACACTAAGTCATATACTACTTAAATTTTGAATTTTTGAAAGGGAGAAAAAAAACAAAAACTCCATGTAATAAAATCTATTTTCAAGGATAAAAAGAATAAATTTTTTTTTATTACTTCCTGCCGCGACAACATTGAAACGATAATTTGAATAATTGTATTTCCCACTGAATTTTAGAAGACGTGCACAGAAAATGAAGTTACATTTATGTCCAGAAGCAAAACAAGGGGCCATATCAGCATTTGCTCAATGGATCAGGGAAACGACGAAAAACCTGATCGAGATGGGGGTCATTGACCCGGAAGGTGTAGTACAATAGTTCTTACAGGTTGTTTATACTGATTTATACAGTCCAAATGGTAAATAATGCATTATGTATCATTTTTAAAATTAATGTTACTTTTCTTGTGATGATCAGTATAGTCTCTAATTGTATAGAAACAGTTATGCAGCAGAAACGATTTCACTTGGGATTTAAACCTTTCTATTGAATTTAATCGTTTAATCGACCTTATGAGCGGGACGCGGTGCCCCGACCGGCACTTGGAAGAAGTGGGGGAAGAAGGGTCTTGGCTTCTCGATTTCATCCGCTTTTACGACGACCTGGGTCTGTATACATCTTCTGAAGAACGATAACTGGATTGTCGTTGGCTTTGTGATTTTGGAATTTGGAAAATAAAACTGTTTTAATAGAATTTGCAATTATTTTTATTTATTATACAACAGGGGGCCGGAGCTGGCTACGAGCCAGTACCGACTTAGCGCTTCGGTCCGAAGGGTCGCGGGTTCTAGTCCCGTCTTGATCATGGTTGTTTGTCCCTTGACTTTGTATGTGATGTTGCGGAGGGCCTTGCGTTCTGCTGACCCCAGATCAGAGGTGCCCGCACGTGTGTTGGTCTAGTGTATCGTCGAATATGCGTCCCATCGGAACGTAAAGCATAACCAGCTGTTGGCTGGATAAAAGTCCTAGGAAAAAAATACAACAGGGGTATATGCTCTCAGTTGCAACAACTGCAACACCGTATATATTGAGCAAACCGACCGAAAATTCAGACAGATAACCAAAGACCATGAACTACTACAGTTTCACACCTCACGGATGATCTAAGATGCAAGAAACACACATTCGACAAAAAAATTACATTCTATTATCCAGAAATTGAAAATAGATAGACTAAATTTAGTAACACCACACACAAAAGAACTGCATAACCAGACTGTGAATTGCCTGAATAAATTCATGAGATCTCGTTTTTTCTTCTAAAAGTTGCCTAATATGCGCTTCCCTAATTCCATCCCGCGATCCGAATTCAATTGACCGCCCTCACTGCCCCTCCTCCTCTGTCAGCCTCACTGGAACCTCGGCCTCTCGGTGCCCTTCCGGCCGCACCGGGAGCGGTGGCTCAGTGCATCAACTGGTGTCACTGCAGCGCCTCTGACCGGGAGGTCCTAGGTTACACTCCCCACGGCGGCAGGATTTTCCACACTAGCTTTTCAGCTAGGTCGAATTCAGTCGCTGTCAGGAGGAGAATTCCAGCGGCCGGCTGCTCTGATCGGTAGTTTTCCATGGTTTCTCCGATCAACACCAGGCGAATGCCGGAGCAGTACCCTAACAAACGGGCCACGGACTGCGCGCAATCTTTTCTTGTCCTATGCTCTCCCCTTACACTAACATGCACTACACTACCACATATTCCGGGAGACCTGTCGGGAGCTTAGAGCTTGTGTCGGCTGGGGCGGTGCCCCGCTGGTGGAAGAGTCCTGGTTAGGGAAAAACCCACTAGCCGACGGTAGGTCGGCGCCGGATCTCGCCAACCAGCGGGGAAGATAACCGCCATCTCCCTAAAAATCAACAAAAAATACTACACTTACGGGACTAATGATCAAAGCAGTTAGCGCACCCGAAAACACGAAAAAATCAATCAATCAACCTTCCGGCCGTCACGTTGCGTCTTCCCGTCGTCTCAAATAGCTCGCAGAATTTTCTTGTGTCTCAAAATTCTGCAAATCATGTGCACTCCTGTTTACATACGCAGAGGTCATAATCTTTTATATACTTCTTTTTGTAAATAAACTCTTGTGTGTGAAATTTTCACTTCTGATGATCTCTACGCGATCGAAAAGATCACAAGAAATTAAAGTTTTGATATCTAGGCCATATTGGATTCCTAAATATGGTATCAGCTTCTCCAGCAGAATTTTAATAAATTATCTTATTGTTCAGGAATGTAATTGAGGCAAAACACTAAGTATCAGTATCTTTATCGATTGAATAAAAAAATTCGATTTTCATGAATGAATGAATGCCTTATTTTACGTGGCGAGACTCAGGCCATGAGGCCAGTTCTTCCGTCTCACCACGCAAATTTCATTACGCTCCTTTCACCTTTCATTTATTAAGTTAGACGTTTTCCATGGCGCAATTATTTCTGCAACGTGGAATTCAGGATTCGGCTAATTGAATAAATGACAAAATTATACCAATATCAATTTCAGTTATTTATAAAATGATTATAATTTTTTAACAAAATAATTTTGATAAATTATTTCAGAAACTTTTACCAAATACTGGAATATTACGAAAACAGTTATAAATATTTTTGCTATTGCGTCATTCTCAATCTCTCTGATTACTAACGTATTTGATAAATTATCTCATCTTCCTAAAATAATCATTCAGAGGGCTTTGGCCTTAAAGGAAACAGTAAATACAATAGAATTTTCCGAGACGGCATACATAGATAAAGGTTAAGCATTCAAAATGTTCAATGTAAGAAGTGAAACTGTGATGTTTAATACAGTAATAAGAAGAATTTTACATACAATGTGTAGTGTAATGCGACAAAAAATTCTTCATTCTTCGTAACAATGAAATAAATATTGTTTCCTGTAAAAAAAATCTCTGTATATAAAGAAGAAAGTGGTAAAAATAGTAAAATGAGAACTAGAGAGCTTTGAAGGTATGTTTCATGATAAGAAATATACTCTACTTAATATAAAATAATAATACTAACAATAAAATAATAATAATATTATATTTATAATTTATTTTATTTTGTAAAAGTGAGGTTACATATATGTATTCATATAAAAAAATGTCTGTATGTATAATATTTATAGGATTTTATTTAATAATTAGCATATAGATAGGGGCGGTGGTGTTGGTAATTTCGTCAGTATTATTAAATCATACCGCAACTCTAATACCATTAGTTTCTAATGAAATGAGCAAGCCCGTGCTGCAAACAAATGTTGCGACATTTCATAGTTTCACTCTTTAATTCACTCTTTAATACATGAGCGCTTTAATAAATATGAACGCTCTTTAAGATATGAAAAAAGCAATATGGTTGGCAATACCGATAATCCTGAGTAGATATGCTACATAGAAATCGCATGATGTACAATTAGATCTCTGCATCATCAGCTTTTTATTTAGTGTTTGTGTAACATGTGCGTACCTTTTAATTGGCCTCTCTTCAAGGGTAAATTTGAAAATTTATTGATATTTTCGCTTTCCAAATGTACAATTAATAAGTTACTATTTATAATTATATATATATATATATATATATATATATATATATATATATGGAAAGTCAGAGGAATTACAAATGAAGAAATAGAATTAGAAAAACAATTGATTGAGATGGATGTAGATTTTGTAGCTCTATCTGAAACTAAAAAGAAATTAAGGTACAATGCAACTAAGAAAGTATGTAATGATGTAAACTGGTGTCCAACAACCAAAAGTAAGTATAAAAATAGGATAATATTATATACATTTATAAACGAAAGAATAGTAACACTACGAATTAAGGTAGCAAGAGGATACATGACATAATTGCAATATACCCTCCAGAAGAAGGAAGGAAAGATAAAACAATCGAATTTTATGAAACGTTCCCAGTGAATCAAGTTAACAAGAATGACTATCTGATAGTTTTGGGAGATTATAATGCTAGAGTTGGAAATAATCCTATTCCTAATCTAATTGGAACAGAAGGTGAACAAATTTTAAACCAACATGGACATACATTAATAGAATTTGCAGTATTCAACGAATTAAGAGTAAAAAATACATTTTATAGACACCGAAATATCCATAAATATACGTGTTCTGCAAGAGGAAGTGCTTCTACTATAGATTATGTACTGGCAAACAAAAAGACGTGGGTTTTAATAAACGCCACAAGAGTGTTTAAGGGTCCAGATATCTCAACAGATATCTAGTCTCCTAGTCATCTCAGCATTACAACTACCTAAGAGTTGGAAACACCATCGAAACTTTCAAAGTACCATCAACAAGGAAATGCCATCGAAACTTTCAAAGTACCATAAACAAGGAAATACCATCGAAACTTTCAAAGCACGCCTTCAGGACAAAAGCATCAGAATGCTATGTGAAACGAGATTGAATCTACTCCCACTAGTAATAACATAAATGAGGAAATGAGAAATATTAAACAGATATCGACCAACGCTGTATTCGAATCATTAGGTGAAAGGAAAAAGAAGTATACTAGAAGGGGGCTTAGAGTTTGGGTCGAAGAAATTAAACAACTAATAGATGAAAAGAAAGAAGCCTACTTAAAAACATTAAAATCACCAAATAGTTTATATTTAAAAATTGAAGACAAAAATAAATCTGTTCTAGTGAGAAATATAGTACGATAAATTAAACGTCAAAATTGAGAGATATGTATTGCAAATTTCGAACACGATCTACATGGAAGGTAAGATAATACATATAAAATTATAAAAGAATTAAACAAAGAAGAAAAGGATACTCTAAGAAATAATCCCAAACCAGAAAAATAATGGTTACATTATTTTAAAAACCTATGGACGAATGATGAAACTGATGCAGTATTAATGAAACCCATTAACAATGTAGACAACATTGATATGCGAGAACTTGAACAAACCAAGTAAAAAAATCTGCAGGTACAGATGACCTGAATGTAGAATTAATAAAGTATGCAACCCTACAGTTTAATCTAACATTAGCACCTTTCATAAGTTTGGCATAAAGGATGTGTTCCATAAAGGATATATACCTGCTGGCATGTTGGCATAAAGGATATGTATCTGATGAATGCAAAGAAGCATATATCTGTTCTATATAAAAAAGGGAGACAGAACATTCTGTATCAATTATAGAGGAATAAGCTTATTAATTTCTTACTATGAAATATATGCTAATATAACGTAAAGAAGACTAAAATCAATAATGGAAAATAAAATCTCAGAATTTCAACATGAATTTGGGAGAGAAAGATCTTGTAGTGACTGTATATTTACAATTACCCAATTCACAGAGAAAAGACGAGATCAAAATTTACCAATATTCTAACTGTTCATTGACTATGAGAAGGCTTTTGATAAAGTTAGGACACTACTATGGAAAACATTAAAAAAAGACAGGAGTACCACAACATCTAATAAGAGCTATTCAGAGCTTATATAGAGGAAATATAATAAAAATAAGGACAACAAAAAATGGAAAACATGCTGCAATCATTAACCAAGGTGTAAGACAAGGGTGCCCATTGCCATCTATTTGCCATTTATTTAACATATATATTGACGTCATAAATGAGTGGCTAAAATTTTAAACTAACAATTTGTAGCAAATAATGTAAATATTACCACAGTATCGTCTGCAGATGGTCAAGTCATTATAAGCTCCACAGAAGACAGTATTCAGGAAGCAATATAAAAATTAGATAATATAGGTAAGCAATGTAATATGACTATATTAATAGACAAAACTAAATTCATGGCGTTTAGCGGTTGCGATCTAATAGTAACAAAAATAGCCCTTGGAAAAAATTAATAGAACAGGGAAATTCATTTAATTACCTTTGCTATAAAATAACATATTATAAGAATAATGATTTACAAGTAAAATTAAACAGATATACACACTTCTGTGGCACAATAGCTCGGACTTTAAAAAATAGTTAGAAAAGAAACTATAATGAAACTCTATAAAACAATGGCCATACCCATGGTGCTATACGCAGGTGAGTGTTGGACATTAACCAAAAACCAAATTAGAAAATTAGAATGAGCAAAAATGAAGTTTCTTTGAACCATTGTAGGTTATCCACTTCTTGAACACAAGAAAAGTGAAGAAACTAGAAACGAACTAAAAAGTTTATTTGTGAGTGGTATTATGAAAGAATATAGAGAAAAATGGAAAAATCATGTATTAAGAGTCCCCGAAGAAAGAATAGTCAAGTTTGCCCTAAACTACAAACCAAAAGGGAGAAGGAATGTGGGAAAACCATTGAGTGAGCAGTTTTCAGGAGCCGTAACAGATTGAACCATCTAATCCTTGCAGTTAATGATGATGATATAGCCTTTAAGTACACTATCTATTAAGAGTTGGCCAATAATAATTATCGCGAAATAGCGTCTAATAAACCTTAATACTTATAAGTCGCACTTGGAATTTCACTTGAGTTATAGTTGGATATGATTCGAGATGACCTCGACCCTCCAACGCCCTCTTCATATTTTCGGCACCATATTTTCGGTCCGGGGCCGTGCCCAATTGTATCACGATCTGACATGAAGCATGACCTTGTTGATCTGTTGTCCTAGTAACGCTTATTCTTTGACTGTAAACGAAGCCATATTTCAACACTAAATGTTAATTTTATCATTAAAAATTAATTCCCAAGTTCTTGGCTTATCTCAATACCATTATTGAAGCCAGGTTTACGGGGCTTGGTCATAAGTAAAAACGAATTACAAGCTGGTTGTTTGCATGAACCTTTTTTTCTTTTTACTTATGACTAGAAGGATTTGCATGTAATTACATGTTTTTACACGAACAAGATACCAGTATTCAATTACATTTTTTAGAGTTTACAAGACATTCTGAACGAATTATAACTATTTTCATTTTACAAATTTTTACATATTTTGGCATAATTAATTTTTACATATTTTACCAATTACATTTTACCATCATCTGCGTAATATTACATTTTAATATATTGATACGTCAGAACGGATCGTTCAGATGCTCGTGTGCAATATTTATTGCTGAATCATCTTTCTTGTAAATCAAATATAATGCTACTATAGTTCTGTTACCACCATATCGTCACGATGAATTGTCAAACTTACCTCCCTCTCCCCACTTACTGCTTACTCGGAGTAAAGGATGGTGCATTTCTGTGAACAAAAGTAATTCCAATTACGCACTTGCTTATGTTTCAAACAGCACATTCGTTACTCGATCGAAAACTAAGAAATGTTTTTTACAATAAATTGTCTTATCGGGTTGTTCGACTTGGAGGGATGAGTGTATACCCTTGTACGCCTTCCACTAGGATTCATCACTCGCTACACGGTTGTACTATTCACTTGCACACCGGCTCCTCGTCAACATAGTAATATGTACTATGAACGTATTTTATATTTTGAATAAAATTCTTATATGTGGTGAAGTTTAGAGCACAATTAGTTCAGTAGAGATAGAACCTACTTTCAGTCACTCTGAATCCTTGTTAAGGATTGATCGGCGTCGTTTTATGGTCGGAGAATACTTGTAGAAAACAATTTTAATCACAATAATGAATCTTTATTTTACATATTTTCTATTTTTTCTTGCATGTTTTGAAAAAAATAAACATACACACACACACACACACACACACACACATATATATATATATATATATATGTGTGTGTGTGTGTGTGTGTATATATATGTATATATATATATATATATATATATATATATATATATATATATATATTGATATTGCATTGTTTATTGCAATAAAATTTGTTCCCTACTTACGACGAAACCCCATCAACCTGCCTTCAATATTTCATCAATTCCTTTTTTGTCGCAATACCATTGACGGCTTTTTCAGGCTCTGCGGCATCGCATCGCTTCGCAGCGTAGTTCGCCCGCGCGCCGCCAGCGCCATGGCGCGCGCCACCTTCGGCACGCGGCCCTCGCAGGCGGCCCGGCCCTCCATGGCCGGCGCGCGCGGCCCCGAGCCCCGCAAGGGCGTCAACCAGCGCATGGACGACCTGCGCAAGCAGCCCGGTGCGCCCCCGCCCCCCACGCGACTCTCGCTTCTCAGCCGCTGCCTGGAGGAGAATCCTAGCGGCCGGCTGCTCTGATCGATAGTTTTCCGTGGTTTCTCCGATCAACACCAGGCGAATGCCGGAGCAGTACCCTAACAAACGGACCGCGCGCGATCTTTCCTTCCTCTTCCTTGTCCCATCCTCTCCCCTTACAAACCCTTTGCAAATATTTGCTTCCCTATCCAAGAACACAAATACTTATATTCAACATCAAGACTATATTCTAGCCTGGCTCCACGCACTGCTAACTAGGAATTCCCGAGTTTGACCTCGAATACATAACAAAATGAACCACTTAAAGCCGCACAACCGGCATTCAGTAGTCCTAACCAATAGCCAACCTGATAGTCCAAAATGTCCATCTAGAAACTTTTGTTTTTTCCTTTCTGGCTCGATTTTCAAGATTCTAGTCCACCGTGCAGCGGCAGGATTTTCGACACTAGCTTTTCAGTCTTTCAATTCTCTTCATTATCGTATCCTATCCATTTACACACACTTACACTAACATGCACTACACTACCACATATTCCAGGAGACCGGTCGGGAGCTTAGAGCTTGTCCAGGCTGGGGCGGTGCCCCGCTGGTGGGAGAGTCTTGGTGAGGGAGAAACACCGCTAGCCGACGGTAGGTGGGTGCCGGATCTCGCCATCCAGCGGGGAAGATCACCGCCAGCTCGCGAGTAAAAATCATGCACTACATTTACGGGACTAATCTAAGCAGTTGACGCGCCCGGAATCACTAACCAACCAACCAAATCTTAGTGAATGGATACTTTCAAATATATGTAACAATTTTCTCTGATTTTTAGGCAAATACGTGTGCAATATTAACTTCATATCAGCCGCCACTAGGGTGGGAGAAGTGATTCCTTAGCTTGGCGGGAGAAATGTTTCCTAAGGAAAGCGCAATAGATTCTTGAACTATGATTTATTCAATATATCTTACTTGAATTAAATCACATCTCCGTAGAAAATCACATCTGCAACCCCCGTAAAATTTTAGCAGGTCTTCATCAAGGATGACTTCTCGCACCGACTCTATTTAGCATATACAAGCTGACATACCCACTACAATACACACCCAATTAGCACAATTTGCCGACGATGCCGTAATCTGCCGTAGTCTGTAAACAAGTCCAGCAACTCACTTAAGACCATTACCTACAGATTTTGTTCCACACCGACGTCTTTGGTTGACACATTTGCTTTACACGGGCCTCTCTCTCTGCTGGCATAGAGAAGATAAGCACGGTTTTAGATGGACATTCGAACCGTTGCAGGTCATGTGCGCACCCTGCTTAGGGGAGTCCAGTGCCTCAGCGATCACGGCTAAATCGACATTTAACATTCAGTAATGAAAAAACCTGCCTACATGTTTCATTTAGGATGTCTCCGACTATTGAAGGAATAAAATTCCCAAATTAGTGCAAAAGCTGCAAAAAATGAGTTGGCAAGGAATATGGAAAGGAAGGGAAGGAAGAATAAGGAAAGGAAGTTACATATACGTAATAAGGGGCACTCGAGGATTGTAACTACCATGCAGGACTTTTTTTTTTTCACTGGCTGATGTACATATTTAACTTTTCGGTTAAATATATTAATGATCTATTGTTTTTCAAAATGGTGAGCCTTCACGTGTTTTATATCCAGTACTATTGTTTCATTATAACAGAATGATTTATTTTAAAGTGAATAACTTGTTATTAAAAATCTTTAAAAATTTCTCTTATATTCATTGTAGCCTGGAGATGGGAAACATTCATGTTTTGGAAACTTTGCACAACAAACTTTGCTTAAAAAATAAAAAAATTAAGTTTAATTCTGATTGGGAATTATTATTTATTTTTTTAAGGAGTGTCTGATAAAGCTTCTCTGGGGCGAAATTCATGAAATGTGAATACACTTCAATTACGGCACTAATGTTCTAAATAGCTGCCGCGGCCGGAGTGTATAGTAACTCGCCAACGTTTTGTTGCCCACAGAAATCGCTTCGACGGACGTGCTGTTCTTCCACACTTTGAGCGGCTACCAGAACTGGAAGAATACACTTCAATTACGGCACTAGTGTTCTAAATAGCTGCCGCGGCCGGAGTTCCTTTGGCCAACTGGAAGAATACACTTCAATTACGGCACTAGTGTTCTAAATAGCTGCCGCGGCCGGAGTGTATAGTAACTCGCCAACGTTTTGTTGCCCACAGAAATCGCTTCGACGGACGTGCTCTTCTTCCACACTTTGAGCGGCTACCAGAACTGGAAGCCAGCGAAGAGATACCGGACGGACCTCCCGAAGTGCATGGCTCCCCTGGACGGCCCCATCACGGTGTACGTGAACCGCCGCGGCGCCGCCCCTTCCTTCCAGCGGGACATCGGGCCGGTCCAGTCGGAGGCGGAGAAGGGCGACCGACCCCCCGCCGCCCGGGGGCTGCCCCCCATCACGTCCAAGGTGCCCTACTTCGGCCACTACGGGGGCGCGCCCTGGCAGGACAATGGCAAACCGCACGGCGCGCTGGGGTACCCCAAGGACGAACGCAAGAAGACCAAGTGCAGGAAGCTCCTGGGCGACTTCTGCACCTGCTTTCCCCAACAAGGAGGTGCTCTTCCGCCTAACCACTTCCATCAATTTACAATTTCAAAAATGACAGTTGAGGCGTTCGAATGTAATTAATATTCACTGACATTTCATGTCGCAGAGGAAAAAAATCAATTTGTGGCTACCATCTACATTAATTTATATGTGCGAACCAAACAAATCTATTGTCATTTTTTGTTTATTCTTGAAATTTTGCAAAATGGAAAGACATGAAATAAGAAACATTCTTAAAAAATGAGATAAAAAAGAGCTGCTGCTTATTCCATTGAGAATAAATAAATCTAAATTCGCCCGAAATGTCAGTTGCCATTACCCGATATGCCTCAACTGTGAACAATAAACAAAAAAGTTGGGTATATTTGCATTTACGCCTGGGATGCAATATTAGGGACCATCCCGGCATACGCCTTAAGCGATTGAGTAAACTCAGAAAAAACTCAATCAGGATGGCGGCATAAGGCCGGAAATTGAGAGACGAAATATCAGAATTGAAAAAAAGGGGAAAGAATACATAATGGAGGTGGACAAGAGGAGAGAATGACAATGAAGAGGATACGGGGGGATCAGAAGGAGAAATGTAATACATATAATTTTACAATTTCATAACAACAGGTTGTACTTGAGGACATATACAATACATAATCTCAATGCATCCTCTTCAAAGAATCCAAATCATCTCAATGATTTGAGTTCTTTGAAGCTGTACACTCGAACAAACGTTAATATTTAAACATTTATCGTCGGATTTACAAACCATCGCCAGGGCCCTGTCAAGAGCAGCAGGCTCCGAGTTGGAATTTGCCATTTGCGAACGGCCCCCAGTAGGTGGCAGCCACTAGGAAAGCCCAGACAGCGGCAGGCCTCAAGGGCTGCCACAGTTCTGAGGGTGATTTCTGAATACCGTCGGCTATGTTACAGCTGGCTGTCTCTCAAAGAGTAGCAACGGGTTCCAAGTAGGTGGCTGCCAGGGGTTTCCTGGCTGTGGTTCGTAAATATGGGCCTTAATGCTGTTCTAAAAATTGTTAAGATTGATGCAGGTGGCAGGGAGATACTCGCAATTTTGTACCCCATGCTCGGAATGTTTGTTCGGGTGAATGGATGGTTGAACCATTGAAAGGAAGAGCCACACGTAACCATCAGATTCGAAACGTTTCAGTTGAAACTTGGGAAATACGTTACAAGTAAGATTAGCTGTGATGTTCCGAAAATTATTAAGATATTTTAATTTGGGAGGCACTTAACGGGAAACGACTATGATATTTTCAAAATTACCTGTAAAATGGTTGAAGATAATTATTTAATTTTTTTCTCGAATAGAAAGAAATGCATTTATAAAAACCGTATGTTTTCAGTTTTCTTTAAAAACTATGAAATTTAGAAAATGACCAAATTCAAATTTATTTTCCAACTTGTTCGAAACCTCCAATATTAAACACGTAGATTTCTTTCTCCATGCATTCTCTTATATTTAAATGATGCTGTGCACCTTCCATAAGCAGTAGTTACTGAGTAATAACTAGCCACATTAATAGAATAAAAAAATAGTTTCAATTCCCCACACAGTCCTACTACTTTTTGAATGCCCCAGAAGTAGATTGTTTTAAGCGAATTCCGGCTGAAGCAGAGTTATAACGCAAAACGTGTCACATATCCCACCTGCACCTATAAGAACTCTGCAATTAAATTTACTGTATTACTCAACTATTATTTTCAATTCGTAAAACTATTTACAGTGACCAACAGTAAGCCTGATTTTCTTTGACACCATAATTATTGTAGTCAAAATGTAATGTAGGGCAATCTGAAATCAAACCTTTCATCCCATATGTTATTTACATATTACAGATTCGTAGCTCACATATGAAAAACGTTAATAATTAGGTTGTAAAAATAATTAAAATCTGATAAAGGTAGTGACAGAAATAGATCTTTTGATTGCAATTGTTGTGTTTTTTCAATCAACAGCAATCCAGTAAAAATACAATAACTTTATATTAGAAATTAGAAAAAGGTTCCAGAACTAATCACGAACGAATATGTTGCATTTGTACATTTCACTTAACACTTTGTTTACCAATATTCAGGCTTCTCTAAATCAAGAAAGTCAGATCTAAATGTAGCATTATATTTGAAAACTTGCCACTCTCTCTAAAATTAAAATACATAGAGAAGATACTTTCAAATTTTTAAGTAATAAATTGCAATCATAAGATTAACTATACACAAATATTACATTTAAAGAGGCAATCGAGTTTAATTTTTGGCAACTTCGCTATTATTCTTGTTTTTATTATTAATGCTAATTTTTTTTCCGCAGAAGGAGTACTTCAAACATCAGAAAATGGTGAGTAAATGTAGTAGATAATCAAATGCGATAAACTCCGTAGCCAGTTCTAATAATAATTTCCATTTTTTGTAATTTTTAATTTCTGTTATACGTACGTATATACGGAGAAATAAGCGTAGTATAGAGAAAGTTACGTAAAGCTGCGGAAAATCGATTCAGAGATTTCAACGGAACTACACGTTTTGGGGTTCCCTGATACAGATAGAGGTTTTTTTCAAAACTTCCGTCCGTCCGTCTGTCCGTCCGTTCGTCCGTCTGTGAACACTACTAGGACCTAAACCACATGTACAAATTATTCCAAATTGTAGAAACCTCGGTCGATCCCGTTTTAGTTGAATGTTTGAGATTTTGAAAAACATTCTTTAAAATTTGGGAGTACTTTACATGAAGCCCCTCGGATATTTTAAAAATGTTCTCAAAAAAAGACTCCAATTTTTTCTTTAAATTTCTTGTAAGAATATATGAGAAGAAGAAACAAAACTATACGACAAACTCATATTGCTTTATTCTTTAGTTTTTTTCAAAAAGTATAAAATTTAATTGTTTACTTGTCTCTCACGTCGGTAATAAAAAAAATCAGAAAAAGTTTCTAAAAAACTCTACAGTTTTCTGTTAATACACACATTTGCATCGATTTGTATACGATATTGCATTTGCAAGGAAAGCTTCAAATGTCTTCAAATGAAATTTTTCGAAAACGCAATAGTTTTCTGTGAAAAAGAGCTTCAAATTTCGCATTTTCTAATCGTCATTTTCTTTAAAACGGCTTCAAATTTGTCAATCAAAATTTTTAATTTGGATGAGGTTTTACTCTTCTTTAATATTCTCAAAGTAATATTTGGGTTGTACTATTGTAAAAGCAAAACGTTAAAAAACGTCCAAAAGCTATACTTTGGATGACGATAGATGATAGCTGGTCAGGGATTGGAACAAGACCTTAAAGCCAGACCACACCAAGAAAATTAGAAAACTTTACCACAAGAAGGTCTATGCCATTCTGTAGCGTCTCTAGTTTGAGTTTGTAATGGCGCGATGCAATATTGTATACTGTTTAAAATGTGTTTACCTAAAAATTCGTTTCTTCAAGATCGCAACAAAGAATCTTTGAATGTGTTTATAATGAGTGAATAATACTTTTTCCTCTTTTTCAGATGGTCCTTACATGCACTACTTTGGTAACGTACCAAATTTTCTTGAAAATTATTTTTGGGTAATGCTACGAAGTATATTTAGGTCTCTAGGCAACATGGACCAAAAAACTAGTTTAAATATTTTGATTTCTAATAAAAGGGAGACCAGAGTTGGTTGACTGTCAGTTTTCTGCATCATACACGATTATTCCATAAGTTAAAGATATGCGCTAAGTGTTTTTCTATATCTACACTTGGGTTTTCGTAGCGTGGCAGGTGAGGGTATTATCATCAAGAAGGAAAATGGCACGGTTTTTCGCGGTTTCTCGGTCGAGCCGCTAGAGTCGCTTGATGTGCAGCACTGCTTGATACGGTCGCGATCATGCGACATATTGCGGCACGACCAAGAAATACGCAAAAAGTCATGCTATACTCCATCTTGAAGATAATACCCCCAGCTATTTGTTTTCTCCTTAATGTCAACATCAAATTGTTAATTATTAAATTCAGGTTTGAAGAATGTAGTAAATGGCTTGTCTTTTAAGAGATATATCTCTTTAACCTTCAGTCCATCCATTTTGTCGTTTCGAATTTTTTAAGTACTCTTCAAATGTTCAGATTTCTTTTCATGAACTGTAAGAGGATTTCTTTTTCGACGCACGGTTCATTATATTTCAAATAGTCTTGTTATGTATAAATTATCTATTGCAGTTTGAGAGCGCATTCTGAATCTCCGAAATCGGTCATTCCGAAGGAAGCTGTGTCCAGATTTAACAAACGTTTCTTCAATGTAGGATGCTGATCTAAATCCGCCTTTGCATTAAAACCATTAATAAAATAAATAACGAACTTTAAATACAATTGGAGGATTATCTCGCAATCATATACACGCAATGCAAACCACGGGCGGAACAATACAATAATGCATCACGTGACTAAATGACGGTTATTTGCCGCATAGTCAACTGATGTGAAACAAAACCGTAAGATCCCGGTTAGTCAACTGATGCAAAATATGTTTTTAAGATGGAGTGTTTATCGCTTGGTCCAAATTAGTATCCCGTCGATAAAAAACAAAATTCTAGGCCAGACAATTTTTTAATAGATAGTTTACATTTTCACGCATAACCTGGTGCAAAAATGTAAAAAAAATACAAAATGTCGTTTGGTTAATTGATGCGTAATATTGTTCATTTATGAGTACATGTTTTTTAATAATGTCAAGTAAAGTTTCTGGAAAATTCAACAGTTTTCTGTAAAAATGCGCTCAAAATTCCGCATTTTCAGAAACGCTCAAACGCCATTTTTTCTAAAATGGCTCCAAAGGTTTTCTTCGTTTTTTTGCAATGGATAGTGTTAATTGTTTCTAAGTGATATGTTTCATACGTCGTAAAGTTCATTTCAGTGTATTCTTTTGTTTTTTTTCAAAAATTACACACGTGTATTTTTTTAAATACCTCTCACGACGTTAATATGAATTTTCCATCGATTAGTGTGTATTACTACAATTGTGAGTGGAAGTGCTTTAAATGACTTCAAATGACGTTTTTCGAAAACTCAATAGATTTCTGAGAAAAAGAGTTTCACATTTCGTATTTACACTAATGCTTAGTCGTCATTTTCTTAAAAACGGCTACGAATTTGTCAATGAAATTTTCTATTTAGGACGAGTTTTAACTCTTCTTTAATATTCTTGAGTCATAATTCACTTGAGCTGCAAAGGAAACAAAACGTTGAGAAAATGTAAAAAAAATGTACTGTGGGCGACGATATGTCTTTATGACGTCGTTCTCAATTGAGTGGATTATAAGTCAAAAACACCTTTCTATTCAAACCGACAGCTCATAACAAAAATTATGCCGCTTTTGCCATTTCTGTTCGCAGTAACTTATGATTGATAGTATATGTTGTATTTTTGTTTGAATGAAGTCATATCTATTTTTAAATTTTGAAACCAGTAAGCGTTGACCGTACGTATTTTTATTTTACAGGCGGCCGCCGTCGAGTTGATACCAAAGACGTAAAAGGTAATATACTTTTCCTATTAGTTTAACTTTACCTACGATCTTAGGAGTTGACCACTTTTTTTGCAGGCTTTTGTCATTTAGGTGATGCTGAAGATCGTAGAAGAGGTAGCACACATTCCACTGAATGTACCTACGATAGTTTTCAGATCTATATAGATTGAAAGAAGTTTTGGGGCTTTGTTGAAAAAAACCTACTGTTGATTGCACCATATAATATTATTCAGTGAAATCATTTGTGAAACGTCTTTCCTCGCTGAAACTATTTGATTTTGACAGATATTTATTTTCACTGATATCACCGTGTGATATACAATTAACGCTGTATCTAACTAGATACCTCGATTTAAGGCAAAACATCCGTTCGTCTGCAGTCAACGCTAGAACCTAAACCGTTCAGCGATTTTCTTCAAATTTAATATTCCCCTATTGTTCAGGCTGATGTCGCGGCTCCTAAAATTTGAAACCGTCGTTTTAATTTTGAGGGTACTTTACATTGAGCCCAACGGCCAGTTTCAAAATTTTCAAAAAATTGCTGCTAATTTTTTTATTAAATTTTGTTTTTTAATAATGTGAAGGGCATTTTTGAGAATGATGCAGGTATCATTTTCGTTGATTTCCCTGCATTTTTGGAAATCGCAAAAATAATTTTAAAAACACAATATTCAAGATAGAGATTTTTGCCCGAAACAGAGTCGGTTATAGCCAATCCGGTGGCCGAGATGGCGGTAGTGTCGTAGTGATTTCGGATTGAAAGGGTCGCGAGTTCGAGTTCCACCTCGGGAATGGTTGTATTTGTGTTCGTCCATTCACCCCTTATCATGACCATATTGTTTCATCTTCATAGTTACCATACCGTTAACAGCAACAGTCCTCTTTAAATTTCTTGTAATAATAGAGTTAAATTCACTTATTAAGGTGATATAGGTCCGATTTTCTCTGTTAACTCTGAATTATCGAAAACTTCAAAAGTTTGAACTTTATTCGGCATCTCCCAGAAACTATAGAATTGAAGACAAAGATTTTTCCTACAAATACAAATTTATTGTCCATAAATAGTTTTTTTCATTAAGGTCATGAAGATTTTTTGGTAAGTTTTAGTATGTTTCGTGCAGTAGTGCTTGCAATATTTGCAATTTAAAAAGTTCCAAAAAAATTTTTTCCTCAAAAACGGCTCCAAATTTTTACTTTAAATGTTTAGTACTGTTTGTGCCAATTGAACCCTATACGATGACATGAAGGCCATATTTCTCTATTCTTTTTTTTCCATACTTAAAAAATATATTTTTCTTGACTTGTCTCTCATGTCGGTAATACGTACGTTAGAGGCGATTTCTTCATATTATCATATAGAAAAAGTTATGTATTGCTGCGGAAAATTGATTTCCCGTCTGTCCGTCCGTCTATGAACACTGCTAGTGCCTGAACCATACGTACGATCCAAATTGAAGAAACCCGTCCATCTGGCTCTAGTTGCAGCTTTTAAATTGTCAAAAACGTTCTTTAAAATTTGGGGATACTTTAGATGAAGCCCCCGGCCATTTTCAGAATTGTCTCAAAAACGGCACAAAATTTGTTCTTTAAATTTCTTGTGTGAATAGAAAAAAATACGTTTACAAAGTTGGCATGGGTCCGATTTTCGCGGGTAACTCAATTTTCGAAAATTGCAAAAGTTTGAATTGTTTTCGGTGTCTTCCTACAACTACTTAATTGAAGACAGAGATTTTCCCTTAAAATGAAGTTTGTTGTCCATAAATAGTTATTTTATTTATGCCACGTATTTTTGTATCAAAAAAATGTAGTTTTTGACTTGTCTCTTACGTCGGTAATATTTACACTAGAGGCGATTTCTTCACGTTATTGTATTTATGAGTACATTTCTTTAATGAATGTCAAATTTCGTTTCTCGAAAACTCAACTTTTTTTGTTAAAATGAGCTGAAAATTTTGCATTTTTTAGGAACGCTCAATTGCCATTTTTCAATATTTTTTTTCGCTCACTGTTCTCAGAGTTAACTTGCCGACACTCTTACTACTGCTCCACAGATAGGCAATATGTATCGAATACGAGCAAAGACATAAAAATGTTAAGGTCCGATTCATGTATAAAAATACACAAAAAATATATATATACATCAGAAACTCCCAAAGTTTCCAGTCCGTTCAGATCAAGCAGGGAATGTCAATTTTGGAGGAAATCGGCAGAAAGTTTTAGGCGCTACAGTTGTTTACCGACGGACTGACAATTATTAGGTGGGTGGTTTGGATGTGATTCCGGGTGCGTAAAATAGGTCATTATTCCCGTAAGTGTAATACATGTTTTTGCTCGGGAAGTAGGGTTGTACTCCCTCCCCCCGGGATGACTAAATCCAGCCCCGACGTACCGTCGGCTAGCGGGTTTTTCCCAACTAAGCTACCTTTTCACCAGAGGGGTGTCGTTCCAGCCGGGTCAAGCTCTATGCTCCCGACCCGTCTCTTGGCATGTGTGTTAGTGTGGTGTATGTAAAGGATAGGATAAGACAAGGAAGGATAGAAGAGATCACTCGCGGTCCGTGGCCTGTTTGGTAGGGTACTGCTCCGGCATTCGCCTTGTGTTGATCAGAGAAACATCGGAAAACTACCGATCAAAGAAACTAGCCGCTAGAATTTTCCTCCATACAGTGACAGAACTCAAACTATCTCCGAGGCAAGTGTGCAAATACTCGCATCGTCAGGACTCGAACCTAACCCTCCCAGTCAGTGGCACTAAGTGCTTAAGTGACATTGCAACGCCCCGAGCAGTCGCTAGCAGGGATTGCGCTGTGTGATCGCCGGTGGTGGACAGTTACATTCAAAATGTCCGTTCAATACCAGTTCTCTAAGAATTATGAGCCCTTTATCTTATTAACCTTTAACTGTGCTAGTCAAAAATACTAACCTAACTGTGCTGGTGGGGTCTGAGAGACCCAAAACAGGAAATAATTCGCTAAAGGCAATATTTTTCAACGGTAAGTACATTTAATGCAATTCAACATGATGGTAAGTTATATTTATTTCGGTTATTTCGGTAAAAGTAAACAAATTTAATATCAGCAGAAAAACGCATCGATATTGGTAAACGCACTAGAATAAAACGATTTTTTAGAATGGTATTGAATTTCCGAAGCAGAATAATTGAAACAATGTTTCAGTGTTGTAAAACAAATTTGGGGCAGTTAATGCAAACGTTTTGTCTTTTTGTCAGCGCCTCGTGAACAATCTTTCTTAATTTTTTTGAAACTACTGATTGCAGTCTAACCACGGGTTGATCCCGAAACTTGCTACTACTTTCCGACAACAAACCCAGGATTTCTTTGTCGGTGATTGCCGACATTTCAAATGCAAAGCTGCAATTAAAATTAAAAATAAACCCGTGATAATATACACAATGTATTTCCTATCCATATTCTAATAAACGATGTTGCTAAATAATCAATTACGTAAATAATCATGTATTTAAAAAAACTTACGTATTTATGCTGGTGGGGGTTAGGATACCCGGAAACGTTCAAATCGACTATAATTCACCAATGCTGAAACGCACCGCGATGATGACTCGTTAGTTCACTAACCCCACGATTTGAAAGGAATACACAAATTCCTGAAATACTATTTCCAAAAAAAAAAAATTTGAAAAAATATAATAGTGCGGGTCTCAGAGACCCCACCAGCGCAGTTAAAAGTTAAAGCTATGTTGTCGCACGCATGTGTGTTAATCGAAAAGTTTGGAGTTATATTGATGGTTCAAGTGTATTTATGCAGGCCCGTTTACATGTATAAAATAATTTTAAAAAATTGAGTATTGACACAGTTAATTTTTATTTTTCAGGTTCTGGTTTGGCAAGTGATGTTGAAGAAGAAAAAGGTAATATATGTGTGCCAAATTAGTTTGAATTTATCTTTAACAGTTTTTAGTTCATTTTAAAAAACGGATTTTTACAAAATTTCTTTAAAAATTGAAACTTATGTGAGGAAGGTACAACCATCACTCCTGTATGAGTAAGTTTATCATAATCAGAATGTACTGCTTGTAGCGCATTATAATACAACCCCACAAAGAATTCTAATTCTCATTTATTATCTCAATCTAACTTATTTCTTGCATAAACGTGGGGGTAAAACGGTGATCACGCCCTCATATTAACAGATGTAATGTGATATTGCGATACAAGGGAGGATCCAGCGAATTTTACAAATAATTCAGGAGATGGCACGCCAAAAGCGGGTCCACCTAGCAAAAGGTGAGAGAGAAGATTTAATTTTTTCATTTTGGTTACATTATGAGTAAGAAAACTCTAAGTTTTCCTTTTCAAAATACTTCGGAAAAAGTTGAGGAGCAAACATTCAAAACGTGACATGTCCATTTGGAAAAGAATTGAGTTCTTTAGTTGTTTTTACCTATAATTTTATTTTCAGGAAAAAACGTGAATGTATTACAGTACATTAAGCAGTCCTCTATTTGTTGAGTTAAAGAAAGTGTGGAAAAGTGTACAATTTGTGTTATCTTTTTCATTTTTTATTGGACAAACGTGAAGTAATTTCAAGGTTTTGGTAGCCAAAAAGCCAAACAGTATTCGGGCATTTTTGGGATTTTGCGTTAAAACTTTTTAAGGGTTGATTTTAGCGCAAAAGTAGTTATGTACAATTTTAAAGGTTATATAATTCTCTACAAATTTGCTATTTAAATTATTTGCGTTAAAACTTTTTAAGGGTTGACATTAGTGCAAAAGTAGTTATGTACAATTTTAAAGGTTATAAAATTCTCTACAAATTCTATTTAAATTATTTCTGAAAATTAAAAAGGTTAATTAAATTTTTTTAAATTATTTCTCTCAACAAACAGTAACAGAGATACGAGATTTTAAAATTTCACCAAATTTTTCCATCTATTTTGTAATTGCCCAAAATTACTCTAATGTAGTATTTTTTGAATTCTTAAGGTCATTAAAATAACAAGCGATAAAATACTAATGTTGGTAATACTATAATATATTATTATGATACTATTATATATTATATGGAAGTATCCATATAATATATAATATATAATAGTATCATAATAATCCAAAATCCAAAATGATTTCTGCATCAACTCGAAAGGAAAGTGTACAGTCTCGGTCAACTTCATCTATAGCTCTTAGATCACATTATGGATATTTCAAACCTATTTTTTACTAGGTGGTAAAAAGGTTACGATTGAGTTTATGGAATCGCAGAAAGGACTGGAATGCCATAAACACAGAACTTGTGTTCACAAGGTTATGAAGTTTTCCTTCATATCATCAAAAATAAATGCTGTCGAAAACCGTCAATATGAATGGGGTCAGCAAATAACTCGAATTGCTGACAAGAATTTTAACGAAGAAGAAGCTCGATTGAGGTTGTGGAATTATTGTGATTATTCATCCCATGACATGGAAAGTATTTGGCCACCCAGTGAAGACATGATCTGCGTTGTCAAACGAGAACTGACAGAATGCTTTATTATTTAGTTTTGATTGTCTCATATCCCCACTGATGGGAAAGTGCTGGTTAGGGAAAACCCCGCTAGGTGACGATAAGTCGGCGCCAGATCTGGCCATCCAGTGGGGGAGATCACCGCCATCCCCCGAGGAAAAAAATTGTACTATACCTACAGGACAAATGACGCGCCCGAAATCACCAACCAACCAATCTTGTAAGGTTGTAGAAGTTAGTCTCTCGTAAAAAGCTAAAAAGCGTGCAGAGAGAAGACTAGTCATTTCTAAGAATCGCCGCTAGGGAGCTAGCAAGGTGAAGACTTCCGCAGCTATCTGTTATCTTACCACACATGCTCCACGGTAATATTTATTTTGCAGTATTCGCATATAGGGGATGGGTCCTCCTGGAGGAGATATCCGTGGGAGAAATGTCAGTGACCGATCCGAAGGCGTGTTAAGATGGTCTCCTCACGCCTAGCATCACGAGATGAGGAAGACCAAGGATATACGGAATCGTTGATTCTCGTGAGCTTAAAATCTGAGTTCTGTCACTCTGTTTGCCGTTCACTGAGGATAGAGTGTTTGATGAAGAGCTTAGTGTCTTCCGTGGGGTCTGTAAAGATGTCCAACTCTTTTCTTCGTGGCAGACTTTGCTGCCTAGTCAGCTATTTAATTTCCTCTTATTTCAAAGTGCTCAGGGACCCAAGAAAAGACTAAAATATTCGGCGGACCAATAGATGATGGATTTAGTGTTGGATGGTCATTGTCAGTGGGTGACAAAACGAGGAGGAGGAGGTGGATTCAAGAGAGCTTTTGGAATCACTGCAGATCACTACTTTCCTTAAGGACATCTATACAGCAAACATAAGTGCCTCCTAAAGTGCATACTTCTCTGCAGTATAGATGGCGCACGAAGAGTCTAATCCAAAACTTCGCGTGGCACTACTGCAGTAGAAGGCACATCAGACTTTGCCGTTTTGGGAGGAGTCATCGGTGAAAATGAAGTAATGGCCAGGATATGTGGATTTTATCGCCTCAAATTCCGATAGGAATGTTAAGGATTTAGGGAGGTTAGACAACCTAAGATCTATTATGGTCCGGTTTAGTTTACAAGGGGAAACAAGGTTTCGGGGGGTTTGACAGGGTTGGGTAGTTTTATATGAAGCTTCTGTAAGAGCATGCGGACTCACGGGGGATGGGATAATGATGGTGTAAGTGCATACGAAGTCAAGTGGGTTGAGTAGAGCACTGCTTGGCGACAGGGAGTATCAATATTGGATAATTTCGCACCATATGAGGCAATCAAAATATCTCGCCTTGGGCTCAGAGATGGTTCTTCAGCCTCGGTGAAGAGGCATTCGGTGCGACTCGGGTGGTGGGCGCCTGTACTAATTCTTCCACCGGCATGTGTTTTCGCCAGGTTAAGCTCTTGTCGAATGTGAGCCCAAGGAAGGTTGCGGATTCAACAAATAGAAGCTGCTGTCCCCCAAGAAATAGGCCGGGGTGGTTATGGTGATGAAATCTACAGACGTGCATGCAGTTGGTTTTGGAGGTGGAGAACAAGCATCCTGCTTCATCGCTCCATTCATGCAGTCTGTTTAGCACAAGTTGTAACTGTATCTCAATAACGTGCATGCTCTTGGAGGAGAAAAATATGGCATAGTCGTCAACGAACAGTGATGCCTTCACAGACTCCCAGATTACTGATGCAACAATATTCATAGCAATGGCAAACAGAGTGACGCTCAGAATTGATCCCTGGGGAACACCGTTTTCTAACTGGTGACTAGAGGATAACACGTCGCCAAGGCGGACGCGGAAAGATCTTGATGAAAGGAAACCTACTAGAAACAAAGGGAGCCGTCCCCTAATGCCCTAAGTGTGCAAGGTGCGAAGAATATCGTACCTCCAGGTGGTGTCATACGCTTTCTCTATGTCGAAGAAAATTGCTACCAGATGCTGACGAAGGACGAAAGAAGTGTAAATCAGTGTGGCAAAGGTGGCTAAGTGGTCCATGTTTGACCTGTGCTTCCTGAATCCACGTTGAAGAAGTGTAAATACGGTCTTTTGTTCCAGGAACCAGACCAGCCGTGTATTTACCATTCGCTCTAAAAGCTTGTACACACAGCTTGTGACTGTTGCTTGCGCACACAGCGAGATTGGGCGGTAACTTGAGGGGGTTGTTCTGTCGTTTCCTTCTTTAGGGATTGGAAGAACCATTGCTCTACGCCAAATCTTTGGCACGGCATTTTAAGTCCAAATCTTGTTGAAAATGCCGAGGAGAAAGGAACGAGCGTTTTCAGGTAGGTGTTTCAACATTTGATTATGTATCTGGTCTGGTCCTGGAGCAGAATCTTTCACACAAGTGAGGGCACAGGAGAATTTGTCCATGGAGACAAGGACGGAGTTCAATTCAATGTTCTACAATTCTAGAATGAGCTTTCTTCGATTTTGCAAAAAAGTATTTTTGTTGTCACAAATACTTAGTGGAATGCATCATCTGATACGTTTCATTGTAGAAATATGTCAAAGAAATCTCTTTCCTTGATACTACTCTATTTTAAGAGAGATTGATTTTCGTAGATATCAGCGTGCGTTTCCCTAGAAAGTTTTACCAACTTCCTTAGGAGTACAGTTCACAAGATCTAATTTGTATACATACTTTTCACAAGAAATAAATTTTAAAAAGGGCTTCATAATGCGAGAAAGTAAAATCGAACAGGAGGTGGGAAGCAATCATCCAAAAATTAAGGACAGAATTTCCTAATGTAATTCTAACATTGCAAAGTCAATTGTCGCTATCGTCTTCTTTTATAATTAAGATATAAAGTATTGTGGGCTAGTTACGTTAGTAATCCTGGTGGCCGAACCTCGACAGTAGCTCTCGCGCAATTTAAGGATACGGATTTCGACTGTCTGAATTCGAAATGCGTCCGTTAACGGGACCACTTCTAAGAGACTTATTATCTCCTTCAAGTGGGACAAGACTGCCTTTGAAACAATGTTTTTGAAACAATCGTTTTGGGTATTTAAAATCTCCAAGAAGTTAATACGTTATGAATTTAAAAATTTCCAACTTTTTCCTATTTAAAACTAGTGCGGTTAGAACATCGCATAGTTTCTCGCCCTTAGTAACAGCTATGTAATATTGCACAAGTTAATTGCACAAGTTTCGTCCCAATTAACACATCTCAGTCATCATTACATATCGTAGAACATTAGGTACAAAACCTATTTTTAAGCAAATGTCAACACATATTGGGCAAATAAAATTAATACGGCTATATTATGTCAACAATGGAAATCCAACCGCTTTCTTGGAATGCCTGCATGAATTCTGCTTGGAATTCTGCGGAATGCCATTGTCGCATTTCCAAACTGATATTTTGTGAAGACTAGCAACTGGAGCACGGGAATTTAGAATTTGCAAAATTCCGCTAATATACTTCACCGAGATAGCAGCTTTCAGTTGTGAAATTTTACATCCATTTCTCAGATGACCGAGCAGAAAAATACTAAATGGTCACATGAACATATTTTAATAATAATGGTTTTGGTTTGTAAAAAAATAAACTAAGAGTATTTAAAATTCATTTAGTGGCAGTGAAAGTTTTCTATTGCAGTCCGTATTAGCAAGTGCAGCTGTAAGCAAATAAATGATTAGTGATCTTTTATTTTGGGGGCCGCAATTAATTATTTCACGTCAAAATAACGTAAGGGTGATTACATTTTACATGGTGTCTTTACCGCAAATACTAAAAACCATGTGTGATACCTAGTCTTTGAGGAATTTTACGTGAGAATCAAGAACGAGATATGACATAAAACACGTTTAAATGTTAATGTTTACAAAGGTAGAAACACCAGCTTTTGTCTATTGCGTGACGACTTTTGGAGAAACACACATACTCGTATCAATATTTATATACATGTAATTTATGTATGATTTCTAATCCAACGCATAGAAATTAATATTTGCATCTTTAAAACAATTGTATTTTTACATTACGATATTTTTATTTTCGGGAGACGAGCAATGCACACACCATTTTTTACACGTCATGGGAATGTTACACCCACTTCTTCTAGATAAGCAGACTCATGCAAACATTGTTTTCGCTAATCCATTAAGGATTACTGGAGATACTCCTAAGTTATAAATTATTTCAAAATTGTAATTGTTAATATTATTTCTACATTTTGTAAACCTTCGGAAATTTATAGCACGATAATCGATAGAAAAAAAGGTCTGTAAAATATCGTTGCAAAATTGTATTATATTTATTTTTTATACATTTTATACTTTATACAAATTTTCCAATTTATTGGTTATGTGTCTACCAACACATCTTCAGTATTATTGCATTGAATATATATAATTTTTAATTAATTGTTTATAAATATTGGAAACAGTGAAAGCAATTAAATTTTTAATTATTTTTTATATGGGAACAATTTCATCCAAGTTATACATATTTAAAAAGTAATTTATGTAAAGTACTATAATATGAATTAAAGTTGAATTTTTAAATATAACGAAGTTTGTTCAAACGCCCTGATACTACGGTTTAAAATGAGATTCCTATTGATTGATAGTTTGCGTTCGTATATAGTATGTCTCTCGCATAGATGATTTTGGAAAGAAAATCTAAATAACCTGGCAATGGCCTCAAATTCATAATTCATTCACATTTAATACACAAATAGGCGTTGAAGGCCGGGAAGAAGGAGAAATGTGCGCTATCTATGTTGGCAAAATCTTCAGGGTCACCATTTTGTTTCTTTGACTTAGTCTACTTTACGGACAGTCTACTTAAGTCCGAAAGTGATACTAAATACTTCAACATTAACTTTAGAATATATGTTACATACTAGGATACAGAAATGATGAACCAATGACTGGAGTTTTAAAATGCTCTGCTTTTTGGAATACTGCATCTATAGTCCTACTGGCTATTGTATTTAGATTTTGTGTCACTGGTCGATAGAATGTCGGACACTGTCCAGTGGATTTTGTTATCGTAGCTAAAACAAAAGATCTCTCGGCTAAATCGATCCACATATGTTATTGCTGAGTCGAAAATATGGTGTAATTGCGGAATTGACACTATTCATTGTTGCAACATACAAGAAGTGAATATTTCATATTTGTGATAGTTTTCTCTTATTACTTCATTCCCATAGTTATTTCGAAAACAATTGAATCACATTTTTTACCTAAATACTATATTTACTTCACAACCTGCAAAAATGTTACACTACGTGTTCGAGTTTTTTTCTACATTTAGGATCAGAATGTATCCTCTTTTTCGTTACCACAAATCGGCTAGAAGAGTGTTTCTGGCGAAAATTTGCTTTTTTCTGGCGCATGATTACATAACTTTCTCTTCTTACAAAAAATCGTAAGGCACTTCGAAAGTAATACCTATTAGGCAACCATTAGGAATATCTACGCTAGTCCCATGGGTACGGGTTATATTTAAATTTAATGTTTATATACTCATATTTTACTTACATCGGTTCATACAGGTACACAGAAATTCAACAATTGATTTGACGTGATATATGTTTTATAAATCTAATAACAGTTGAAAAAATGCTTTAATGTTACAAATTGGAAGAACACGTACAGGAAACGTCCGGTTTATTTTTTGACTGTATTTGTGAGAAGAAGTACTTCAAAAGATTTTCAATAAAGTTTTTTCGAATTCTCAATAGTTTTCAGCAACAACACATTCATAGAATTGATATCCGGGTGTGGGACTCGAACCGGCAATCTCTTGGTTTCAAATGCTGAATCCCATTACGTCATTTAACAACTTCGCTTCCAGGCTCCTGGTCTTGTCCCGCAGGGCAAGACCTCTACACTTCCATGTTACTCAAAACATAATTGTTTCAGTTCAAGCATTAGGGAGTCTAGAAAGTTTAAAAATGTGAAAGAAATTGTTTTTCGGGAAAAAAGAAGGCAGTCCGAAGGTAAAGCGATTCTAGACTAGAGAGATTAGAAAACTAACTACGGTGAAAAAGTCTGTGCCATTCTATAGCACCACTAGTTGTTTTTAAAATTTATTTACCATACGCAGTAACATACGAGGTAAACTTTCATAAAAATATTTCCTGAGTTTTCAGAAAATACAATAATATTTTTAGAAATTGCATACATTTCGCAATAATAAAGCAAAATCAAGAAATTTTTAAGAAAATTGAACACGACTACTTTTAAACAGCTGATTTTTCAGACTTTGGATAAAGCAATAATCGCTATCTCCAATTTTGTTGTTTTGAAATGGTAACTTTTTGTAAATTTCGAAAAAACTGAGGATTCGCCGAAAATGGGACTAGCACCATCCTTTTTGCCGTACCTTATTACATTTGAGGAGCAAATATAAATAAAAAATTTGGAGCGTTTTACATGGAAACTACTCATATCCTCTAAAAATTGAACAATAATTTATTTGAAAACCGGTCTTTACGAAACAGATACTGTTAATGAAAAACACTATCTTTAATTTTATAGTTGTAGGAAGACGTATCCATAAAATTGCACTTCTTGAATTTTCATAAAATCTGTGATGTCAACGAACATGAGACTACCATGCGTTATGTATGCTATCCGAGGACTAAGTTTGATAAAAAAATTTGGAGCCGTTTTTTGAGAAAATTTTGAAAATGTTATTGACGCTTTATGAGAACTACCCTCAAAAATCAAACTATCCGTTTGAAAATTCCGAAGCCACGAGTTCATTCAGATCGATTGGGGAATATCAATTTTGAAGAAAATCCGCTGAACGGTTTAGACACAAACGTTGACCACAGACGGACGCTTTGCCGTTAATCGATTTTTTGGTATCAAGAAGCAACAAAACATAGATTCTGGCTGCAGCAGAGTTGAGGTTATTTTTCTAAATTTAGCAACAGAATTGATCCACTGTTTTGTTACCAGAGCTCGGCAAATAAAGAGTTTTTCTGGCGAAAATTCGCCGTTTTCCGGTGCACGATTACATAATTTTCTCCTCTTACGAAGTATTCGTAAGGCCAGAGAGTATTTCATTTCGTAGGTCATTAAATTCCTACTTTTGAAATATTAATTTTGTTTTTTACAATTTCCGAAAAATAGAGTTCGCCGAAAACGTGACCAGACCCAATTTATTTCTCTTTCATAAGAGGAGAAATTTAAGAAATGGGATGGAGACGTATTGGAATATAAATATTTTAAAAGTTTCATTATTGGCTAAAATCGTACGAAAATATAGTACACATTCGTATTTTTAAGAGAGAAAATCTAATTGAGTTAATTTCAATTAAGGTTTTCAGATTGCTTGGAAAACAAAATACATCAATACATTTATTCAGATTCAAAAATATTAATTTGTTAATGTGTAACACAAGAATGTAATTAAAGAACAAAGAAATATGAAATAATATACAAATTCTAACTTATGTAGCATCCAATTGCCTCCAAGTACTTCTCAAATTACATTAACTAAGCGCAATATCATAGAAGCGGGTGATTATGTTTGATGCCAAATTACACAAAAAAATACGTACATTTTCGAATAATTTTACTTGACCTTATTTGAAGATCTGTTTTTTATGAACACATTTCATTAAGAAACAATTATCATAATACTTTTAGTTGTAGGAAGATGCCGAATTTTTTGTAATATTTGCAATTTTCAAACCATTTAGAATTTTTAACAATCATGAGATCTACCAAAATGAATCTACTGTACTAAAACCAGATTTTGCCGCTGCATTACATAACTTTCTTTCTACTGCGTAAGTGGTAGAGGGAAAGTAGGAATACGACTCATATGAATATCGGGCAGAATATTTATTTTATTTTATTTATTTTACGTCAAAAAACAGATAAAACTGCGTATGACGTGCTATGGGGAGAAGTGAATTCTGTGCACATTTTCAAAATTCTGTGATCCCTACACTGAGTCACATACTACATAAATTTTGAAAATAAAAAAAGCTCTCTTGTAACAAAATCTATTTTCAAGGATAAATAAGCAATTATCCATGATATCCTTCGTCAAGGAATAATACTTCCTGCCGCAACAACATGGAAACGATCATTTGAATAACTATATTTCCCAATGAATTCTAGAAGACGTGCACAGATAATGAAGTTACATTTATGTCCAGTAGCAAAACAAGGGGCCATCTCAGCATTTGCTCAATGGATCAGCGAAACTGAACGAAAAACCTGGTCGAGAACCAAACGCCGCGCTGGTTAAATGTGATGAGTATAATTGGAATGACGAGTTTGATGCAGTGAAGAATTCCACTTTCCGTTAGCTATCTCAATCTAGATTTGCTTCTTGTGTAAATGTGGTCGTGTCAGGTGATTATATTGCAGTTTTTGTTTTTCAGGTGCCGACGCGAGAAGAGGTTACGATAGAGGTAACGTGCCTTCCCCAACACAGTGGGACTTATAGTCATTTATGGGAATTCTACGAAGATAATGCGTTGAGCATTATTATTGTTTTAAAGAAATATCATCTGAAATCATCTTTTTAATTAATAATAATAATAATAATTATTATTATCATGATTATTATTATTATCATTATTATTATTATCATTATTATTATTATTATTATTATTATTATATTTTCTCATCTTATTGGCACATTTGAATGAATTGCACAGATATACAAAATCAAAGAACAATACATATATTTTTTAAAAAGAATTTATAATACATTGTTTCCCATGAATTTACACACTATCCTTGTTGTTGAAATAACAACTGCCTTCTGCATGGGTTTGTACAGGTCTTCATTCAAACCCAGTTGCTTAAGGCCCCAAATCAGACTCCTAGGGATGACACCGGTGCTTGAAACAATAATCGGGATAATGTTGACTCTTTTCATATTCCACTGTTTCTCAACGGCTTCAATAAGATTTGCATATTTACCGATTTTTTCAGTGTATTTGCTTTGAATGTTGCCAGTATTTGGGAGAGAAACATCAATAAGCATGACATGTTTCTCACACTTGTTCATCACAACCAAATCCGGTCTGTTGTGAATCACTGTCTGGTCTGTTAAGAGAGTTCTATTCCAATACAAGCGCCACTCTTTGTTCTCCAGAACACTCATAGGTTGGTACTTAAAGTACGGTACCTTATCTTCAGTCAGAAGACGACATTTCTGAGCGAACGCTTGATGTAAAATTTGGCCAACAAATCATGTCGCTGTTTATACTCGGTGCCTTCCAAATGTGTACAACCCGAGGTAACATGATGAATTGATTCCACTGTTTGACAACCATAACGACATAACTCATTCTGCACATGATATCTCTAACAATTCGCTTCAAATAGTTACGCGTTGGAATAACGGGATCCTGAATAGCCAACATAAACCCTTCAGTTTCTGGAAATATCTGTCCTGATATAAGCCAGTAGTTCGATGCTTTCAAATCGACGTTTCATTATTATTATTATTATTATTATTATTATTATTATTATTATTATTATTATTATTAGAATCGGAAACATCTTGAATGTACATGTATGATGAAAGGGCACCCCAGACGTAGATACAATTTTTGACTAGAAAATTATTAATTAAAAATACGTCACGTAGACAAATGACGGAAAATACGGATCAGAATCAAAGAAAAAATGCTACACCAATAAATAGCGTTTTATTCGCGGCGTAAACCTACTTTACGTTGTACACTCACTGTTTTTTTCATGAGGCACGGGGCATTTTTTCGTACTACAATACATGCTCATAATCAGTAAAGTTCTTGCTCTATAATTTTCTTGCAGTAGATCTTAAGTCATTTCTTGAAAATAGATGTCCTTTGCCAGAACTTCAAATTTATTAGCAATACAATAATGTAAAAGAATTTGTCAGTTATCTCGTCAAGTCGAAAGAAGCCAACCTTTTAATAAACCTTAATACAATTTTTTGTTGCATGCACAGTGACAGAAATTATACCGCTAAAGACAGAGAGAAATAGGCCCATAGTAGATAAATAGAAAACATAAAAAGTACAAAGGAAAATCCATAGAAAACACAAACACCTACAAAGTTCTAGTGCTTTGGGGAAACGTCTTGAAGGCAAACAAAGCACATTTAGAGTGTCCAAGCGCCCTGTAAATGTTCTCGGGTTAGCTAAGTGATAATTTTTCCCAATGCGTTTTTGCATTTACAGCGAAAGCAGAACTCCGCACGGAAAAAGATTTAGATAATGCTGAAAAAAGCTGGGGCATCTTAGAACAGATTCTCAAAATGGAAAACGAGAAGAGGTTAGAAGCAGAAGAAGCCGCAAGACAACAGGCGCTTTACGCTGCCATGTGGGACGAATTCGATGACGTCGTTGAGACTTCTGACGAGGAGCAGACCCACATCTGCCTGCACAAGACCAAGTGCATTCCGCGCCGGTGCAAGATATGGAGAGTTGGCTCGGAGATACAGACGTCCTCGTCCTCGGAGGAGGAGCCGGAAGTGGCGCCGGCGAGGACGCAAGGACGCGGCACCGAAGGAGCTCACCACGCCCACTTCACCTCAGAGGCCGAAGGCAGCACCGAGCCCCAAACAGGTACACGCAACGCACTTGGCGATAGTTATTCTGAATGCGCATCAACTGATGTCACTGCAGCGCCTCTGACCGGGAGGCCCTAGGTTCCCACTCCCCACGGCGGCAGAATTTTCGACACTAGCTTTTCAGCGAGGTCGAATTCAGTCGCTGTCTGGAGGAGAATTCTAGCGGACGGCTGCTCTGATCGGTAGTTTTTCGTGGTTTCTCCGATCAACATCAGGCGAATGCCAGAGCAGTACCCTAACAAACGGGCCACGGACAGCGCGCGATCTGTCCTTCCCTTCCTTGTCCTATCCTCTCCCCTTACACACTCCCGGCTGGGGCAGTGCCCCGCTGGTGGGAGAGTCCTGGTTAGGGGGAAACCCCACTAGCCGACGGTAGGTCGGCGCCGGTTCTCGCCATTCAGCGGGGGAAGATTACTGCCATCTCCCGAGAAAATAATACATGCACTACACTAACGGGATCAATGACCGAAGCAGTTGACGCCCCCGGAAACACGAAAAAATCAATCAGTCAAGTGAAAAGGGCATCAGTCCATTCCCGTTAGCTTTCAACAAAACGAGAAAAATCTGCCAGGAATCCACAGTTTACTCCAGTTTCTTTCATGATTCTGATTAATGAATAAACGCCATAATTTGAAACACATCAGAACAGTTTTTACGCAATAACTATCAATATTCAAATTTTGAAAAGCTGTGGACTGTTGCCATCTTCCATGAATGGAAATAAAATGTAGTCATATCTTCCTTTTTTGTATAAAAAACATTTGAATTTTTATACAAATTATTTATTTAAAAGTGTAAAAAATATTTTAATAGTTGTCTTTTCTAAATAATCCTGAACATGACATTGAAGTGACAATTATTCATCTTAGTCTTCTTCCTCACCGTCTTTGGTAAGCCAATAGGTTAGCTTCTCGCAAAAGTTTCTATACTTTTCGAGTATAAACTCTGTCAGTTTAAGAGACATCTTTTTTCTTCTGTACCTTGAAGTTCGGATAAGCCAAAGTCCTCAGGAGAATTGGAATTGAAGTTGATGCCAGTTTGAAAGTGCTGGTTGCCAGACCATTAATAAAATTCCGAGCTGGTACTGTTCCCTGGAATTGTGAATTGTTTGAAAATTTTGCAGATGAGGAGATGAAAATAGTTATTTATGTATCAAGGGCGTTAGGAAGATGTTATTGCCCCGAGGGCGACTTCCAAACCCAAGGGCCTCTGGCCCGAGGTGGTGCATACAAAACTTTATTTTACTAGTTCGTTGCTGAATTAAACGAGAATTCGAAGCATTTTATAATTTTTCTTACGTCAGAAGTGAAAAGATGCATTGTAATAGTCATTTGACGTCAACAAACAAAACAAAGTGTGTATCTAAATACTATGCATAATCGTTATTGGACTGATTTGTTCGTACAAAATGAAAGAATATTGTGAAGTTCATACGGAAATTCTCGCAAAAGCTAGCAGAACTATAGCGAGAGATTTCCAGTAACATTACGAAAAATATATGAAAATGTTTATGGTGCATTTGAGACTTCTGTAACAGTGTGAATAACCGTAAATTGCGTTGATGGACGCTACTTTTAGGTTAAGTCGTAGGCTTCCGAGTCCTGCGAATGACCTTGGCTGTCCGGGTGACGCCGCGTCGAAGGCTGTGTTGCCGACGTTTCGACCAGCCGGCAGACCAGCCCTGAGGAAGACCACGAAAACGAGTCCAAACGTTGACAACACAGCCTTCGACGCGACGACACCCGGACAGCCAAGATCATTCGCTACTTTTAGGGTATTTGCTTCTATTGCCAAATGGAATTTAGAATATGTCATAACTCCAAAAAATAACATTTCGAGGACGTTAGCCGATGTGCCTTATACATCTTATAACTACGACTAGTACTGTTACTCAAAAATCACATACTATGTCTTTTTTAAAAACAAGGTGATACGTAACAGTGAAATATGAGTGACTGTTGGTAATTGTATATTCAAGGGAACATTCCAAATTTGCAATTTTCATATCAATTAAGCAGAATAAGATTTATAGCGAGTTATTTTACTTATTTGAGCATTATGTCATTTATTTATTGTGTGTGCTTGCATCATAACTTCAATAAATCGAATTCATAAAAATGTATGTGTGGTATTGGTATTAGAGCGGATCATTAACCGCAAGGGTATTAACAATACCGTTACGTGTTTTGTGTGAAGTTCTTAAACACACAGTAATGAACTAGTAAGCCATAAAAGAATTGTCTTTTTTTCTATCCCTCGCACTCTGGTTTTCCTCAGACACTGGGACCTTCGTAAAATTCTGAAACCACCAATTTTATTAGAATAGTATTTCTGAGGTATCAATTTTCTTGACAGTATATTAGTAAAGGTGTTTCGTGCTGTGTAAAATAATTTTCATTATTTACTTTATGGTATAAATGGCGGTTGATTCTTTTGAGCGACGTTGTTATCATGAGCATAAATGCCATTGATTAAATTACAATATCTTAATTTTGGGAAAGTACCTTGAACATTGTTTTTTCAGCATTGTATTTCTAGAATTACAGTGACTTCATTAATATTTTTTTACTGTAAAAATGTAAAATAAGTGATTGTGTGTGTAGTGGTATAATGGATATTATTTTATAAAAGAATATTATATACATTGTATTCCGTGTAAAGTGCTTACCTGGATTTGAGTGATTATAGTATACATTTGTGAAAAGGGCTCCTACTTTCTCTACCTTCCCCTTCCCCTTCCTTCCCCCACTACCGTGTTTCATTCGCCTTGGTTAGTAACTTCAATTTAGTCGGGATCTTGTTCGCTGCTGACCCCCTCTAAATCCATCATTTTTAATGACATAGGTTTTGTGAGTAGGTACTATTGAAGACATGTTTAAACCAAAATGATCATGCCTTGAACGTTTTGCACCATTTATGTAACCGATCCTCTGTCGGTTGGGTTTATTTCTCGGATCAGTGCCCTATGAAGACTATTTAAAGAACACACACACTAAGTCGTGCCCAAAGAAAACTAGTATAATTGGGTGTGTTATGCCCATACATCAGAAAACATATTTGACCCTAAAAAAGAAGATAAAATCGACAAACATTTAATAACACTAAAAAGAAAACAAAAATCATCCATTATCATGTTATACCCTTCGAGTCCTTGGGTAGGCACATTTCTATTCTTCTTTTCTTCTTTCTTTCATGTCCTCTACATTTGCTTAACGTTGTTTAGTGGAGAGAAAGACATCTAAATTCACAATTCGTTTTATAACATGAGCCGTTCCTCAAGTACTACTTATAAAATTGTTCAACTAAATCTCTTCTCTTAAATACCATTAACTACTACGTCCACCAGACCATTGAAAAGGCAAGCCACAATTTATAACACTTTAACACACTATTTAGAAGAAGCATCAAGAACCAAATTTGCAAAGTTCAAATTACGTGCAATTCCAGAGAACGTATTACATAATTCTCTTGAATGGGGTGGTCATTACTCTCTGCATTTTTTTTACACTTTGAGGGACCAATGACGGCTATTTTCAATTAAGGAGGTCACTCCGCGTAATCACTGCGCCTACATGTTAAGAAAGGTGGCTTGGGACATTCGCGAATACAGTCAAGTGCCTCCTACGTCTTACGGAAGTACACAAACATAAGGTTTCGCGTATACATGGCAAATTCGTGGCAAAAGAAAAAATACAAAAGACGGTTATCATCTGATCAGTAGTTTTCCGTGCTTTCTCCGATCAACGCCAGGCGAATGCCGGAGCAGTACCCTACCAAACGGGCCACGGACCGCGCGCGATCTGTCCTTCCTCTTCCTTGTCCTATCCTCTTCCCTTACACACACACTTACACTAACATGCACTACACTATCACATATACCGGGAGACCGGTCGGGAACTTAGAGCTTGCTCCGATTGGGGCGGTGTCCCGCTGGTGGGAGAGTCCTGGTTAGGGGGAAAACTTCGCTAGCCGCCAGTAAGTCGGTGCCGGATCTCGCCATCCAACGGGGGAAAATCACCGCCATTTCCCGAGGGAAAACATGCACTACGCTTACGGGACTATTCGCGTAAGCTGTTGGCATGCCCGGAATCACCAACCAAGAAATATAATAATTCGACATTAGTACCCATCATTGTTCTCCTTTATAAGCTATCACGGCGTATTCCTTACGGTATACGCAGTCGATCTCTCAGATGTCCGACTTGTTCATACTCATAGAAATGTTTGAGAACTTCGTCATTCTCTCAAAATGTTGTTCCTATCTATTGTTGTGCTCAGATCTCAAAGCTTTGAGATTTTTCCAATAGGTTTTATGCTGCCGTCACGGGAATAATCTCAATCAAACCGTGTACAGCGCAGCATACCGCATGCCGGAGCTTGTAGTACAATTTACAAATTATACAACGTTTTAATATACTATTATATCTTGTTTTAATATAGATAAACATTGATGTCCAATAAAGTTTTAAGATGTCGATGTTGGTAAATGTATTAAATGTGTGTTTGTGCCTGAAAGAGCCGAGAGTAAGTTTAAGAAGCGAGATAACCTACAATTCAAAAGGTGCATCTGGGAGATCACCGCGTGTGCTGAAATCACTTTTCCTAGCGCGCGTGCTGCAGGATTAAATCACACTCACTTCACGTAAGTTTGCGCCAGCGCATGTAATGAAATTAACACCAAGATTGGTGTGGTTTGGTTTTTTCGTATTTCTGGGCGCGTCAACTGCTTTGGATATTAGTCCCGTTAGTGTAGTGCATGTATTTATCTCGGGAGGTGGCGGTGATCTTTCCTCGCTGGATGGCGAGATCCGGCGCCAATCTACCGCCGGCTAGTGGGGTTTTCCCCTAACCAGGACTCTCCCACCAGCGGGGCACCGCCCCAGTGGGGACAAGCTTTAAGCTTCCGACCGGTCTCCCGGAATATGTGGTAGTGTAGTGCATGTTAGTGTAAGTGTGTGTTAAGAGAGAGGATAGGACAAGGAAGGGAGGAAAGATCGCGCGCGGTCCGTGGCCCGTTTGTTAGGGTACTGCTCCGGCATTCGCCTGGTGTTGATCAGAGAAACCACGGAAAACTACCGATCAGAGCAGCCGGCCGCTAGAATTCTCCTCCAGACAGCGACTGAATTCGACCTAGCTGAAAAGCTAGTGTCGAAAATCTTGCCGCCGTCAAGAATCGAACCTAGGACCTCGCGGTCAGAGGCGCTGCAGTGACATCAGTTGATGCACTGAGCTACCGCTCCCGGTTTTAACACCAAGAAGAATACGGTTAATCCCGTGTAGTGTTGTAGGTACAAGGACTATTTTGAAATGAAAACCAAAACAATTGTTTTTGTTTTTAGAGGATACAGAAAAAATCGCCACTGAAGAATCACCAGCTGGGTCCATTCGACGCTCGACGTTCGGCACCGGACAGGAAGACTACCCGGCGAACGACTATTACGCAGAACGCCGCACCGTTGACGACTTCAAAAGGCCTTCAGAAGGGCGATCACGCGCTCTGAGCGGCGTTGTCTGTTACGGAGCCCCAGGAGTGCCCCCGAGCGAAGAATGCAAAAGAAAGAGAATTTGCGGTAAGTTTGTGAGACCAATGTTACACTTTCACTACCCGCCCACGTCGCTGGGAGCAGCATATTGAATAAAATAATGGTGCTACAACAGCACATACTATCTTGCAATAATCCTAAATTTGCAATTTTTGAAGATTCAGAGAGTTCAAAGAAAATAAGACCCGTGCCATTCATTTACGCGTCCCTGCTATTTGTAAAAAAAGTGTGAAAAAAATTGGAGTGTTTTTTTTCGTAAAAAATGAAGTAAAAATCTTAAAAAATATCAGACACAAATTACACAAAATCTACTAGCTTTTTCAACAAAATGTACGTGATATTTTTAAAGAGCTGATGTTTTACAACAGAATTTGTCTAATACGAAAATCTCTATGTTCGATTCAGTAGTTTTGAAATGTTAACTTTTTGAAATTTCCGAAAAAAAGGAGAGGCTCCCAAAAATGAAATTAGCATAATATATTTTTTTGTATACCATCATTATAAACGACCCTTTTCGATACCCCGAATCGTGCATAATCCAGTATTTTATCGCACGCTACATGACGTCATCAACATTATTAACGCGACATGACGTCATCACACATTCAGCCAATAGTAGCGAGAGAATCGTGGGGAGGTAGAAGAAGACGGAACAGCCGACCACCGTTTTCTCGCACGGATGTCAACAATGCCATCTTGAATTTGATTTCCAGAGGGCGTTGGATGTCAAGCACCCGAGACGTCAGAAGAAAGTTGTTTCGCGAAATTAAGTTTGATTCTCTCGTAAATTTATAATGCTGTTATACAAAAATAGAGGGCGTTGTATTTAAACCTAAATAAGAAATTTAAAACGCTCCTAACGTCGCTCGTTTTCAAAACATGTACTCATGCAATAAAGCTTAACATTATAAACTAATTGCATAAACTACTATTATAGTTCCTTGATACGAGGAGAAAATTTACAGAAAAATTATCTCTCTTTCAAGTACACATTTCATTCAGAAAAAACGTGTCTACCTTCAATACTGTAGTTGTAGGAAGACATTCCCCCAAAATTGCGCATTTGCGATTTTTAAAAATCTGAGATTTCAACAAATGTGATATCTCCACCATTCTTTTAAGCGCCTTACACGCTAGCTGAGGACAAAGTATTTAAAAAAAACTTAGGGACGATTTGGAGGAAATCCTGAAAATGTTTTTGAGGTATCGTCTAACGTACCCTCAAAAATCAAATGTTTTTTTAAACTCTCGAAGCTTCGAGTACTTTCCGATCGATTTTTGAATGTTTCTTTTTGTTGTTGTTGAAAATCTACTGAATAGTTCAAGCGCTAGCGTTGATCTCAGAGGGATAGGCAGACACTGACTGTACGCCACAGTAATAAGCCCTCACATCGGCCATGAAACATTAACAAATATATCATTACTTACCTTGCTCTGGCGACTGTTTCCTTCTTGTTGTTCAGGTAAACACAAGCACACACAAATATACAATAATACACAAAAAGTACAAATTTACTTGCTTTTATTCGAATGAATGAAATTTTTATGAACATTAAACAAATTTTATATCACCGTACACACTGACTCCGTGGCATGGCACGAAAAAACAAGATTGCATCACAAAATGTTTCATTAATAAATACAATTTTCTATAAATTTAAAATTAAAATTAAGTCTAAAATTGAGCCTTCAACGGCATGGTTTACCACCAAAACTAGTCCAACTGCAACAGGGGTCACCCACGTGTTGTGGCTTGGCCATGCACAAGACATCGACTCCCACGTGCGTTGCTGCTCCATCCCAACGTTCCATTCATTAACATCATCCATGTTCCATTATTGCTCATTTTCAGCAGTTCACCTCCTCAATATTGCCCTTGAGATGCACCATTCATAAACGGCTTACTTCGCCTCGTGGCGCACCGGCCTCGCCAACTGCCCAACAGCCAATGAGAGTGAGGAGAGTGGCTGCATCATGGCGTCCTACGGGCAATGGGGGCGGAAATCACGTGACTGCTACATGCGCGCAGGGAGAGCTCGCACCCACCCACTTGCCATCAGCCACTGCACAGAGCGCGCTGATACCAATCAACATTTTTATAAATCCCCATAGGCGAGAGCTCTGACATTTGGCCGCGAATCGAATTTTCGGTATCAAGGTTCCACAGAAGTTGGATTTTAGCTACCCCAAATGATAGAGGAAAGTTGCTATACACAGCAACAGCATTAATCCATTGTTTCGTTACCAGGACCGAACATCGAAGAGTTGTTCTACCGAATATTCGCCGATTTTCGGTGCACGATTAAAAGTCTTCATTTTCTTACGAAGTATGAACAGAAAGTAAAAACTAGTGGTGCCAAAAAACCACGTAATTTCTTGGTCGAATTTCGCGCAAATTACGAATTCTTTTTCCAAATTTCGAGTTTTCGTGAATATTTTCTTACGGATAGTGCTAATTGCACTGTTTAAGATACACATGTAATTTTTGCTTGTTGGTTTGCACTGTTTAAGACACAAATTTTAATTACACAAATGTAATTTTTGGTTTATATCTCTCAAGCCTTTAATATGCTCATTTCCAAAAATTTTTATACACTATTGCATTTCGTAGCGGGAGAGTAGTAAATGATCTTCAATGAATTTTTTCGAAAACTGAAAAGATTTCGTGAAAACCAGCTTCTTTTTTCTCAATTACAGTAACGCTTAAATGCCATTTTTCTCAAAAACGGCTACAAAGTTTTCTACAAAAGTTTCCGTATAGGTTGATGTTTAATTTATCTTTAATATTCTTGCAGTAATTTTTCGGTTCTACCATTAGGAAACCGAAAATTTGAGGAAATGTTGAAAAAAAATGTACTTTGGGACGGCGATAGATTGCACCTGCAAGAGGATGACGCGAGATCGGAAAGATAGACCAGAGCAAAGAGATTAGAAAACTTTCCAACAAGAAAGTCTGTGCCATTCTGTAGCACAACTAGTTTGTTTTCGGGGATTGTTGTCAGACCAAAGATATGATACATGTTTCTCTATGTATTTCAACGCGCTGTACGTATAGTAGATATGTATATGAGAATGTAAAATGAGAGCCACGACATTTAAGATTGGCCACGCTCAATCGAAGATACATCGATTGGTAGATATCGGTTTGTTTCTCCTTTGTTTCCCACCACGTTCTTTCCAATTTCGTCTTACCCACTTGATTTTCAGAAGTAAATTATTGTAACTAACGGTAATATATTAGATTAAAGAAGCTTGTTGCTTCACAAAAATCTATCAAAAAACCATTACGACAAACATTCACGTAAACTTACTTAGATCCGAAGTTAGAGAATGCCATTAATCAACCTAGTGCTTTTTTTTCAGAATCTACAAGACCTGCCCCACATAATCGAAAACAAAAAGAAAAAGGACCTTGCTCAAGAAAAAAATACGAACCTTTGCGTAAGTCATCAAAGAGTACACAACTTAGAAGGTATTAGAAGGAGGATAAATAGTTAAATCGATGGGAATATAAGGAATTGTTTCTTTACACATTTGTAGAAATGGTGCTAAATTCACTATGATATAAGCCATATTGTTCTATTCTTTTATTTTTCAAAATTTAGGAAAATGTAGTTTTTCTTGTCTTTTCATGGTTATAATTACAAAACTGGCGATTTTCATATTATTATATTTATACGAACATATTCTTTAAAAATGTCACAAAATTGTTCAAAAACTGAACAGTTTTTTGTAAAAATAATTCCGCATAATCAGAAACGTTCAAATGTTATTACAAAAACATTTTTTTTCCTTTTTCCAATTGGGGTTTAAGGAAGTTAAGTATTTGGTGTATTCTTTTGTTTTTCAAAAATTACATAAATGTAATTTTTGAATTTATATGTAATTGTAATTTTAATTGTACTTCAAATTACTTTTAATGAAATTTTTCGAAAACTCAATAGATTTCTATGAAAAGAGCTTCAAATTTTGCATTTACAGTAACGTTTAAACGCCATTTTTTTGAAAAGTTTTTCAATGTAAGTGGCCACTTAGGGGGAGGTTTTCTTCTTTAATATTATGAAAGCAAATTTCGGTTCTCTAATTAGGAAACCGAAAAATTGAGAAAATGTCAAACAACTGAGCTTGGCGGGGGGGGGGATGATGATAGATTACAGTTGGCAAGAGATTGGAGTAAGACCGTAATACCAGACCACACCAAGGAAATTAGTAAACATTACTACGAGTAAGTGTGTGCCATTCTGTAGCACCACTATTTTGGGAGCACTTTTCTCCGTCTTATTCGGCTATGACCTTCACTAAGTTGACGGAAGTGACCTCCTTTATTTCTTCATATAATGACGTCAACAACACCACATCACAATTCCCACAAATCTTTCATATGAGCATCGCGATTATTGATTTAGCTTTTGTAGAAGTTATCTTTTTAGATATATTTATTACTAATTCTGCAAATAAGTTCCAGAACTTGGTGGCAGAATACACTAACTAAACATTACAGAACTTAACAACTATACAAAATTTTACACATTTTACACACTTTACAAATAAACATAAACATTTCACCGTGCAAGCTTCCATGGCACTCCACTTCACTTCACTTCACTTCACTTCACTTCACTTCACTTCACTTCACTTCACTTCACTTCACTTCACTTCACTTTATTTCACTTCACCTGCCTCGTCTCACCTCACCATACTGCCAATCACTTTTGCCAATCACGTTTTAATGTGATTTTGACTCACTCGTTTCCCTGAACTTCACATCACTGCACTACACGCCACTGCACATAATAATAATAATAATAATAATAATAATAATAATAATAATAATAATAATAATAATAGTAATAGCTTGGGTGCGTTTTTCACCACCTTATTCGGCCATACCCTTTAAGTTCAATGTGAAAACCAAATATATCATTCAAGTTTAAAGTTACAAAACAAAACAAAGAAATTAATGAACTTCGCTGCATGAAAACCTAGTCAGTTAACATGCCGCTGTCACTATAAAAACAGCATTGCAATTAGCTGAATGCTAAGTACAGCATTTGTTTTATTCTGGTTACAGGAAGTCGCAGAGCTGATCCGCCTTCTGTCTGCGGGCGACCACGCTGCAAATTCAGTACGATTTTCATTTTTAATTTCAGTTATATCTTCATCAAAATAACTATACACTTTTATGTGAGCCGTAAGGGAGAGATACAATCTGCACAAGTTTTTGTGAGCGGCAGAAACTCTCTCTTTTACAATAAATCATCTTCATCTATGAAATTCACTTCGCGCAATCCACGCATCCCATGAGTTAGCAACGCCTTCTCAACGCGTTGCCCACATGCATCTGTTGTCATTTATGAACTGAGATTACTTTATATAATTTGTTAAATTATTCAAATCCTATAGCATATAGTAGCCTGTACACTTTTGCTTACATTAATTACTCAACTTAGTGATTTTCTTTTTTTTCTTGTTGTTTTTTCATTCATTCATTAAATTTTGTTTACTAAATTTCCTGTTATCCGATGTTTAATTAATTAATTTATAGAAAATAAGCAACGTATAACGTATTCTCTGTTTGATTCAAAAAATTAGAGTATCTATAGTAATCAATTTTTACTCTCGTGGTTAATTTTTTTGTATCTAAAGTTTTTTAATCTTGAATTTTTGTACTCTAAAAAGTATTGTTGCCTAGTAATCAAATCGTGGTTCAATTATGGGTTTATAAAATTTAAACCTTTTTTATTTAATTTTTCGAATTCTGTTTAAAATATTTTTTCCAGTTTTATTAACTGTGTGCTCTTCGTGTTTATTGACATATAACTTAATAAATCATCTATAATTAATTTTTCCCATATATTTCATATTGTAAACGAAGTCTATTAGAAGAAATTAGAGCTAATGAAAATGCAGTAGAGAATAAAAAATACGATGCTGTGACAAAGCAAATGAAACAATAATTCAAAAATCTAATAACATATAATACTTAATTTGGCGATGCTCTGATTACAACGTAATACGTACTGATCGATCCACAAATCGTAGGCAAAAAAACTCAAATATTAACGTCTAGAGCAACCTCGCCAATTATGTCTCTGTACCGACAAATCACTCGTTAAACACTGCCGTGACTTGCAAACTTCGACCCAGAATAAGGGCCTAGGCCGCGATAACCGACGGTCGGTTGGTGAGTTAGGAATAACTCAAAGGTATAACACCAGGAGTAGATATACCGTGATTGTAGAAATCAGGAAGGAGCGTTATACCCAGAACAACGTCATTCTGTGGTATATACCATGTTTGTAAAAACAGTCCTTACATAGGTATCATGAATGTAGTTCATATACATTCTACCACCTGTATTCTTACGATAGATGTCATCGGTATTTATTTTTTGTTTCCATCCCCGTAATTCGCGTATTCCTTCAATCCCCTCTTGTGCTCTGGTTTGCTTTCACTTGCAATCTGCCCGTTGACGCCGGTTGGCGCCGCCAACACGTTCGCGCCCTGGACAACCGCCCCGGCGCACACTGGTGGAATCGGGCCAAAAACTTGGCCATAATGGCAAAATTCAAAGTGCGCGTTCGGATTGATTGATTGATTTTTCGTGTTTGGATGTGATGGCGGTTATCTTCCCCCGGTGGATGGTGAGATCCGGCGCCGACATACCGTCGGCTAGTGAGGTTTCCCCATAACCAGGACTCTCCCACCAGCATGGCATCGCCCCAGACGGGACAAGTTCTGAGCTCCCGACCGGTCTCCTGGAATATGTGGTAGAGTAGTGCATGTTAGTGTAAGTGCGTGTGTAAGGGGAGAGGAAGGAGAGATCGCGCGCTGTCCGTGGCCCGTTTGGTAGGGTACTGCTCCGACATTCGACTGGTGTTGATCGGAGAAACCACGGACAACTACCGATCAGAGCAGCCGGCCTCTAGAATTCTCCTCCAAACAGCGACTGAATTCGACCTAGCTGAAAAGCTAGTATCGAAAATCCTGCCGCCGTCAGGACTCGAATCTAGGACCTCCCGGTCAGAGGCGCTGCAGTGACATCAGTTGATGCACTGAGCTACCGCTCCCGGTTGCGCGTTAGGAATTCTGAATTAGCAAACCTCGTTCGGAAGACATTGGAGCACACTACTTTCGCTCCAGAACTTTATTCCAATCATTTTTGTCGTCTTCACGGTCTCCTAAATTTACCGTTGCTCAAAACACTCGAATTCATTGATTCATGTCGACTATATTTGAGACATTAAAAAATTGTTTAAATTAACCCGCGACCTCCAGAACCACTGTATTCATATTTATACACACATCCTGTTCATTTTTATCAGTCAGTTTGCCATTTCGAACCCACCATTTAAAGTTTGATCTTTAGAACCCCATATCTATATTTTTATGCATTTTTGTTTGTTTTTAAATGAGTATATCCGCCATTTATAAGCTGTCATTTTCAATTTTGAAACTTCATTATGATATTCAAATTCAACGACCTCAAAAACACGTTGATACCTATTTTTACGCAAATTCTTTGTCACTCGTACTTTTGACCAGGTTTAGGCCCGATTGGACCAGTGTGCGTCGTCGTCCAATCCACCAGCTGAGGCGCAGTCAGCTGCCCCGCGGCGCTCGCCGCCCCCTTCCCCCCCCCCCCGCCGCCGCCTCCTCCGCTACCAGCTGCCACCAGCAGCGCTGACGTGCACCCTCGCTGCCGCAGATACCAGATACTCGATGATATGCACATGGTAGCCAATTGTCTGTCCCTTCTCCGGTTTCAAAAAACGTGGAACACCCTACTTTTCACCACACACTGTCATTCTACTTACCGGGAGCGGGAGCTCAGTGCTCAACTCACGTCACTGCAGCGCCTCTGTTCGGGAGGTCCTAGTTTAAACTCCTCACGGCGACACTAGCTTCTCAGCTAGGTCGAATTCAGTCGCTGTCTGGAAGAGAATTCTAGCAACCGGCTGCTCTGATCGGTAGTTTTCCGTGGTTTCTGCAATCAACACCAGGCGAATGCCGGAGCAGTACCCTGACAAACGGGCACGGACCGCGCGCAATTTTTCCTTCCTCCTCCTTGTCCTATCCTCTCCCCTTAAACACACACTTACACTAACATGCACTACACTACCACATATTCCGGGAGACCGGTCGGGAGTATAGAGCTTGTCCCGGCTGGGGCGGTGCCACGCTGGTGGGAGAGTCCTGGTTAGGGGGAAGCCCCACTAGCCGACGGTAGGTCGGCGCCGGATCTCGCCATCCAGCGGGGGAAGATCACCGCCATCTCCCTAGAGAAAAAACATGCACTACACTAACGGGACTAATGACTAAGGCAGTTGACGCGCCCGGAAACACGAAAAAATCAATCAATCATCCCACTTCTGTTTTTCTCAACTGCCTGTTTCACTCGCCGTTTTCCAACGAGTACATCTCAGTTTTCTGTTCTCTTTCATGAAGAGACACGCTGCTTACGTCCGCTCAACTCCAAAGCGGAGCTGAAGCCAACACTTTAATGAGGAACAGAGAAAGAGTTGAGGTGCGTGTTAAGTTTCAGGAAGTGCCGCCGTATTAGGAAAGCAACAAGTGACTGGAGAGGCGGAAAAGTGCTCGATCGCGTGGATTGTTGTTGCCAAACAAGAGAAGTTCGGGAAGTCGTGAGGAGAGCCCGTCGCGCGTCGTCGTTTCAGAGCTGCCACGTGCGTCGTCTGTTAGCTGCGCTTCCCTTCCGCGAACACTAGCCCCTGTGACGAGCAAAGAACCTTTTATACACTCTGCATCTACTGTAGCATTTTTTCAGACAAGTTGATTAAAACCCACTCCCTTCCTTTCTATGCTCCTCTTTTTATGGTAAGCCCGGCAGGAGGTGCGCCATTTTTCGTAACCACTTGAAGCGCACGACTCAGTCTCAGTCAAAAATATTAAATTTTTATTGTTTTGAGAAAAGGCAGATAGATACAGATATTTGTTTCTGCAGGTAGGTTTTTACATCCTGGTGGCAGAACACTACAATTTACATATTACAACAAGATATATAAATACAATTTAACTTTAAATTATTTTAGGACAATAATAATAATAATAATAATAATAAAATAATAATAATAATAATAATATGATAAAATGTGTATAATAATGTATATTAGGTGCCATCAATTCAATAATCGGATTTAATCAATGGAACTTTTAGGAATTGTGATTCTGTTTTGAATTACACGTCCACATGCAACTGGTAAGGACTAAATTGTTGTATGTGAAAACCCATGATTAATATTAAAAGTAAGCTTCATAAATTAATGTTTAACGTTCAGAGAATTTATAAGTATAGCAGGGAAAAATATTAATGATAGTAGAGGAAGTAATTTCCTTCATAATATTTGTTTAACTATTTCAACTAATACCATGATTAACTCTGAATTTTCGAAAATTGCAATAATTTGAATTTTTTCCCGGAGTCTTTCCACAACTACAAAATTGAAGACATGGATTTTCCCTCAAATGAAATTTGATGTGGATAAATATTTCTTTCAACTAGATCGTGTAGATTTTTTAGGAAATTTTAGTAGTTTTCATGCAGTATTGCGTGCAATATTTGCAATTTTAAAATATTTCAAAAACAAGATTTTCTCAAACACGGCTTCAAATTTTTTATTTAAATTTTTGGTAAGGTTAGTGCCAAACGAACCCTACGGCGTTCATAAACGCCATATTGCTGTATTCTTCCGTTTTTTCAAAAATTTCAAAATAAAACTGTTTTGACTTGTCTTTCACGTCTTTAAAACTTACATTGAAGGTAATTTCTTCACATTATTATATTTGTGAGAGCATGTGCTTGAAATAATATGAAATAAAGTTTCTCGAAAACTCAACAGTTTTCTGTAAAAATGAGCACAAAATCCCGCTTTTTCCGAAACACTCACACGCCATTTTCTCAAAAATGGCACCCAATTTTTTCTTCAATTTTTTTCGAACAGATGGTGCCAATTGTACTGTTAGTTATGACGTAAAGTTTCGTTTTGGTGTATTCAAATGTTTTTGTTAAAAAATTACCAAATGTTATGTTCTTGAAATATCTCTCACGCCGTTAATACGAACATTTCCATCGATTTGTATGCATTATTACATTTGTGGGTAAAAGCGCTTCAAATGACTTCCTATGAAGTTTTTCAAAAACTCAATATTTTCCTGTGAAAAGCCTTAAATTTCTCAATTACAGTAAAGGTTAATCGCCATTTTCTTAAAAACGACGACGATTTTTTCAATTAAAACGTCTATTTAGGACTAGCGTTTAGTCTTCTTTAATATTCTTGAAGTAATGATTCAGTTGTACTACTAGGAAAGCAAAAAGTTGAGAAATTGTCAAAAAATATACTTTGGGTGACGATAGATTGCAGCTGGCCCGAGAATGGAGCACGACTTAAAGCCAATTCACACGAAGGAAATTGGAAAACTTTACTACGAGAAAGTCTATGCAATTCTGTAGCAGCTCTAGTCCTTTTTTATATTCTCCCTCTGCGAAAGCGAAAGGACGAATGACAGTCGCCCGCAGTAACTCCTCCTCGCGCTCAGGAGGAGAGCCGAACGGGTGCAGCGGACGGCGTCTGATTGGGGGAGGGAAGCGAAAGGCCGAGGAAAAGTAGACCGCGGGGTACAATCGAGTCATTCCATTTCCATTGGGGATAAGGGGGGAGGCAAATGGACCAGCTGGACCTCGGGGATGTCAATTAGATTGGTTTTGTATCACTCTATTCATTCAATTTCCTAACAGATGAGTATGATAAATACTAAATACCCGCTCAACGTCTTATTGCTTCAGCTCGTTATTTTACATACCGCATGGTACGGGAATTTATATTTGCGGCAGAATGCACCAATATTAATAGTTCTACTCACTTAATAGCTGTTCAATCAATCTAATGTATTCATATGACGCCACCATTTTATCGATGAGATTAATGACGATTTTCTCCTTTGCGGTCCAGTTCGTTCAACGTATTAAGATGATTTTTCAATCGTGAATGTGATTGGTCAAGTTCAGACGATAGTGGAGTTCAACGCTCATTTATGCTGTCTCATTGTCTCTTCAATGACTGAACCAATACAAAGGTCAATTTTACCTTCCTAGGTCAATTTTATCTCCCAATATTTCCATTTTACTGTTCAATAGAACGACCGACAATGCCGCATGCCATATGCATTTTCATCATTCTCTTCTCTGTCTCATGCTACTCCTCCACCAAGTTCTTTTTACTTTCTCGAATTACTTCTCGTACTTCTAGATGACAGCTGACAAGAGTTGATTCAAAGTCTTAAAAGCTATCCCAGAGCAACAAAATTAGAAAAATAACTAGTCCGAGAAAGTCTGTGCCCTTCTGTAACACCACTAGTTACATTCTATTATACGTACGTATTGTAACGAGTATTGCGTCATCTGCCAACGCCACCCCGTACTAGATGGTTCCGGGGAATGCGCGGATTGCGATATCTGCCGGCGCCCCCGAACTAGATGGTCCCGGAGTGTTCGCGATGTTTATTTCATGTTCCAGAAAATTCTAGGTGGTCTCCAGCTGAGTATAAATACGCCGCGGCCGCCGGCCGCGAGTTAGTCTGAAGTGGAAGCATAGCTGTGAAGTGTGTGCATCGTGGTGAATAGCAGGGCAGTAGATTGTACTCAGTGAATGAACTGTGGTCAGTGCATCGGTGAGTGGTCAGTGCGTCGGACGGTGATCAGCGCAGTGTACTGTGCGACAGTGCAAAATAAGTGAACAGTGAAAAGAAATCATCAAGAGAAGTGCAGTGAAAATAAAGAGAAACTGTTCCATACCAAGAAATAATCAAGCGAAGACTATCTGTACCTCAATGAAGTATTTTTAGCGTACCTTTAAGAAACAAAATAAACGTTTTTGTTAAAATAATATCTATGTTTTAATTCATAACATAGATTCGTAACAGTATGTACGAAGTAATACACGTAGTATAGAGAACGTTATGTTGTGCTACGAAAAATCGACTTCGAGATTCAACAGAAATGCACGTTTTGGCGGCCCCTGATACTGAAAATTTGCTTTTTGTTAAAACGTCCGTCTGCCTGTCTATCCGTCAGTGCAGTCGTCTGTTTATCGTCTGTGAACAATACTAGCGCATATTATTATTATTACTATTATATTTCATATTTCAAGATTTCACGCTCTTCCGGAGTTTTCAAGTATAACTCAAGGACAGAACGTCAACACATATGGTGAGACAGATGGTGAGAAGTTCTTGCTGTGTTGTCCTTGATTTGGGAACCTTGCGTTTGGGGTTCCAAAATTATTAAAAACCACGGGTCAATATCTACCTCTATTAGTTTGTACAAGTTTTTATCTCAACTGAGAGTGACTGATATTTTCTCCTCTTTTCTGCAATAGTTGTCAGCAGATTATGTCTAGTGGGACTGCGATATCTATTATTATTGCCCTACGAGTAGTTTTGTCGAATACGACAATATCAGTCTTATTTGCTTCCACTGTTTTATCTGTAACAATGGGAATATCCCACTCGATTTTGGTTCTCTCATTAGGCAAAACTTGTTCTGGTAGATATTTGTAGTAAGGCAGGCTTTCCTTTATCAGGTCCGACCTTTTGGCAAGAGCATGGTGGATGATTTTGGCTACATTATTATGACGTTGTAAATAATCTGTTTGTGCCAACTGAGAGCATCCACTGCAGATATGTTGGATAGATTCGGTGGCCTTCTTACACAGGAGTTACTTTGAAGAGCAGTAGCAAACCTGCCATGGAGTTCTCATCTGCTCAATTTGGTCCACAGGTTTAGGAACTCTTGGATTGTGATCTTCCTGGAGCAGCTTCAGAGGTATACACCTCTGAAGCCGTGATCTTGTGCACAAGTGGCCGTCATGGATTCGTTGTTGATGAAATAATTTCTGAGCTGTTTTTCTTGCTGCGGCATAACTTCAAGACTTAACAGTCCACGCCCCCCATGATGTCTTGAAAGATACAGCCTTTCCGTGGAACTTCGAGAATGATGCATCCGATATTTTGATAGAAGTGTTCTGACTTTTCTATCGAAAGCTTGCAAAGATGTCTCAGACCACTTGACAACTCCAAATGTATGTGATGCTGCTGAAAGAGCCCAGATGTTAATTCCTGTAAATTTGTTTCTCGAATTAATACAGGACTTGCAAATTTTCGTCACACGAGAGAGAACCTTTCTTTCCACTTGTCTTCTTATTTTTTCATCTGCAGTTCCTAGGAGCTGCTGGAGGCCCAGATACTTATATTCATCGCCATTGAAGAGTTCTTGAATTCTCAAATCTTCCATCAAATGAGGTTCATTCTCTGTATTCTGAACGCTACCTCTCTTCACGTGAACAACTGCGCACTTCTCCAAACCAAGATGCATACAAACAGAGCTGCTGACGCTTTCTACTAGTGACAGCATGCTGCGAAGTTGTTCTGACAACTAGCATAGAGCTTGAAATCATCCATAATTGGTGGGAAATGATCTTCTTGGGGTTCTTCAAAGCATACCCATAGCCGGAAGCATTCAACATCCTACTCAAAGGATTCAATGCTAGGCAAAACCAGAGCGTACTTAGGCTATCTCCCTGAAAAATGCCTCTACAAATTTTTAAAGTAGCTGTCTGGCAACTGAATTTCCCTCGCATTACAAGCAGTGTTGTTCGCCAGCTGTTCATACACGTTGTAAGAAATGTAATGATAGAGGGATGAACCTTGCAGAGTTGAAGGGTTCGCTGCAACAAAGAATGCGGAATAGAATCGAATGCCTTTCGGTAATCAATCCAGCCCACTGACAAATTATGCGCTTTCTTTTTTATGTTTGGATACAATATTATCTATTATTAATAATTCTTTGTATCCTCGAAATCCTTTCCTACAACCAACCTGTTCTGGCAAAAGCAGCTCATTTTCTTTCAAATGCTCCTCGAGTTTGGTGGCAATAATGGAGATGAGAATTGTGGGTAGACATGTAATCGGTCTATAATTCTCGGGGCAAGATGCATTTCCTCCTTTCGGTAACATAAATGTCACACCCATGGTACAAAATTCTGGCAGCACAGATGTTCCTTGCAAAATATTTTGAAATTGACTCGCCAATATATCATGAGTGCATGTCAGGTATTTCCACAAAAAATTATGGATTCCATCTACTCCTGGAGCTTTCCAATTGTGAGTTCTCTTGATAGATTTTTTTACATCCTCTGTTGAAATCACAACTCCATTAATTTCTGGGATATTATGACACGCTTCTTCTTCCTGTCGTATCCAGTATGCTTCATCACAATGTTGCTTTGGAGTGGATCAAATCTCAGACCAGAAGCCCGTCATGGCAGAAGCACTTGGGGGATTTATGTCATTGTCGTTGGTACCTCTCGACTCTAGATATCTATACAAGCCTTTTTGGTTGTTAGAGAAGAGGGAATTTTCTTTCGTGCGTCGCGCTGCTTCATTATACCTTCTTATCCTCGCCCCTAGAGCTGCTATTCTTTGTCTTAATCTCTCATCTTCAACCTTGAGTTTTCTTTCCGGATCTTTATGTGTTCTTTTATCCCAATCTTCTGAGAATTGAGCGAATAGTTGCGCGAACCATCTTTGAAATTCCTCCTTTGTCTCTGACATACTCAGCAAATATGCGAGATATCTCGTCTAGCTTGGGCAATTTGATTTTCAATTTTCTTTAACCATGCCGGTGTATTTTGTCTTTCATAAGATTTCTTAGAAAGAGAACTGCCATTTCCCACCCGTACTTTGTAACCTAGGTGTTGACAGGTAGCAATTGCAGCGCAGTGAACCAGTCCTGGGGCAATAATTTGGTTCATTTTGCCAACAACTTCATAGATATTAGCACTGCATTTCAGTTTTGGTATTTTCGGTCTTAGATCTAATGATATTCCTTGGGATTTGTGCACCATTTCATATTCGAGTTGGGGGATGAAAACCACAGCGTGTTGTTCGTTCTCATGTACTGTTTGTTCATTTTCATTAACTTGATGCTCCAGGACTACCTCATTTGTTAGCTCTAGTGTCACTTCCGTCTTGAGAAGATTTAATTCTGCATCTGAGAAAACTTTTCTTCTCCTGATGGAGTTCAGTTGGCTACACACACGCTGCTCATTTAGAGCGCTTTCCGGATATATCTTTCTCCATTCGGTTAGGAGAAAAGCCTTCTCCTGAAGCCCTCACATTCCGTCTCGCCTTTTGTGCTTCTGTAGTATGCACGTATGACAGACATGTTTAATTCTCTTGTCCATTGCATGCGTTGGCTTGGATTCCCTGAAGCAGTGGGGGATCCCCAGTGAGGGTTCCTCAAACTTCTACCAGGTGCTGCATCTTGCGACGCGATATCGAGATTTGCGGTAGCCCTAGGTGGGGCGGCGCCACGCCTCCTTAGTTGTTGCGGAGGTTCACCGCTTTCCACCAGCACAGGTAACATATTTCTCACAGCTGCCCCGGTGCAGAAACAGCTGCGGCGGCCTTGCGAGGGCCGGTCGCCAGCGTGACTTTTCCTTAAAGCACTACTCATAATTCTTCTCTGGGGGGCCCAGTACTGGATAACTGACGAAGAGGATCTGCTAACCAGGTCAATTTTTTTGGGATCTGGCAACCTTCTGATTATGAAGATGAACTCGTACGCCTTCTTCGCCTTTGAGATTCGATCTTCTTCCGCCGTCGAAGCCGTTGGTCCTCTTCACCTGTACCCTAGGCAGGGGCCCTTGCTACGTACTGACAGCTGAGCCTAGATTTTGTATAGAGGTATGCTCCTCTGAAGGCTCCTCCGCGCCAGAAACCGTTGTAATCCAGGGATTCTCTTCCGCTTCCTGGCCCGTTAGTATTCACAGAGGTCCGTTAGCATCCATAGAATCATCACTGCTATGGAAGGTCCCGGGGGGCACGGAGGGGACGTGGAATTGACTTGCCCCCTTATTATTATTATTATTATTATTATTATTATTATTATTATTATCATTATCATTATTATTAACATTATCTTCACAATTGTTATTGTCATAGGTAATCCGCTGACGTATCCTGTGGGAAGGCCTTCATACAACGCAAGTAACAGACAGGGGTCCTGTTACACGGAACATGCACCCTACGAACAACCCACAGTGTCATGCCCTATTAAATGGAGAGATTAATACACAACTGTAAACTACTGGTAAAGAATAAAATAGAAAATACTACGGTCATGTTGATTTACATCTCTAGTTTAATAAACCTTAATATTAATTCGAGCTTGGAAATTCAAATATATTCTTTGACATTTTCGCCGGAAGATTATTTTAATTAATAAAAGTTTTTTCGTGTCACATTTTTTATTAATCGTCTCATTAAGAGCTTTCCACCAAAATTACAAAGGGGGTAGTAGAATAAAATAGGCAATTCTCCCCCCAGGGAATAAAACATTTTTATGTTGATAATCGTAAATCAAGTGTCAAAAACAAGTTTTTCACCAGATTTTAATCAATATACCATGAGTACTTTGTACAAGTTGAAAAAGAGATTTTCAGCTTCTTAGATTAGTTCACATTTTTTTCAACCACATTACGCCTGAGAATATTGACTTAAATTTTCTTTGCGATTGTCTTTACTTGATTAAGGTGTTTCGAGAGTTTTTTCAGGCATTTATATCCGATTTTGCCCATTACAATCAACGAAAAAGGAGAGAAAATAAAAGAAAATATTTTTTCCGTTATTTTAATATCTCATGTTTTGATCCTGATCATAAAAAGGGCTGAATACAAATCGTGACCCTGAAAATTCTCTAGAGTTTCCCCGTTCCAACATGTTATCTTAAAATTTGCACCAGACGGCTTAATATAAAGAAAACAGTAATTTAATACTTTTTATTTATTTTCTTAAAATTAGGTGTTCGTTGACACGTAAGCGGCCAAACTTAATTGAAATTTGGCACCGTGCTTGGAATTCAATCCTATACAACAATTCCTTGACGCTAATTAACAGCAAAGGGTATACATTTTAAACGTTCCGCTTTGGACCTCTTTCCGAGTGTGAAGTAAATTTAGAAGTTTCCAAAGTGAGTCGAAATGCTTCTTTAAAACGAGTAAAAATTGCAGTGATACGATGTCAAATAGCTTTATTTTCCTATCAAAGCGAGAAGATATTAAAATGAAATAGGTTGAAGTTTTCCCCAGAAAAGGAGAAAATCAAATTAAAGCCAGCGGCGCTAGCCAAATTCGTTTTCTACGCTCCGTGAAGTCACTAAGGTTAAGCGAATTCGAGACTCGCGGGTTCGTGGTTGGGTGACCGGCCAGGAACCCCGGGATCTAAGGGCGTCGAGCCCCTGGCCGAAGGGATAAAAGGCACTGACTGACTGCGACGTGACGAGACTTGACAAATATAGTGATTATCCAGTGTAATAATTACATAGTAACGGAGGATTACTCTAGAAATAAAGCACATTAATGGAGGATTACTCCCCAGGGCAAAGCGCTCAACGCCCCTTAAGGGGCTTTGAGACGCGTTGCGTCAAGTTGTAGACGCAACAAATTTTTAAAAAGGCAATAATTATATTTGCATCAAGGATTTCAACAATGAAAACTATGTTATACGAAATGTGGTATGTACCTATACTAATAATGCACTTACTAGTTTACTATATCACTAATTACTATATTACTAATTCTGTATATAAATATTGCTTTAAGAACATGGTTTAAATAATTCTTTTAATGCGTAAAGCATTAAAATAACTTCCTTATTTTAGTCAAATGTAGTCCCAAGGGTATATTCCCGAATAAATCTTATTCCCGAATAAGATGAAAACTGCCACCAAATGAAATCAATAAACGCAATGCTCATATGAAAGAAAATAAAAAATGCCGTCTATTCACAAAAAAGTCAACTTCTATGAGAGGTACGCTTCCACTAATATTTTTTTCTGCGTACATAATGTCTTCATTACTAATGTATGTTCTTTTGCTTTCTCGTATACATACGTGTACACTATAGAGAAAGTTATGTAATGGTACGGAAAATCGATTTCGAGATTTCAGCGGAAATACACGCTTTGGGATTCCTAATACCTGAAAAGTGTTTTTTTTTAAACGTCCGTCCGTCTGTCGTATGTGAACAAATCTAGCGCCTAAACAACACGTACGATCTTTTCCAAATTGATGAAACCCTTGTCCATCTGGCTTTAGTTGAAGCTTTGAAATTTTGAAAACACTTCTTTCAAATTTAAGGGTACTTTATATATTGCCCCTCGGACAGTTTCAAAATTTTCTCAAAAAGAGCTAAAAAATGGATAAAAAAAAGTATTGTAAGAATAAAGTAAATTGCGTTTATAAAGGTGGCATAGGTCCGATTTTCACGGTCAACTCTGAATTTTCGATAACTCCGAAAGTGAATTTTTTCGGTGTCTTCCTACAACTGTAAAGTTGAAAACATAGTTTTTCCTTTCAAATGAAATTTGATGTTTATAAACAGTTCTCTCATAACGGTCAAGTATATGTTTTTGAAATTTTAGTAGTTACCGCAAAATAGTACGTGCACTATTTGCAATTAAAAAATAACAAATACAAGATTTTCTCAAAAACGGCTCAAGATTTTTTCTTTAAATTTTTGATAGGGTTAGTAACAAACGAACCCTATTCGATGACATAAACGCCGTATAGCTCTACTGTTTTGTTTGTTTGTTGTTGTTTTTTCAAAAAATACAAAACTGTATTTTTTTGATTTGTCTCTCACGTCAGTAATACTTACATTAGAGGCGATTTCTTCACATTATTGTATTGATGAGAGTGTGTGCTTTAAATAATAGCAAATAAAGTTTCTCAAAAACTCAGCAATTTTCTGAGGAAGGGAGCTCAAAATTCCGTATTTTCAGAAACGTTCAAATGCCATTTTCTCAAAAATACCTCCAAACGTTTTCTTAATTTTTTTCTAATGGATAGTGCTATTTGCACGGTTTAACGCGACGTAAAGTTTATTTTGGAGAATTCTTTTGTTTTTCAACAATTTAAAAAATGTATTTTTTTAAATGTCTCTCACGCTGTGAATATGCACACTTCCAACAATTCGTATACATTATTGCATTTGTGAGTAAAAATGCTTCAAAAGACTTGAAATAATTTTTGCGAAAAAATAGTTTCCTGTGAAAAAGAGCTTCGAATTACGCATTTACACTAATGCTTATTTGCCACTGTCTTCTAAACGGCTTCAAATGTTTCTACAAATATTTCTATTTAGGACGCGGTTTTACTCTTTAATATTCTTGAAGGAATATTTTGGTTCCACTATTAGGAAACTGAGTTCAGAAAAATGTCCAGAAAATATACTTTGGGCGACCGTAGATGGCAGCTGGCCAGAGAATGGAGTAAGTGTTATGAACACAAAAAGACACACGTTAACAATAACATTTATTTGATCAATCTTTTTACAGTAGTGATCCGGTTACCAAAATCCAGAAGAGTAGTCAGATGTACGAAGCCACGGTGTCCAAAATCCAGAAGAAGTCCCACAGATATGCGCACGGTCGTCCGAATCACCAGTAGAGAGAAACGGTATAACTTAGCCGAGTTCGCACAGGATAACACCATACACTGAGTCACTACCGGATCACACTTCAGAACTGCCTGCCTGTCTGGCCGGCGCGGCCGGTTAAGAAGCACGCCGCGCCGTAGCCTCGCCTCGGGGCTGCTGATCCGTCTGCCGGCCGCTCACGTCCTATTGGCCGGCCCCCACGCCGGTCTGTAGCCCTGCTGCCTTCGGAAGTCTCCGTCCCGCGCTGCCAATTTGGCGCGCGATATGAATCTTCATATATCGCCGCAACCGTATGACCTTAAAGGCAGACTACAGCAAGAAAATTAGAAAACTTTACTACGAGAAAGTCTGTGTCATTCTGTAGCACCTCTAATTTTAAATGTGCCTGAAGGTGGAGCGCACAGATCTCTGAATCGTTGTACAAAGTTAATCAAGACTTAATGGTAAGATAAACCAACTTTCATATGTTTTATATGGAACCTGATTATTTATAATAAATGGAACTTTAGTTAATATAAATGTGACAATCAATAGAAACGTAGTAAAATTATTTTATGTTTATAAAGTCACCTAAAAAGGAAGTGGTTGTTAGGAATTCATAGAAGTTAATAGAGAGATAATACAATTCAGCCAGCTTTCAACCATACAAACCAGTTCATGAATAACAAATGAAAACTCTTTCACAGTAAAATCTAGTACTGTACTGTAGGTTTGTAGGAAAATACAAGTTAATTTCAGATGGAACAAATGTGAAAACTACATAGACAATGTACTCGAACCGTAGCACACTTTGGTCCACGAGTTTCTAATAAAAGATACTTTCAATAATTTAATATCCTTGCCTTTCCATATGTATCCACGCCCAGGACCATGATGTTATTAATTGAAACGCAACATGCCCCACTGCTATTCACTACCATAGCACCACAAATAGACAGCAATACAATCGTAACTCATTATACTCTATGTGAGAAATGTCCTACATGAGCAGAAATTAAGATATTCTACCTGTGACCAGATGACATGAAAAGTTACAAGAATACATACGGCTTTTCTCAAATTCTTCTTCATAAATGTATAGTGAAATCAATTTTACAATAAACTGTTTGCACATATCCAACAGCATTTTGAAATCGAGGTACAGACAAATAACTGTTAATAATAATAACTCTGCAATAACTGTAAAATTTATATGTAAGTTACTTTTGTGATATTTGTTTATGTTACTATACTTAGGAAATTATGAATATTTTGGTCCGATACAACAGTGATTTTAAGATAAGATGGGGTACAGGTATTCCTTTTCCTAAATGGGCTCTGGGTATTGGTGCATGTACATTGGAAATACAAATTATAATACAAAGAACATAAAATAATTTATTTCATACTCTTCATTACAATATGTGTCTCTTTGCGCTTTTCCAACCTTAAATGCTAATGAATCACTGCTACCCTTATTACCATTTCCTAAAAAGGACTGCTTAACACATAAAAACCTGACTCTTGGATCGGCGACACTGCGGCCGCAATGATAGCATGCTTCCAAGTGGATGGAAAGTGATTTGTTCTGAAGCATGAATTGTAAATGTTAAGTATGCTATTGCGGGGGCAGGTAAGTGTTTTAGAATTGAATTATTTATATTATCATGACCTGGTGCTTTTTTATCTGGAGAGAGTTCATGATTTGTTTTATTTCTTTAGGGTTTGTAAAGTTCTCGTTGTGTTTTATGATCTATGGATTTTGAGTCACTTTTATGTTGTAAAAGAAAAGTAATTTCTTCTCTTAACCAATTTTTATTGTTTCAAAAAATATCCTTTTATCTTCCCCTCCCGTTTCAATGACGTATAATATTAATAGAAAGGAAATTGATATTACTGGTAATACTTCTTCTGGAATATTTGGTATTCTTAATAAAGCGAAATATACAATAAGCTTTCTCACGCGTGTTGTATTCGCTCGGTAAACAAGACTTTCGCGAGAAAGAATTTTATACACTTGAAGTTGCGTCACTCCCAGCGGCGCACCTACCGAGAAAGGTCAGAATGGAGCCTTCCAGATCTCCGTACATTAAAATTAATGTCAATGTAAAGGTAGATACATACTCTACATTATATAAAATATCTGCAATGTTACAAAGTGTAACAATTTCGTTCTACTCAAATCAATTGCCTATAAAAGTTACGAATATTCATTTCTCCCCTAATATTTTGAAAAATAAATATTGTATTTATACAACTTTTAATTCACTTAAAAGTTAGTGAATAATTTACCTGAGGAACTTGATGTCATGTTGTCATAAAAATGTGATGGATACATTGAGGTTTCAACAACTTTGGCTTCAAAGCAAAAGTCCCCGTAAATTAACAAAATAGACCACTGTTCGTCGCAAGTCATATGTCAACCCTGACCAGGAGTATAAATGCGTTAGCGATCACGGATAAACCGACATCTGGCATTTAAGAATGAAAAAAACTTGCTTCTATGTTTCGTTTACAATGTCTATATCTATTGAAAAAATAAAATACACAATGTATTGCAAAAGAAGCAAATTGGAGTTGACCAGAAATTAGCGTATATTATAAAATGCAATGGGCTGTAATGGGTTAATTAATACTAGCTAAATATGGCGTCGCCAATGTTTTTAACGTCAACCAACGGCAATGTTTCGTTCTAAAAGACCAGAAAGTTCTTGATACAAATAAATTTTGTCTTTAAAGGGACGTTTCCCGTTACCTGCGAGTGCGGGCGAGCAGGCTCTCCTTTGTTAACCAGCTCTGTGAAGGGAGCGCGCTCGTGACGTCAATGGGATTTCCGGCCGCCGCCGACCAGCGCCGGCGATTTTGGCGAAATTCTGCCGTAGAACAAATTCCATAGAAGACTGTACTTCTTAGCGTCAACTGCCACGTCGATATATCCCCGATTGGCCACCCCGTGTCGCGTGATGTCGCAGGTCAATTGGTGTGAACATCGCGTGGACGCGATCATGGTACCTGTCGCGGCTGTGTAACACCTTTGAAGAGCGCGCCTAGGAAGCAGCGCTCAGCGGCGGTCAGGGGAGTCAACGGAGGCGGCGGAGCAAGAAAACGCCGCCCAATCCCGGGAGACGAGCTGGCCGGAGAGCCAGCAGCGGAGCAGTGAGTCTCCAGCGCCGCCCGCTTTAAGAGCGGGCGCCGTCAGCCAAGAGAGTGCAATACTGTTTGGCAGTCAAGAGTAGTTGAAAGGAGATTAGTACGTTGGTAAAGTGATCGTTGGCCCGGCAAAGTTATTGTTTATTCTGTATTACTTATCGGTGGAAATTAGCTAGTTTTTCGGTACATCTCCTGGACTCTTGGTTTGTGATTTTGGCAATAGTTTTGGTACATTCTTGTGATTTTGGAAGTTACCTACTGTACTGGCTGTATTGTCAATAAACCTGTGTTTATATAAAGCGTGCATTATTCTGAACATAACAGTACCCCGTGGAGCCACGGAGCTCCGTGTAACGAGAACTTTTGGTCTTCTGGTTTGAACAGCGGTAGAGAGCAGACCTTCTTCTGGTTCGAACAGCGGTAGAGAGAAGACCTTCTTCTGGTTTCGGGCTTCGGCCACGCGTAAGTTAACGCATATTAGAAATTTGCCTCGGATGAGCAAGTGTGCTTAACCGACACGGGCCACGGTAGTTCGCGGGCGCCTATAGACAGTAAAGACCGCCACCGTCTCCACCGCGCCGCCACGCGCCGCCTTCTACCGCGAAGTCGGGCCACGCGTTTCAAGGCCATGCCGTCGTGCATCGCGGAAGTTCAGCCGATCCTCCGCTCAGGCCCGGACGGGCAACGACCCCAAGGACGGGCAACGATCCAAAGACACGAGCCGCCGTTCCCGAGTTGCCGGACACCGCGCGGAGAGCCGGCGTTGCTATCGCCACCGCCGCCGCCACCACCCCGGCGTCCATTCAGGCGCCTGGCCATCGCGCCGGTCGTGAGCTTTCCGACCGCCAGCGACGGCGCCATCCCCTGCGCCGCCGCCGCTTCGGGTGGATGACCCGAGACGCCCCTGACCCGGCGTCACCTCAACGCCCGGGTTCTACCTGGACGGGCGTCAGACCGAGCCGCCGCTCGTCACCACGCCAGCGCCGGTACAACGAACCTCCACCCGCCCTGGACTGTCGCTGAGGCGAGTAATGGGCGAATGACCGCTCTACAGTGTAATCTAGATGTATGTTAGATTTAAGTCTCTGCCAGGGAGATCCTAGGTTCGAGTCCCGACGGCGGCAGGATTTTCGACACTGGCTTTTCAACTAGGTCGCATTCAGTTGCTGTCTGGAGGAGAATTCTAGGGGCCGCCTGCTCTTATCGGTAGTTTTCCGTGGTTTCTCCGATCACCACCAGGCGAATGCCGGAGTAGCACCCTACCTAACGGGCCACGGACTGCGCGCGATCTGTCCTTCCTCTTCCTTGTCCTATCCTCTCCCTTTACACACACACTTACACTAGCATGCACTACACTATCTCATATTCCGGGAGACCGGTCGGGAGCTTAGAGCGTGTCTTGGCTGGGGCCGTGCCCCGTTGGTGGGAGAGTCCTGGATAGGGAGAAACCCCACTAGCCGACGGTAGGTCGGTGCCGGATCTCGTCATCCAGCGGAGGAAGATAACTGCCTCTCCCGAGAGAAAAAAACATGCACTACACTTACGGGACTAATGACCAAAGCAGTTGACGCGCCCGGAAACACGGAAAAATCAATCAATCAACTAAATATGCCTTGAATATAACCAAAACGGCAAAGGCGTTGATAGAAGCAAAGTCCGAGAACAAAATATTACTTTGCTCCCCGCACAAGTTCGTCAGGTGGATACGTAGGCTTCAGCCGCCGGAGTCATTTGATTCTTGGCTGTTCACAACGGGTAGCCTCGATGAATCTCTATGGTGAGCGAACCTTTAAATGTACCAGACGACTCAGCTTGATCTTCTGAAACGCGGCTCATTGCGGACAGCCAAGAATCAAATGACTCCGGCCGCGTAAGCGACCTACGAATCAATCTCAGGAACCAAGTAACTGTTATATACGAATTTTTGTGTTTAAGAGCATTGCATGACCTTTATTGCAATAGAAGTACAATTCTCATCAAAATCCAAATGAGAATAATTTCAAAATATTTTGTATGAACCAATAAATAATAAATAGTACCTAATAACCAAACAATGTTGAATATTACCAAAGCATGAAAAAGTAAGACTTAATTGAAAAAAGGGGTTAATACATTCCATACAATTCTTTTTAACATTATTAACTCACAAATTGAAGAAAAATATGTGACAGAGGAGATTTGCTCCATTTTTGTTTTGGAGCAATATATACCCGAAATGTGGAAATGTACATCCTCTTAGGAAAAAATGTCTTCCTAATACTCATAAAACTAAAATATGATATGGAGGTACACATAATGCATTCTTAGAAAGAGGAAAATTTACCCATAGATTGTCTTTACTGCGTTTTTAATTGATTTTTTATGCTTATCTCCATCTGAACGCATTTCTCCCTCTCAGCTAGCACACATCAGACACTGATGACCAATCTCAAGAGACTGATCTGTCAAAATTAAGAATGTGTTTTTCTTCACCAAAAATAAATTCCTGCAGAGTAATACAGCTGCTCAGATTATACATAGAAGCCAGAGAAACTGCACATGAAGCAAAATTTTAACCCCACAAAGCAAAATAATCCCATGCTACAGTATATAAAATAAAGTTCTGAGAATAATTTACGAATATGGGAGTAGCTTTTGTACTGCTCAAAATACCAAAATTTGCAATACATTTTCAATATTGTTTTAAATACTGGGAACTATTGATGTCTGAAAATTAAATATACAATATTTATGTAGTATTCAATCAAAGACAAGAATTCTTAAAATGATTTTTATTCAAGTCCAGGTACAATTGCTGAAGTGCCGAATCACAAGAAGAATGTACCAAAAGCGAAGCCGTGTTGTAGTCCAGAAGAAGTCCCAAAATCAGCCAAGTCGTCGAATATCCCCAAGAGTGTTCCAAGTCAGTAGCACAGGTCGTCGTAGCTGCTCTCCACACCTCTACGCCAATTCACCCGCCAGGATACAATCGCTAACACTGCCGCTCGCTATCTGCCCTGGCGTCGGGTCGGAACCCTCTTATAGCCTTCTAGGGCTATTGGCTCGCCGACTAGCTGCGGAGTAGGGGGCGGTGGCGAGTCTCGACCCGCTTACTCGGGCGTGACGGCCGCGCGCGGACAGGACAGGTCAGCTCGCACCGGTTGCCTTCTTCTCTCGCCAGGGGCGGTAACGCCCCGCTGACGTCACTCGATGGCGGCTCCTCTAAACGTGTGCGGCTGGTCACGACAATTTATAAATAAATAAAAAAGATAAAATGTGGATTAAGCCTTTTGAGGATACCATATAAAAAACGCGCCAGGAATTCTACCTCATAGGTGATGTGGATATGAATGCATTGATTTTTCTCCAAAGTCAATCTTGATAGAAAGCATTTCAGGCTTCCAGGAACTTTATTATACAAAATTTGAATCAGCTATAATCTCGAATGTAACTAATGGTAGTACAGAATGATAAAGACTTCCACGTTTTAGATATATTTCTAATTTCTTTAGTCTTGCAACATTCGTCTTCCCGCTGCCATCTGTCGCCGCTCAAAGTAATTTTTGTTGTTGAAATTTTTCAACTCTTGTTTCCTAATGGGAGAACCGAAAAATTATTTTAAAAAATACAAGAAGGTAAAATTTATATAATTTCATTGAAACATTTAGAGCCGTATTTATGAAACTTTCGTTTAAGCTTTACTGCAAATGTGAAATTGACTAGGAGTAGCGAGATTGCAGCTGGCAAGAGTATGTGGCAAGTCTTAATAGTTAGCCCAGACCAAAGAAAAACAAAACTAATACGAGAAAGTCTGTGCCATTCTGTAGCATCACTAGTTTACTTTCTCGTCTACATACGTATAAACGGAAGTAATATACGTGGTATAGAGAAAGTTATGTAATGCTGCGGAAATCGATTTCACGATTTCAACGGAAATACACGTTTTGGGGTCCCATGATACCGAAAAATTGGTTGTTTTCAAGACCTCCGTCCGTCTGTCTGTCCATCCGTTCTTCCGTCCGTCTGTGAACACTGCTAGCGCCTAAACCGTACGATATTTTCCAAATTAAAGAAACCCCTGTTTATCCGACTCTAGTTGAAGCTTTGAAATTTTTAAATACATTCTTTAAAATTTGGGGGTACTAGACTTGAAGCCCCCCCCACCATTTTCAAAATTTTCTCAAAAACGACTCCAAATTGTTTCTTTAAATTTTTGCAAGAATAGAGTAAAATTCACTTATAAAGGCGGGGTAGGTTTCACGGTTAATCCTAAATTTTGGAAAATTGCAAACGTTTGAATACTTTTGGCGTCTTCCTACAACTATAAAATTGAAGATAGAGGATTTTCGTTCACATGAAATTTGTTGCTCGTAAATAGTTCTTTCATTAAAGTCGTGTAGACTTTTTTCAAAATTTTATTAGTTTTCGTGCAATAGAGCGTGAAATATTTACAATCTTTCAATTTTTTCCTTTTCCAATTAGAGTGTTCCTTCTCCAATTTTTTTTTCTTTTTTTCGTAGGGGTTGTACCAATGACACCCTGTGCGGTGATATAATCACCGAATTGCTGTATTCTTTTTTTAATAACAAAAATATTTTTTACTTGTCTCTCACGTCGGTAATATTTGCATTAGAAGCAATTTCTGTACATTACTATATTTATGAGTACATGTACTTTAAATTATGTCCAGTAAAGTTTCTAGAAAACTCATCAGTTTTCTGTGAACGAGAACTCAAATTTCCGCAAATTTTCAGAAACGCTCAAACGCCATTTTTTAAAAAATGGCTCTAACTTTTTTCTTCAATTTTTTCCCAATAGATGGTATTAATTGCACTGTTTAATATGACGTAAAGGCCATTCTGGTGTATTCTTTTGTTTTTTCAAAAGTTACACAAATGGAATTATTTTGAAATATCTTTCGCGCCGTTAATATGCACATTTACATCGATTTGAATACATTGTTACATTTGTTAGTGAAAGTGCTTCAAATAAATTTAAATGAAGTTTTTCGAAAACTCAATAGATTCATATGAAAAAGAGCTTCAATTTTCTCATTTAGAGTATGCTTAATCGCCATTTTCTTAAAAAGGGCTTCACATTTTTCAGTGAAAATTGCTTTTTAGTACGACGATATAGTCTTCTTTAATATTCTTAAAAAGTAATTTAAGTTCTACAATTTGAAAACGAAAATTAAAAAAAAAATTTTCGGCCGCAATAGATGGAACCAGGCAAGAAGGATGGACAAGACTGTACAGTACCAATCCACACCAAGGAAACTAGAAAACCTTACTACGAGAATGTCTGTGTCATTCTGTAGCACCTCTAGTTAATTCTGTATATTTCTACTTCCATTTACATAATTCTTGTTTTGAACTCTTTGCTTCGTGAAAATATGAGTTACTATGAAAGGATTCAGGAGACGACATTTGATGTAAACAGACCCAAGCACTTCTTTTCACCATCGTGAAACATAAATGATACATAAATACGAACGCCAAGACTACTTAATTTATAAACAAAAGAAATTCAGGAGGCTCTGGTCAAATCAAAGATAATGCATGAAAAGCCAAGAAATTTCACGACGACTTGCAAATATAAAAAAATAACAAAAATGATTGAAAGCGACAAAAAACCCTAAGGGGAAAATGTGAACCGTTAAAAAGAAGAAAAAAAAGTCGTGCCAAGAATGCATGTAATTTGACATTACACCTGAAACCCTAATGGCACTCTCCTTCATTGCTTCAGGTTTACAAACACTTAACTAATCTTGAAATGAAGAACTGAAGATACAAAGGTAGGATTAAGGGTTCCATTGCTACACTGTTAATTACATTTACAACATAATACGTTAAAACCTATTTTTGTAATCAAATCGCAATCTGTATTTAAGTGTTTGGTTACAAAGTGTTATGATTCTAACCACATGCAAATATTTCTCAGAGCATGTTCCTGTGTTTTTGACTGAAGTTTTATCCCTGTATTTAGAATTTTAACGTTTACTATTTAGTTGGAATCTTTTATTTAACTACTTTAGTATGATTAGACAGGAAAACGTAACAGTCAAATGAATTTTCATCCAGAGATATATATAACCAGCAATTATGCTGAAACATTCATTTAATAATAAGAGAAATGATAAATTTTTGCACACATCAACAAATCATATGCTCTTTTTTTCTCCAATTAAGTTTCTTTGGAAATCTTTTCTTCGAAAACGCGTCAAACAACCGATTATGCACAAGGTTTTTGAGTCAGATTGCGTTAAAATATCTTCGCGTCTGTTTAATGCGTCAAACAACCGATTCTGCGCACGGAAATCGACGATTGTAACATTTAATACGTTGAACCCACCCTTGGATATTCTCTTTAGGCTTCACAGATACCAAAAGCCTGCTTGCGCCATTTACAATTTGGTATTTTTGTACAATACGGAATATTTTTACGTTGAACTTTAGAGGTGTGTGTTAATATAGAAGATGTCTCGGCTGAGTGTGATATTTCATGCCGAGTATCAGCTTTCATTTCATAAATCTTTTCGTCCATGAGGGTACAGGACTGTTTACTTTATTTAGCTGTCAGCCGTTGGTGTTCTTGACTGTGCCCCAAAATTGATCTGAGATATCAGAGATCCAGTTACATACTCGACATGGTTGATTTCAGTAATATCTAGATCACTTCTTGGAGTCTCATTTAAGATAGAGTTCGCTGTCTCTATCACTCTCTCAGGTTTAGCGTTTTTGTGTATTATCCTCAACGGAGCTCGAGATTCGAATGAAAGTTGACGAACTCTTTCTATCTTGCGTGAGAAGAAATTTCGCATCATGTCCTTACCGTATGATTCGTTGTGAGATAAATTTTTAGCACTGACGGATGTTTCATTGGAAAGAGATGAGCTTTCCACCAAACCATCGTTTTTTGTATATGCTCCGCAACGGAGCTCGAGATTCGAGTGGAAGTTGACGAACTCTTTCTATCTCGCGTGAAAAGAGATTTTGCATTATGTCCTTACCGTATGATTCGTTGTGAGATAAATTTTTAGCACTGACGGATGTTTCATTGGAAAGAGATGAGCTTTCCACCAAACCATCGTTTTTTGTATATGCTCCGCAACGGAGCTCGAGATTCGAATGAAAGTTGACGAACTCTTTCTATCTTGCGTGAAAGAAATTTCGCATCATGTCCTTACCGTATGATTCGTTGTGAGATAAATTTTAGCACTGACGGATGTTTCATTGGAAAGAGATGAGCTTTCCACCAAACCATCGTTTTTTGTATATGCTCCGCAACGGAGCTCGAGATTCGAATGAAAGTTGACGAACTCTTTCTATCTTGCGTGAAAAGAAATTTCGCATCATGTCCTTACCGTATGATTCGTTGTGAGATAAATTTTTAGCACTGACGGATGTTTCATTGGAAAGAGATGAGCTTTCCACCAAACCATCGTTTTTGTATATGCTCCGCAACGGAGCTCGAGATTCGAGTGGAAGTTGACGAACTCTTTCTATCTTGCGTGAAAAGAAATTTCGCATCATGTCCTTACCGTTTGATTCGTTGTGAGATAAATTTTTAGCACTGACGGATGTTTCATTGGAAAGAGATGAGCTTTCCACCAAACCATCGTTTTTTGTATATGCTCCGCAACGGAGCTCGAGATTCGAATGAAAGTTGACGAACTCTTTCTATCTCGCGTGAAAAGAGATTTTGCATCATGTCCTTACCGTATGATTCGTTGTGAGATAAATTTTTAGCACTGACGGATGTTTCATTGGAAAGAGATGAGCTTTCCACCAAACCATCGTTTTTTGTATATGCTCCGCAACGGAGCTCGAGATTCGAGTGGAAGTTGACGAACTCTTTCTATCTCGCGTGAAAAGAAATTTCGCATCATGTCCTTACCGTATGATTCGTTGTGAGATAAATTTTAGCACTGACGGATGTTTCATTGGAAAGAGATGAGCTTTCCACCAAACCATCGTTTTTTGTATATGCTCCGCAACGGAGCTCGAGATTCGAGTGGAAGTTGACGAACTCTTTCTATCTTGCGTGAAAAGAAATTTCGCATCATGTCCTTACCGTATGATTCGTTGTGAGATAAATTTTTAGCACTGACGGATGTTTCATTGGAAAGAGATGAGCTTTCCACCAAACCATCGTTTTTTGTATATGCTCCGCAACGGAGCTCGAGATTCGAGTGGAAGTTGAGCATCATGTCCTTACCGTATGATTCGTTGTGAGATAAATTTTTAGCACTGACGGATGTTTCATTGGAAAGAGATGAGCTTTCCACCAAACCATCGTTTTTTGTATATGCTCCGCAACGGAGCTCGAGATTCGAATGAAAGTTGACGAACTCTTTCTATCTCGCGTGAAAAGAAATTTCGCATCATGTCCTTACCGTATGATTCGTTGTGAGATAAATTTTCAGCACTGACGGATGTTTCATTGGAAAGAGATGAGCTTTCCACCAAACCATCGTTTTTTATATGCTCCGCAACGGAGCTCGAGATTCGAGTGGAAGTTGACGAATTCTTTCTATCTTGCGTGAAAGAAATTTCGCATCATGTCCTTACCGTATGATTCGTTGTGAGATAAATTTTCAGCACTGACGGATGTTTCATTGGAAAGAGATGAGCTTTCCACCAAACCATCGTTTTTTGTATATGCTCCGCAACGGAGCTCGAGATTCGAATGAAAGTTGACGAACTCTTTCTATCTCGCGTGAAAAGAAATTTCGCATCATGTCCTTACCGTATGATTCGTTGTGAGATAAATTTTTAGCACTGACGGATGTTTCATTGAAAGAGATGAGCTTTCCACCAAACCATCGTTTTTGTATATGCTCGCAACGGAGCTCGAGATTCGAGTGGAAGTTGACGAACTCTTTCTATCTTGCGTGAAAAGAAATTTCGCATCATGTCCTTACCGTATGATTCGTTGTGAGATAAATTTTTAGCACTGACGGATGTTTCATTGGAAAGAGATGAGCTTTCCACCAAACCATCGTTTTTTGTATATGCTCCGCAACGGAGCTCGAGATTCGAGTGGAAGTTGACGAACTCTTTCTATCTCGCGTGAAAAGAAATTTCGCATCATGTCCTTACCGTATGATTCGTTGTGAGATAAATTTTTAGCACTGACGGATGTTTCATTGGAAAGAGATGAGCTTTTCACTAAACCATCGTTTTTTGTATATGCTCCGCAACGGTGCTCGAGATTCGAGTGGAAGTTGACGAACTCTTTCTATCTTGCGTGAAAAGAAATTTCGCATCATGTCCTTACCGTATGATTCGTTGTGAGATAAATTTTAGCACTGACGGATGTTTCATTGGAAAGAGATGAGCTTTCCACCAAACCATCGTTTTTGTATATGCTCCGCAACGGAGCTCGAGATTCGAGTGGAAGTTGACGAACTCTTTCTATCTCGCGTGAAAAGAAATTTCGCATCATGTCCTTACCGTATGATTCGTTGTGAGATAAATTTTAGCACTGACGGATGTTTCATTGGTTTTTGTATATGCTCCGCAACGGAGCTCGAGATTCGAGTGGAAGTTGACGAACTCTTTCTATCTTGCGTGAAAAGAAATTTCGCATCATGTCCTTACCGTATGATTCGTTGTGAGATAAATTTTAGCACTGACGGATGTTTCATTGGAAAGAGATGAGCTTTCCACCAAACCATCGTTTTTTGTATATGCTCCGCAACGGAGCTCGAGATTCGAGTGGAAGTTGACGAACTCTTTCTATCTTGCGTGAAAAGAAATTTCGCATCATGTCCTTACCGTATGATTCGTTGTGAGATAAATTTTTAGCACTGACGGATGTTTCATTGGAAAGAGATGAGCTTTCCACCAAACCATCGTTTTTGTATATGCTCCGCAACGGAGCTCGAGATTCGAGTGGAAGTTGACGAACTCTTTCTATCTTGCGTGAAAAGAAATTTCGCATCATGTCCTTACCGTATGATTCGTTGTGAGATAAATTTTTAGCACTGACGGATGTTTCATTGGAAAGAGATGAGCTTTCACCAAACCATCGTTTTTGTATATGTCGCAACGGAGCCGAGATCGTGAAGTTGACGAACTCTTCTATCTTGCTGAAAAGAATTTGCATCAGTCCTTACCGTATGATCGTTGTGAGATAAATTTTAGCACTGACGGATGTTTCATTGAAGAGATGAGCTCCACCAAACCATCGTTTTTTGTATATGCTCCGCAACGGAGCTCGAGATTCGAGTGGAAGTTGACGAACTCTTTCTATCTCGCGTGAAAAGAGATTTTGCATTATGTCCTTACCGTATGATTCGTTGTGAGATAAATTTTTAGCACTGACGGATGTTTCATTGGAAAGAGATGAGCTTTCCACCAAACCATCGTTTTTTGTATATGCTCGCAACGGAGCTCGAGATTCGAGTGAAGTTGACGAACTCTTTCTATCTCGCGTGAAAAGAGATTTTGCATCATGTCCTTACCGTATGATTCGTTGTGAGATAAATTTTTAGCACTGACGGATGTTTCATTGGAAAGAGATGAGCTTTCCACCAAACCATCGTTTTTTGTATATGCTCCGCAACGGAGCTCGAGATTCGAGTGGAAGTTGACAAACTCTTTTTATCTCGCGTGAAAAGAGATTTTGCATCATGTCCTTACCGTATGATTCGTTGTGAGATGAATTTTAGCACTGACGGATGTTTCATTGAAAGAGATGAGCTTTCCACCAAACCATCGTTGTTTGTATATGCTCCGCAACGGAGCTCGAGATCCGAGTGGAAGTTGACAAACTCTTTTTATCTCGCGTGAAAAGAGATTTTGCATCATGTCCTTACCGTATGATTCGTTGTGAGATGAATTTTGAGCACTGACGGATGTTTAATTGGAAAGAGATGAGCTTTCCACCAAACCATCGTTTTTTGTATATGCTCCGCAACGGAGCTCGAGATTCGAGTGGAAGTTGACAAACTCTTTTTATCTCGCGTGAAAAGAGATTTTGCATCATGTCCTTACTGTATGATTCGTTGTGAGATGAATTTTGAGCACTGACGGATGTTTCATTGGAAAGAGATGAACCTTCAATCGGACCATCGTTTTAAGATTCTATATGTTCGTAATGTGGATAGTTCTATTGAAGAACATACTCCACACTTCCAATATCAGCAAGTTGTTCTGATTTAATTTTGTACTGCTGAGTATGTACTGTCGTTGATTGACAAGCTTCTTTGAATCTAGGGTTTCGCTCTCTCTTTATCTCAATAACGTCTATTTCTGGCCCCCTATTTTTCGCTTGAATGCTTCACATCACATCCTAAAATTCATCCCCTATACATCTCTGAAGATGTCTTACAACTACTGCCGGCTCTGAGTAATTGGGATTAACTTCCGTGCGATGGCCAGACGTCGACAGGATGACATTAACTTGGTTTCTGAGCGCGTATGACACATTGATAGAGCAAGGCACGTTTAGGTTCATTACATTTCCTTTTCTATCCATTTTTCTCATTGATGTTAAAGTGAAGATTTGCAGAAAGCCAATTCGACTTCACAGATAACACTTAACCCATGGATTAAGTGTCTTACTATGGGTTAAGTGTCTCACTATGAGTTAAGTGTCTCTAAGTTAAACCTTCTGTTATCGGTTACTGCAGCCCACAGTGGCCTCAGAACATTGTTCCTCAGGGACCAACAAGGGTCCCTCCGTTCGCCAATCGGAATTACTAAACCGTACGGGATTTTTACTGACATCCGAAGGCCTCCTTTGCTGGCTAATGCAATATTCGAGCCTCCATTCTAATCAATGGCCTGGTGTGAAAACCCAAATCCAAAGGTTCATGACCCTTCCCTCCCTACTTACTTCCCGCTGTGAATGCTTCCTCTCCTCACATGAAGACAGACAGTGCAGCCTCAAGCTGCCAACCAGATGTTACGTTTTTGTTCGAGGTGTCATCTTAATAAATCTTCCTTCAACGAAGATGCCGTTGTGGCTCGCCTTTGAAGTACTTCTTGGTCTGAGCCCTTGCCTTCAACGTATTCAACAAGGGAGGCCCTAGTAGCTAGGCTACTAGGGCGCGTCAACTGCTGTGGATATTAGTCCCGTTAGTGTAGTGCATGTTTTTATCTCGGGAGGTGGCGGTGATCTTTCCTCGCTGGATGGTGAGATCCGGTGCCAATCTACCGTCGGCTAGTGGGGTTTCCCCCTAACCAGGACTCTCCCAGCAGGAGGGCACCGCCCCAGCCGGGACAAGCTCTAAGCTCCCGACCGGTCTCCCAGACTATATGGTAGTGTAGTGCATGTTAGTGTAAGTGTGTGTGTAAGGGGGAGAGGGTAGCACAAGGAAGAGGAAGGAAAGATCGCGCGCGGTCCGTTTGGTAGGGTACTGCTCCGGCATTCGCCTGGTGTTGATCGAAGAAACCACGGAAAACTACCGTTCAGGGCAGCCGGCCGCTAGAATTCTCCTCCCTACAGCGACTAAATTCGACCTAGCTGAAAAGCTAGTGTCGAAAATCCTGCCGCCGTGGAGAGTGGGAACCTAGGACCTCCCGGTCAGAGGCGCTGCAGTGACATCAGTTGATGCACTGAGCTAACGCTACAGGCGGGGACAAGTGAGATGAGGCGCTGGCCGAGATGGCAAATGCGCCGACAGCCAGACTTCGCGACAAACCGAGAACACCTTACACGCCTGTCACTCTCCGTTGTGAGAACAGAGGTTAAAACGTCGGTGGGTCAGTAGACATGCAAGCGACACTAGCGGCAACAGCGCGCGGCCGAGGTCCGTGAGACAGGTCTCTGCAGCTGCCTGGTCGCAACAGAACCGGCGCCAGCGGTCTACTCGCTGTCACTGCGTCTGTTGCCTGTGTCGCAGCGACCGCGCCAGCGCTGCGAGATGCAGTTGACACCCACGCGGCGAGGCCGCCCGCTCACTCCTCACAAGCGCCCTCGCACAAGTTGGCAACTCCGCCACTTGGCAGTTCCGAGTTTTTTTTTTATTTTACGTCAAAAAAACAGTTAAAAACTACGTATGACGTGCTATGGGGAAAAGTGAATTGTGTGCACATTTTCAAAATTCTGTGATCCCTACACTAAGTCATATACTACTTAAATTTTGAATTTTTGAAAGGGAGAAAAAAAACTCCCATGTAATAAAATCTATTTTCAAGGATAAATAAGCAATACATTTTGAATTTTAAAGGGAGAAAAAAAAAAAAGCTCTTATTACTTCCTGCCGCGACAACATGGAAACGATAATTTGAATAATTGTATTTCCCACTGAATTCTAGAAGACGTGCACAGAAAATGAAGTTACATTTATGTCCAGAAGCAAAACAAGGGGCCATCTCAGCATTTGCTCAATGGATCAGGGAAACTGGACGAAAAACCTGATCGAGATGGGAGTTCGAGTTGGAGGAGAAGCAATGGCGGGGGGCTCTACACTAACTAATGGGTATCGCAAAGATGCGCGAAGCACCCATTAGTAAACACCGATAAGAAACACCACTCTACCTGCTATATGCATGTAACGGAAGTGATAGACTGCGATGGATCGGCCTAGTTTGCAAATAACGCGCACTTTCTATTTTAACAATGTTCTTTAGCGTCTTTGGAAACGGCGCTTAGCAGCGTGCTATGAATGCATCTCTCATAATAAAACTATTGTCACTAACACTAACACACTAATGTATTAAAACTAAGTGTATAAAACTTTAATCTACACTCAAAATTATTTCAAATTCTTGACACTGCTCTCGAAGGTATCGCAGCCAAAATTAATAATTTACCTCACCATAGCTCACAACGGAACCGTTCTTAACACACACACACAAACACATGTTCACTGACACTATCGTCATCAATTAAAGAACTCAAAAAAGAATTCGACAGTGAATACCGCAATTATCGCGAATTTCGTGAGACCGGCACAGAGTTGAGGCCAATGGGAACCGTTACGGTCAACCGATATTCTGAGTCTGTCTCTGTCACTGTCTATCTCTGTCTCTATCTGTCCGGTGTATGTAAACAACCATAGCGCCTAAATCATGCGTAGGATTTTTCCATTTTGAAGAAACCCTTGTTCATCTCGCCTGAGTCGCTCCAAGATTTTGAAAAACATTCAATGATTTTTGGGGATACGTTTCATGAAGTCTCAAGGATAAATTTCAAAATTTTCTCAAAAAGGACTCCAATTTTCTTCTTTAAGTTTGTTGCAGAAGTAGAGTAAAATATACTTAAAAACATACCATCTGTCCGATCTTCACTTATAACTGAATTTTCCTAAATTGCAAATTTGAATTCTTCCGGTGTCTTCCCTACAAAATTGAACATACAGGATTTTCCCTAAATTGAAAATGTGGGTGTTTCGTACAGCTAAAATATCTCGCAACAATGAGAAGGAATCCCCAAACTTTCGCAGTGCCGTTCGACGATGTGACTTGCGACGTTGTATCTGGTATCACACGAGACTAGCAAATGAAGCACCGGAATGTCGAAGTTGAAAATTCGGAAATGCAAACTTAATCCTTACTTCCGTATTTTTGATTCAAAATGTACCTGACCTTTTTTAAGACCCTGTTTCTTAGAGCTAACTTCATTTACCAAAAATTCACTCATCAACTTTTGTAATGTTATCTTTTTGTGGCTGTTTACGATTTTCAATAATACACAGAGTTCGCCGAAAATGAGACCAGCACAAATTTTTTTATGCTGTTACTCCATAGTTATTTAAATACGTTTCTGGAGAAAAACTTCATTGTTCAAACATTTTAAATCTTCATTATTGTAGTTGTGGAAAGACGCAAAAAATGTCGAACTTTTGCCATTTTCAAAAAGCAGGGATTCAACAAAAAATAAGTCCCTCACCATTTCTTTCAGAGACGTTCGCGCCATCCCAGGACAACGTTTAATCCAGAAAAGAGGTCATGGTTTAGAATAAAATTGAAAATGTTGAGGGTGTATGAAAGATCTCTTAAAAATCAGAATATTCCTTTCAAATTGGCAGAGCCTCGAGCTCATTGAAATCGATCGAGGAATATCAATTTTGGAAAAAAGGCGTAGGCGCTCCAGTTGACCACACACGGATGGTCATGCGTTTTGCCGTCATTTTTCGGTACCAAAAACTCACAAAACTTTCATTCTGACTACTCAATGTGTTACAGGAAGAAATTTACTACATAAAGGAAAAAAGATATATCCCTTTTTCGTAACTAAGATTTAGCAAGGAGAGTTTTTCAGTCGAAAAATTGCAATTTTCTCCGCAGCATACAACGCTCTCTCTACACTGCGTACGAAGTACGTGAGAAGGAAAAAATGCTGGTGGCATGCACTTTTGTAAGATCTTGTAGATTTATAATATTGCGTAGCCGTTACAAAACTGACAGAAAGTTAGTTTTGCTGGAGCACCAATTGTTATAATCAGAATCTTCTTATCTGTAACCACAATCAAAGTATTCCCCCGGTCTTATGTGCAGATAAATATGTCTAAGCGGGGTTTCGTCACGTCCTTCGATTGTCACACCCGAACTTTTCAACTTTATTTTTTCGAGGAAGACTTCCTGACGCTTTCTTTAGTTAACGATTTTCATCATCAGTAGACGAGTTATTTCCAGGGATCTTTAGCCATAATCTGTAGAATTATTTATCTGAATGTTTGAAATATACTTCCTTTTAGCCAGTTGATCTGGATTATCGTTGTCTAGTTGAACTCCGAATAACTGTAAGGAATTTTGCTTCAGGTACATCTATACTCAATTGGTCTTTGCAAAGCGCTCTTACTCCCGAAGTTCCTTTCTCGCTTACTAAGCACTTAAGTACCAAATAAATAAAATGTGTTAGTTAATTTTTATTAATTTTACTACTCATTCACGACTATTTGAACAAAAATACATATCTGTCTCATCCTTTGTTAACTTATTCTTTATTTCCATTTTCAAAATAAAATGTAAATATTTTATAGATTTTCTCGCTTCCTTAAAATAGTCATAAATGTATAATTTCACTACATTTATAAACGAAATTGCTCTAGTAGACCAAAAAAATTGACCTAATTATACAAGTAATCGTAAATTATTATATGTTCGACAGGAGAACAAAATGGACAAGATATGCGCACTCAAATGTGCTTCGGACCGAGAACTCGACGAGCTCTTGGAGAAGTTACGCAGTGCGAAGCGAGGGGGCATCGAAGACGACCAAAAAGACAGAAGGCGAAGCAGAAGGGAATCGGAAGCGTCGGACCACTCCGTGGGCGACGGAGAGCGCCCAAGAGGGAGCAAGCGGTCAATCGATGACGATGACGCTAAAGGTAGAAGCATGGCCCACCATAAGTCGACTAGTGGAGGATCCATTGACGATGACGATGGCAGGGGCAGAAGCAAGCCCACCGTAAGTCGAAAAGTAGGCCATCCGTTGACGATGACGATGGCAGGGGCAGAAGCAAGTCCCACCGTAAGTCCAAAAGTAGGCCATCCATTGACGATGACGATGGCAGGGGCAGGAGCAAGTCGCACCGTAAGTCCAAAAGTAGGCCATCCGTCGAGAATAGAGGCAGACGCAAATCCCGTCGCAAATCGAGAAGACAAAGTGGTTACGGGGACGAAGATGGAGGCGAAGACGACGAAGATGGCGGTAGGAAAGGGCATAGGAAGCGTGGCAAAGATAGACATGCAAAAAAGCGGAAGCGCAAAGATAAAGATAAAGGCAAGGATGAAGAAGAACCCGGTGAAGATGATGATGAGGATGAAGAGACTATGAAAAAGTTGCTGGAAGAAGACGATAAGCAGGAAGAAGATGAACCCGCCTTCGAAAAAACCTGGAAAACACATGACAGCATGTCAATTCACCACGCGCCTCTTCCAGAAGCAAGTAAGTGACTACATTACTTTATTATACGTCGATATAGAAGGATATTCCTAAGGATGAGCCAAAATAACAGTTCGCGTAACAAGTGCACATCACATGTAATTCAGAGAAGTATCCTTCCGCCGCGAAAGCTGTTCAGCCACGCCCCTTCGTAATGTGCTAATGGCTCCTGTGAAAACATCCCTAAGCAGAAGTCTAAGAGTTTCACTGAGGTATATTCATGTACGCGAGTTTGGGAAATATTTAAATTTAATTACGTATGTGGAAAATCCCTTAACATGCTCTCACAATCAGTACAAGAAAACTGCCACAAATGTAAATAGAAAGAAAAATGAATTTAAGCCGGAAACACAAGCACCGGTACGCATCTCCATTCAAGTCGCGGTTTTTAAATAATCATAATATTTATTACGCAAAAAGTAAATTTAATGCAATGTTTATAGAAATAATGAACTTTTACAAATGAGCACATGACACTGCACTTCCAAATTTCAATTATTTCTTGCAGCGCACTATATTTTTGTCGGACAAGGACATCACAAAAGAACGCGTCGAAACCATTCACAAGTTATCCAACTGCAAACGAACGAATGCGGGAAGGGAGTCTAATGGGCTCGAGGGCACAAAGACAACAGAACCTTCAGTTATGTTGCCATCACTAGCTGTCACTTTGCCTCATTCTTAGGAAAATGGTTCTATACCGGGCGCGTCAAATTTACAGGTCATGAGTCCCGTAAGTCCAGCGCTTGTTACATTCCAAGTGGCATGCTAATTATTACGTCAGATCCGGTGTCGCTCTACATGTCCGTTTGCAGGGTTTCATCCTCCAGCGACCGCCTTCCCCTGAGCACTATCTCTGTCTGTACGGATGTAAGGTCTCCACTACTCTCATGACACGAGTGGGACAGAAATGAGCTACTGACGGCAATTACTAGAGTAGAAAATCTGCCACCGTCGAGACTGTAGCGCTCAAAGACTGTAGCGTGCAAAATAAGAAAATCCTTGCGCTATTTACGACCCTTATTCCTGATATTATCATCTCCAATAGTGTAGAGAAAGTATTGAAGTGCTGCAGGGAAAGATGCTGATATTTTGATAAGGGACTCAGAAATTGAACAAGTGGTTCCACGGAATGACACAGACTTTCTCATAGTAAACTTTTCTAAGTACCTTAAAGGACACTGGTTTAACGCTCTTGCCACATTCCCTAGCCAGCTGCCATCTATTGTTGCCCACAATACATTTTTACTTTCACGTCTACGTACGTATATACGGAGTAATAAACGGAGTAATATGCGTAGTATAGAGAAACTTCTTTAATGCTGCAGGAAAAAACGGCGGATTTTTGGCGGCATAAAATTCATTGCCGGGCTCTAGGGTCGAAAAAGTGGATAAAAGCAGTTGCTAAATTAAGAGAAAAAATCCTCTAACACGTGGTGCAGCCAGAATCCCTATTTTGTGGGTCCTTCATGCCAAAAAACCATGGAAGCAAAACGTCTGTCTGTCCGTCCGTCTGTCCGTCCGTCTGTCCGTCCGTCTGTCCGTCCGTCTGTCCGTCCGTCTGTCCGTCCGTCTGTCCGTCCGTCTGTCGTCCGTCTGTCCGTCCGTCCGTCTGTCTGTCCGTCTGTCCGTCCGTCTGTCCGTCCGTCTGTCCGTCCGTCTGTCCGTCCGTCCGTCTGTCTGTCCGTCTGTCCGTCCGTCTGTCCGTCCGTCTGTCCGTCCGTGTGTCCTCGTGTGTCCGTGTGTCCGTGTGTCCGTGTGTCCGTGTGTCCGTGTGTCCGTCTGTCCGTGTGTCCGTGTGTCCGTGTGTCGTCCGTCTGTCCGTCTGTCCGTCTGTCCGTCTGTCCGTCTGTCCGTCTGTCCGTCTGTCCGTCTGTCCGTCTGTCCGTCTGTCCGTCTGTCCGTCTGTCCGTCTGTCCGTCTGTCCGTCTGTCCGTCTGTCCGTCTGTCCGTCTGTCCGATTTCAATTTAAGTTTTTCAAATAGATTCCTGTGAAAAAGAGATTCAAATTTCGCATTTACAGTAATGCTTAATCCCCATTTACTTAAAACCGCCTCAATATTTTCAATGAAAATTTCTATATATGATGAGTTTTTTCTCTTCTTGAATGCTATTGAAGTAATAATTCGATTGTACAACTAGGAAATCAAACAGTTAAGAAAATATCCAATAATGTACTTCGTATAACGATAGATATCAGCTGGAAAGATAATGAAGCCAGATGTAGAAGCCAGACCACACCAACGAAACCAGCCACCACTGGAACGTAGTCACAGACTCGTTGACAACCTGCATGATCTCTTCAGTATATATGCCGACCACTACCACAGCAACGTTGTCAGGAAATCCATTAGTCCTAGCGTCTTCTACAGCTGCAGTTTCAAAACGGAGTCATGTATAATATTCCACTACAGCGGGCCAACTACCAATAATTGCGGAACACCACCTGAGATAGCTTAGGTCTCTACTCAGGTCTCTTTTCCGTACAGGAAAGTCCTTTCCTCAAAGTGCCTTCTGACTATGTTCATTATGTAATTCGGAACTCCCGATATTTTAAACGCCACAATTATGAAACTCCACCTTGCCGTATTAAATGCCTTCCTGACGTCGAAGGAAACAATACCGCAATATTTCTTTCCTCATTCCCTCCATAGTTTGCTCTCATCTGCCTTGCGTGCGATGGCCATGACAACTCTAATAAAGTCCACTCTAAATCTCGCCTTCTTGAAGCCACACTGACTATCGGACAGACCCTGTGTTCCCTCCGTGTAGGGTTCAATCCGTTTGCAAATGATCTGCTCTAACATCTTTCCTGCTGAATCCAGTAAACACATAGGCCGATATGCTGACGGGTTGCTAGGTAGCGTATCGCCCTTCTGAAGGACGACCATCTGTTTTGTCTTCCAACTACGGGAGAAATTGCCCTCTCACACGCACGTATTGTATGCTCTCTACGATTAGATCTGGTCCGCTCCAAATAGCGGTCTTAATAGCAACATTCGGAACCCCCATTTAAGCCGGGGCATTTGCAATCTTGAACCTTATCCCGACTCCTTACAGCTCGTCTAATAAAACCTCTGGAAGCTCGTGAAGTTCTGCAACCGTTTCCACAGGCTGCAACACAGCCCTCTGGTGAGAAAACAAGAATCATCTCCAAGAAGACCAGGCAGTCGGAGCTGATCGTTACCACTTTATACGGGCAACCCCTGGGAGCCAGCATCCACCTCGTTGCCTAGCTCTTTTCAGCAGCGATCCTTGCTCAACTTAATGGCTGTTGTAAACGCTCCTCTGGCGCCCATGTGTAATTCATTGAGAGTCATAATTTAGGCGACCCCATCCGTGTTGCGCCAACCTACGTGTGCTCAGTCCACCACTTAACTGGAGTGCGGCGTTCTTTCCTGAGACTTTTCGTCATCGACGCATCACAAGCGTCAAAGACCTGGTTCATTACTGTTCACACTATATCCTCAGTTTTCGACCAGTGTAACGTTGCCCTCCATCATGAACTGATCGGACTCCTTACGAGTACACTAGGGATCTGGGGCAGGCAGTCCTCTTTCATGACTCGCAACAACTCATTAAAACATATGCGCTTTGCATATACCAACTTCTTGATCTCGTCGCACATATTGTAACGAGGATTGGCAAACTCTAGAAACTCAATGATGTTCTTGAAGTTACAAAGAGCCTCGATGTTTCTCTTCACCTCACTTATTACTTCCTACAGCTGTCTTTGGCTGTGTTTCTGTCTGCCTTTGTCTCTGCATGTGTTTCTGGCTTCTTTCTGTAGTCAATACTCGCATCTAAACCGTTCAGCCGTTTTTCCAAAATTGATATTCCTCGATCGATCTAAATGCACTCCTGGCTTTGCGACATTTGCGAATATTATGATTTTTGAGGGTATTATACATCCAGCCTTTAAATCATTTTCCAAATGTTCTAAAAATTGACATCAATTTTTTTATGAAGCTTTGACTTCGGATAGCGTAAATAACCTTTAGGGGAATAGTGCACTTTCGTGTTCGTTGAAATCCCAGATTTTTAATCCCCCTCCCCCTCTCCCCCTCTTCAATATTTGTTGTGAGACACGTACGTGAACGAGAAAATAAAAACAGAGTTCGATTTAAAACGTCAGCATTCTTTTAATAGTTCTGGACAAAACGAGAAGAAGCAGTTGTTTGGCTAATTATTAATTCCTCAATTTGCTCATACGAGGGCAAGTCAATAAATAAGTCGCAAACGTCAGTTTACACCATAACATGTTTAAATTATGCGTGCACATTTTTCGTAGATGCTTGTCATACGGGTCATCGTGGTCGCGGCCAGGATCAGATGTTACGTTGATTCACATTACGTCAATACCTTTTTGCGACTTATTTATTGACTTACCTACGTAATTCAGTTGAATTCAACCGCTGAGATGTGTTAGCGACAACTCACGCTGCCAGTTCATCGTCTCTGATGGGGTAGGTCTAGGGTGGCAGGTTTGGGACTCACCAAATAGACAAGTCGCATTCAAGAAGACAGCACAGTCGCTCGACTTTTGCCGACAGCAGCGAGACTGACGATGACGGCAAAGCCGTCGAAAGCCGGCTCTCTTAATAAAGCTAATATGTTGACGAAGATGACCTCTTTTATTTCTTCTTATTAGAACGTCAACAACACCAAATCAGAATTCCCACAAGGTCGCATTCAGCCAGTGCCTGGTGGTCTCATCTCCAGGCTTCCCTGGTTTCTGCAAATGACATGAGGCAAACGCCGGGGAAGTATTCTAAACGTGGTCACGGGAACCGCACTTCTTCGATTCTGAACTTTCTTCTCTCATGCACAAGAACGTATTTACAAACACCTCTCTACCACACAATTCGGGAGGTTAGTCAGGAGCTTACATCTGGTTCAGACTGGGGCGGATCCCTGCTGGGTCAGAAACCCGGTCGGTAAAATCGGAGCAGGCGAATGTGTGGATACACGCCGGATCCCATTCCAGTGAGGAAGGATCATATTGTTACGTTTCTAGGTGGTGAATTAAAAGTCTCGTATTATTTTAACAAAAACGTTTATTTTGTTTCTTAACACAATCACTGAAAACACTTGATTATTTATTTACACTACACTTCTCTTGCTTTATTTACACTACACTTCTCTTGATTTATTTACACTACACTTCTCTTGATTATTTATTTACACTACTCTTCTCTTACACACTCGCACAGTCCTAAGCACTGGCCACAGTTCACTGCACTGATCACAGTTCGATGCACTGGGCACTGCTATTCACCGCGATGCACACACTTCACAGTTCAGCTTCTACTGCGGACTTTAGACTGACTCGCGGTCGCCGGCCGTCGCGTATTTATACTCGCCAAGACAATCCAGAACCCTCCGGACACCGCGCACTTTCGGGAGTAATCCGTCGGCAGGTGATGCAATCCGCGCTCACAGGCAGCTCGTGGTTGCCGGCAGATGACGTAACCCGCGATCACAGGCACTTCGGGGTGGCACCGGCGGATGACGCAATATTCGTTACAATATTTAGGCTATAGCATGCCCTACAGCTAGAGGACAAACCACGCGCTCTGTAGTCGTTTACGCGTTCGGAAGAACCAAATGCTCACTCGTTGAATGTCACCCTGCATATGCGGATTCAGTGGTATAACGGTCAGCGTAGCGGGCTGTTGTACCCGAGTTTGCGGGTTCAAACCCGACCAAAGCCGTGGATTTTTAACGGCAAAAAATCCTTCGTAAAAAATCCCTTCGGAGGGGAAATAAAGCCGTCTGTCACATGTAGTAGATTTACTGCATCTAAAAGATCTACAAGCCTAAAAGAAACCTCTGAGCAAAATTTAGATCCGTCAGATTCGTCGTCCAAGATAATACCTCCTTTCTCCGCTAGGTGGTGAAAGGAGCGTATCGAAATTTGCGTGGTTAGACGGAAAGAGCTACCCTGATGGCCCGAGTCTCGCCACGTAAAATAAGGCATTAACTAAACCAAACTATATATGTACATTATATGTACATGTCGAGTTGTACAGATTTGTACAATATGATATTTATGGTAAAAATCAAAACTGCGTTTCTTTTGCAGAATATGCAACTACAGTGTTGTGCTTCGATCCTTCTAAACCCAGGTCTTACTGGAAACCCTCCACTATAGATGAAGACACAGGAGATCCTGCGGCGTTAGGAAATGACGTCGTACTTTTAGTAAATGTAAGACCATCCGCTGACGATCTCTTCAAAAAATCTCCGGACGAAGGCAAACACGCAGGAAAGGAAGGAACTTGCTGGGACCGATTCCATAAGAACATCAAGGAAACGACGAGAAGAATATGTTCTAAATATAGGCCCTGGGCAGAGCGCATGGAAAAGAAATATGTAAAATGCTGGAATAAATTTGAAAAACCGTGTTTACCCTGCACAAGCAAGTATTTGTTTTTAGTTCTGTAGGTCTATTTTACTTCTTACACATCTAATAAAATATTAATATTGTAACCTTTTAAATGAGTTGCTGTATTTTTCTAGTAAATGTAATGTAACTTAATGCCTTTTAGAATTTTACGCAAAAAAATACTAGTTTGAGGAGTGAAACTTTTCAGAGTCGATATTATCATTAATGATTTTACTTTTGTATATCAACACATTGAATAAGAAAGGAAATTTATGTCGGGATTTAATTCCAATTTAAAGCTCCAGCAACCTCGATTAAAAATATTTGACGTATACAAATGCCTGCGTAGCACTCACCTTCATAAAAAATTACATTAATTTCAGCTTTTCGCTTTCTATACACTAAAACTACAAGTGCAAATAAAGCACATACTTTCTTGCGTGGTTATGTAATACTATTTATGCCACAATATCTGTCCGAATTAACACATCTCAGTCAGCGTTTTTTGTAAAACTCATTGGTCACAAATTGGGGAACATTGGGTGGGAGCTCCTCGGTCTGTGGTCAGCGGACTTACAAGATCTTCTGAGACAACCCACATACATGAAGGACAAGGGACAAACAATCATGCCCACGGCGGGACTCGAACCCCCAGCCATTGAGATCGAGGCGCGGAGCCGGCACAAGCTCTGCCCACCGGAGCCATCCACGTCGTCGACAATAATAACTGCATTTCATACCGCTAAACCAAGTCCCATCATTAAGACGGAATGCACAGAACTAAAGCAGCCGTGAATGTTCTTGGCTGTCCAGGAGACGCCGCGTCCAAGGCACAGGTGCCGACGTTTCGGCCGCCAATCTGCGACCTTCCTCAGGGCAAAATGCGTGTTGTTTCCTCCCAGTAGAGGTTGGACAAATGAAAGCGTAGGCTTCTTCTGTCGGAGTCAGTAGCTACTTGTCTGTCCGGGAGTCGCCGCGTACAAGGTGCAGGTGCCGACGTTTCGGCCACCATTCTGCAACCTTCCTCAGGGCAAAATCCATCACGGTGTCTCCCGGACAGCCAGGAACATTCAGACTCCGGCCACGGAATGCTACGCTCTCATAAGGCAGCGGGGTGGAATGCAACTGTTGCATTCCAATTTCATATTTCCTCAAAGCTAGCAATTTTACGTCCATATTACAGTTAAGTCATAGTTTTAAGAGAGGAAACCTCATTGGGATAATTTTAATTACGGTTTGCGAATTGCTTGAAAGAAAATACAATACATTGAAAATACAAATACATTCCTCGCAACACAAAAAAATTGGATTATCAGATCAGAGGTAAATAAATCCTACTTCTGCTACTGGTACTATCACAACAACATAATTCCAAAGCGTCTGACAATCAAATGTATTCGAGAGTTTTCTTTTGACTGGAACGAGAATATACAATAACAAACGAGCCAAGAACTGAGCATGCTCTTTTCTTCGTCTTCTTCTACCGTCACCCTTACTTATATACACTTAGACCTTGTCCTGTTGAGCTACAACGTGCGACGGCGACAAGCGATAGGTTGCGTCAGCCTCAAGCGACAAGTTGCGATGCCGCGCGACTGAGCGCGTGGTGTCCTACGTAAACCACAGGAGGCTGCGACCGCGACAGTAGAAATGTTTCAAAGGAAACATTCAAGATTTTTGTTATGTTCAACAAACTCTCCACAGATATTCACTCTGCCAGTTAGTAATAGATTTAATTCACCCTCAACAGAAGCCCGTGTAATAAGACCGACTACTTGCAATTATTTCAATAGCCCTGCCGGTTTGGTTATAATAGAAACCTAACCTCATTTACGTCTACAGGAATACTGGTATATAATACATTGTGATGTATGTACTACGCAATATAATTAGCATCTGACAAATTCAAAAAAGAATAATATAAATTAACATAATTTAATCAATAAAAAACAAACTTATTTGTTATTTTCAGTGCTTTTGTCACTTCCTTTCACAATTCGCCGCTTACAATTCTACTGGGGTAGTTATTCAATCTCTTGTTCCACAATTCCCTTGTATTTTTCACATCTTCAGTGAAACATTCCGTTATACCGCTATTCGACATCTTTGAAATGGTAAATTGAAGATCAAAGCAGCGCAACTATACGCGCGACACAGCGAGAAGCGGCGACAAGTAGCGACAAGATTCAAACATGTTTGAATCTCGGACGCCGCCGCTTGTAGCGCTTTCGTCGCTTCGTCGCGGATGTCGCAGGACGGACCCATAAGATACTGTGTGTTTGAAATTTGTCGCCTGAAGCTGTCGCGTGTCGCTGACGTAAGATGTAGCTCACTCAGGACACGGCCTAGCAGTTACATGCCGTAGACTGCAACACGCGGCAGGAGACCAGTGAGAGCGTAATGATCGCCCCAGCTCGGGCACTGTCTTGCTCGAGGAAAACTCCGCAAACCCATTTGTAGGTCGGTAGGTCGGCATCGAATCTCACCTTCCAGCAAGAAAAGATAACTGCTACCTTCGTGATAAATGTATGCACTACACTTACGGAACTAATGACCATAGCACTTAGCTTGCCCGAAAAATTGAAATATCCAATCAGTGCGTGTTCATATGTTGGTCACATTTTGTGTGGCTTGTGTGAGTGATGTTCTTGGGCAGATTTCGACTGTCTTGTAACAAGCAGGTCGTTTAGGCAAACTATATCCTCCTTTAGTATAATAATTCTGACGTTGAATTTACATAGAAATTACCTTCTTTTTCAATAATCATCTACAATTATATTAAAAAAAATAAAGAAAAGAAATAAAATGATATACATTAAAGTAAACGTATTAACTTTGATTTGCCATATTCTGAAATAACTTTTGTTCAAAGACTAGAATATAGAACGACAGGTAAATACAAATATATAATATTCATATTAATCTATAATTATTAGAATTTATATTACGAACGTATTTAAGTAAATGAATGTATCAGGAAATTTTATTCACAAAAATAGGAGGTTCACTCTTAAAGAATAAAATATGTAGAACACAAACCTACATTTTGCGGGATTTTTGTGATAAGATATGAAATTAAATACTTATATTATAAACTACTAGCAAAATACCCGGCGTTGCCCATGATTTCTTCTTATTGGTTCAAATTTTAATTAAATACTTTAATTCTCTTTCATTTTATTTTACAACATATTGCTATTCAACGATATTTTTTATCTTATGCACCGGTACTGACCTCTAGCGACTAAATTACGTACCAGTTTTGCTGCAGCACTACTGGATTCTGATGGAATATATTGCGAACCGCGTGCTCTAAGGGAGAGGTGAAAAATCTACAAACATATTATTTAAATTATTTATTTTCGGCATTTGGGTTAAGCTAGTCTTTACCAAACTTTCCTGAATCGGAAGAAATAAAAGAGGTCATCTTCGTCAACATATCATATGATATGTTGACGAAGATGACCTCTTTTATTTCGTCAACAACATCCAATCAGAATTCCCACAATTTCCTGAATCGACAATCCTGAAAAACAGCCTGTAAACATTTCATATCTATTCATACCCTACTTTTTGTGGTTACACGTCGTTGAATTCACTTTTATGAGTATATATTTCATTTTCTGAACGTAGCCATTTGCAAGTGCAAGGGCACTAACAGAGCGTTGTTTCGGCAGAGAAGATCTGCCCGAACGCGTACGTGACGACGAGCGACGGGGCGAGGGAAGGTCGCCGGAGCGCTGGCGGTCGAGGGCAAGGCGCTGCGCGAGGCGCAGCAGCGCATCAAGGAGGGCTTCGAGAAGGGCTACGACGAGGGCTTCAGCGAGGGATACGAGCAAGGTACACGTCGTCTCGCTTCTCGGCACTAGGAGAATTCTAGCGGCCGGCTGCTCTGAGCGGAAGTTTTCCGTGGTTTCTCCGATCAACAACAGGTGAATGCCGGAGCAGTACCCTACCAAACGGGCCACGGACCGCGCGCGATTTGTCCTTCCCATTCCTTGTCCTATCCTCTCCCCTTACACACACACACACACACACTAATAGTAACATGCACTACACTACCACATACTCCGGGGGACCGCTCGGGAGATTAGAGCTTTTCCCGGCTGGGGCGGTGCCCCGCTGGTGGGAGAGTCCTGGTTAGGGGGAAACCCCACTAGCCGACGGTAGGTCGGCGCCGGATCTCGCCTCCAGCGGGGGAAGATCACCGCCATCTCCTGAGAAAAATCCTGCACTACACTAACGGCACTAATGACCAAAGCAGTTGACTCGCCGGAAAACGCGAAAAACATGCACAATCCTTACGGGACTAATGACCTTCTTAGTTGACTCGCCGGAAAACGCGAAAAAATCAATCAAGCAATCAATCGTTTTCGTAAGTTCAGTTAACAGGAATTCTAAGAGACCAAAAAAATTGGTGTTCGTGTTATAAATAATCGTGATATCATTATAAATATATACACACATTTACTCACTAAGCTGTATTGAAAAAATATTTGATCTTTATAAATTCAGTAAAATTGTACATTTTTTACAATTCTAAACGTCAACCAATGGCCATTCACAAGGAAACCTTTATTCCAATGTGAAATATCGCAGCTAATTCTTAATACTTATAAAAAAGAGGCAAAGTTAAACTATTTGTTTGCATTTTTTTGTATTGTTAATACAGATTTTTAAACAATATTACTAATTATAATTAAAACATGTTTTAGATCGGCGAACATTTCAATGAAATTTCGTGAATTACTAAATACTTGAAAATAAATACTAATAACAATCAATTATTCTAACGTCTTAAAATCTTACAAAGATACGTAGTTGGTAAAACGAGTTACAACTAAACGAAAACAAAAGAAAAGGTTTAAAAATTTGCTGAACATTGCCTTTACTATATAGATGTATTCGACATCCCAGAAGTTTAGAATCCCTATAGAAATCGCATGTTTTCTTAGGTTATTGTAAAACCAATTCAATAAATACAAGCCTTTATTGACATTATTTGTAAAACGCTGAAATAACTAAGATGTTATTTGATTCTTGTCTTCGTAGGAGGTCTGAGATTCAAAAACCGATAAGCAGAGAAAATTAAAGTAATTACGTGATTGTTGAATTATCAAATGAAAAACAATGTTTCTTGCTTCATGTAATGCCACGTTGTTTAATAAACATGGAATTACATGTGATACATATATTTAAACATGCAAATAAATGAAAATTTTGAAAAGTAAATTATCAATAAAATGTTGATTTATCAGCAAGTATTATATTATTAAATATGTTTTATGATTCTTGTGGTCTGTGTGATTTACATAGTACATGTGATTCGTAGAAATCTACATTCATCAATTACTTCCTTTCCTTTGAATGCCATCATACCTTTTTTTCCCTCTTTCAATGATATGAATGTGAGGAGCAAAAGGATTGTAATCGTGCCCCGAAAAACGGGAATTTTCGACAAAAGCTCTTATTGTCGGGTCCTGATAACGAAAACACCGTTCTACAGATTTTCTCTAAAATAGATATTCCACCATCCATCTGAACGAACTCTGGGAGTTTCAAACGGATATTTTTAGTGTTAGTTTTTTTTATTTTTAGTTGTATTTTTAGTTTTAGTTTTGAGAGTAATTTACATGAAGCCTCAACATGTTAAGCTAACTTTAATTTTGTTGCGAAAAGTCTGTTTGCATGCACTTCCCAATCTAGAGAAGAGAGAATGTGACGAGATTTCATTCCGATAATGCGTAAATTTAGCCATCATGTGCTTTGCATATGTACATGGGGGAAATGAATACTATTTTTCTCCGTTTCTGATGGAACTATGCCCCTAAACGCGCGGAATTGCACTTCCGCAAAGCGGCTTTTTTCACGTGTTTAACTATTTTGTCGCTAGATGTCCCCACGTACCTGATTCGACGAATTGTTTATAAAATCAATGATTGGGTCAAAAATGGAGTATGGTGGTTTCTTGATATCCTCTTCTTTACAAAAGCATATTGATAAGCTTCAAAAAATTCAAAACAAGCCCTTGAGAATGGCAATGGGTTATAGAGTAAGGATTAGATTTGAAGAATTATGTTATAAATACTTATTAAATTGTTTATCACAAGTTGATAATAAATTGTTAAATAATTTATAATTAATCATAGAAATTGCAGATAATTTTGTAAATGAAAATAATTTTGAAAAATCATTATTGGTAAAATGTTATTAACATACATGTTTTTTGCAATATTCAGTTATAAAAGATTATTTTAAATATAAAAATAATTAATAAACCAAATATAGATTTATTAAGTGGTAAAGAAATGCTTAAATCAAGTTCGCCGAGGAGAGAATTTGAGAATAAATTTCCCAGAGCTGATCAAGTAATTCAAATGTTTACAGAAGGTTGGAAGAAACGAAAATTTCAAACTGTGTTTTGACAGGTTTTATACTTCAGTGGACTTGGCTACTGATCTCTCAAAGCAAGGTATTCAATGTGTCGGTACTATTGAAAGAATTATTCAAAGGTACTGTTCAAAGAACTATTCGAAGAATACTACAGTCTATATTTCCAACAGATGCTGATCTAAAAGAGGAACAACGCGATTTCTCACAGGAGTACTGTGCAAAAGTTGATTCTGCGGAAACATCTACAGTTATTAATAAAGACAACAGTAATTTTATAATACTAACTACTATTGTTGGGGAAGAACCGAAATCCATAGCAAAAGGATATGATAGAAGAAAGAATACATGGAAGTGCTCTGATCTGGGCTGTCCGGGTGACGCCGCGTCGAAGGCTTGGGACATTGGAGAGAAAACATGGGAGTTTTTTTGTTTTTTTTTCTCCCTCTCAAAATTCAAAATTTATTGCTTATTTATGAAAATAGATTTTATGACATGGGAGTATTTTTGTTTTTTTTCTCCCTTTCAAAATTTCAAAATTCAAAATTTATTGCTTGTTTATCCTTGAAAATAGATTTTATTACATGGGAGTTTTTGTTTTTTTTCTCCCTTTCAAAATTTCAAAATTTAAGTAGTATATGACTTAGTGTAGGGATCACAGAATTTTGAAAATGTGCACACAATTCACTTTTCCCCCTAGCACGTCATACGCAGTTTTTAACTGTTTTTTTGACGTAAAATAAATAAATAAATGAAGACTGAGGTGCCGACAGCCTTGGACGCGGCGTCACCCGGACAGCCCAGAACATGACTCTGGCCGCGGGAGCCTACGATATCATGGAAATCGTAGCCATCGTTTCTAAGTACGACAGTCACATGAGGACTCTAGGTTTATTAGATTGTAATGTGGGAAGATTTCGAATAACAATTAAATTATGGAAATGGTATTTAAGCCTATTTTATCGTTTAGTGGAGTAAATATACAAAAAGAAGGTACAGAATTGGCATAGAAGAAATTTGATTTGCTGCAGAGCCTTTGCAAAATTGGACCAACGTATCAAAGACCACGCAGTACTGACATTGTGGAATAAAAACAAGTGAAGTATAGAGGAAGCACAATGCCAACACGAGACGTACGGTCTAATCCGCAACACCATTGGCCCCAGTGGAAAGAAAAAAGGACAACCTGGAAATTCCCTAACTGTAGCGGTTTTACATACGTTTGTTCTGAAAAATGTAAAGTAAATTTGAGCTTAAACAAAAACTAAAACTGTTTTAAAGCTTTCCATTAAATATAGTGTAATTCTATTCAATCTCTTGAAAATATGAATTCCATGTGTTGTATTTGTATGTATTTAAATTCAAAGTGCAGCATTGCAGATATGCTAAGATTGATATTTGAAGTCAACGCACAGTCTGCAGATATGCAAATACTCAAAATTTCACAAATAAATTGTAAAATATGTTTTTGAGATTTTTAAAATTATTTTTCTCGAAAAGTAGGGCACATATATTCAGTTAAAAAATTAGATGAGATTGCAAAAATTGTGCATTTAAGGGTTGGCACATGTATTCGCATTCGAATATTATAGAATGAAAACATCAAATTAACAGTTTTAGAAAGATGATCCAGAGTTATTGAATGATAAAGTGAAAATATTAACTTAAAGTTTTTATATATTCATTTAGAAATTTCTATACTTGTGTAAATAAAGTTGCATTTTTTGATGTATGATTCTATTCATGTGATCTTTCAACACACAAAATAAATATTTCTTTATTTGAAAACCTTAACATTCCATTTATCAAATCCATACACTTTACAGCAAACAGCTAATAGAATGTTTCCATATTTTGTAATGGTAATGGTTAAACAAGAGGAACAAACAATTTCTAACTCTCGGTTTTAACAGGAACCTTTGAAAATATTAATAATACAGCTTTTGGTTTGCTCAGCATCCCTTTGATAGAAAAGCAGAAACTGTCGTTTCGACGTAATGCCGATATACCAGAGTCGAAAACAGAGAATTAAAAAACTGCAAAAATTTATAAATTTATAAACAAATTTGAAATATACATTAAAATGGCCAGAGAATCGGTGAACTGTGTGCTAAACGGACCTATTAAACTATCAATGTCAGTTTGTGAAAATCTGTATGATGGATGGATTTTTATTCTTTTTTTTTCTTTTAGCGCACAAAAGTAAGAAAGGTATAATTAAAATTTTCAAAAACATTTTTCATTGCAAATCTACGATTATTAAAGCATGAAAAATCCAGTCCCTATTAGTAACTGAGTAACGAACATCATGCCACAAAAAAATTGTAAATTCTCTATTGAAAGATGGCAAAATAACTTGTTATTCATTTAGGTCTGGAGGCCTGCCAGGACGAACTGCAAGGGAAACCTCCTCCGGAATTGTCACCCACGACTTCACAACAGATCGCGGCTATGGGCGGTCCAGTGATACCGGACTACGACTTCGATGGACAAGACGGGTACGTCAGAAATTTTATGAAATAACAACATGCAAATATTGTAGAATTCTGTAAGCCTTTCCTTTAACTCTAGCATTTTATTTATTTATTTAAAGTCGCTATATTGACTCAGTGACATCATTATAGTGTAAAACACTTCTTTTTTTCTGCCACGCGTTGGGCTAGCTTTTTATGAAATTATTTTGGTCTCTTCTATTATTTTACTAAAGCCAAATCTGGATACTTTTACAACATTTAAAAATATGAAGGGGATTACTTCCAATGCTATTGTTGAGATTGTTGTTTCTGCGATTGCCCCACTATGCTCACAAATTTTCGCAATGTTAACACTAATTTATTAAATTTACTTCCAATTTAATCCTGGGTTCGACACACAGCATATTACCCCTTATCTGTCGCATGTGGACGTGTAATTCTATACAGAATGACGATTCCTGGAATTCAATTGATTGAAATCAAATATTAGATTGATGGCAACTAATATAAATTAACAGTCTTTTTCAACAATGCAAACTTAACATTTATTCTTCTCTCTCTCTCTCTCTCTCTCTCTCTCTTCTCTCTATATATATATATATATATATATATATATATATATATATATATAGAGAGAGAGAGAGAGAGAGAAGAGAGAGAAGGAGAATTCTAGCGGCCGGCTGCTCTGACCGGTAGTTTTCCGTGGTTTCTCCGATCAACACCTGGCGAATGCCGGAGCAGTACCCCAACAAACGGGCCACGGACCGCGCGCGATCTGTCCTTTCCTTCGTTGTCCTATCCTCTCCCCTTACACACACATTTACACTAACATGCCCTACACTACCACATATTCCGGGAGACCGGTCGGGAGCTTACAGATTGTCCCGGCTGGGGCGGTGCCCCGCTGGTGGGAGAGCCCTGATTAGGGAGAAACCCCACTAGCCGACGGTAGGTCGGCGCCGGATCGCGCCAACCAGCGGAGGAAGATCACAGCTATCTCCCGAGTAAAAACCATGCACTGCACTAACAGGACTAATGACCAAAGCAGTTGGCGCGCCCAGAAACACAAAAAAAATCAATCAATCAATGAAAATCGTATCCCTAGGTTCGGAACGTACTGCGGCGCGGTACGACGAGCTTACGACGACGGGGGACCAGGAGAGGCGGAAGATGGCGGACCGGGAGAGAGCGAATATGGCGTAGAAGAGTACGGCGGGGGACCAGAAGAGTACGGCGACTGGGGATCAGCAATGGCCGAACCTAGTGGATCAGAAGGTAAGTTGAGGTTTTTAACTTTCTAGCACTGCTGCACAAGATACGCTTTGCTACAAGCAACTATTCTCACTGGTCTCTATGGCCGACTTTGAATTATTTAAATGCGGGGTATTCATGTCAATCATGCAGAGAAATTTCAATGTGCTGAATACATATTTGGTTAAGGGAAAACACCACGAACATTATCGGAATTGTTCAAAAGGTTCTTTTTTGTTTTCTTTCTTCACTTTTGTCGTTTCTTTCTTTATTCTCTTCTCATTTCTTTCTATTTTCTAATCTCCCTCTTCTGTTTTTGTTTCTTTCCATTTTCTTCACAACCTTCGCATTCTACCTCGCGTTCGTCTCCTCCTTGTTTTTCTCTTGTTCTTTCCCTTTTCGCTACTTTTTATCCTTTGCCACGGTTACCCAATTAATGTATTAATCAGAGTTAATATACTGAATTTAATGTGGAATGGAATTTACAGACGTTTAATACCAGACGAAACTGTGCGGCACAAACATCAGCCGGGTTCTTACCCGGCAATTGACAAATGTAAAGGATTCGCAGTGTTCTACTTTATAATACTAATGTATATTGTTCTACCTTATAATACTACAGTTCCTGCGAGAAATCTGTGCACTGGGCTGACTCAGAGAGGAAGGATATTGCTACACTGAATGCAGTCTCAAAATATTCGCTTCCTATATTTTCGACAGTCACCCTCGGCATGAGAATTTTACATTCACATTTTGTAGAAAAAAGCACACAACAAAATTCCGTGAAAAAAACAGATGTAGACACAACAAATTTTTGGATAATTGTAGCATTGAAGAAATTCACGGATCAAACGCCAAAATCTTAATTCTGTGAAACTGAGGATTTTTTTAAAGGTGGAATCTTCTACAAAATATTCCTAAAAAATATGTAAATACACTGTTGAAATATATACTCGTAGTTATTGTATTAATGTAAAGTTGCATGTATATGAAAAAAGACAAGCATGAAAAGTAAAACATTATGTAAATTTTTGGTTTGTCACGTCAATAACGTCTGAACTACACGAATAAAATGAGTGATTTTTAAACACGAATGTCTTTAAACCTTAAATGAGTATTCACTGAGTTCTCATAAAACGATTTGTTTTCATTGTTCAAACATGGTATCATTAGTTTGAGATCTTTCTTTTTCACCTCAGTCAGTCTGCTTTCCTTTTAAACCCTTTCAACGCGCTCAGGAAGCACGCTCTTTCTCGGTGCTTCAATCACTACGTCACTGATAGGCATTCTCACGAAGAACCCGAATCCACTGCACATCTGAGACCTTCCGTATCAATAAACGTTTCAGCAGCTTCTTTCAAGTTGAAAGAAATCTTCTTCACCATTATATTAATTAAAATGGATGTTTGTGATTTACGTGAATTATTATATTCACAAATTCTTTTAGCACCTGACTTTTTCCACACGCTCTCTTTTCTATTTAAGCCGTTTCTATCATGAAACATAAAAGTCTGCCCTTTAAGCAAACATTTCTAGTTAATATCTTTGAAATTACCTTTTAACTGTTAGATAACTATAAAAATATTAACATTTTGTTTTTATTTTGTCCCACGCAATTATTTGAAATGAACCTATACATAAAATATATGGAATATAGGAAATGACAAAGTAAATTTGTTTGTTTATATTTATTTTTTATATATTATTATGTTATTTGTAATTGTTATTTTGCATTCTGCCACCGGGCATCATCTGCCCAATTGTAGAATAAATTTCTATCTATCTATCTATCTATCTATAAAAGAAAGTGGAAAATGTAACATAGCGGTGGAGATTGTACTGATTTACATTGGTAAGAGTATATGAAACTGTATATAATACTTCAACCTGCGGTGAATTTTTAGCTTTAACTAGAACATTCTTTCTCCATGGAATGCTTCATATCGACTTCTGAGTCCCTTCATTACGTCTTGAACTCTTCCTTCCCCTTTCTTTTGTGTCTTCTTTAGATATTCAACAGAGACTCCCATTGTTAAAATTGAAGAAACTATCAGCACTTGGATGAGTAAAACACTTATCGCATAACCTGTCCCTAAACCACAATTCCCCCTTCACGCTATTGCACTAGCATGCACTTTAAGGTGCCTGGCGTTTGACGTATTGATTACGTAACATCCCCGTGAAGTAGCCTATTTCGTGGAATTTTTCAAACTATTTGCATATGTTCTGTCTTTTCGTCTGTTTTATACTGCATATGGGATATGTAACTTTTTGCCTATAGTTGTAACAACATTCATTAATATAATTTATAAGCACTTTATTCATAATTTAATACACATATATTGTCTTGGAAGAGGGACAAAATATCGTGCAATTAATTGTTTATTGTACTGTGTTCTGTACTCTATTTCAACACGAAACAAATTGCGCAATTGGCAGAGTCTGGACATCCGTTTCTAATTTCTGATGTTCGCCCACGACCAGCCCATCTGCTCGCCCCCTCGCGATGCTTTCTTGGAAATGCTTGCAGGCCCAACCAGTTCAGAAATCTTTCGTAACGCCCATGGGCCAATGCTCCCCCCCTCGCGCAACGTTTATCGGAAAATCGTTTCGCCCTGCAGGCAATTCGACATGTTCAATCAGATTAATGTCTAATTTTGAATTTCCCAGACAATAATATAACTTACTTAAATCATAATGTAATCATAGTCTAATTTCCTTACCTGCAACATACGATGGTTAACTCTGATTGGTTGAACACAATTTTGCCGCGAAGTCGTCGCCCCTTCCAACGACGTGAGAGAACGAATCAGTTGAGCGCCAGCACTGCCACGAGACGGACCAAAAGACATCTTTGCTCTATTTCCCTATGTGTGCCACTTTGATTTGTGCGCGTATGCAAGATTGTTAATATGCAATTTCAATTTGTTTTAAAGTGTTTGGTGAGAACTTATCTAATTATTATTAACAGTAATGGGGTTAGTTACGTGTATTGCACCTATGCAGAATGACCACTCCGTGTCATAAACAGTGTATGTTTAATCCACAACTGACTAGTAAAGTGCCTGGCCGCAGAATTGACGACACGACGTGAGGCTAAATGACCTGAGCCCTCTCATCAGCCGACGTCACACTGTGTCCTGTGCACAGTCGCACTGGAACATCAGTTTTGCATACTCATATGTTCAGAATTATTGTTTTTTTTTGCAGGCAGGTTAACGGGGCTTGGTCAGAAAAATTTTGCCTGCAAAAAAAATTGCCTGCAAAAAAACCTGCCTGCAAAAAAATTTCATTTGTGGTCGCTAAGAACTCTTCAGAATAATTGTTTTTTATTTAAGGATCAAGACTACCTATTGCACTCAATATGTCGTGCGGTAACTTCTTATATTAGAAAGCCTATTTCATTGTCATTCACTTAGTGTATAATTTGCTATTCCATAATATTCATGGTGGTTTCATAAGACAATCAAGTCATCAAATACAAGAAAGCTTGCGTAACTAATTAATTCTATGTAATAATCATTCAGATCAATAATATCTATTATTTCAAGTAAATTATTTGAATTACCCCGAATGGTAGCAAACTCCGTGGAATATTATGTGTTTATTTCAAGAGATGAAATGTCTACGTTCACATTCAAAACTTACTGGTCCTTCGAGTGTAAGTTGACATTCATAATAGAGCACCCGTCCCCACAGTTTATTGTCAACAGATGACACCTCCATGCATAAACTAGATGTTTCATTTTTTGGCGCATGGCCCGTTATTTTCTTCGGTGATACAATTTTAACTCCCAGCTCGAGCGGTAGCTCAGTGCATCAACTGATGCCACTCCAGCGCCTCTGACCGGGAGGTCCTACGTTGGAGTTGTGACGGTGGCAGGATGTTCGACACTAGCTTTTCAGCTAGGTCGAATTCAGTCGCTGTCTGGAGGAGAATTCTAGCGGCCGGCTGCTCTGATCGGTAGTTTTCCGTGGTTTCTCCGATCAACACTAGGCGAATGCCGGAGCAGTACCCTACCAAACGGTCTACGGACCTCGCGCGATCTGTCCTTCATCTTCCTTATCCTATCCTTTCCCCTTGCACACACACACACTTACACTAACATGCACTATACTATCACATATTCCGAGAGACCGGTCGGGAGCTTATAGCTTGTCCCGGCTGAGGCGGTGCCTCACTGGTGGGAGAGTCCTGGTTAGGGGGAAACCCCACTAGCCGACAGTAGGGCGGTGCCGGATCTCGCCATCCAGCAAGGGGAAAATCACTACCATCTCCCGAGAAAAAAACATGCACTACACTAACGGGACTAATGACCAAAGCAGTTGACGCGCCCGGAAACACGAAAAAATCTATCAATCAAATCAATCAACCCAGCTCGAACTGAAGTACCAGAAGTATTCGAAACAGCGCAAGTGCGAGAGTTAAATAAGTCGAAAGTCAGTTGCCTTTCTTCGACTCAGGTTCAGTTTGCTTACGCTGTATTGCTGCAAAAATGAAGAAACAAAGTTCTTTTCCAACAGAAGTTTATTATAGATGAAATTTACAGACAGGTCTGGTTCTTACTATATACAACATGTGAACTGACACATAGGCCCTTGCGGCCAGTATTTATTAGTTTCCCGAAAAGTGATTGTCATTCTGACACACTTTCACAGTTATTTAAAAGACTTCCTTCTTTAAATTTAACTTCGAAGGTCGGAAGTGGGATGGGGTGTTGACACATTACCAATTTCTGCCGCCGCACTGGAAGTTTCCGGGTGACGGGCAGACTTTACTTAGGATATCTTTAGATGGAAAGTTACATGCTTCAAATGAAAGTTTCCTGGCGCCGAGCTGTCGGCGATACATTTAATTTTACATTTCTAAAATTCGAATGCTGTCGTCACAGGAGGTGAAGATTCTTTTATATTATCATCTGATATTACATGTGTGTTCAATATTGAGATATACCAAAATTTTCCTCTCTCTACATTTATGTCTGCTAAAGATCTTAGCGTCCGGCTTGCTGGGTCAATGGGTCACGATATATTATAATCCTTATTACCTCTATAATGGATTATAGGATCCGCCGACTATACAGCGCAGCTGGGAATCTGAAATAGAATGTTTCTATTCCTAGTTCATTACTGTTTGGATTGACTAAATGAAAGATCACTTTCTTTTCTAAAGAACAAAATTCAACAAAGTTTATTTTTGCCTTTTTAGCAAACAATTTAGAGAATTTACAATTTTTTAGGCCTTCGATCAAGATATCTTTCAATTTATAATTTATACCGCGGTTAACTTATCTTTTCTTCGTTGATGTCCCTCGTAGACTTCTCAGTCGAAATATCTTGCGATCTTGCCGTAGTCCAAAGTTCCAAGAAATCCTCTTCTGCCCCTATCCAAGCTGGTCTCCAACTATCAAAATTATCAGTCCCGATTACGTCCTATGACATAGTCCCGAACTCGATTACCACTCCCGACAAAGTTCCAATTTATACATCAATATTGCTTGCACATGAAAATATCTGCAATATCATTCACTGTCCTTAAAATTTCACTGATGACCCAATTCTATCTCGATTGTACTCGTTCCCTCTCACGAACATACGATCAGTTCAGAAGCGCGTTTCCGAGCAGAAATGAAATCTTCCTGCATGATTCATCCCTCGAAGACTTCGTATTAAACTACCTTCATTTTTTTCATAACATTTGACCGTCCTTCTCTCACCCAGCCAATCCATACGTTTGTTATATTTTGGTGTAGCTGACTTCTTCGCCCAATCCCAAATTTTCTACTTTCGGCATCCAGAAAACTCTTAATGCATTTAGAAAAACAAAAACTACATTGTTTATTCACGGTCGTTGCTAAGCTCCAGCTCTCGTGATATTTCGTAATGCATGTTCCACCATATTGTCTACAAATAAATGTTAGTTTATTTTAACGTGACATATCGGTATGTCACAATATACATGACTCGAGTAGAGGGCTGTACTGCGCTGGCGCAATGCCTGGCTCGCGCTGAGCGGCCGTCGCCATCTCCCCAGGCGCGGGCCCGGCCGGCAGCTGCGTGTGCCAGGAGGCGCAGCCGCCGCCGCCGCCGCCGCCGGCGCAGCCGCGCTGGGTGTCGTGCGCCGCCGTGGGCAGCCACGCCCCCGCGCGGCGGTCGACGCCCCCGCCCCTGCCGCCGCCCACGCCCTCGCCACGCGGTACGCTAACATAGCTAGACTTACATACAAGTAACAGATAAAGACAGCCGGCCCGGTGGCCGAGATCGCTAACAGTGAAAAATGTTACACAAGTACTAGTTATTATTACTCTGAGTCTATCACTAGAGATTTATTAGTTCTTAGTAAACAAACTAATGATGGCCGGCCCGGTGGCCGAGACCGCTAAGGCAGTAGTGTCGTAGTGATCTCGGACCGAAGGGTCGCGGGTTCGAGTCCCGCCTCGGGCATGGTTGTATTTGTGTTCGTCCTTTCACCCCTTATCATCAATCACCATATCGTTTCATCCACATTGTTACCATACCGTTAACAGCAATAGTGGTCGCTAATGACCTAAGATGTTGAAGCGACCTTAAATAAACCAATTAAAAAAAAAACAAAAAAAAAACAGTTAAAGACAAAATTAAAAGTAAGAAGCAATCATAGGTTGCCGGCCAAAGTGCCGGCTTCATCCATAGGTTAAGTTAGTATTAAGTTAGTAAGTAAGCACTGCCCTCTTCTCTGCCGCAAAAGCCATCGAGCTGCGGCGCATGTATACAATGTATTAAACTACCGCTCCGCCAGGGCTACTGGTGGGGGGAAAACGAAAAAAAACACGCGGTACGCTGCTGCCTGCCACCATCTCAACACATCCCTCGATACAATTTTCGCTCTTTAGAGCCGCAACTTTGCGCACACGTCAGGATCTCTAATCTCAATATGATTAAGACTGAAGCATGTGGTGAGGGACTAGTTCTACCATTCCTGGGATAATCAACATATTTTAATTTTTCGGTGTGCTTTACACGAAGAACGTGTGTTATTTCCAAACGTTTATAAACATTGGCCGTTATTTACCCGAACAGAGAATAGCGCATTTCCTATTTTGCTTTAGTTCCGATTTTCGTTAGAATAACTGAAATTTTGAAAATGAAGAAAATTAATTTTATTTTTGAGTCTGCCACACACCTTTAATATGAAAGTATAACATTTACCTCTCAATTGTAGATATGTAAGTATTGTACAGCATTTTTTAAAAAAGCGGAGTATTTGTAGAATAATTACTGAAAGAGAAATTTGGGAGGAGGGTTCTATATTCTTGCAAATTCAAACCAAACACTAGTGCGGCATTTCACGTCCGTTGATGGGACCTTGAACAGCCTGGCTATCATCCACCCTGATTCAGCTTATATAGTTCTTTAAGTTACGTATTTCTACTATATACATTTTGTAAGCCATAGGGGGTACCTTTGTATACTCCATACCCTAAACTAGTTGATATCTATGTTCAAAGGAATTATAAACATAAATGACGTGTAATAGCTTCGTTATTGCCGGGTTACAAGAGACCAAGAACCTATCAACTCATGCTGGGTTAAAACAAAAGGCCACACATTCGACCACCCAAGCCTTAACCATTAGCCCGTGTTTCCCTCTTGTACTTGTCTCGATAAAGTCCATCTTCATAGCCGGTAGAGGAACATGCTCCCCTGTCCCGTTGCCCGTCCATAGGCCGGTTCTCTAATCAAGACGTTTCGCATGGTACTGTAACGTCATCCCCTCCGTGAACGATCAGGCGAATCCCACCCGCGATTAAGAGAAATATTTGTTGAATACCTGGCACGGTAAGAGCCCACCGACCGCACGTCCCCCCCCCCCCCAGGGACAGGCAGCGGGACGACCGCGGCCGACAGCTTACCAAACGCCGCCGCCGTTTGCCGCCCCCGCCACTTGACAAAGCGAACATGGACTTATGACTCCGCAGAAATCTGTTGTAATTCATGCTCAAGGTGACGAGCGCGTGCGACGTCGCAGAGCCTACGTTGAACGCCAAAAGGGGCAACGTTTTATTTCACTTAAGACAGACCCACCCCGCCCAGCGTCAGCGTTCAAGAAAGAAACCTATTTTGTACGCGGGACAGACGCGGAGTGACGGAGCGCCGCCCCTTTGCAATTGCGCGAGGCGTGATGTCGTCAAACGCCACGCGATTCGCCATGCACGCGCGTGCGAAGGAGCAACCGATCGACCTTTTCAAAACGATTCACTATGTGCACACGCCTTTAAACTATTTATAATTTTCACTGACTAATGGACGATATTCCCCAAATATCAATGACTACATCATCGCACACGTTAAACTAAATAACACATTGAAATAATTTAAATCCTTCATCATATTTACAACAATATCTCAACTTAACATCGATTTTGCTTCGACTCATTCAATAAATGGTTTGAAAAACAGATCGTTCTCTAATTCTCATCTCACATTTGTTTGTTCGTTAATCGATTATGCAAGTATTTTATCTTCGATGCCTTCTCACGCACGGGTACTCACAACTCTGCAATGGGAGAGGGGTTGAGCGACATCGGCGTGCTCCGCTGGTGGGGCGTGAACATCTGTGGGCTCCTGGCCGGCTGGCGGCTCGCGATACGGTGACTTGGGCGCTGCAGCAACCTCGACGCGTCTGCAAACGGGTAGCCTTATAGATGGACGCGGCCTCGGCTAGATCTACCGATATGCTCGCCACTTCTCGGTTGCAACCAGGACTTCTGTGCTGCCGTCGACTTCGATTCCCTCATTAGCACACGATGGTCGGAAACTGCATGTCCTGCAGAGTGATTTGCAGCGTGGGTGATGTGCTATTTGTAGGACATGATCCGGCGGATTTTAACGGCGCGAATTTTGCTTAATATGTCCACCAGGAATGCCTTAACCACATTTTACTTGGGGTCATGTCGTACGCTTTTTCGTTCCGTCACCTCCAATCCGTCCGTTCGCGTCACAGTTCAATGACATTCGACCACTAAAGAAGCGGCATTGCCTACACATTCGTTTCTCGTTTCTAACATGAAGACTTCTCTGACCACGTCGGAAACTGGAATTTGCCACGGGATTCTTTCCTTTGCGAAACGGCGTAACGGATAAATATAATGGTCCTTGACACGTCGGAATGAACACTTAATCACGCTTAGTAAATCATTCCAATTCTTCCCACTTCAGCAAACTTCCAAGTTGTCCAGAAAACCTAACAGATTTCCCACTACTCTTCTTCAGAGATTGTAAGCGGCTGCTCTCTTTCGGAAATTTTAACCGACTACGCGAAGTCGACTACCCTCCGCAACAAATTTTAGTGCTCTCCTCTTCCAGCGAAAAAACATACCCCTGCCGCGGGTTCCCTCGGTTTTTCCTCTGGAGCCAATGGCAAGATTCAGTTCATGCTCTTATCCTGCAAATTTTTCATTGGCCCTCGTGGGTTTCACTCCCCATATATATATATATATATATATATATATATATATATATATATATATATATATATATTGTGACGTACCGGGTAGCCCGGCTTGTTCGCAGTAAATTTATTTGTAAGGGACAGGTGTTCTTTTTCGTGAATGGACTCGGGGTTATTAATCAAACACCACTGTTCCGTGAACAAAATAAACATGAACTATTTATTATTCTATAAAAATCACTATTGATTACAATATCTGTGGTGGTCTTTATCCTTTTCTTTACATCACACAGAATCACTGTTAGTTCTTTCGATCTTACATCGATCGAGGAAATATTTACCGTTCACCCCCCCCCTCGAGCGTCGGCGGCTTCGGGGACTCTCGGGTTGCCTCGTGCTCCTTCGCTGCCTGTCTGTGTCCGCTCCACTGGGGACCAGCCGATACGATGCGTTGCGTTTCCGAAGTACGTTCTCCAGCGTAATCTTCCCACGGTGCCTCCGCGCCTCCTCGCTGAATTCCTTTCCGGTCCACCCCGATTTCTTGATGTCACCTTCCGCGAGCTGATAACCGCCACTAGTTATTCAAAGTACAGTCGCGAGCACGTGTCTCACCATTTCACCAGGCTACTAGTCTCGTGGTGTATTCCTCTGCACACAAGTTCTATCGATCTGTACTACTCCAGATAGTAGCTATCACTCTGGCAATACGTCCGAGCTACTAATGATGGTTATCTAGCACAAATTGTCCGTCAATCACTTTTTTCTGCACTCGTTCGTTCGCGACACTATTTTACTCTGTTCGAACGCGGAGCAGCCCCAGGTACGTCCTTCCTTACCGGTGACCGGCCGGACACTGAAGCCTCGGGGCGTCGTTTCCCACGGTCGGCCAACCGACAACACTTCGCCGCCCGTAACCGTTTCTCGTGGCTAGCGAGCGCCCTCTGGCAACCGTTCTGCCGCGTGCTTGCTTGTTGCAACGCCGTTTCTTCAGGCAGAAACGCGGTGCGTTTCAAAATATATATATATATATATATATATATATATATATATATATATATATATTGACAGTCTGTCGCCTCACTTGGGAACTCAGCCCATAGAGCGTGAACGGGTGATCGCGATTACAGCCCGTTATAAGTCGCTTGTTAACTCTGATGGAATCACGGGGCTCAGCTATCAATTGCAGCTGGCGCCTGCGGAGGCTGAAAAGTGGTGCACGCCAATGTAATGTGTTGGTGCGCAGTGAGCCGCGCGCCGCGTCCGCCCGCCCGTCGCCCGCCGTGCCCGCCCGCCAGTCGCCCGCCCCCGTGCCGCCCGCACCCGTGTCGCCCGCGCCCGCGCCCGCCCGCGCGTTCGCGACCGGCGTGCGCCTCCCCCCGCCGCCGCCCCGTCACCCTCGGTCGCGTCCGGCCTGCGCGTCCCCGCCCCGCGCCGGCGGTCGCGTTCGCGTCCGGCGTGCGCGTCCCCGCCGGCGTCTTCGGGGCGCGGGAGCGGAGCGGGGCGGGAGCGGGGCGGAGCGGAGCGGGCCAGCCGCAGCCGCGGGCGCGCGCGCGACGACTCGCCGCCGGCGGTGCAGCCGTGCCCGGGGTGCGTCCGCGCTGCGCCCCCCTGCACCCGTGGGCCGCCACCCCAACTCGGCGTGGCCGCGCCACCGCGCCTGCGTGCGCCGGCCGCGCTGCAACGAGGGCTGCCGCTGGGCGCCGCCCCCCCTCACCACGCCCACCTACTACGCCCGCCCCAAGCCCACCTACCTCCCCACGTCCTGCCCCGCCCTCTGACCGCGCCGGTACGATCGACTGTATTCGCAATGCAAGCATACGCATGACGTTAACATAAAAGTTGGGACTACGTCTACAAGCGGACTCATTCACAAAGCATAACACGTAAGACGTTAACTTAGGAGCTTGCAAGCTTCAAGCTTCTGTGCTTATGTCAGACATAAGGAATGAGCCAATCACAGTTCGATAACTCAAAATCGAGTATCGAAGTCGATAGGCGAACTATTCGTGTGCTGCGTGGTTGTGTTGGTCGTATTTGTTTTGAAATCTCGAAATCTATTCTCATATCCAACCAATAGTAAACTAGAATATTGTCATAGCCAATAGAAACTCTTATTTTGCCTATGTTTATGTTCGACATTGTGAATACGCCAACTCTTCGCTTATGTTAATGTCTATGTGTATGTGTTATGCTTATGTTTGTGATTGCATTGTGAATGAGCCATAACACCTTCAGTAAATTGTTTGGGAGAGCAACAGAATGATGGATGGGGTTGCTCGCAAAGCGTGGCTACCCACTTCCTAGCTTGCCACTAACGAAAATGCTGAAAGCCTATTATTCGAGAACAATTAGTTTATCTCAACGTGATAAATATTCATGATGGAAGAAATTTGTCAGTGTTGTAGATGATGCTTTAGACGAGCAGAAGATCGTTTCTGTTATAATTCGTGCGACATACTGACATATCAGCTTGATTTCGCCTCTTACGCGCTCAAACCACCCACTGCTACCACTAGTCAAATTTAATTTCTTCAATGCCGCCCAGATGTGCATTACCATGGCGTTTTACTGACGAGGCGATCTTCCGTCTATACGCACGGCTGCAAGATTCGTGACATGAAAAAATTCGCGCAAAAAAGTTACAATAATATATTTTTTCTTAGATGATGTATTATGCTAATAGCGAAAACTGTTATTACCAGTATTACAAAGACAATAATAAAACTCTCGAGCTGCATCCCACAGGCTTAGAAAATTTAAAACTTTTGAATCAACGGTATATTTAATCTTCACTCTATCATGATTCAAATGCTTCTCCAACTTTCTAGCCTTTTTGATGTATTGTACAACTTCTTTATTCAAAGCCTGAAATACTTTTTTGTGAAAAACCACAACGAAATAATGCAACTTATTTGAAGATTGTTCCTTACGTCCGCATAACGCCGTTAGTCATGAGATCAATACAGTTGAAGGATATCACCCTACGCCTGACGCTAAAATTCGCTAACATCACTGCCTTTTTGCACCCAACAGAACTGTCTCCCTAGCTTCCACACTAACTCTGCCGTTGCTAGTAAGCACATTGCATGTGACAACTGTTTCTTGTTACTCGTCTGTTCGTGGCCCCTCGAAGCCATTTTGCAGAAAGGAAGGAAAGTGTGATGTTTACCATATAGCGCACTAGGTGCAGTAACTAATGAGCCCATTTCCCTTGACTTGCAGACAGACACATTGACCTCACATTCGGATGAGGAGAGCTCTTGGGAGAAAAGGAACAACCATGTTACGTGATAAGTATCTTCAATAATAGCATCATGAATATTATCAACATAGGCATCGAAAGTTTTGTAATCGCATTGTCTTTGCAAACCTTGTTCTCGTGAGAATTTAGGTTTCCAGTCTTGTCAACTAGCGGCCGGCGCATTTGAATCATGATAGAGTGAAGAGTAAATACACCGTTGATCCAAAAGTTTTAAATTTTCTAAGCCTGTGCGATGCAGCTCGAGAGTTTTATTATTGTCTTTGTAATACTGGTAATAACATTTTTCGCTATTAGCATAATACATCATCTAAGAAAAAATATATTATTGTAACTTTTTGCGCGAATTTTTTCATGTCTAGTCAAGCCGGCGGCGCTAGCCGAATGCGTTTACTATTCTCCGTGAAGTCACGAAGGTTAAGCGCATTCGAGACTCGCGGGTTCGTGGTTGGATGACCGGCCAGGAACCCCGGGATCTAACGGCGTCGAGCCCCTGGCCGAAGGGATAAAAGGCACTGACTGACTGCGACGTGACGAGACTGAACTAATATTAAAAAATAATGCCCATTAATGGAGGATTACTCCCAAGGGCAAAAGCGCTCAACGCCCCTTAAGGGGCTTGGAGACGCGTTGCGTCAAGGAGTGGACGCAACAAATTAAAAAAAAAAAACAGAAAAAAACTACTTGGGTCATTAATGCCTTGAGTATGTTACATCCGAAAGGTAGCGGAGTTCTTCGCTGGGAGCCAACCGACCCGTTGACTTGTAGGTTTCTCCCTCTTCAGGTACTTCCCACAACGAAACACTTCGGACCAGAATAATTTCTAAGCTCCCGACTGGTCTCCCGATCTCTGAGGTAGCGTAATGTGCACCGTATGTAGTGCAGTGTGCGTGTAAACGTGCGTGCGAATGTAATGGGGAGGGGAGCTCTGAAGGATAAGATAAGGAATATCGCGCGCAGAATGTGGTTCGTTTGTAAAGGTACTGCTTCGGTATTCATCTGGCTTTGATCGTAGAAATCACAGAATACTCCGTATTAAATCAGCCGCCTGCTAAAATTCTTCCTCAGACAATCGTTCAATTCACCGTATTCTATAGAGCGAAAGACCGTCAGATCCCTTCCCGTCAAGACCCGAAGCCTAGAACTTCCGCGTCACAAACGACGCAGAATCAACGTAGGTTATCACTGAGTCATCTCATCCGGGCGCTATCGTCATCAACTTTGGACGCGTCATCATCGGCAACGTCATTGTAGTCGTCGACAAGTTCTTAAATGCTATTTTACCGGGAACGGTAGCCCAGTGCATCAACTGATGTCACTGCACTGCCTCTGACCGGGAGGTCTTAGGTTCGAATCATGACGGTGGCAGGATTTTCGACACTAGCTTTTCAGCTAGGTCGAATGCAGTCACTGTCTAGAGGAGAATTCTGGTGGCCGGCTGCTCTGATCGGTAGTTTTCGTGGTTTCTCCGATCAACCCCAGGCGAATGCCGGAGCAGTGCCCTAACAAATGGGCCACAGACCGCGCGCGATCTGTCCTTCATCTTCCTTATCCTATCCTTTCCCCTTGCACACACACACTTACACTAACATGCACTACACTACCACATATTCCGGGAGACCGGTCGGGAACTTAGAGCTTGTCCCGGCTGGGGCGGTGCCCCGCTGGTGGGAGAGTTAATTTTCAAACCTTGTTATCTGATCTCTCTCTCTCCCTCTCTCTCTCTCTTTCCCTTTCTCTCTCTCTCTATCTGTCTCCCTCCTTTTCTCTCTCCTGGTGTCTCTTTCTCTCTCTCTCTTTCTTTCTCTTTCTCTCTCGCACACATACACACAAGAGTACCAACTATTACTTGCCAAGCTAATTTTTGTTATCTAACATACCTATATCGTAAGTGTATTGACAATTAGACCTGAGGATGGTTCATCCTATAATGCTTTAGAAATATTTTATCAACACCCTTGAAAGGTAGAAATGCCGAGCAAGAAGAAATAAAATTAAAAACATGATTTATTTTCTGTTGATTGATGAATTAGAAAAGAAAAGAGAAATATGAATACAACAATGTGTAGGTTACGTAGTACATGGAACTACAAAATCTCACTTATTTGCTGCGTTTCTAAAGAATCGCCTGTAGCCAAGAGAATGCTATTCTGCCTGCAGATTCCGAAAATTATAGGAATGTGATTAGTCGATAGGACCTGGATTCCAAACTGGAAGTAATCGATGGCATTCGTCGTGTAGCACGTATTATACGTATAGCAGGAATGCATAGTTTATAACTAAATAGTCGTAGAGAAGAGCTTTTTTCCCTTTTATCCGTGATATCCATTATTGTCATAGTCATCTATGTTCGTCTGGGTATATTGATTATAGCGCCCTCACGTTAAAAGAAAGTAGTAACAATGTTTATAATTAAGACTTTTAGCGTTTTTATGTAGTGTGGATTACTTCAATAAGTAAAGTACAGGCAAAAGCAGGCTTCACTTATGAGCGTTTAATAATTTAAAAAAATTAACTCTCATCATGACCACTGACGTGTTGATTAGTTTCAGTAAAATATCTCATTCTCGTTCTTTATAAATAAGCAATGAAATATTACTAAATTCTCTACTTGCTGAAAGATTGTGTTTAAAGGAACATCTTCCAAATGGTCTCTTTGATTTCATTCGTATCTTCCCTCTTCTTTGAATCGTCCTAATTGAGCAACCATTCAACTTTTTTTGTATTTCATTACATAATTTATTAAGTAAAAATAGTATACTTGCTTCTTTGCCTCGGGTATTTCTGTGCGCAGGATGTCCAACACGCTGCCGAGAAACGTCTCAAGGACGATTTCCTATGCTACGACTCCCGCCGCTGGCACTCCACGTAAAAAGGGTGCTGTCTCACTAACCTACTAAGCACGAGTCGATGAAAATCCTGATGAACTGACAATTGTAAACGTTAGACATTCATTCTTCCCAGTGAAAAATGCTCACAACTGTAGTCATCCGGAAAGTTCAAGATAAATTCCGTCAAGAAAATTTTTAAAAAGCTTCACTCACTCGATATTGTAAATAAGACTTTATTACGATTAATTTTCATTTACCTATCCATTTTCATGTGTCCATCTGTGATCGCCATTAGGGCAAGAACATGCAATAATAAAAAGTTTCGTTCTCTTAAATTTATTTTCAAGTCATCATAGCATTAGTTTTCACAAATGAAATGACACAAAAGCATCTACTACGTATTTTCAAATCATCCAACTTCTGGTGAAAGCAGGAGATAAATACTGACATACGCATTTTTTCATTTCCATTTCATTTGAATATCTAATGCTTGCATCAATAGTGCAATTTATTATATGTCGTAGTATTTTAAGTACAGTTTTGATACAAATCCAATACACTAATAGTACGTAGATTATAAATGCGATACTGTGTAAATATTGTAAACAAGGAGCATAAAATATAAATAGTAGTTTGTGAGGTTAATATACGATTAGATTTAATATCTACGTTAGCGCCACCTACCCACAACACAAAAGTTTCTATTTTAAACAAAAACATATCGAAATCATACTACAAGATGAGGACTAGTTGAAGTCTTTACATGTTAGTTCTATGAATCCCTCCGTTCCTCATGATTTATTTTTTCACACTCATTAGGAAGTTTAACACTAAGGAACTGGATAAAGAATTGTGCAATGAGATTAGTCTTGGGAAAAAATATATTAAACAATAATAAAATACATAAAAATGTTATATACATAATACATAATAAACAAGCTGATAGAGTACCAATTTGAGGAGTCTTTAGCAGCATTTCAGTTGAGTTAGTTATGAAAGAATGAGAATGTAATATGTTAAAGGAGTTAGATGTATAATTCTATGATAGGTTTATTGATGTTACATTGATAATACTACACGAACACCAAATACCTAAGGTTTTAGAGATGTTTAACCATATAATTCCAAAATAAAATTTACTGTAGAAAAATAAGTTGATGGAGTTCTAACTTTTTTAGACCTGGAAAACATGAGGAATGGAAATAGCATGGAAACAGATTGGTAGCAGAAAGATGTAGATGCAGGAATTTTATTTAAATAACTATCTCAAAATTCCTTAAAAGTCAAAAGAGAGAATGTTATAGGGCTAGTAGTCGTCATGATTGAAATATCCCATACTTGTTGACGTTTTGAAAAAAATCTTTTTCGGTATCAGGGAACCTGAAAACGGGTATTTCCTTTAAAAATCCGAAATCGATTTTCCGCAGCATTACGTAACTTTCTCTACACTACGTACATTACTCCGTATATACGTATGAGTACGAGAAAGCAAATACATTTTTTTTTCATATTTGTTGTAGGAAGTCCTCGAAGAAATGTTAATATTGTAATGTTTCGGGTTTCACCCTTCCTCTCCTCCTTATATATATTGTAACGTCGTGAGTAGGGATCTACACCACAAAGGAACAGACACGAGTGGGTATTTACAATTTATTTACAATAAATTATGTACACTATTTACAGACCTCACTCTAAGGTGTTTGTCGGAGCTACCTGCAGCAGCCCCCCTCTCCCAACACGCGCCTTGCGGCCGCGCCTGCGTTTAGCCAACTCGGCAATCGCAAATGGCACCTGGTGTGCCTCGGCAGACAATCTGCCCCGAAGTATCAAGCATACTTCACAGTGCTCGAGACTCGAACACCTACACGTGCCTACAGCACTTCCGCGCCAGACTTGGCCGGACAAGTTTTGCGGTGTTGTGCCGCGAGGAAACCAGAAATGTTACCAACCAGGCTTTTGTCACTCCCTATATAGCCGAGTCACATGACTTCCTGCGTCATCTTTCCCCACGCACTCGTCTTGAGGCGCCTGCTTTTCCGTTGCAATTTGCACCGGCACCCCCAAGCCCTCTCCCTTTGGACTTTCCCTGAAGGGTTGGCCTTTGTTCGGAGCCTATTTTGGCTCCTCATTCCCATACCTTGCAACTTGTCTCTCCGGAGCAGGGAGTCAAGTCTATGACGCTACAGACTCCTCTATCCCCGGGGAGAATTTTTTCCGCAGGTAGAAACCACAGGAAAAAATTTATAATGAAGCAATTAATGACAGTTACAATTTCACAATTTCGTTGCTTCACATGTACTCATGGTGGTACCTAATTTAACACCATTACACCATATAACATTGCTATTTACAACATTTTCATATTAATCTTGCTGTTTCTTGACGTGATTTTATACAATTGTAACTACTCATCTTCGATGATACCCTAAATTTTGAACAAACAATATTCTCTTATATACATTTTCATACAAATCTTACTGTTTCTTGATGTGATTCTATACAATTTTAAATACACATTTTCAATGATACCCTAAATCTTGAACAAATGATATACTCTTAAATACATTTTCATAGAATCTTGCTGTGCTGTACTACAATTTACAATACATTTGTGGGAAACGAAAATACTATTTACACGATTCCATTTTGACTAGCTAGTTTACAGTTTACATAATGAAAATCTTGACATGATATTATACAATACAAATAGGAGCCACTGAAGTGCAACCATCTACCTAACGAGATCAGTTCAGGTTCATGAAAACATGCGACTTAAAGCGTCGGCATTCCATTATCTTTCCCTTTTTGTGGCAAATTTCGATGTCATAATGTTGCAGCATTAACGACCATCTCAATAATCTAGGTTGTTCCCGGAACAATTTCGCAACCACACTAATGGATTATGATCTGTTTCGATCTTAATTTTCACCTGCCCGTCTAGATAATACCGCAATTTTGCAATCCCAAATAATTGCTGTACACTCGGCTTCCACCGTACTGAAATTTTCTCCACATCCGTCAATTTCCTACTTAAATATAGAACGGGTTTTCATCGCCGTTCTCGTCTGTCTGAGCTAAAACGACACCTATTCCTCTTTGACTTGCATCACATTGTATTTGAAATTGTTTCGCGAAGTCAGGTGCTCGTAATACTGGTTCGCAACATAAAGCTTCACGCAACTTATTGAATGCACTTTCACATTCAGGATTCAATTTACTGTCCCTGGCGTTCCTTCCCGTAACAAATCTGATAACGGAGCTGACATTTCGCCGAATCTGGGAATGAATTTCCGGTAGTACCCGCTCATTCCGAGAAAACATCTGACTTGTTTTTCGTGTGCGGTCTTGAAACTCCGAATTGCATGCACTTTAGCTTCTACAGGGCGCATTTCCCGCTTCCTACTACGTAACCTAAGTATTTAACCGATTCCTACCGAACATACATTTACTAGGTTTCACATGCAGTTTTGCCTCTTTTAGAATCGAGAACACGTTTTGCATGTGTTGTAGATGCTCTTGCCACGAGTTACTGAATATGGCTATGTCGTCTATATACGGTACCGCATATTCGCTGCATGGCGCTAACAGAGCGCCATCATTCTACTGCATTGATATGGCGCATTCTTAAGGCCAAAGGGCAATCGCAGTGGGCGATATGTACCAGTTAGTTACAAATGCAGCCAGCCTTTGAGCTCTTGGCGTTAAACTGATTTGCCAATAGCATTTCGCTAAATCTAGAGTGGTGATTATTTTAGCTGCCGCCACCGTCTCGATTCGCTCTTCCATGTTCGGTAATGGAAAATATTCTGTCTTGATTAATTTGTTTAACCGCCTATAATCGATACACGGGCGAGGCTTCGACCCGGTGCTTCGACTAATATCATAGGTGACGTATACTCACTATTACCCACTTCAATAATGCCGTCGCGTAGCATTTTGCTAATTTCATCCCGTAAAATAGCAGATTGTCTAGGCGAAGTACGATAAGGAGCACTACGCACGGGTGTTGACTCATCTGTGAGCTCTATGTCCATTGTAAGCGCATCGGTCAGTCCTGGTTTTTCGGAGAAGATATCATGATACTTCATGATTAATTGCTCGAGTTTCTCTCTGAACTCAGGCGGAATTTTCGTACCTTCGAGCATTTCCTGGAGATTGAATTGCTCGCTTCGAGATGAACGGCATATCTTTCAATCTCATCCTCTACCTGTTCGCAGCCTTGGATCGGTGTTGTCACATAGCTGATGTATTCAGTCCGCTGATGGTACTGCTTCAGCATATTCACGTGATACACCCGTCCGTCCTTTTTCCCAGGCAATAATACCACGTAGTTTGTGTCAGAGACTTTTCCTTGATCTCGCCAGGCCCTACCCACTGTACCGCCAGTTTTCGGGTACGATTTGGCGCTAAGACCAGCACCTTGTCGCCAGCACAAAACGTGCGATTTACTGCTCTACGGTCGTACCAGACTTTTCTACGTTCTTGCTCATTCAGAAGTTTGGTGTGAGCTAGTTCACGCGATTTCCGAAGTCTATTCACGAGACGGAATACGTACTCTACCACTGAACTGGGCTCCTTTTCCTCACTTCCGGCAATGTGCTCGTATAACAATGTGATGGAGTACGCAAATTATTCCATACACTAACTCTGCTGGAGTAAAACCTAAACTTTCATGTACAGTAGTGCGCAAAGCAAATAATATTGCTGGTAATTGAAGCTCCCATTCCGTACCCGCTTCTAGGCACAGAACCTTCAATAATCGGTTCATTGTTCGGTGCATTCTTTCCACCGCATTAGATTGTGGGTGATAAGGATAACTCCTAATCAACCGGATTCCGAACTCTGCGCGAATTCCGCGGTCAGAACGCTCGTGAAACAGGTGCCTGATCTGTCTGAAGTTCCTTCGGAACCCTATTCGGCTAAATAGCTCTAAGAGCGCGTTGATTACAGTCGCCGATCGTAAATCCGTTATGGGAATCGCCTCTGGATATCTAGATGCCATGCACATCGCAGTAAGAATGAATTTCTTACCGACTCGCTTTCCTGAAACGGTCCGCATGCATCGATATTTATTCGTGAAAATATTTCCCCTACAGGTGGTACCATTACTAACGGTGCTTTCTTTCTGTCTCCCGATCTGCCTACCTTCTGGCATACGTCACATGACCTGATGTACGTTTCCATTTCCTGGAAACATCTCGGCCAGTAAAAATACTTCGCTAAGCTATCCTTACTTTTGGTTGTACCTAATGCGCATTCGCGGTCTCGTGACACACTTTTAGTACCGTGCCTCGAAACACCGCGGAACAACAATCATGTCGTACCGTTCGCCTTTTTTACTAAATCGAGTGCGTAGCAGTAATCGATTACGTAGGAAGTACGATTCTTTTCCCGTCTCGGGAACTTCATTCTCGCATTTTTTATAGATTTCCGCGAGCGTACTGTCCTTACTTTGTTCGTTAATAAATTCCTCTGTCGAGATCTGAATTAATTCTACTACAGGAGCCTCTATCTGCATAGAATTTACATTGTCGGCGTCGTCGACTTCCTCGTCGCCTCCGATAACATCTGCCACCGCGTCTCCGTCACCGGTGAGTCAGCTACCTGCCTTCCTTTCGCGTCGCTATTTCTCTCTAATCCGGCGCTCGACCCCGTCTCTGCCGCCCTCGTCTCGGGCTCGACAGTGCCTGTCGCCGCTGCCTTCGACCGAGTTACAACTGCGCTCACAATCTGCGGCTCAATGAAACCTCCTCGAATTTCCTCGAGTAATTGCGCCGTACGATTGCTAAGCAGATAGTAACCGAAATCACAGTCGCGATTCACTACTGCAGCTCTTGTTGTTACCTTCCCGAAAGGCCCTTGCAGTCGTATCTGTGCTACTGGTAGATTCCTAGGTTTCGAATCTAAGGGTTGAAACACCCATACACTTTCCCCTGTTAAATCAGAATCTTCTATAAATCGTTCATTTACAACATCAAAAGAAGCCCCAGTGTCACGCAGAATCAAGGCTGGTTGTTCGTTCACAGTTGCCTGATATGTAAATGGTTGGAACAGCTCCGCCGCTGTCTCCTCCGCCATGTGGCCAACCTTTTCGCCTTTCTCCGCCCCGCGCTTACTCGGGCAGTCACGTGCGAGATGCTGGGGTGACCCGCAGCTAAAGCATTTCCTAACGCTGGGTTTTTCAAACTCTTCCCTGACGTCACGGCTTTTGTGCAAGGGTTTCCGGCACCCGGTACCTGCTTAGGTTTTTCCGCGCTGGCTTGAACTTCAGGCCCTCCGTCCCTTCTCTGGAACGGTTTCGAGAAACTACGTTTCCATCCCGACCTATTGTTCTCGTAGTTATCTAATTTCTTCGCGAATTCAAGTGGAATTGCGAAATTTCCCCACTCGTCAATAAAATGTTCCTTCATTTCAGCCGGAACTCGCCGTTTCATTTGATCCGTCACGATTAAGTTGAGCAATCCCTCGAAAGTTGAGATGCTAAGCCCCGCAACCCATTCCTTACAATAATTATGTAATTCGCGGGCGTACACATTCCACGTGGTGTTCGCGGACTTCATGTGCCTCACGAATAACTGCCGAAACCTTTCTGCGTTAAATTTAAACATCTCTAACAATTTAGATTTAATGTCGGCATATTCGGTCATTGTTTTCCCGTCTTCTAACGTAAGCCATGAATTGATTTGGTGAGGAAGTAGCCCCATAAGATTGGCAACCCAGTCTTCCTCCGGTACTCCTAACAACTCCGCTTGGCTCTCGAACACGCTTAAGTATGTAGTGATGTCATCGCTATCGCCTTGAATCGGTCCATAACGTGACTCAACCGTACATGTTTTTGCGTTTTCGCCTCGTTCCCTGAACTTACGCTTCCTGTCGGCGTCTGATTCGCTATCCGGAGTTTCTCTAACTCGAACTCGCGATCTAGTCTTTCTCGCTCTCGCTGTCGCTCTAACTTTAAATTTTCACGCTCGAATTCTTTCGTAGTCTGACACAAAGCCTTAACGAATTCTTCGTCGTATTGACTGCTATTTAATATAATGTTACGCAGCTTAACTATGCGGTCATCGTCGTTTGCCGTTTCCCCTAGCTCTCTAGCAACGTGCATTAGGCACTCCTTACTAAACTGCGCGAGATACGCCATGATGCCTGAACTGTTCTCGAATTGCAGATGGCTACACTTACGTGAGTGGTGATCCTCGTGTACTCCTTCCGGCCGGCTGGCCTGGTATTCGTCCTTCCTGTCAAAGGGATGCCTTCTTCTTGACGTCGGCGCCTTCCGGCTCCAAGATTGACTTGCGATTTAATTAAAAACTACCTCGTGTAGCTCGCACAGCCTTACAGCCCTTACGTTCCCGGACTTCCTAGGATGCACGATTTCACCCACACGCCAGCTACGCACTCTCGTGCACTGCCAGAACCAGTTCGTTGCAGTAGGCCGAAACAGTTACTACTACTGTTAACATTGCGCACGTACACCCGTGGTTGTTTGAACCATTAAAAAACTACAGTGATGTGCGCACCACCGTGGGTTTTCTTTAACCGCTGCCACTATTAAAAACTAATGATGTGAATTCCCCCGTGGGTTTCTTTAACCGCTGCCACCATTAAAAACTAATGATGTGAATTCCCCCGTGGGTTTCTTTAACCGCTGCCACCATTAAAAACTAATGGTGTGCATTCCCCCGTGGGTTTTCTTTTTTTAACCGCTGCCACCATTAAAAACTACCTCGTCTGTAACGTCGTGAGTAGGGATCTACACCACAAAGGAACAGACACGAGTGGGTATTTACAATTTATTTACAATAAATTATGTACACTATTTACAGACCTCACTCTAAGGTGTTTGTCGGAGCTACCTGCAGCAGCCCCCCTCTCCCAACACGCGCCTTGCGGCCGCGCCTGCGTTTAGCCAACTCGGCAATCGCAAATGGCACCTGGTGTGCCTCGGCAGACAATCTGCCCCGAAGTATCAAGCATACTTCAGGTGCTCGAGACTCGAACACCTACACGTGCCTACAGCACTTCGCGCCAGACTTGGCGGACAAGTTTTGCGGTGTTGTGCCGCGAGGAAACCAGAAATGTTACCCAACCCAGGCTTTTTGTCACTCCCTTATATATGCCCGAGTCACATGACTTCCTGCGTCATCTTTCCCCCACGCACTCGTCTTGAGGCGCCTGCTTTTTCCGTTGCAATTTGCACCCGGCACCTCCAAGCCTATTTTCTATAAACCCGCCCACACGTCGTGCGGTCACTTGTAATGGGTTGGGCGGCCTCTCTCTACACGCCCGTCACGTTATACCGTTACGTTAATAAATTGCCCTGCTCTAGCTCTTCTTACGAACAAACCAATAAACACTAGCCTCGCGTTGGGTTGCCACATATAATAACTTTCCCCTTTTCCTACTCACAATTGCCCCTCTGCTAGCTTACCTGGCCTTTTCACTCACCTGGGCGTGGTCTGCGGTGCGTCTGTACAGACGCGAGCAAGGTATTGCGTTCACGCGCGTGGATCAGTCTAATGCTACGTAAATGATTGCGAAAAACATATTGATTTTGCGAATCATGACCCCCAAAATGGCCATGAAGTTTATTCAATCGCCTCCGTTATCATGTTTCTTTTCAATTTGCACTATTTAGTGCTGCAACAGCCCTGGTACCTCTAACGGCACACATCAACACAACCCAGCATCAAAAACAACAACAAAATAAACATTTCTCCTCCCTCAATACACAATACATAGATATATATACTCTTTCATTCACGCAAACTATTTACAAAAACAAAACAAATACCATTCACACATATAACTAAACCCCAGAATGCATTCTGTCGAGATTTCCGTCTTAAAATCTACCAATTACACGACTTGGTCTTCGACAGAGCTTTCTTCAATCAAAACAAACAAACAAATGTCAAAATACTTTGGCTCACGGATGCTGTTGCCTCTGCGACGAATCTGCGTGTCTGGGGTGATTATTCACGCCCAACAGCGCCTCCCGTTGTCGCCATCTCTTCCGGAACACTCGCATACGCATCACAGTTCACTCATGGTGTCGGAGTTCACGCTGCCATCCTTTTTTTATAAACCCTTCAAATTATTAAAAACTCACTGAATTCCGAATCAAATTCCGCGCCTCTAATTATCAATGCAACGTCGCGCTCCCCACCGTTGCAAAATTTCTCGTACCGCCGCTCGCTCTCGCAAGTCCAGCGGGCGTTGCCGAATTTCAGAATAGTTCCGAAAATTCCCCTTTCTTTTATGAAATTTTCTTTCCACGACTGTTACACAACGTGCGTAAAATATTCCCGGTTACTATTTCGGATGATGTTCATAACTTCCGCACTTTACAAAAATTTTCAAGAATCGCCTACGCGAACACACATCCTGCCTTCACCAAGTCCAGGCACATTCTGCTGAATCTTCTTCAACCTAGCATTGTTATTCTTGCTACAACTTTTCCCGATCGCTCGATAACTGACGATCGCGTCACCTTGGTTCTCTCAAAATATTTAATTTCTAACGTTTTCCGAAACACTTTATTTCCGTTTTATTTTCAATAAAATTCTCCCGTAATTTCCTAAAATTTGATGTTTTCCTCTTGTTTTCTTTGGGTCAAAATCCTTTTATTTTCCCTGTTTTCCGTTTTTGAATGTGAAATGGAACGCACTGCATTTGTTCGCTAATCGCTTCTTCCGGCTAAGCTTTTGCTTGAGTTAATTTATCTGTTTTATTAAACTTTCGATACTTCCCGTCAAGATATTTAAATGGGATAAATTTTACCTGATGCAGCTAATTTTCTTCTTTTGCCTCCCGAAAGTCTGAATTTGATATCTTATCGCGTTCTCTTGCAGTATTCGAAAAACCCTCTTCTTTATAAGCGTTTTATCGCTCCAACAATGGACTCCATTAATATTTTCCTTAACAAAATATACGAAATACAAAAATTTCAATAACTTTTTATTGCCTGGCGCGATTTCACTGGGATAACTTTCAAAATGTTTCTAAATCACAGCCGGATCTAATGTTTATAGTCCAAACTCGCACAAGTATCGGGTTCGCTTTATTCTCTTCCTCAATCGGTTTTATTTTTCACTATGGCGTCTTTGATGTTTTGAACTGTTTATCATCCAAATGCACACCATTGGGGATCGTGTAAATCATTACAATATTTGCAGTTTTCAAATTAGCAATTTCAAATAAAAAATCAGAATTTTCACAGAACATTACGCCTGTACCATTTCTTTAAGCCGTCGATACGCTATCGGAGGTAATAATTAAAATATATCCTTGGTATTGTGTTTGAAAAAATATTTATACAAAAATTGCCTCTATTTTACGTAAAATTACGAATTATTCAAATTATCAACAAATTGGAAAATACCTCTTTTAAAATATGTTTCTATGGAACAGATTTCATTAAAAGAAAATGTCTATCTTCCTAATGTTGGATATAAGATGACGCAGAACAAAATTTTAAACTTTTGCAGTTTTCAAAAATCAGTGGTTTCAACGAATATGAGCACCAGTCTCTAAAACGTACTTCACACAACCCAGTACCAAAGTTCAATGAAATTCGTTTATTTTGAAAATTTTTAATTTTTAAAAACAAATATAAAAAAGTTCCATGGGCTTTATGTAATGTGTTGCGGCTGTGTGACAAAGTTGAAGAGCGCGCCTAAAGCGGCGCGAGGCGGCAGCGGCGGCGGGTGGCGGCTGGGCATCAGACCGGCAAAGACGCCCGGCCAATGAGAAGTAATCAGCTAGCCGGCGAGCCGGTGGCCGTGAAGCGAGGCTACGGCGCCGGCTGCTTGATAAGGGAGCGCCGCCAGAGACGGAGCATACTGAGCGGGAGATGTAGATTGGAGAAACAGTGGTTTTGGGAGTGTGTGCATTAGGAAAAATGATTTTCTGACCGCTATTGCAAATATTACCGTTTCTATGTAAATATTTCCGTTACTGTGTAAATAAACTTGTTGTTTGGAAAGTGAGTGGTGTTTCTAAACATAACGTAATATACACCCAAAAATTAAAATATCCCAAAAAATAAAATATTCAAGGAGCCACAACATCAGCCAGTTCCATGGAGGAATGCCATTTTTGGAGAAAATAGGCCGAATAATTTAGTCCCTAGCGTTGTTCACAGATGGACAGACGTTTTGCCGTCCATTTTTCAGTGTGAAGGGCTCATAAACTATGGCTACATTACGTGTCATAGGATTTTTTCTAAATTTAACAACTGAATTTATGAATATTTCGTTACCCGGTCCCAGCAATGAGTTTTCCTGACGAAAATTCGCCGCTTATTTCACAGAATTACAAAAGTTCCTCTCGACTGTGTAAGCGGTAACGAGAAAGTGAAATTGTATGTTTGTTATATTGTATTTTTCACAGTGTAAAGGTTTTTCAATTTTTTAATTTACAGAATGTTCGGAAATGGAACTAGCATCAATTTATTTACCGGTTTTCTTACATACGAAGAAAAAATTTACAGAAAATCTTTGGAGCTTTTTGAGAAAATTACTATTGTGGCGTCATGCGGTTGCAATAATACACAGACGAGAGTGGGTTAAATAATTGCTAGTTTATTTACTAAGTTCCACCACCGAAACAACTTTATTTACACAATTAAATTAACTTAAAAAAATCCCACTACTTCGGAGTAATCTGTCGCTGCAGCTACCACACCACTACGCTCGAATATCACTTACATTCGATGGCGTGAATCGCCGCATCCTACTTACAGACTCGTCCTTGAGTCTCCCTGTCCTTACGGCAAACACATTGCTGGCCCTATCTGCCACGCTTGCGGCCCGCACCCAACCTGGCATTTGCCCACCGGCTCCTCGGCTAGATGCGCACTCCTCGAAGACTTAAAGCGAAAGAGATCGGAGCGTCGTCACGCCCGGCGCAGATAGCCCGCACCCCTTCCACGCCGCCTCCTGGCTTTGCCCCCATCGTCACATCCGCTCTATCTATAACAAAGGCTAGCACGTGGACGCCTAAATGTTTCACCTACGTCACATGACTGCTCATTGAAATGTGTTTGTATCCACGACGCTACACTATTTAAATATTGCCCATGTTTCACATAAAATAACGCTAAGAATACACACAGTTTTATTCCATTGTGCCACCAAACCGTTTAACACAAATATAAATATATTATAACTATCTTTAGTGGTAGAAAAGATAGTACTCGATTAAACTGTGCCTGGATGTTAGTATTATTCTAATGAAGTTTACAATACTTGATTTCTTGCACGTATAGTAATATTATTTCACTTTTCACAAGTACAAATACGCATAATTAAATCATCGTAACGTCATATACAATTCTGTGACGAAAGACAACACAAGATTACGGAAATACATTTATTAGTAATAGTTGTGATCACCAGAAAATTACGCAGGTAACGCCATGGGCTTCGTTACAAGTGAGAATTTCTTTTTTGTGAGGTCTTCCCTCACAATTTTGACAGACTCTTTAAGATGTAGGTAAAGGTGATGTTGTCTGAGGCTCGACCCCTCCATTCCACTGTGGTGCTTCTTCAATGACAAAGTACATCACAGTAATTTTCGTCTCCGCGTTTTTAATTACCGCGCTCGTGAGCACAACGCCCACACGGCGAGTACAAGACACCGCACACACTTCCCCTTTTCACTTCCCCAACACATTTCCAAAAGCTCTTGCTCCCCCCACCGCCCTCTTCCAACCCTCTCCTTCGCCCCCACACTCTACCTCGCCCTTCGTCCTCGCTCCCACTCTCAACACTCCACTCGCAATCGCTTCCGCCTCTTCCCATACCTTCTCCTGCCCTCTCCACGTTCTCTTTCTCCCGCCTACCACTAGTCCGAGGACCGGGAGCGGTAGCTCAGTGCATCAACTGATGTCGCTGCAGCGCCTCTGACCGGGAGGTCCTAGGTTTCCACTCCCCACGACGGCAGGATTTTCGACACTAGCTTTTCAACTAGGTCGAATTCAGTCGCAGTCTGGAGGAGAATTCTAGCGGCCGGCTGCTCTGATCAGTAGTTTTGCGTGGTTTCTCCGATCAACACCAGGCGAACCAGCAGTACCCTACCAAGTAGGTCACGGACCGCGCGCAATCAGTCCTTCCTCTTCCTTGTCTTATCCTCTCCTCTTACACACACACTTACACTAACATGCACTACACTTCCACCTATTCCGGGAGACCGGTCGGGAGCTTAGAGCTTGTCCCGGCTGGGGCGGTGTCCCGCTGGTGGGAGAGTCCTGGTTAGGGGGAAACCCCACTAGCCGACGGTAGGTTGGCGCCGGATCTCGCCATCCCCTGGGGAAAGATCACCGCGCATATCCCGAGAAAAAAACATGCATTACACTAACGGGACTAATGACCAAAACAGTTGACGTGCCAGGAAACACGAAAGAATCAAATAAAATCACTAGACCGAGCTTCGCTTCCGCACACCCTCGCCCTTGCCTCCGTCCTCATTCGCCGCCATGCTATTTCCGTAGCTCTCGTCTCTACTTTCGCGTCCATTTGCGCCTAGGCCGCAGCCCATCTTCCTTGGCGGCATCACCTCCGCTCTCGCTCCCTCACTTCTCCCACCCTCATTCCTGACGCTTACCGATGCTATCCTAAGGACATTCTCTCTCTCTCTCTCTCTTCTTCTCTCCTATCATCTATCTTCTATCTCTATCTATCTCTAATCTCTATCCTCTCTAATCTCTCTATCTATATCTATATCTCTATATCTATCTATCTCTATCAATCTCTCTCTAATCCCTCTCTAATCTCTCTATCTATATCTATATCTCTATATCTATCTATCTCTATCAATCTCTCTCTAATCTCTCTATCTCAATCTCTATCTCTCTCTCTCCCCTCTCTCTCTCTCTCTCTCTCTCTATCTCTCTCTCTCTCTCTCTCTATCTCTCTCTCTCTCTCACACACACATATACACACGCACGCGCGTACGCGCGCACCACAACAGCAAAACAGCCAAGCTCATTTTTCTTATATTACATTGACATTTAGTCCTTAGGGTGGTTCGTTCTATAGTTACTAAAATCATGTATAAATGCTCTTGAAAGGCAGAAATGCCGAACAAGAAGTAATGAAATTAGAAAAAAACAATTTTCAGTTATTGTTGCTTGTTGTAACGCCACACTGATAACAGAACACGGTAATGACGGCTGCCTTTCGTTCGCGTTAATATAAACAAATAATTTTATTTCATAAAATATTTACAAATAATTTATAATACGCATCATACATCGTTGGTACGTTTATGTAGAACGTGAATACACTAAATTTAAAAAAATCTGTTTTCTTTTGAGCAATCAAATTAAAAATATATATGTATTTCTCATCCTTTGTTTGTTAAGAAATTTTTCAGACGGTTGTAGAAGTGTAAGATAGAAATTGTCACATTATAATATTACATAGCCATTAACAGTATTGCGAAAAAGTAGGTGCAGTTGTAGCACCACTAGTAGGTTCTTGTGGTTTGGATATTATCTGCATTACTTCATTCAATTCTATATTTCAATTTTATCGTGCTCTTGTGTTACAAATCTCAGTTATTGGTGAATATCAATGCGACGTAAAAGGAGAGAAAGTTTCGGTATTCCTGCTTTCACCGTTTTTTAACGTATGTAGCACTGTCCTGATTTTTCGAAAACATGGAGGGGACAATTTTGTTCTAAGAACCTCTAATTAGAATCATATTTTTAGTAAAATATAATTTTTTACAGTTTTCGACTGATTGTTAGTGAATTCGGGCGTGTCAAGCGCTTTGGTCATTAGTCTCGTACGTGTAGTACTTGTTTTAGCTCGGGAAATGGCGGTGGTCTTTGCCCACTAGATGATGAGATTCATCACCAACCTACAGCAGAGTTTTCCCGTACCATGTACCTCTCTCCAGCGAGGCACCGCTCCAGCCGGGACAAACTCGAAGCTCATGACTGGTCTCCCGACATGTGTGGTAGTGTAGTGCATGCTAGTGTAAGTATGTGTAAGGGGTGAGGAAAGGACAAGGAAATGGAAAGATTGCACGTGGGCACGCGTTGTATTGTGTTCAGTGTTGGGTTCAGTTACAACGGTGCGTTATGAGTGGCAGACGCAGTACGGTGCAAGAAAGACTGAGGGCAGTGCACGAAAAATAAAATTTTGTACACTGCTATGCTCATCATTTGAACTTAATACATCGCTTTGTTGGTTGGTAGATTACTGATTCCGGGTACATCTACAGCTTAGGTCATTAGATCCGTAAGTGTCGTGCATGTTTTCATCGAGAAATGGCGGTGATCTTCACCCGCTGAATGCTGAGAATCGGCGCTGACCTACCGTCGGCTTGTGGGGTTTCCCCCTAACCAGGACTCTCCCACCAGCGGGACACCGCGCCTAAGCTCTAAGCTCCCGACCGATCTCCCGGAATATGTGGTAGTATAGTGTATGTTAGTGTAAGTGTGCGTAAGGGGAGAGGATAGGACAAGGAAGAGGAAGGACAGATCGCTCGCGGTCCGTTTGTTAAGGTACTGCTCCGGTATTCACCTGGTGTTGATAGAAAACAAACACGGAAACCTACTGATCAGAGCACCCGGTCGCTAGAATTCTCCTCCCGACAGCGACTGCATTCGATCTAGCTGAAAAGCTAGTGGGGACCAATTGTTGCCCTCAGCCTCTTCTCCCGGTTTAGAATTTCTTGTGCTTGTGAGCCCATGAGAACGAATGTTAAGTATTTCTCTTTGCGCAGCCTTGATCTTTTGAAAAAAATTAATTGATTTTCTTTCCTTGAACCTAAAAGTAGATAGTATTTTTGGGTAGAGTTTTGTATTTTTTCTGAGGTTTTTGAGTTTTTGTGTTTATAGCCCATAATAATGTGTGTTAACTCTTTTTTGTTGTACAGCCCAAATGTTTGGGAAAATTGGTTGGATCATTTTTTTCATAGAAACCTTTCAAATTAACCTTTAATTTTGGATTCATTTTTGTTGTCTTGCAATAATGGGAATTGCAAACAGCTGTAAAAGAAAATCTCCTCGATATCTTTACAGCGACATCCATTAACAAAATGGCCAATTTTCCACTCTCTAGGTTTCCATTATTTCGTTCATGCCTCACTCTGAGAGGTCAATAGAATCCTTGGGACATCGTTATTGTGCAATGAGTATATACTGCCTTCATCTACAGTATTCTCGGGTGGCATTTATAATGCCACGTCGTTTTTAAAACAGGTATCTTCATTCTTTTGGAAACTTGAACGGTTACACTTATATACACCACATTGTTTCTAGGTCTTTTATCCAGCTAACAACCTGTTACCCTTTACGTCCCGATGGGGTGCATACTCGACCAAACACTAGACCAACACACTTGCGGGCTCCTCTGATATGCTGTCAGCAGAACGCGAGACCCTCCGCGACAACACATACATACAAAGACAAGGGCCAAACAACCATGCCCAAGGCGAGACTCGAAACCGCGACCCTTCGGACCGAAGCGCTAAGTCGGTACTCGCTCTTAGCCACGTCGGCCATCCAGGTCGGCTATCCATTATATAAGATACCTTAATAAAGAGGCGAGAGAACACACGTGTTATTTTGTTCCGTTTCTTTGTCTAAACCTCCATCCTCATTCACACGTACACAAACACACTGCACGCACTTTAAAACCACACATATAAGGGGACCTGTGGGAAGCTCGGAGCGGTGCCCAGCGAGGGGGGTGAGGGCAAGGGGGGGGCGCAAGCTGATGTGCACCGCGAGGGTGAACGCCGCCGCCCCCTGTTCCCCGCCTACGAATGAAGTGCCCACAGGAGTTAAGTCGTGCGGAAACACAAATAATTAAATCAACCCATCTACAATCGCATGGAAAAAGTAGAAGACGGATGACATCTACAGACTCCACCTTTTACATAAATAACGTAAATATCGAAAAGGAACAAGACTAGATTTTTAAAGAACGTTTCTGATAATTCAGACCTATTTTTGGTCGTTTTCTGCGAAGAAACAACATGTAATTTAGCCAGTTGATAGTAGGCTATTCAAAAACCCTAATAATTCTTTGTCTAAATGAATGTATGCCTTACTTTACGTGGCGAGACTCAGGGCATGAGACCTGCTCTTCCGTCTGACCACGCAAATTTCGTTACGCTCCTTTCACCTAATAGGGGAGAAAGAAGGTATTACTTAGGTGACGAAAGAAGCAATTTGAATTTAGCCCAGAAGCTTCATTTAGGCTTGAAGATATTTTACATGCAGTAAATCTACTATCATGGGACAGCCGGCTTTACTTTCCCTCCGAAGAAAGGCGTACGAATGATTTTTTGCCCTTAAAAATCCACGGCTTTGATCGGATTTGAACCAGCGAACTTGGGTACAACATCGCGCCGCTTGTCTAAAGCCATCATTCGCAAATATAGATGGCATACATCATTTGTGATCGTGGCCCAGCCATTAGTATGTCCCCTGGAAGTTGACCGTGACACAGTTCTTCTCCTCCCCGCCTTCCACAGCGGCTCTCATTCAAACGCGGCCTGATCACTTTGATGGGATTTGCCCTGGACCCGGTCTGCTCAGGCCGCAGCAAGCGAACCCGGAGGAGGGTGTTGGTGGCTGAAGCAGCAGCAGGATGGATTAGGGAGGGGGAGGATTCGATTCCCCTTTCAGGCTCGCGCCGCTGATTAAAAGTTGGAGCGATCCCTCATGATTGCCGACGGCAGCCCAAAAAGGATTCGTTGATGAAGGCTACGCTCCCTGAAATGGGATTTTCGTATTTATTGCGAATTCGTGGTATCGGCAATGGCTTTTGGCCCTTCAACCCTGATGGAAAAATGGAAAGGAAGCTTAAAAAAGCCTTCTACTCGACGACGTGGGCCGGGAGTGTTTTGTAAAGGAATGTTTCTTGGGAAATGAATAATTTGACATAAACATCGTACTTTTTATAATAACTGTATTTAAGGTCACCGATATTTATAATTATGTGTCACTCTAGATTTCATATTAGGAAAAATGATTAAAATGCTTTTGCGGTACTTCGCATGATTTACCACACATTTAAATAACATCCGCAATTCCAGATTATTCTTTCTATCAGAAACGTGGTCCTTCATTAACGAGATAACCGAGATATATCTATTACATAATTAGTCATATATACGTGATATTTAACATTACGTATTTATACAATGTTTACTATTTATACTAATATATAAAGGCACAAGGCCGTCACGTTACAGCACGGTAATCTCTGAATGTATTGGACCGATATAAATCAAATTTTTATGTTAGCTTCCTTGCAAGGTTAGGAGTGACTTAAATACACTTGTGCCAGAACGGAAGCAAAGAAGATGGTATTTGGACCTGGAGCCATGGACACCGGGGATGATTGAAAATGGTTCTACGCGGCGACATCGTTCAAGAGCATGCGAAGACAGGTACTGCAATATAAGGTTTGAGACTGGTCATGACCGAAAGTTTCGTATTGTTACCAATGAACATTGAATAAACTTACAAGTTTCTGTGAATAGAAAAGATGATTTTCATTTAGCCAATTCCAGCAAATGAGTAGCTAGAAATGTATATTTGCTTTTCAGATTCCTCGGCCACTCTGTACAGATGGCAAATCGAATAATCGGCTATTAGTAGGCAATAGCGATTATTTCTTATAAGACCCATCGACCCAGTTAGCCGGATATTAATTTAATGGAAACAGCTGTTGAAGAGTAATTTTAATAATTGAATTAACGTAATCTTTTCTTGGCGCCCATATTCTTTTATAAATTTGTAACCGGTTACGTTGAATTAGTATTAGAAGAGCAGAGGAAATATTAAATTTAAAAATTAAATCAGACAGTTGGTTTCAATATATATATATATATATATATATATATATATATATATATATATATATATATATATAAGTGACATACCACAAATTATGGAAATTTGATTTAGGCAAATGAAGGTCAAAATATTGTAGATATTGCAAAAGACATGGGTTTCTATGGTGCAGATATGCAGATGACGCCGTAGCAACGCGAGTTTGTCCTGAGACGTAAGTTTTTATGGTGTAGATACGCAGGTGACACCGTAGCAACGCAAAACAACGAGTTCGCTTGGAAGAAGGCGCAGGGTACACCGTAGCAACGCGAAACAACGAATTCGTTTGGAAGCAGGTGCAGGAGACACCGTAGCAACGCGAAAAGAAAACAATAGAGAGAAAAACACAGCGAGCTTTGAAGGGTGGGCCAGATTGGGAATTAGGGCATTCCGACTCGTGTCGTGGTGGTGAGCGGATCGCTTGTGCGTTTGTTCTTGAGGTTAACTATGAAATCGGAACTTGTGATATTTCGTCAGAGTGAACAATGAACTTGAACTTTGAGTATTTCCGCATATGGGTGGAACGGAAATTATTGTAAACTCGGACGGAATATTTTCATGACTGAACCGGAAAGTGAACATAGAATATTTTCGAAATGTTACCAAGGAATTGTGAATTGCCATGTTATTGCGACCTGAGAAAGTAATCAGTTTGAAATAGGTGCCCACCTGAGGCGCAAAATAAAGAGTACAGGCAGTGTTTGTGAAGTGGTTGGAGGAAGTTTCGACTTGATCGCTGATCATCGGATTTCGCCATCTGGATTTCGCCATCCAGCGTGGAAAGATCACCGCCATCACCCGAGAGAAAAACATGCGCTACACTTACGGGACTAATGACCAAAGCAGTTGACGCACCAGGAAACACGAAAAAAGAAAAAAATATATCAATCAATGGATATGGATAGACGGACGGATTGTGCGACAGGCTATGGCTGAGCCATCGTTGTCGCTTGCGGGCCTTCAGCGCGCAGACCAACCCACAATGAGACATGGCGTGTCCCGCTGCACCGTTGCCAGACGTGGATGACGCGCACGTTGGTCGTGCGGACGCCTCCCCTTAACGCCAGCCACGTTTGTCAAGGTGTCGCATCCGGGACGCGAGGGCGGACGCAGACTGGCAGCGCATGGCGTTCAGCAATGCATCTCGCTTCTGCCTCGTCGGCGGCGACCGGACAATCCATGCGCGAAGGCACCCTGGTCAACGTGAAATCCCACGGTTTATTAACCAAACGGCTCGCAGGCCTAGGGTCATGGTTTGATTTGATTTGATTTTTTCGTGTTTCCGGGAAAGTCAACTGCTTTGGTCATTAGTCCCGTTAGTGTAGTGCATGATTTTTTGCGGGGAGATGGCGGTGATAAGCCCCCTGACCTAACGTCGGCCAGCGGGATTTCCCCCAACCAGGACTCACCCACCTGCAGCGGGGCACCGCCCCAGCCGGGACAAGCTCTAAGCTCCCGACCGGCCTCCCGGAATATGTGGTAGTGTAGTGCATGTTAGTGTAAGTGTGTGTGTAAGAGGAGAGGATAGGACAAGGAAGAGGAAGGACAGATCGCGCGAGGTCCGTGGCCCGTTTGGTAGGGTACTACTCCGGCATTCGCGTGATGTTGATCGGAGAAACCACGGAAAACTACCGATCAGAGCAGCCGGCCGCTAGAATTCTCCTCCAGTCAGAGACTGAACTAGGGTCATGGTGTGGGGTTCCACTTGCAAATAACGCCAAGTCACCTCTGATGGTTATCGAAGGCACCTTAACCCTTCACTGGAGCACCAGGGTCCTCGAGACCCTTCATAATTTAGTTTCTTTAATAATTTTGCCGCAATGAGTTCCATTCAACGGAGACTCCCATGTAAATTCACTTTAGAATTATGACTTATCTGTCCAATGTTTCTCCACGTTCTGGTTAGTGCTACGGGGTGCTGCTGTAAAATAATATATTGGTAGGCAACGGTAAGGGTCTCCGTGACCATGGTGCTCCATTATTGTACGTATTTTGGCATAGTGTAATCTGTATATTACTTATGATATATCATAAGTTATCACAAGAGTGTGTTCACAGTAACCAATAAATTCGAATAAATATATGAGCAGGAATCCAGCAACAATAGGTGACAGAAAAGAAGTAAAGATTCGAATAGCAATAAGAAAAACAGAACAAAAAAAATAGAAAGCAATGGAAACAGTGAAACAACACGTGAGCAATTTTCGTGAATTTAAAAATAAATTAGAAAAATCATTACGAAGCAAGAACTGAATAATAAACAAATATAGAACTATATATGCCAGTGACCAATCAAAAATTAGAATATATGCTAGGCAGGAGAATGGCCTGCGCACTTGGTGGTGGAAGAGAAACTTGTTTGAACATGATCTCGCGCATGGAACAGGTGAGGAGCGCGTAACATAAAGAAACGGGCAAATTAACTTTTGGTCTGATAGGGGCGGATGCTGAAGATGTTAGTATTGGACAAATATAATCGCGTGTGAGGAGGTAGCAGATGTCTTTGATCGGGACGAGAAATGGATTACTGGACGCCGGTCAATCAGGCAGAGGATACACGAAAGAAAAGTGACTAACAGGTGACACATTAAAATTATATTTTTGTAGGAAGATCAAGTCTTGTAATTAATTAAGAATTTTAGGATAGCATTTAAGAATGATAATGGCCTTGCATTCAAGGTGAAAGATTTATCAACAAAAGCTTTCACAACAATGACGAGGGTTTCATTATAATTTTTTGTTTTTAAAAATTTTATTTATCCATTCATGATTCGATGTTCTGTGTACGTTCTGCAGCAATATAGTTGGAAATGTTGTTAACCTTAAGTAAGAATTATTATTTCCAATCCCACGCGAGGAGAATTCACTTATGTATATTTGCCATCAATGAATATCTGTATAGACGGTCTATCAAACCCAGCTATAAATTTTATCATGACGGGCCAGCTTTGTTACTTCCTTCGAGATCTTGTCGGCCGAAAGAACAAACGCAGAATAACAAATAAAAAGGTACCAGGCAAGTAATGCCGTTTGATTGGTACCTATGCGTGGCCCGTATAGAGATGAAAATTTATGAAGAATAGATACATAAAATTTGAAGCATATTAATGCAAAAATTAACCAAGAGAACATACAAGTAATGAAGATAAATGCAGAATTTTAAGTAAAAATTTATAAAGAATTATTAATGAATAGTAATATTCGTTATTATTTGGCTGTGTTGTGACAAAAAAACGGAACATAATTTTTACGTGTGGGAGAGGGAGCCATTTAGCCAGTTTTTCAGCCATTTTGTATCATACGAAGTATATATTCATAATGGAGACGTGTAGCAAATCGGTACAAAACAGTGGAACAGGAGGATAGTGGAACCGTTTTTGTCGCTAGTGAGGGTGAAAATAATGGAGAAAATTCAAATAAAATGTAGAATTAGAGCCAGAAGAAAATATACAAGCGATGCGAGTCGACGTGGTAGATAGTGGCAATATGGCAACACCGCCATCAAAGTATGTGCATCTATTGGAGACAAATACCAGCCAGTTAATTTTAATTCAGTTAATGGAAATGATGAGGAAACTAACAGGAAGAATAAAAAAATAATTTATTTATTCAGAAGTTCTTAACTCGGCAGCGCACGCGCTTGTTTCTACAGTGTCCATGCACGCACCTGGTCTCACAGTCCCTTCTGCTCGCATTTCCCTGAATTCAATTTCCTCTTACAAGTGCGAACAGAGTAGTGTAACAGAAACACGATGGATATTATTTTCAATAATGAGATATATTTTTAAATACTTGATTACGGTATTTAGTGGTTTGTATGCATATTAACAAAAGTGAAAAAATGAAGTAGGCTGACATATTATTGTCGTTGTATTTGGTACATTTTACATATCTGACCAGTTTCCTTCATTGCATGCTTAACAAACTGTTAGTGACTGCTCCAAACAAACAAACGTTTTCCATATTAGGCACTACTATTTTGTTAAATCGCGTAAATTACTGACCGAATGCCGTTGCACGAGTGCAAGCAAGATATGTCTCGAGACCTGGGAAAATTGCTCAAAATATTGAAATGCGGGAAGGGCGTTATTAAGTAAATGATACAATTTTGAAGATCACCGCTTTCTTGGTCGGGCAGAAACTATTTCGCAATTCATTCTGGTGCATAAGGATACGGGTAGACTGGTTAAAGTACTAGTTAAACGAAGGTAATGTAAATTATAGGGGAAACAGTGACGAGAGTTTGAAAGGTAGAATTTTTAGAATAATAAAGCTAATTGAAAAATGAAAAGTAAAAAAGGTGGAGGTTCATTTAGAGAGGTAAATGTAGTAATACGTATTAGTTTGTAAGAAGTGATATTCCTGTAGGAGATGCAATATTGTACTAGATTAAGATTAGTTTGGAGTGATGTTAGAGCCTAATAACTAAATAACTATATAACTAAATAAGAAAGACAGACGTCTTTATCGTCTTGCCAAACAGAAAACTAAAGCAATTTGTTTGTAATAGTGTGGAAGTGCAAGAAGAAATAAATATATTAAGTGAATGCATACGAGCTAGGGAGATGGTGCGAAGTGTTGGTGCCGCGAGAGTGCAATGATCTGTCGAGTTCGCTTCGAAGATAAGGAACAGGTCCGCCATATACAGTATGAGATGGTCAAACATTTGTGAGATTTAATAAAGAATGCCACAATATCGTCCATTTACATCAACATATAACGTCATCTGAAGTGGGGGTGTTGCGCCACGTTATCAGGAGAGTGTGTTTATAGTAGCCAATAAATTCGAATAAATATATAAGATTTTATGCAGAATAATAAACAAAGATATATATATATATATATATATATATATATATATATATATATAATTGTTGGCAGGGCATTAATTGCTTGTGCAAAGTGTCTTATACCAATATATAATGGTCGTACCAGGCAATCTGTAAACATTACATACATTGAACATAGTTTATTTTTCAAATTATTGGTATTTATAAAAATGTTCTCACTGCTCTATACCCATAGAACCCAACTCTGTACCAACAATAAAAATATATATTCCAATATTCTTCCAAACCAACAATGTAAATATAATCAATACAAGAAAGAATCCCCATCCAACAATATATATTTCTCATGTTTCTTTTCCCTATCGAGCACATGTGGGATGCAATGGAATGCTTCCTACACAACACTTCTCGCCCGCGTAATATTCGGGAAGTGTGTGATTCAAGATATTCGATATCGCAGGATGCCATCCGACATCTCGACGAATCTCTGCCGCGACGCCTGGCTCACTGTTCGCGAAAGAGAAGAGGTCGCACGCCCCACTGAGAAATACATTTTGCAATGCAATGAGCAATAAATATTATGCACTGTGATTTAAAGTGTTATCATTTCACATCCTCGATACCCTATCCCTCCATCACACATTGCACTCCATTTACACACGTCCATCTGGGCGAAACTCTTTTTGTCTGTATATCATACCTGACAATAGTACATATACTGAACAATTACAAATTACATAGTTAAATATGATGAACACGGAATCTTTGTCTTGAACATTTCATAAAGTGTGTTTAGAGACAAGAGATACAAGGAATAAATAACGACATATACTCTCCTAAAGAATGACACGTATCGTGTTTTAAGAAATTTGTTGAAAGTTGAATAGTCTTTTGATAATAAACTAAACTTAACAATGAAATAATAGATTTTCATCAACAATAATTCATTTCCCCATCATTATTGCTATTACCGCGACGAATATCTCATTGTTACGTGTTTCTTGGGTACCACGGAAAACCGCTACAAAAGTCGACAAAACCACAAATTCCCAACACCTTCCGAATTCTAGTTTAAAAATATTTTGAAGGCTATCACTTCCGCTCTCATTCTCGTGCTAAAATTAGAAGCATGAGTCGCAAAGCCGTCGGTGTGTGCAGCGACAAGAGCTGCTACAAGCCTCGGCCGTCCTGCCGGCCGCCTAGGGACACGTTTGCTAAGCAAGTGAACAAGCCTTTCCAAAGCGAAACTGTGTATTGCATGTCGTACAAACCAGGATGCTGCGATGTGCGTCAGCCACCGGCGAGGATGGTCTTCAACGGCCCAAAGACCATGGACCACCCCGTGGAAGGAAGCACCATCACTCACCTCAGCTACACCGACCCTGGCGGCCAACCTGCGAAACCCTTGCACCCTAGAGTCCGGGATGTTATCTCCCACTGCAACTACAACAGGTTTGGAATTCTGTTCAAACAACCAGACTTGGGTCAGTGAACAAATCGTGCAGGAAGGGCTCTCAAAAAATCTTAAGATCGTTTTACATTTGTTTTGCCCCTACACCCCGTTGCCCGTTGCATCTTTCAAAAGGATTCTAGAAATAATTGTAGTGTGTCATATCCTGTCGTTCAAATTCGTCGTCGAGACGAATAACTCAGTATTTGCCATTTGTGTGTACTTGCAGTACTTATAATAATGATTTCACATTCAAAAGCGTATTTTACTCAATCAAGCACCGGAGCATAGGAGTCTGATGTGGGCTTTAAGCAACTGGGTTTGAATGAAGACCTGTACAAACTCGTGAAGAAAGCAGTTGCTATTTCAACCACAAGGATAGTGCGGAAATTCATGGGAAATAATGTATTATAAATTCTTTTTTAAAAATAGTTATTATTATGCTTTGATTTTAATATCTGTCCAATAATTCACACAATAATAATAATAATAATAATAATAATAATAATAATAATAATAGAAGAAGAAGAGCTTTTTTCAGATAGGTAGAAAGTAGCGAAGACTGAGACAGGCATTAAAGATGGTCAGAATGAGATTAATGGATTTGGATGGTAGAGTTTTGACTATCAACGATGAAATTCTGGCGATCTGCTTTTCGGGTATTTCTGAAATTCTATTCTCCTACTTTTCGGAGATTGTGTCAGATACGTTGAGTTACGTGTCAGATACGTTGAGTTACGTGTCAGATACGTTGAGTTATTTCTTCCTACGTTGTCACCCAAAATGTGTTAAAATCGTTTTGGTGGACATTTTCTCTTGTTCCCTCTTCATCAATAACCAAGTAATTTTCATCTGTTTCCCATTCTTGTATTTGTAGTAGGATTTCATCTGTTGGAGCAGTGAATCGTTCTTGAAGAACATCAGAGAATAGGTCTGTTTGCCGCAATGGATCATGTGCAACACTTCCATTTGGCAATTCAAGAGCTGTGATGGGCTGAGAAGCAGCTCGTAGTTTTTTCTATAATTTCCAGAAGTAATTTCCTCGTAGTATTTGGCTTTCTTTAATGTAGTTCTCCCATTGTTTTAATGACATTCTCTGATATTCACTCGTAGTGCTATTCTCGCTTTAAGAAATTGTTGTTTATCTTCGGGGTCTCTTGATCTGTAGTAGCATCTCTGATCATGGCGGTGGTTCTTGATTAGGTTAAGAAAGTAAAGAAATATATTTGTGATTTGCTAGATCCCTCTGAACTCTAAATATACTCTTTGGATTTTTGATACATGATTTGATTAGGGCCGCTCTGCTATACAGCACAGTTCCGTGTGGCCGCTAAGTGCAATGCAGCCACACTTCCCTGCTGTGGAGCCATCCCTATCCTTGCGGACATCTATGGCTGATCTGAAAAATGGAAAAAACGTGGTCAGGAAAGACAATAGCCGTTCGGCGCGCTTGTGGCGTTGTTTACCGCAATTTTCTTGCCAGTATTGGCGTTAAGCCCGTTTTATTCTAGCATATCTCGCGGGCGTTTGTACGTTGCCGAAGTGTCCGGCTCGTACAGGGCTAAATTTGCAATTAGTTGGTTATTTGATTGATCTAATTTTGAAAAGAAATTTTTAGCTAATTCTTTGAAATGTTCTTCTAAGAGTGGGATTTTTAAAACTGAGTGAATTTCTGTATTTTTTTTATGAAAAGTGGTGCGCAAAGAATTTTCCGTAGGCACGCATTTTGAATTATTTGCAGCTTCTGTAAATGCGCATGCGCCGCGATTCCCCAACTTGGGCAGGCGTAGTCCATAATGGGCCTAATCATTACTTTATAAAGAAGCAGGCTGTTCGCTGTGGACAATTTGCTCCGCTTATGAAATAAGCTTCGCATTGATTAGGGCTCTCTGCCGAGGACCTTTTTCTATGGTCAGGGACGTGTTCGCGGCTTCCTCCCACTGGCCGTCGCTGGTGTGCGGCATTTCTGAACGCGCTCGGTAAACACTGCCGGTCGTTGCGCGCTCGCTGGAGCACGGGGCCTTGCTGCATCAGCACCCCCCGACAACGCCGCTTTGCCCCGCTGTTTACGTGGCTGCCAGCGCGGGCGACTTTTTTATTTATTTACGCCAAAAAACAGTTAAAATTGTGTATGACGTGCTATGGGGAGAAGTGAATTCTGTGCACGTTCTCTAAATTCTGTGATCCCTACACTAAGTCATATACTAGTTGAATTTTGAATTAAAAAAAACTCCGATGTAATAAAATATATTTTCAAGGATAAATTAGCAATACATTTTGGGCTCTCATCCATTATGTCCTTCGTCAAAGAATAATAGTTCTTGCCGCGACAACATGGAAACGATAATTTGAATAACTATATTTCCCACTGAATTCTAGAACTCGTGCAGAAATAAAGTTACATTTATGTCCAGAAGCAAAACAAGGGGCCATCTCAGCATTTGCTCAATGGATCAGGGAAACTGGACGAATAACTTGATCGAGGTGGGGGGTCATTGACTCAGAAGCTGGGTTACAATACTTGTGACATATTGTTTAGAATTATACAGTCCAAATAGTAAATAATATATTAAATACCTCGTGTTAGCATTTTAATATGCATTTTCATGTTTATAAGGTTTATTCATTTATATGTTAGTGTATATGCATTTTAATGTTTAGTATGGAATTTAAATGCATATATAGGAAATGACAAAGTCAATTGGTTTGTTTATATTTATTTTTTATATATTATTATGTTATTTGTAATTGTTATTTTGCATTCTGCCACCGGGCATCATCTGCCCAATTGTAGAATAAATTTCTATCTATCTATATTTATTTATTTATTTATTTATTTATTTATTTTACGTCAGAAAAACAGTTAAAAACTGCGTATGACGTGCTATGGGGAAAAGTGAATTGTGTGCACATTATACATATTTACTGTTACATATTTAATGTTACTTTCCTTGTGATGCTCAGTATAGTCTCTAATTGTATAGAAACAGTTATGCAGCAGAAATGATTTCACTTGGGATTTAAACTTTTCTATTGAATTTAATCGTTTATTGTCATCTGGCAAAGTGTTGTAAAATAATGTTCATGTGTATGTGAATGTTTGGAATGAGCTTTGATACTGTCACCTGAAAAATATGATTTCTACGTCGAGTGTTATAGTACATTGCACTTTTGAAAGTGAATATTAGAACTTTTAACTTCGTGTGGGTACAAATGTGAGTTTCCATTTTTTTTAAATTATCACTGGATTTTTTAAATTTATTTTAATTTATTTATTTATTTTAACTTATTGATGTAATTAAACTTAATTAGTTTTACATTAGGAAGAATACGGAGGTGAATAATGTAGCTTAAAAGCAGATATATGAATTCTTATATGTGGAATTGTGAGAAGACGAAATTTTTGATGCTGTAAGTGATGCTGAGGGAGAAGAAAGAATATTGATCGAGAGTGAACATGTTCTGAGCTTCATTTAGCTAGTGATTATTCAAGCAGCGATTTAAACTGTACAGATGTTTTCATTGGCAAAGACAAGGTTATAAAGTGCAATAAAACACCGCTTGTCAACAAATTTACAAAAAGTGGAAATCGTGATGATCAAGAATAACCACCAACAAAATTAAAAAATCACTATCACATTTGCGGGAGAGCAAAAAACCGCACTACTAAAATTGTTCTTATATTTACTACGAAATGGTGCAACATATTTCCATGTAATGAATACGTTCTTAAAGTCATCAACTATTACATTATTATTATCAACAATTATTATTATTATTTAATTAAAATTGTATTTTGTACACATTTTAAATGAAACTAAATAAAAATGATATTAAAAAATTATTCAGGATTTAGGACTTCATTTTTCTAACAAAATAGGCTTGGTATACGAAGTACGCCGCGGGGATACTAGTGTGACAAAACATAGAGTTAATAACTAAGGGTTTTTGTTTTGAAAATAGCATTCCAGTCAACCCAACTTCGTGATTACTGTTCAGTTTGTTGATGGTACATCATAAGAAACATTCCTGGCATCCCCGCGTTTCCTTGAGCTGTAAAGCACCGTTTTCAAGTTATACTCAATTGAACGTCGTGGCATGGCTTATTTATGCGTCTTCTGATAACTTCCAAGTATAATCTGCAAACATTTATACTTTTCGTCCTAATTCAGTTTGTTGTAAGTATATTGGGTAATTTTATATTCAGCAGTTGCGGGAGATTGAATCGTATTTCAGTAATATATAATAATTTATTTGAAAAATACTAATTTTCAAAGACTATACGAATAAAAATGTACTAAATTAAATACTACTAAGTAGAGTATTAATGATTTAATTTACGCGCTAATAGACCTCATCCTGATCACTACCGCTGGACAAACGATCGGAAAGTGTAGCAATTTCTGTTATCTCATTATATCTTTGCAACCATATTTCACTGTATTTCTGAGGATTATTTGTAAAATTCTCTAACAGTGATTTCTCTCGTTCGGTGAAGTCACTGATAGCCATTCACAGCTTATTCCATTCTTTATTTTTTCTATCAGACCAAACCGTACCAGACCAAAGAAATGTATTAAACACGCCTTTGATTTTGACTTCTTATTTGAGCGGCTTAAACAAAAAAATCACTGCGTTAAGAGCAGCAAAGTGGGTCCCCTCTGTCGACCGACCAGTCATTGCCAGAAATCTGCGCAGTTCTTGGCTAGATGCACTTTATTGTACTAAGACTACAAAAGTATTCTTAATAATCAGTTTCTTTACCGACACCCAAAGAAGGTGTAATACATTATAACTAGCACTGAGGATAAATTCCGTCACGTTTCGATAACAAAGTACATCATAAACACTATCTGTTGCGGCCGTATAACCACGTTTGAAGAGCGCGCCAAGGTGGCAGCGCTCAGCGGCGACCGAGGAAGTCGGCAGAGGCGGCGAAGCGGAAAAGGCGCCGCCCGAGCTGAGAAGGAAGGCTGGCCGGAGGCCAGGAGCGGTGCAGCGAGCGCGCGCCGCTAAAAGCGAGCGCCGCCAGCCAGGAGACAGACGCTAGTAACCGCGTATTGAGTAAACTTGAGTGAGGAGGTTGTAGAAGTGAGTGTAGGCCCGGCAGTAATTTTGGTTTATTCTGGTGTATTTCCTGGTTTGACATAGCTAGTTTTTTGGTACATCTCCCAGACTTTTAGTTTTTGATTTTGGCTTATGACATGTTATACTTTTTTGGATTCTGGAATTGTGACCAATGGACTTTCTGTGGTTCATTGTAATAAATCTGTGTTTGTGAAAAGCGTGCAATTATTCTGAACATAACACTATCAATGTCTTTCAAATTCGTAAAAGAGCAGTTACCGGGACCTGTGTTGATGGGTGGCGCAGGAGCTTCATCACCACGCAGAGGCATGACTACGTGCCGAAGCCGCTGTTCAAGCTGCTGCCCCTGAAGCTCCCGGAGCCGCTCCGCTCCTTTGAGGAGCCAATGGCGGGCGACACCGTGGCCAGCGCCTCCTATCTGCCCGTGTGCCGCTGCGTCAGCAAGGAGCTCAACGCCTGCACGCGCAGGTAGTGCGCAGACCGCTGCGGGTTTGTTTCATTCACAGACGATCCACGGATAATGCATGTCTTCATCGATCTATGTGGATTGTTTTTTTTTGTTTTTGCACATTTCCAAGTTGATTCGTGTGAATTTTTTTAACTTTATCGCACCGGCAGTGGTAGCTCAGGGCATCAACTGAAGTTGGTGCAGCGCCTCTGACCGGGAGGTCCTAGGTTCGAGTCCTCACGGCGGCAGGATTTTCCACACTCGCTTTTCAGCTAGGTCGAATCCAGTCGCTGTCTGGAGGAGAATTCTAGCGGCCGGCTGCTATCATCCGTAGTTTTTCGTGGTTTCTCCGATCAGCACCAGGCGAATGCCGGAGCAGTACCCTACCAAACGGGCCACGAACTGCCGCGATCTTTCCTTCCCCTATCCTCTCCCCTTACACACACACACGTGCACACACTTATACTAACAAGCACTTCACTACCACATATTCCGGGAGACCGGTCGGAAGCTTAGAGCTTGTCCCGGCTGGGGTGGTGCCCCGCTAGTGGAAGAGTCCTGGTCACGGGGAAACCCCACTAGCCGATGGTAGGTCGGTGCCGGATCGCCATCCAGCAGGGAAGATCACCGCTATCTTCGAGGGAACTTACGGGCTAATGACTATTGTTGACGGCCCGGAACCACTCAAGAACCAGTACAGGAGTGAAATTGTAAGAGATTGTGGGGTGCAACTAAATCTTCTAGAGAAAAATTGATAAAGTTAAATTAGAAGGAGGTATGATTGGGAGAGCTACATTGTGAGGTTCAAGTGAATCTTCATCAAAGAAAATTAATAAAATATACCCAAAATACAGATGAATTAAGAAAACATACACCATTAAACAAAATTATTTTGTAAAAGGGAATAACATAAAATATAATTGAATTACGACCGACAGAGAGATGTAGCCGAGCTCCCTGTTTCCATTGCAGAGGACAGCTGCACGAACGTAAGCGCGACATGTGGCAACAAGACAGACCTAATCATCCAGGCTCGCACGTACGGATTCCGAGAACGCAGAATGTTTCAACTGCTATAAAAGTTATAACGAGGCTAAATTAGATTTCGTCACGAGACGTGGCAACACATGAGAAAAGTCTTCAGTAGCACAAAATTTTACCTGGTGACCGGGTCCCATGGAACCCTTCGGGGTGTCTCTAAAATTACTTGGCGGTCCATTAGAAGACCCGGATTAGAACTTCTTACTAGTAATAAAAGAAAGTTTGAAATGGGAAAATTTTAAATTTAATAAAAAAAATTAATCGGGCTATACTATTCAGTGTTAGTAAGGGAATGAACTATTAAGAGAGAATTTGATTTTATCTCATTTTAACAGGTTAGCCCTACTGTAATCCAATATAATATAATGTAATGTTTATTACATACTAAAAAAACTACTGTCTAACCTTTCCATATTATATATGTATCTAAGAAGAAATTATTCAAACATCTAGGACAGGTAAATGGATTGAAAGCAGATGTAGAGGGAAATTTCATAAAATGGATTTCACATGACACTTTCAGATGATTTTAGTCAACGCCTTATACACATGTGTTCGGCAGGACACGCAATCAAGGGGATTTCATTTCCTGTGGAACACTTGTATACAACGGGGTTGTTTAACATTAAGGGACAAAAATCATTTACGTGACCCTTTTATTTGCAATTTCTCATTATTCGTTCATTGGTAAAAAGGGATTGTTTTCGATCCCTGAACATGCCCTAGAGGTTTTAGCTTTTATAATGACACACTCAGAACTATCCTAAGAAGCATGCATATGCTACCAAATTTGTTATCCTGGTGAATAAGCTGATAAGTCAAAAGAACTTAATTTTACTGGTAAGCAAAAAAACAACACTTTCAACAAATGCCATAATCAGGGATTAATTATATTCAAACAAAACTTACACACAAACAGTTTCTTTATATTACATTCATTTGAATGACATTAATCCCCGATTTATTTCAGTTGACAGTTGCGTTTTGTTCTCCTGTAAAATTAAGTTTTTTTAAACTTATCAGCTTATTCACCGAGATCAAAGAAAAAACGTTGCAGAGTATAGAATGACTTTCCTAAGGATAAGCCAAACTGACAGAAAACAAGTGAAACATGACACGTATTTCAGAGAAGTATCCCTCCGCCGCGAAAGCTGTTCAGCCACGCCCCTTCGTAATGCTAAGGCTCCTGTGAAAACATCCCTATGCAGAAGTCTAAGAGTTTCGCTGAGGTATATGCACGTACGCGAGTCCGGGAAATATTGAAATTTAATTACGTACGTGGAAAATCTCTTAACATGCTCTCACAATCAGTAAAAGCAAACTGCCACGAATGTAAATAGAAAGAAAAATGATTTTAAGCCAAAAACACGTGCACCGGTACGCATCTCGCATTCAAGTCTCGGTTTTAAAATATACATAATATTTATCAAACAAAAAGTAAATTTAATGTAATATACAAAGAAAAAAGAACTTTTACAGAAGAGCACATCACACAGCACTTCCTAATATGAATTATTTTTCGCGGCGCACTATAATTTTTTCGGACAATGACATGACAAAAGGAAGTGTCGAAGCCATTTACAAGTTAGCCAACCGCAAACGAACAAATGCGGGAACGGAGTCTAATGGGCTCAACGGCACAACGACCAATGAATCGTCAGTATGTTGCCAGCACTAGCTGTTACTTTGCACATCCTTAGGAAAATCGCGTGTAGTAAGAGGCGGTGTGCCCAGGGCGGCCGAGCTGCCCCCGGCCCGAGGCCGGCGTTCGCCGCCGCCGGCGAACCGTCCAGCGCGGAGCTACCAGCCGGCGGAGGCGGCCCGCCCGAGGACCAGCCCTGGAGGTGCAACTGCTACGCGCGCAGCCCCATGCCCTTCGACGGCAACACCACCTACCGCAAGAGCTACCTGCCGCCCTGCTAGCCCCACGCAGCGCCATTGTATTCATTTGTGCAGTAAAGCTAACGTTCCCTAGGTCAAGTGTTTGGTATCGAAATGAACTCACTCCATTACTTTAAATATTTTGCACTCTGTAGATCGTCTAAACTCTGAAATTAGTAGGACTGTAGGCAGTTAGTATTTTCAAAAAGTTCCTCTTGGCAGCGGAGGACCAGCCCTGGAGGTGCAACTGCTACGCGCGCAGCCCCATGCCCTTCGACGGCAACACCACCTACCGCAAGAGCTACCTGCCGCCCTGCTAGCCCCACGCAGCGCCATTGTATTCATTCGTGCAGTAAAGCTAACGTTGCCTAAGTCACGTGTTTGATATCGAAATGAACTCATTCCATTACTTTAAATATTTTGCACACAGTAGAGCGTCAGAAGTCTGAACTCATGAGGACTGTAGGCAGTTAGTATTTTCAAAAAGTTCCTCTTGGCAGCGGAGGACCAGCCCTGGAGGTGCAACTGCTACGCACGCAGCCCCATGCCCTTCGACGGCAACATCACCTACCGCAAGAGCTACCTGCCGCCCTGCTAGCCCCACGCAGCGCCGTTGCATTCATTCGTGCAGTAAAGCTAACGTTGCCTAAGTCACGTGTTTGGAATCGAAATGAACTCATTCCATTACTTTAAACATTTTGCACACAGTAGAGCGTCAGAAGTCTGAACTCATGAGGACTGTAGGCAGTTAGTATTTTCAAAAAGTTCCTCTTGGCAGCGGAGGACCAGCCCTGGAGGTGCAACTGCTACGCGCGCAGCCCCATGCCCTTCGACGGCAACACCACCTACCGCAAGAGCTACCTGCCGCCCTGCTAGCCCCACGCAGCGCCATTGTATTCATTTGTGCAGTAAAGCTAACGTTCCCTAGGTCACGTGTTTGGTATCGAAATGAACTCATTCCATTACTTTAAACATTTTGCACACAGTAGAGCGTCAGAAGTCTGAACTCATGAGGACTGTAGGCAGTTAGTATTTTCAAAAAGTTCCTCTTGGCAGCGGAGGACCAGCCCTGGAGGTGCAACTGCTACGCACGCAGCCCCATGCCCTTCGACGGCAACACCACCTACCGCAAGAGCTACCTGCCGCCCTGCTAGCCCCACGCAGCGCCGTTGCATTCATTCGTGCAGTAAAGCTAACGTTGCCTAAGTCACGTGTTTGGAATCGAAATGAACTCATTCCATTACTTTAAACATTTTGCACACAGAGCGTCAGAAGCCTGAACTCATGAGGACTGTAGGCAGTTAGTATTTTCAAAAAGTTCCTCTTGCCAGCGGAGGACCAGCCCTGGAGGCGCAACTGCTACGCGCGCAGCCCCATGCCCTTCGACGGCAACACCACCTACCGCAAGAGCTACCTGCCGCCCTGCTAGCCCCACGCAGCGCCATTGTATTCATTCGTGCTGTAAAGCTAACGTTGCCTAAGTCACGTGTCTGGAATCGAAATGAACTCATTCCATTACTTTAAACATTTTGCACACAGTAGAGCGTCAGAAGTCTGAACTCATGAGGACTGTAGGCAGTTAGTATTTTCAAAAAGTTTCTCTTGGCAGCGGAGGACCAGCCCTGGAGGTGCAACTGCTACGCGCGCAGCCCCATGCCCTTCGACGGCAACACCACCTACCGCAAGAGCTACCTGCCGCCCTGCTAGCCCCACGCAGCGCCATTGTATTCATTTGTGCAGTAAAGCTAACGTTCCCTAGGTCACGTGTTTGGTATCGAAATGAACTCACTCCATTACTTTAAATATTTTGCACTCTGTAGATCGTCTAAACTCTGAAATCAGTAGGACTGTAGGCAGTTAGTATTTTCAAAAAGTTCCTCTTGGCAGCGGAGGACCAGCCCTGGAGGTGCAACTGCTACGCGCGCAGCCCCATGCCCTTTGACGGCAACACCACCTACCGCAAGAGCTACCTGCCGCCCTGCTAGCCCCACGCAGCGCCATTGTATTCATTCGTGCAGTAAAGCTAACGTTGCCTAAGTCACGTGTTTGGAATCGAAATGAACTCATTCCATTACTTTAAACATTTTGCACACAGTAGAGCGTCAGAAGTCTGAACTCATGAGGACTGTAGGCAGTTAGTATTTTCAAAAAGTTCCTCTTGGCAGCGGAGGACCAGCCCTGGAGGTGCAACTGCTACGCACGCAGCCCCATGCCCTTCGACGGCAACATCACCTACCGCAAGAGCTACCTGCCGCCCTGCTAGCCCCACGCAGCGCCGTTGTACACTTCCGTGCAGTAAAGCTAACGTTCTTTAAGTCACGTGTATGGTATCGAAATTAACTCACTCCATTACTTTAAACATTTTGCACACAGTAGAGCGTCAGAAGTCTGAATTAATGAGGACTGTAGGCAGTTAGTATTTTCAAAAGTTCCTCTTGGCAGCGGAGGACCAGCCCTGGAGGTGCAACTGCTCGCGCGCAGCCCCATGCCCTTCGACGGCAACACCACCTACCGCAAGAGCTACCTGCCGCCCTGCTAGCCCCACGCAGCGCCATTGTATTCATTCGTGCAGTAAAGCTAACGTTGCCTAAGTCACGTGTTTGGAATCGAAATGAACTCATTCCATTACTTTAAACATTTTGCACACAGTAGAGCGTCAGAAGTCTGAACTCATGAGGGCTGTAGGCAGTTAGTATTTTCAGAGATTGCATATTTTCGATCGAAAAGTTTTTAGACTATATGGAGGTTGTTTGAAATGAGTAGAAATAAAAGTCCAGCTCTCACTGAATCTCAGCTACCTGCATGTCATATTAAAATAAAACCGTACACTGTTTCAATAATAATACTATTGTTAGGCATTCTTTTAACATTAGCACCGTGGATAACACTGACAATTTTTTTATTTTTACGAACTTTTTTTATTTCACCTTGAAGCAATTGTACTTAGCCGTTAGGGTTAGTGATTGAACGACATTCGATTGAACGACGTTATATTGAACGACACTTAACTGTGATACTTCGAATACAGAATATTCCTTCTTAAAATATGTGAAGAGGATATATACTCCGCATTCTATTATATTTAATGTGAACGCAAAATATTTTTCGGTTCTTTCGTAAAATTATCTCAAATGGAATGATTTGTTTGTTTCTTTTCCTTAGTTCGTCATTAGGCAACAGAATCTACGTCGGTCGATCGCCTCGCTTCTCAGTTCAAGCAGACACATCAGTTGTCTTCTTACTGTTTCTTTTTAATTTTTATTTCTTTTGGATAGAACAATATAAAGATCAGTGTGAATACACTCTACATTTGTCATTGTTGCTTATATGTACTTACAATTAACTTACAATAATCTTACAAATAGTCTAAAAATAACTTACATTACTACTAGGGTGGTAGAGGTATCTTAATACAATATCTCTACTTTGGATCGAGATCTGAGGATTTATTAAGGAATGTATGGAAAAAAATTGTTTTTAATGAGGGTTCCGTAAGTTTTATGGAGAGTCTTAGCCGGGTTAGTTGGGTATATTTGGTATGTTTTGGAAGAACTGGATGGATAAAAATATGATGTGGTTTGTAATCGAATCTCACTGGAATTCTTTACGATGAGGAACTAATTTTGGATTCTTAAGCCTGTTTTACACGGTCATGTTTTCATCATTTCCCGTCGGTACAGACAAGTTACTGAGCAGACTGGATGTAATTTGTACGAAAAAATTATGCATGTTTCATTTTTCCGTACAGATTTCATCCAGTTTGACTACGGCGCCCCTAGTGTCATTTTATGGAACTTCCTTCGATTGCGTGCGTTCTCCGGACGGAGAGTATATACGCGGCAGCAGATGCCACAATAATGCTAGCTGCCGCCGTAGCGATTATTGTTTTCGTTTCCATCTCGCAAATAAAACCACAATACCTCACTCGTTTTTCTACTCCTTACACTGCGAATTCGTAACTCATTCTTCCCGCTAATTTCATTTGTTTTCTAAATTCGATGTTCAATTGTTAAACTTCCAGCGCCATTTGCGGCGTTCGGAGGAAGTATTTTCATCACGATTACGTACAGACCAGAAATGACCGTGTAAAAGGTGGAATCACGTTCATCCAGTTTCGGTACGCATAGAATCGAACGTCCTTTCTCATCCAGTTTCTGTACAGAAAAATAATGAAAAAATGACCGTGTAAAACAGGCTCTACTCTGTACTGGGATTCTTTGAACGTCTTCCTGGCGCGAGCGAATGCCAGCGGCGCTTGGATCACGCGACTCTCCGTCTCCCTTCCACCTTCTTAGCCGGGCCTCAACTTTCGTATGGAGCAGACCCACGTCTGTCTCGCTCCCACTCATTATTGTATGTTGTACCAACATCACACTATAATGTCTAAATTGTGCGTGTGTGCAACATTTGTTTTCGAATTTTATTTTCAACAAGCTCAGTGTATATCCTATGAAAAGCTAATGTTCAGTCGAGCTGTAACTTTCGTACACAGTAGACTACGTGTCTCGTTCGCATTCACTTTTGCTTTGGGCTAGCTTCGCACTACAATCTCAAAAACGTGTGTTTCCGCTATAATTCTAAAATATGCGTACGCGCAACATTCGCTTCTAACGCAGCCTGCCGTGAATTGACTGTGATGACTGTTTAATATGAATCGTAAGATAATACAATATAACATGAGTTGTGCAAACATTCATATTTCGAACCGCGTGGTCTGTGGAGAGTACAGTGTTTACTCTGTAAACAATGTAACTTCTTGCATTTAAACTACCTGAACTCAGTCCGCATGTGCATCCTTTTCATGCAATGTTCAAAATAATACGAGCTTTGCCAATTGCTCTCGTAATAATCAAGTTGGTAATGTTGCGTAATCGTGAGCATTGTCTGCCACAGAGACTGTTGCAATTGCCCTAATGCCAAGTTCTACGATTCTTGGTGAGAAACTAATTTACGTATCGTGACCTCCGGAATCTATGTCTGTGATACCATGTGCGTCGTGCGAGTAATCTCGAGGTTAACCTACTCCAGGCTGTGTGAGGTAGTCGCCCGCCTGCAGTCAGATGTTCCGCCTCTGACGGCTAAATCACAATCCAAGCGGGTTTGTGACCTCTGGCATGGTTTGGTGGCAATGCAACTGTTACTGTTACTGCTGTCTTCGTTACTGATGTATTTTTAGCATTTTGCGCATCCAAGTCAATTCTCCATCTAATCATATATTCAGTATGTTTCAGTATGTGCCCAAGGTGTTTACCTCGGTTATGTTATGCTAACAGCTGTTTTGCCAATCAGCTGATTCAATCAATGCTCTCAGTTAATATTGAAAGGAATTAACATTCTAATTAGTCAGCATTTAATCAACTACTGAGTTTACGAAACTATTCATTCAAGATTAAATATAAAAAGATAAATGAATTTCACACCTTTTAATCTCCTTCCACGACAACTCCCTCCTTCTAGAGCATTATAGAAACTTATTTCAGATACATCAAAGCCCCTGCTACGCTTACAATAGAACAGTCGTTCTCCGAAGCAATGCTGAGTTATCGAGGTAAGGGGTGAAGTAGGCAACCCCATAAATTACAAACAGTCCAATGCTGTGCAACTGCCATCTCTTCCAAACATTTTACACAGGCTGTTTTGGAGCTATTTCTGAAGAAATCTTGAGAAATAGAAGTGAATTAAGTAAGTATAATTAATTTTTTTATGGTTTTATTAGTATGTAAAGGATTCACTATTAAGGAAAGCTATGTCAGACGTAGCTTCCATGAGGAGCGGTATTCTTAAAATGTTCAGAATTCATCACTACTCAGGATTGACCGAGTGACTGATTGGTAATTCCGGGTGCGTCGTCTAAGGATATTAATTCCATAGGATTACTGCATTTTTTCCTCAGGAGTTGGCGGGGGTTTCCCCCCCTCAATATTGATATTCAGCGTCAACTTACTGTCGGCTAGCGGGGTTTTCTCCAACCAGCTATCTCCCACCAGAGCGGGCACCACTCTAGCTCAAAGCTCCCGATATGTGCGAAATCTAGTGCATGTAAGTGAGTGTGTGTGTAAGCAAAGAATGAAGCTAGTACAAGGAAGAGGGAAAGAAAAAGTGCGTTCCGCGGTAAGTTTGTTAAAATATTGCTCCAGTATTCCCCTGGCATGTCTCGGAAAAACGATGGACAACTACCGATCAGAATAGCCGGCCACTAGAATTCTCCCCCAGACTGCGATTGAAAACGATACCCAGCTAGTATAAAAAATCCTGCCACCGCCAGGACTCGACTGCAGTGACATCCGTTAATGTTCTAAGCCCCCTCTCACTCTCTGCCTTTTACGTAATACTGTATAATGATTCTATGATTTTTCTGAACTGGATTTATGGTTATTGTGACTGGGCATTCAATTTGACATTTTCGTCTGGAGTTCTGGTTACCTGCTTGGTAAATTTGGTTACGAGTTTGGAACTGCGGTTCAATTTTGTAAAACAAAAATTAACTTGACTTTGAATTTTTCTGTAAAACTTTGCCTCACAAAATTTTAAAGAGTTTTTTGATAAAATAAAAATTGCATTTTTCAAGTAGAAATTAGGCAAAAGCGAGTGGTTTTTTCAAATCATCATAATTGGAATTATTTAAAGATAAAACTTTAAGTACGTACTTTTTCGCCCTTAGTAATGAATGAATGAAATAATATTTATACCACAATTTCTCTTCAAATTATGGCATCTCAGTCATAATTTTTTGTAAAATTTATTACAACTCAAGAACATTTGGTGCAAAAATTAAACATTTTCAAGAAAATATCAACACAAATTTGGCAATTAAAACTGCTTTTCATATAGCTTATATATGTTCCAACAATGAGATGAAATTCAGAGAAATTCAGCTGCCAGTTCGCGGTGCATAATGCCATTTTTGCATTCCAATCTGATATTCCAGGAGTTCTCCGATCAACCCCAGGCGAACGCTGGAGCAATACCTTAACAAACGGGCGACGGACCCCGCGCGATCTTTCCTCTCTCTTCCTTGTTCTATCCTCACTTCTTACTTACACGCACTATACTATCCCACATGCCGGGAGACAGGTCGGAGGCTTAGAGGTTGTCCCGCTGGTGGGAGATACCTGGTTAAGAAAATCCTGCCATCCGACGGTAGTTCGAGATCGGATGTCGTCATCCAGAAGGGGAAGAACACCGCCACCTCACGAGAAAACGTCATGCACGGGACTAATGACCTTAGCAGTTGACGCGCCCGAAATCAGCAATCAATGAAATCATTCGTCTCTATTTCTTACCTCTTTGGCTGCCCTACCCTTAATGTTTCCTCACCTCTTCCCCATCCCCATCCCCATCCCCATCCCCATCCCCATCCCCATCCCCATCCCCATCCCCATCCCCATCCCCATCCCCATCCCCATCCCCATCCCCATCCCCATCCCCATCCCCATCCCCATCCCCATCCCCATCCCCATCCCCATCCCCATCCCCATCCCAATCCCCATCCCCATCCCCATCCCCATCCCCTCCCCCTCCGCTTCTCACTCCCTTCCCCCCCCCGCAACCAACGAGTTGCGCGTTGCCAGTTCGCACAAGCAACTGCGCGCGGAGACCTGGTCTACACGGTGCATGACCATCAGTGTGATGGCCAATTTATTGCATTGGTCTTCACAATCTTCCGAGGGCTGCTCTCGGAAAGCATGTGACGTCAGACAGCTCCCACAGAGAGACACTCAGAGTCATACAGCTCCCACAGAGGTTAAGGTAGAGGCGGTTGGTGAAGTGATCTTGTAGGTCACGTCCTGGGTTGTCGCATTTGCATCCCCACGTCGTGAGTTTTGCGTTTAAGTCTCCAGCGATTATGGTCGGTATTTGGCTGTCTATTAGTTGGTCAAAGTCTGCGTCTCTAGTTCGTGTGTGGTGTATTGTGGGCTGATGTGATGTTGATAGGGCCAGTGTGAGTTCTGATTTGGACGGATGTGGATTCTATTGGGATGTTAGGAGAAGTGAGTTGGGTATGTGGAATGCTATTGCGGATAAGGATTGCTGTGCCTCCGCCCTGGATTACACCGGGCTACGAAAAAAATTCTCGGCACTTTTGGTTGTAATGGGTCATTTGTATTAGTTTATGTTAATAATTAATAGATATGAAATCCATTTTTCTCTAACATGTAAGATATTTTTGTAATTTTCAAAGGTAGTATTGGTAAACAAAAACTCTTGATTTATGGAAGTTTCAAGAAACACGGTAAATAAACGATTTAAAACTAGGTATACAATGAGAAATATATATATATATATATATATATATATATATATATATATATATATATATATATAAAAGTAGTAAACATCTTTGTGCTAATTGACAACATATTTACATTAATAATAATTTATATTTATACAAGCAATATCAGAGACTAGCTAACTCCTTCTTTTGCTACAATTTTACGTAACGAAATAGTAAAACAATTTCTCCAAGTCACCGAGAATAATGTATTGTATGTATCAATTATTAACAGGGACCTTCATTTTCCGATTATTTACTCCGCTTGCAGTTCGTTTCGCAACTTCCGCATCGATCGCGAGCAGAATGGATGAGGGTTACATAATTACATATTTGCAGCGCCCGAGTGATTGCTATTCAAGCCGAATGTAATCGGCAGTCCACCACAATTAATTATGTTCTGAAGATCCAGCCACGCTTGAGTAACGGAAAATTAAAATTTAATTACACAGCTGTAAACATGGAACCGACTGCGCGATTAGGGTTGACTGCACAGTGGTCCATGACGACAAGCACACGCTTAAAAATTGCGGAGTTAAAGAGAATTCATACGACTTTAAAGCAATTATCCTTACACTTCAAAATTATTATTAACTTATTATTAGTACAGTCCTCAAAATTATCACAGAAACAGATAAGCACTTTTTTAAATATTACATCTTTTATTTCAATTACACCTTCATCGTGTTAGTTTTGGTTGGTCACCATTAAAAATTGTCACATTATGCCACCTTCAAAATGTTTTTCAACACTTCTTGTCTACAATTCAACATGGCGGCCAACGTCTGGTCTCGCTTTTCAAACGAAATGCCGTATTCTAGTCACGTGACGTAAACTGGAGCTGCACCACAGCCCCTATACATCAGATCTGAATGTTCTGAAGTCACGTGACCAAATGTAGGCGAAACGTGCTTTTGAGATTGATTTCAGCTGGGCCAGTATTTCTAGTGTTGACTTGAATCGTTCTGTGCATTATGGGTGAAGAAATACAATAGTGTATTGTTTCTGTAATTCTGCGCTATTTCCTTGCTATAAAAACTTGTTTCGAGATTAAATTGTTGGATAAAGCATGAGTTTTCATTGATAAGTACTTACTAAAGTTACATGATTTTTAAGTTGTGTTTATGCTACTGCTACATTTTGTGGTGACCGCTTCCCTCGCCTTCTGATACATCCTTCTTTCAGGGCCCATTATTCCTTTCCCACCGTCGGGTCCAAAGGGTGGATCCTGTAACTGGGAGGCTCCCCTTCCTTAGGATATCATCCCCTTTCCCTTCACACTGGGGTAGACGAGATTCTTCAATTAAAGTGAAACCAATCTATCTATGGGGTAAAACCCTCAATAAATTCTGCAAGTTCAGAGACAGAGAGGAGGCAGACTCTCTACCGAACTCAACCTGCACAGCTTCCAAATTGAAGAATCCCTAGTCGATATGGCTCTAGATGAAGCTTTAAAATTTTGAAAAATACTCTTTAAAAGTTGGGAGTACTTTACGTGAAGCCCCCAGACATTTGACGGTTAACCCTGTCATTTTGAAATTTACTAGAGTTTGAATTTTTCGGACGTATTTCTACAAATATAAAAATAAAGATACAGATTTCCCACCCCCCAAATGAAATTTGTTGCTTATAAATAGTTTTCTCAATAAAGTCAAGTACATTTTTAAAAAATATTTCAGTGGTTTTTCTTCAATACTGCGTGCAATATTAGCAATTTTAAAAGTTTACAAAAATAATAAAAGGAAGTGCAATATTGCGCAATTCTTATTATTTTTCCATTAGAAAAATATAAATTTTTTTCCAAAAATATAAATTTTTTTCCAACTCGTTTTCCACGTCGCTAATATTTACAGTAGAGGCAATTTCTTCGCATTATTAAATTTATGAGTATATGTGCATTTAATAGTCAGTTAAAGTTTCTCGGAAAATCAACAGTTTTCAGTGTTCCAAATTCCGCATTTTCAGAAACACTCAATCGCGGTTTTCTCAAAAATGACTCCAATTTTCTTGTTCAAACTCTAACAATGGCTAATGCCAATTTAACTGTTATAACGTAAAGTTCATTTCAGAGTATTTTTTGTTTTTTTTTAAAAATTACAGGAACGATTTTTTTTCAAATCTCTTGTACCGTTAATATGCACATTTCCAATGATTTGTACATATTATTTAATTGGTGAGTGAAAGTTCTTCAAATGACTGCAAATGAAGTTTTTCGAAAACTCAATAGATTCCTGTGAAAAAGAGCTTAAATTTCGCATTTACAGTAATGCTTACTTGCCATTATCTTAAAAACAGCCCCGGGAGTGGAAGCTCAATGCATCAACTGATGTCACTGCAGCGCCTCTGACCGGAAGGTCCTAGGTTCGAGTCCTAACGGCGGCAGGATTTTCGACATAAGCTTTTCAGCTGGTCGAATTCAGTTGCTGTGTGGAGGAGAATTCTAGCTGCCGGCCGCTCTGATCGGCATGGTTTCGCCGATCAACAAGGTAATGCCGGAGCAGGACCCTACCAAAACAGGCCACAGACAGCGCGCGGTCTTTCCCTCCTCTTCCTTGTCCTATCCTCTCCCCTTACACACACACACACACACACACACACACACACACACACACACTTACACTAACATACACTACACTACCACATATTCAGGGAGACTGGCCGGGAGCTTAGAGCTGGTCCCGGGTGGGGCGGTGCCCCGCTGGTGGAATAGTCCTGGTTAGGGGGAAGCCCCACTAGCCGACGGTAGGTCGGCGCCGGATCTCGCCATCCGGCGGGGGAAGATCACCGCCATCTCCCGAGAAAAGAACATGCATTACACTAACGGGACTAATGACCAAAGCAGTTGACGCGCCCGGTAACACGAAAAAATCGATCAATTAAAAACGGATTCGAATTTTTCAATGAAAATTTTTATTTATAGCAAGTTTTTACTATTTTTGAATATTCTTGAATTAATATTTTGTTTCTACAATTAGGAAATCGAAAATTTGAGAAAATGTCAAAAAATGTTGATGAGATTTGGCATAGGACGAGAGATGGCAACTGACCAGAGAATGGACCAAGACCTTGAAACCAGTCCACACCAAGAAAATTAGAAATATTTTTACGAGAAAGTCTGTGCCATTCTGTAGCATCTCTAGTTTAGAATAATTTTAAAATATGATTGAGAATTAATGAAATCGACACCTATTGACCCAATTTCTTTTTTTTTAATTTAAGGGGCCGCAACATCAGTCGGATTGATTTGGGGATATCAAGTTTTGTGAAAATCCGCTTTATGGTTTAGCGTTGTTCACACACGCACACACAGGTAGTAATACAGACAGACAGGCGGACAGACGCTTACAATTTTGATGTATGAAGGACCCTCAAAACGTGAATTCTGATTTCTGAATATGGTAGACAGGAAGTAATTTGCTATATACATTACCCAACTTTTCCATATTAGGGAGGTAAAATACATTTTTCTGTTGAAAAATTGCCAGTTTTTTGCCGCAGCATTACTTAAATTTCTCTATAATACATATGTTACATACAAGTAAAAATTACTTTCACTAATAAATTAACCAATACTATTTTTAACAGGAATTTATTGCAAGAATAAATTACATTCTAATAAATATGTAAATTAGGCTAATAATGTAAATTCTTTAAAAATACTTAATCCTCAATCCTATGGTTTAAAAAAGTTTTTATTATACTATTTGCTTTTTATTTCACTTCGGAAATGGTGATTATTTAAGTAATATCTCATTACCGTCCTCTTTTAACTTTTAAAATTAAATTGATGAATTAAGTATATTCTTACTTGAGAGTTATTTTATAACCGTTTTTATTGACTTTTTATAAATAAAATCTCATAACGTACTTGTATAAAATCCAAATAAAAATCTTTCTTTAGCGTTTGTAGTCTTATCTCACAATCAGAGAGAAGAAACCATTTTCTTACTCAACACAAACGCAGCAATTAACATTTCATTCCGCTACAACGTCCACGCAACCTCTTGCATGCTAAAGATCTCATCGTTAAGAGAACAAAATTCACCAGCGGTTCAAGCGATAACAGAGATACCAGCAACGCAGAAGAAATCAACTAAAATGACTCCCGCACTGTTTCCTCCTCTCTCCTTTCCTCTATCTACTGAATGCTAATGCGAAAAAATTGAAAGAGAAACATTTGGAGCCAGTTTTGAGAACAAATATTTATAATTTCCATTACTTCGAGCAAAACAACAGGGAAACAAACACCAACCACCAACTTTTAACTACAAACGATTTGAAATGAAAGCAAAATAGCGTTCTTCAATAACTGTGAGCGTTCTCTTACATTTCTCAACTACTTCCCGTTTTGCGGTTTCTCTGTAGATAATTTAAATGCTGACGTAGGTATGAGATGCAACGCAATATTGGTTGCATCTTATCCAAACAAAAACACCTCATGAACGATTTCAGTAATAAAACGATACCAACTAATGCACTTAAAATACAATCACTACGTAAGTAGTAAATAATGACGAAAATTGTACTGTACTCTATTGTTATTTCATTAATTCACTGATTAATCACTATGTTAACTAAAACACGAATCGCCAAATTTCAATGGCTGCCATGTTCATATATTCCAATTGCTCAAAACAAACTCATAGTTTAACAATTGTCTCGACACAAGCATAAACACAGAAAATCAATAATAGCTCAGTGCATCAACTGATGTCACTACAGCGTCTCTGACGGTGAGGTCCTAGGTTCCAGTCCTGACGGCGCCAGGATTTTCGACTCTACCTTTTCAGATAGATTTCTCCGATCAACACCAAGCCGGAGCAGTACCCTACCAAACGGGCCACGGACCGCGCGCAATCTTACCTTGCACTTCCTTCTATCCTCTCCCCTTACACACACACACACACACACTAACATGCACTACACTACCACTTATCCCGGGAGACCGGTCGGGAGCATAGAGATTGTCCCGGCTGGGGCGGTGCCCCGCTGGTGGGAGAGTCCTGGTTAGGGGGAAATCCCACTAGCCGACGGTAGGTCGGCGCCGGAACAACATAGCTTGAAAAATTGAATGGTGCCAACTGTATTTCGTGGTCTCACCAAATGATGATCCTCATGGTGAGTGAATTGTGGTCAGTTTTACAACCGGAGACAGCGAATGAATATGAGGCTCAGAAGAGGTTACACATTTGTAGTCAGGGAAAAGCGAATGCAGAAATTGCCCTTGCAATATGCGAGGAACAGCAGATGCATATTTAATACATAAAAATAAATGTTTGTTTGTTTGATCATATTTTGTGCGCTGTCGTACCGTTCCTCCGATTACGATAAACGATTAATTGTTAATAAATTGGTTCCACTTGCACCAAGAATATACGCAGAATGCAATGGGAATGTGCGTATGCTTGACGCACATCATCGCCCTTTGATCATGATTTTATGTTGGTTGGTTGCTTGATTAGCGATTCAGGGCGCGTCAAAAGCTTAGGGCATTAAGTGTAGTGCATGTTTTTTCATCGGGAGATGGCGGTGATCTTCCCTCGCTGGATGGCGAGATCCGGCGCCGACCTACCGTCGGATAGCGCGGTTTCCCCCCAACCAGGACTCTCCCATCAGCGGGCCATCACCCCAACCGGGAGAAGCCCTAAGCTCCCGACAAGTCTCCTGTAATATGTGGTAGTGTAGTGCATGTTAGTGTGTGTGTGTGTGTGTGTAAGGGGAGAGGATAGAAGGAAGATCAAGGAAATATCGCGCGCGGTCCGTGGCCCGTTTTGTAGGGTACTGCTCCGGCTTGGTGTTCATCGGAGAAACCTAGCTGGAAAGGTAAAGTCGAAAAGCCTGCCGCCGTCAAGACTGGAACATAGGACCTCAACGTCAGAGGCGCTGTAGTGGTATCAGTTGATGCACTGAGCTACCGCTCCCGGTATGATTTTCTGTGTTTATGCATGTGTCGAGACAATTGTTAAACTATGAATTTGTTTTGAGCAGTTGGAATATATGAACAGAGCAGCCGGCCGCTAGAATTCTCCTCCAGACAGCGACTGAATCCGACGTAGCTGGAAAGCTAGTGTCGAAAATCCTGCCGCCGTGGGAAGTTGAAACGTAGGACCTCCCGGTCAGAGGCGCTGCAGTGACATCAGTTGATGCGTATGTGTGTATCCTTTTCTGTCAACTCACATATAAGCTCTCCCCTCATAAACAATGTTATGGTTACGAGGCGTCTTAAATAAAATTCGAGAACATAAATATATTTGCATTTGGATGCCGACCATATGGCCAAGGGGCTTGAATGTGTGCCGTCAAAGCACCACGGTCTCTAGGATCGCGGTCCAGTCCCGCCGAGGGCTTGTCTCTTGTCGGTTATGTACGTGTGCTGTCGCGGAAGACTTTGCGAGTGTGCTAAGCACAGACCGAGGAGTCCGCATGTGTGTCACGACCAGGAATGAAGGTTAATATTCGTCCTCATGAGGTGCATACTGGATACTCAGCGCGGATGGTCGACGTCGTCCTCTCCTGAAGATAGTAAAGGCCCCAGAGAGAAAAAAAATGTGAACATCTATATAATGCAACAAATACTTGGGTTTAATATAAATTGAACACTTATTGAGGGCAATGTGAGACTAAATCACTGTTTTACAAAGAAAATAAATAATTTTAACAAAAAATAAAAAAAATTCTCTACACATATTTTAGCCTCGAGAGAGATTTTGTTGCATTCATGAAATGAAAGTCCAACAAATAACTTAACTATGCTTTCATTCACACTCTCAAATTACATTCTCTTCCTGCATTTTTAATCTATTATTATAATAACATACATACATTTATTTATTATTTTATTAATTTATTAGTTTTATTATTTTGGTCGCATCAATTACAAAGGTCATTAGCGACCGCACCAATTACAATATCTAATACACAGTTTACATTTAGAATTCTACTACAAAATTACATTGTTTTAATATCATAATTCTACATTAGTACACTACAAGAGCCTTCATAATAATTAGCATGTTGTTTTGATCTTAAATTTCCGATATAATAGCAGTAACGTTACAAAATTTAACCACTTGATTTTGGTAGTCAGGAGAATATAACAGAGCACCAACGTCCAGTCCCCGCAAGAGGTTTTTCTGCCATAAGGAGAACTTTTCTGCTATAAGGACCAGTTTTCTGAGGTCACTTTTACCAGCAGATCTGTATATTATTGATCCTGCAATCTTTCGCTGGCCGAGGTTGAGTATAAGACAATCTCGGTCGCACTCGGTCATGACGTCCCGTTACGGCGCCGGGGATGCGCGTGGCGGTGAGTCCCCGCCCACACGCTCGCATCCATAAATGTGGCGCTAGTCCAATTTTTCAGACAAAAAAATGTTTGTGCACAATTTTTGAAAAACCGACTAGTTTTCGCGTAATATCAGACTGAAATTAATCAGCTTGAAGTTATAAAAAATATCACAAAAACCTTTAAGTTTTTCTTCATTTCTTCCACCGATCCAAGAAAGGACGTTTAAAATAATGTCATAGTTCCCATTTTCCATGAAATATGAATTTTCGAAAATGGAAATTGTTGTGAGTTCCAGCATGGTTGTAGAAATTGACCTCAATGGTTCTACTCATGTAGCAAAGTTTGCTCTTTATGAAAGATGCTCTGGATTCAAGGGAAGAAAAGACAGACAGTGCTGAAATGGAGGAGAAGATCACGGAAAGACTCGATAGGAAGAAATGGCGGGAAGGGATGGCGGGGAAAGATGGCGCGCGAGGCCAGAGGCGTTTACGTGCCGCAGGTCACGTGGGTCATTCGCGTCAGGCGCAGCTGCGCCAGGCCCCGGCCCATAACCATCTTCGCCCCCCCCCCCAACTTCGATCGCTCAGAGAAAATCTTCGCAATCGCTTCGGCCCTTCGGATTTCTCGTCTTTGCGGCCCTTCCCAGTGTGGACTGATTTCTGGTAATCTATTGGGTCAAAACGATGAAAATAACATCCCTATCCACCGTACAAATAGAGAAAACTAGTGATGCTACAGAATGGCACACTTACATTTTTTTTTTTTTCGTCTGGGCAACGTTTGCGATCTTGCCCCACCCTCTTCTGTGCTATCTATCACCGAACAAAGTACTTTTTCTAATTTTTGTGTATTGTAATGGCAGAATCGAAATATTCCTTTAAGGGCTAGATAGTTAAATTTGCCAAAAAATATAATTTTTTGTTTGTTTTCGTACTCAAAAACGTCTCCAGTCTTTCCTCTTCAAGAATATATAAACTTTTCTCAACTTTCAATTACTTAAATGGTTTAAATAGCAATTTAAATCCTCCTGTGCACGCCTTTTAAATATGTTACGCTCACTTTATCTGTTCTTGTTCTGTTTTCTTTCATTTGTGGAATAATTTTGTGATATTTTTTTGCTAATAAAATCTTGTTTAGGGTATATTGCCTACTCTGTACAATAGTCACGCTCTACTGTCTTCGTTCACGGAACTTCTATAGTTGTTTCTGTTTCAATTTTTGGCTATGCGAGTTATCTGATGTTTTTTCTCATTTTGCTTCTAAGACCATAGAGGAAAGAATCGTTGGTCTATGCTAAGACAGTTCTTTTCTCCGTCAAAATGTGTAGAATGAAGAAATTTGGCAAACAAAAGCTTTATGGCAATCGTTTTACAAAGAAAACGAGTGAAATAGAGTTGACGTTTCTACGGAAACAATTGTAACTCCTGGTCAAGAACTACCCATAAACTACTGTGTAAGCCATACACAGCAAGTAAAGTAAACTCTACAAGGTTACCGATCTTTACGTCTAACTGGAGCACATCGGGTGACTGAATGTCATTCTCTCTCTCTCTCTCTCTCTCTCTCTCTCTCTCTCTCTCTCTCTCTCTCACACACACACCTCGCTCTCACTCTCACTCTCACTCTCTCTCACTCTCTCTCACTCTCTCTCGCTCTCCCACTCTCTCACTAACTCTCCCACTCTCTCACTCACTCACTCACTCTCTCACTCACTCACTCTCTCTCACTCACTCACTCACTCTCACTCACTCACTCTCTCATCCCATTTGTTCGATAATATTAATTCCTAAATATATGATATTGCTTACCTTGGGTATCAAATCGCCTTTCTGAGAATAAGAGATATATTCTGTTTTTTTCTTATTAGAGAAACTCATCGCTTTGCATTTCTTTCTATTAGTTTCCATTTCATGCTCTGTGCTCCAGTTTTTAATTTTTTTAGGTCTGCTTGTAACGCTAACAAGTCCTGTGTATTTTTAATTTCTCTGTGGAGTACGCAATCGTCTGCAAAGAGTGGAATTTCGGACCTAATGTTGCGACCGATGCAGTGAGGTCACCGAAGAGAATAACAGCTGACTGGGGTGCGATTTAAGTTACTTAAGCTGGTGAAGTTAGTCTTTAGATTTGGTGGTTTATAAGCTACAATTATACTTAGATTTATGGAGGGGAGGGTGATTGCTGATAGTTCTAATCCAGTGACAGGCATTGGGTTTGTTTGGTGATAAGGGACAGTAATTGAAATGATTGAAGGCGTTATTGTCAACAATAGTATTTATTTCAATAATAGCAGCTTTCTATGGCTTAGCCATCATCAGTTTTCTGCTGTCTGGGAGTTACAAAAACGACTAGACCACTGAACCAATATACGATACCACTGAATCAATATACGATAAGGGACAGTGTTTTTAATTAATATGAGAACGCCGCCGCCTGACAAGTGTATTCTATCTTGTCTGACTACGTTGTATCCAGGAAAATAAAACGGAGATAAAGGTTTTAAGCGTGACTCCGTGATGCAAGCAATGTCAATGTTGTTGGCTTGTAAAAATTATTGAAGTTCTATTTTTTAATGCTGATTGTGCATGCATTCCAATTATTAGTCTCATTCTAATAGTTCTCGTTCATAGTCTCTATTTCTGATGCTACATGCATTCAGATTCATAGTCTTCTGTTTTTTTCTAATTATTGCGTTTTAATTGAAGTAATTTGCTGTATGTGTCTTTGTTAGCGTTTGGTAAAATGTTGGGTTGAGATTTTTTAGTAGTGGAGATAATTAGTGCGATCAAATAGTTAATTGAGTGATTTATTTCAATTGGAGTTTTCAGGATTTTTATTTTAGGAATTGCATTTCTGAATAATTTTTTATACTTTACCCAGTTTATTTTTAAAGTATTTATTTTAGAGTCCGAGTCGTGTTGAGGGGTTAATTGTTGGGTGGGAATTAATACCGGAATGTGATCTGAGTCTAGTTCAAAAATTGCTGAAATGTGAAATTTTATTTTTGTATTAGTTATGGATAAGTCAAGGATATCAGGTTTGTGCAGACGGTCGAATGGGTAATATATTGGTCCGGGAGGAGATAAAATTTTTCATTTAAATTGATTAATTATATTGGCTAAGATTTTGCTGTTGTGATTACTGGTATGGCAGCCTCAGCTTGTATGGTTGGCGTTGAGGTCACCTAGCAATAAGACATTTTTTGTGGGCTGGAAGACAATTTGTACATTAGCGTTTTGGATTTTAGAACTTGGCAGCTTGTATACTAATATTATTTTACATAATTGATTGTTTATGTTTATATTAATTGCGAAGGCTTCAGTGCCGGGGAAGTTGAGATTTGTTTAGTACATGATCAGTACATTGAGTACATGATTATTACATGATTTTACTGCTACTAGTACGCCTCCACCTATCCATCCATCAGATCTGTAAACAGTGTAATTTGGTATGAATAGTTTGTTGATGTTTTTTGATTGAGGTGCATTTTAACTATGCACGCAATGTCTGCGTCGCAGTGGTGCAGCAAATGAAATAATTCTACCTTTTTATTGATGATGCCGTTGGAGTACCAATTTAAGCGGGTTAAATTATTGTGGGGTTTATCTGCCATTTTTATTAGTTAAATACGCGGTTACGGACTTTTGAATAGTGCTGATTATAGGTGGTATTAAAGATTTGATGAAGTTAATAATGCATGAGGTGATGGTATTTATTATTGTATTGATTATCGGGTTGCTGGCATGAGAGTCTGGAGACTGAGAATTTGATGGAGAGGTGTTATGTGAGTTTTGGGCTGTTTTGGATTGATTTTGGAAGTTTTAAATAGATTGAAGTTCGGGATTTTGTTGGTTTGAGTCAATGATGGGAATTGTTGATTAAGGTTGATTTGCGAGGATTGACCAGTTAAGGATTGGTTTACATTACTATTATCATTGGCCCGGTGTTTCGTTTTTCTTTCACTTATCTCTTTAAAGTATATACATTTCTGGTTCCTAATGTCTGCCATGTGATTTCCTTCAAAGAGAGCACATGCCAGAGTTTCATTCTTCTTGGGACACCACTTTCCCGCGCAGAACGCATAGTTGATGACGTGTTTACAGTTATTTTTGGTGTGTCCGAAATCCAAACATATTCGGCATTGCAAGGGGACTTTCGGTTTTTTACGTCTTTCTACCTTCACCCGATGGTTACATATTTGATCTATTGATTGTATGATATTGATTGATTCGGTTCCGTTAAATTCGGCGCCCACTACAGGAATGGGGTTGCCGACTTTTTTATAAGTTTTTATCAGTCTAGTCACTTTCAGTATTGAAGGGTACCGCTGCTTTAAGTATAACGCTAATTCAGATACTGTTATTGATTGATGCAGATTCTTAAAACTAATTGAAAATTTCATGTTTGAAGGGTCTTTGAATGAATAGGAGCTCCTCTGTGTTTGTATTAGATATTTAACAATACTAGGGAAGTCTGTTCGTGTTTCCGCACTAATCTTGACGTCACTTAGGATTTCCGCTAGCTATGTTTATTTTGTAACAAAAAATCTGTTCGCAATCGTATATTTTAGCATAAAAACATCAAATGAACAGTTTTAGAAAGATGAATGATAAATTGAATTCAAAATATTAACATAAAGTTATATACGTTCATTTACAAATTTCTATACTCGTGTAAATGAAGTATTTTGTGATGTGTGATTCTACTCATGTGATCTTCCAAAACACAAAATTGAATATTTCTGTATTTCAAACCCTTAACACTACATTCATCCAATCCAATGCAGTTTATAGCAAACAGCTAATAGTATGTTTCCCTATTTTTAGTGGTAATAGTTAAACAAGAGGAACAAATAGCTTCTGGCTCAAGGTCACTCACTTCTGACAGGAGAGTTAAAAATAATAATAATAATAATAATAATAATAATAATAATAATAATAATAATAATAATAATACAGCTATTCGGTTGCTCAACATCCCTTTGATAGAAAAGCAGAAATAATCGTTTCGGCGTAATGCACCTTGAAAAATAATTTGTTTATAATCAATTTCCTTCGTATTTGATAAATATATAGACTTGCAAATTGCAGGACTTAAAATAGAGTATAAAAACAAAATAAAAGTTAAAATAAAAATAACCGCCACCGTAAAAATACGAATTTAGCATAATTCAATTGGCCACAGAATTTGTTTACTAGCAAGAGCATTTAAGTGTATGTGGCAGGCAAATTAGGAGAACATTGGAGAATTATTTTTTCAGTATGCTTGTATAGAGCGAATGAAATAAGCGCAAACAAATGGAGTGTATGTAAGATGTTAATTTCTCATAAATAATTACACATATCCCGCGAACGAAATATGATAGCAACGATCGGATTTGGAAATTTTGTATCGCGTTGAAACACTGCAGATGAGACAATAAAAATTGCAACAATTAAAATTCATAAACGATTTCCAAATTTTGCAAATCTAAGGGGGGAGAGTCCCCCGACGTTCCAGAGTCGAAAACAGCGAATTAACAGTTTTGCAACAATGCATGATTTTATACACAAATTTGAAACATGCGTTAGAACGGCCGGCAAGACTCCGCAAATTGTGCCTGAAATGAACATCTCAAAATAGCAGTTTGACAGGAATTACAAATCCATTACAAAAAGTTAGAATAGTTGTTGCTAAAATGATAAATATTTACTAGCCTATGGACAATAATTCTGGACGGAAAACACTGCTTAGAAATATTTTTTCGTCGTGGCGTACGCGCAGGCAAAATTTCTTCTTCGGCAGGGAAAGATGATATTTCTGCCTCGTACGTAAACGAACTAGCCTCCTTCCCCTGAAACAGCGTTCTTTCTACCCCTTGGGATGTTGCAGCAATCAGAAACAACTGTGGCTCTACCTGCTAGCGATTGGTCAATATCCCTATCCCTGCCCTCCCCCTGGTCGTGGTGTGTCCAAATTTGTCGGCGCGGTTGGGAAGATTTTGCCGGCCAATTTTTGTAAGGGAAAGGGTACATATCTCCATCTTCATAATTGTAGCTGTAGGAAGACGTCGAAAAAAATTTGAATGTTTTGCAATTGATGAAAAATCATAGTATTCAATGAAAATGAGACCTGGACCATTCACTTAAACATCCTTTACACTATCCAACAACAAAATTTAATCAGAAATGATTGAACCAAATCTTTTGAAATTTTGAAAATTTCCCACGGGCTTTATTTAAATTATCTCCCAAAATAAAAATATCGGTTTCAATTTTAAGGAGCCGCGACATCAGCAAGATCGATTGGAGTTATCAATTTTAGAGGAAATAGCGCAACGGTTTAGCTACTATGTTGTTCACAGACGGAAGGACAAACAGAATGATAGACTGATAGACAGACGGATAGACAAACGTTTTGCTGACATTCAATTTTTCGGTATCAAGGACCCACAAAACATAATTCAGGATACTCCATGTGTTAGAAATTTTTTAAAATGTTGCTACTGAATTAATCTACTTTTTTGTAACCAGGGCCCAGAAAAGAGAGTTTTTCTACCGAAAATTGGCCGTTTTTGTCTTTTTTTCCTGCAGTATTAAATAACCTGCAGTATTACATACTCTCTTTCACCAGTCCACTTCTCTCTGAGCGGTAGCGAGCAAATAAAACCATGCAATTGTAATAAGAGACAAATATAATGTAGAAAATCTGGAGGGTAAGTCAATGAAAGGCAATGTATTTTTACAATGACAATGATTCGGCCATTTATTTGGCCTACTTCAGGGCTATACATATATAATAATAATATACAAGAAAAATATACAGGTAGTGGAATTTTACATGATTTATCATTACATATGAAAACTAACAATATTCGAATTATAATTTGCTATACAATAGGCCAGAGATAACAGTAACAACTAATTTCCTATAATTATGGTTATGTTAGGCAACATGTGTTAAATTGATGTCATTTTGTAGGTGGCCCACGGACAGGTTCAGCGGTGTCTATTAGCCATTGCCAACTGTATGTTCTTTGAGTACTGTTTCACTTTTTTATTTATTATTTTACCATACTTTAGTTTTGTATATTTATATTGATTATTATCAATATTTTTAATTTTATATGAAGATTCTTGGTTTCTGAGGTAGCTGAAAAGTTTTATTTAGTTGTAGTTATTGCCAAACTTCTACAATATTAGTGTACAGTGTGCAAAGAAACATTCAATATTGAAACATTCAATATAAGTAAAGAAAAACAAAAAAAATAATAATTATGTGGCCAAATTCAACATTAATATTGTTGTAAATTATAGACTGCAATTAAGAAAATATATTACACACAGACAGTATAAATAATATACAGATTGTATATAAAATATACAAAATAGTCTATATTGATTTATATCATGGATTAAATTACATTATTTGTTGTAATTGTAATGTTTTCATGTCATTTGTACGTTCATTTATTCTCTTTTTGAGAAATTGGGCTGCCTATCCTATGTAAATTGTATTGCAATCACCACATGAAACCTGGTAGATGACATTTTTGTGATTCACTGGTTCAAGTTTTGTTATAGTGTTTTTGAAAATTGATTTCTTCAAGTTATTTTGATTTTCAAAGGCTATCTTAATTTAATTAGACTGTTGGTGATATAGATACCTTATTAATTCACAGTAAATAAACAGAGGTTGTCTGGTATCAAATCTATATTTCTTCTAAAGATCTTTTCGATCGCGTAGCGATCATCGTCAGAGCTTGAGCGCTGGGCGGAAAACGAAGTTCTGCCTACCAGAACTTCGTTTTCCGCCCAGCAGCTGCAAGCTCTGACGATGATCGCTACGCGATCGAAAAGATCTTTAGAAGAAATATAGATTTGATACCAGACAACCTCTGTTTATTTACTGTCTATCTTAATTTCTTTTCATTTTTCAGTGAACGTCCAATATTTTCTGATTGTGCTTGGATATAGGCTATTGTTTTGTATGTTTTGTCATTCTTTTCTTCCCTAGAATTAATAGCAGCTTTGGTTGTGGTCCTCTTGTTATGTACAATATTATTTATTAATTCTCTGGGAAATGACTTCTTGATGATATTTTTGATAATTTTTAAATTCTTAGCATGAAATTTCTTCTACATACGTTGGTGGCTCTGAATTTTAAAGCTAGAGCTGTATTAATATTTGATGAAGTGGATGGTGTGATTTTAATTTAAGATAAACATCAGGTTTGATGGGTTTTCTGTACCAGTCAGTTTTCAGAGTTCCATCAACATTTCTAATAACTAACTTGTTTATAAATGGTAGTTTTTGTTTACTTCATTTTCCAGAGAGAAGGTCAGTCTTTCATAGTGGGAGTTGAATAAACTCAGAATGTAGTCTTTTTTGTCATTAGGAACTGCTAATATTAGGTCATTGACGTATTTAAATATGAAAGGGATATTGAAATCAATGTTAGGATTTCATCTAACATTTAGTTCATAATGAAATCGGCAATTAGGGGAGCACAGGGTGACTCCATATCTATCCCATCATCTATGCTGTAAAACTATGTTAAATAAAGTAACCCTCTTTGACACTAAGTTTGAACATCTTCGTCAATTTTTCCTTAATAAAAGTTCCAATAATTACTTTAAGTCTGGATCTTCCTATACTGCGCACCAACTTTGATCCACGTCCTAATTGGTGCGCTTCAGCACCGTGAAGCCACCAATGAAGGTCGCGCTTGCTTGTTGTTGACGATTGACATCCATAATAACAAGTGTTACAAAAAATTGAAGTACCACTTAATTGGAACCCGTGGTAATATGTATAAAGATGAAACATAGGCTGTCTGCTAATAAGTTTTTCTTAATAAAAGTTCCAATAATTACTTTTTATAGACAGCCACAAATACGTTTATTAAAACATAAAAGATTTTTACATTACAATAGTATCTTGAAACAAGAAACAGCGTGGCAACGTTGTAATCCACCAATTTTAGCAATAGATCCAAACTGGAGTTCAAGGCTAGTTCTCGAATCATTGTATATTAAAATCAATTCTTCTATGAATTCTAATTTGGAATGTTACTGTTTTGCCAAAAGTTATGATTCCATACTATTCAGTAGATGTAACAAACGGCAAGATAAAATCTCTGATTTTGATACAGTAAAGACATTAATTTCAATAATCAAGGTAATTTAAATGAAGTAATTCAAGGTAGTATATGTCACTCTATGTCACATATCCAAGTTCCTCCCTCACAACATATAAACCCTATTACTATCTCTTCTTGCACCCATTTCCTCGGAACTCGAACTGCTAGGCTTTCTGAGAAAGCTGTCCACAGCCTTCCCCCCTTCCCCCACCCCTCCCATCTATCCTTACCCCTCCTAGAATTCAGCAAACCTAGGAACATTCTTGTCAGTACTCTCTCCGTAGTAGGAGCGTTCACAGTCGTTATTACTAACGCTCATTTGTATATCGTGTGTATTTTTCTTTGCCTACAACTTTCATGTGAGTATGGTTTTTCTATATCTGGCCACTTGCCTTCTTTCTCGTAATTAATAATTTATTAATGTAATTTAGAAGTAAGACGTCTAAAGAGTTTTATCTTAATTTCTAGACTAAAACAATTTGTATTTTGCTTTAACAGTCATAATTTGTTGTTTGAATTTTATATATATTTTATTTCAACATGTTCTCATAAATTATTGTCAATTTCTAATGTTTATTGAATTAAATTTATTTTATAAAATGTATTCGTTTCAAATTCGTTTTTTCAATTTTCGTTAATTTAGACCACATATATCTAAACTTACGTGCTATTTTTTAAGTTTGAAAATGTTAATGGGTTATGTCGAGATTTCTAATTGTGAGTAATAATTTTTAGAAAATGTTTTTTCGACATCATATCACCTATCAAGGTTAATTTTATCATGATATTTCAACCAATGCTTTGTAAAGTATGTATTCAGCAAACATTTTACATTTATTGTGAATTTGTTATAATAATAACCACACTTTTTGTATCTTAATATAAGCTGTTCTAATTTTTATTAATTTTTAATTTTATTCACATTAATTAATTTTCATTTTAGTTGACATATTGTTTTATGGCCTGATGATGGGGGCACAACTCGATCTCTGAAACGTTGCGACGCTGTTTCTTGTTTCAAGATACCATTGTTATGTAAAAATCATTTATGTTTTAATAAATGTATTTGTGACTGTCTATAAAAAGTAATTATTGGAACTTTAATTAAGAAAAAAGTACTAGCAGACAGCCTATTCTTACCTATACCTAGACAGCATCTTCGCCAATTCTTCAAGATTTAGTTTGCATACTGGTTTCATGTTCTTCTGTCTCGTCATGATGGTGTCAGATGGTAGTTTTATTGATATGTTGAATGTTGGTGAAGACGGTGCTGGCATCTAGAGAGATTATTTCATACCCATTAGGTATAGATATATCTTTGATCTTGTTGACAAATGCAAAAGAGTCTTTGATGTCGTATTTGTTGTCTGTTAAAATAGCTGACTAAAGTATGTTTGTGAGCAATTTACTAGTTTGATATAGTGGACTATTGCTTACGAAAGGTTTAAGAGGGTTGTCAGGTTTATGGTTATTAACTTATCTATATAGTCAGGGGGGGTGAATGTTATATGTCGTACATTTAGTTTTGACAGTAGCATCAATTTTTTTCTGTCTGAAAAGGTTTAGAAAGCGATTATTGTTAACATATTGTAGTCTTTCAATTTATATATTGGTAGGGTTCTTCATTTGTATTTATTGTTGTCTGACAGTAATTGTTCCATTTTCTTATTGTCGCCTGACTGATACATTGCCACAGTGCTCTTAGTTTTATGATTTTTCAATGTAACGATGTCTTGGCTTTCTTGTCGGAAGTTTTGAGTTTTAGTGACAAGTTTATTTATTATTTTGTTTTTGGGTTCATGTATAAATTCACTTTTGTTAAGAAAGTTAGTAGGATGTTGTTACATTTAGCTCCAATCATTGCTTGATTTTCTTTGCTGTAACATGATATTATTCTAGCCAAACAGTGCGCACTCAGGGCAGCTTTCGTGTTCCATTCGACCGCTAGGGCGCACCAGTACAAAGAAGCGCATGTTCCATTGGCACAATGACACGGAACTAGGGCGCACTAAACTGCACTAACGGTCGCGTCAGTGCAGTCCAGTACACCGGGTCATTGTGAGGTTAGGTACGGAAGTTATCCATACTGATTTGGATTCGTGGTGAAATTGTGAAAGCAATTGCGGATCTTCTGTCACGCAGGGATACTTCGAATGATGGAGTATATTGTAGTTTGCTAGAAATGTCTTAAAATATTTTTTGTAACTTCACCGAAGTTCGGAAAATCAGTTTGTATTTTCCTAAAACGTAACCTTAAATAACTTCATGTTAACAAATCCAGTACTATTTAGAAACCAAAGTGCAGATAGCCTAAATTACGAAACGCTAATACAGTGAAAATAAAAATAGTGACCCTTACAAAATCATTCAAATATATGTGCTAAGAAATGTTTCTCGCACGCCCATACATATATAAGCGGAAACGCTCATGTTAATATTTTTATAGTTTTCAATAAGCAAACAATTCTGCAGAAGCCCTTCGGTTCAAAATCTTGTGTACTATTTCGATCACTGGCAAATCTCGAAAAATGAAATTTGAAGACATACGTATTTGAAGATTTCGTGGTTTTTAAATGAAGAAATCACACGTTAATATTTTATGAATTAAGAAGTAAGAATTACCAAAAGACTTCATAAAAATTATAACAACGATCATAATTCAAAATGATTATTTTTCGCGTTCCATCAGAGTGACAGATCAAGAACAGCTATCTATTATCTCACTGCGTAGCGTACACGCACTGACCCAGTTCCGGAATCCGTTTCATTCGTGACTGCCCTTAACGCGTGTGGGCAGCACTGTTTCGGAGCGATGACGTTTTCGCCCTGCACTAGGGTGGGTTTTAGTGCAACGAATGGAAAACGCTATAAGATGGGCTCTTGCCTGAATCTGGTGCAAAAGGGTAGAGTGACAGAATTCATTTATGCCTCTGTCACGCGTGCACACGTGCGCCCTCTGGGACACTCCCCACCAGCCACCGCCCTCCTCGCTGGACCCAATCCGTCGCCTCGCCTCGCAGCCCCGAGGGCCAATTTATAAGCTTGAGGGATTGTATACCGAAAGTGCTGTTAACCGTGAGTATTGACTCATCGCCAGCTGCAATTTATCCTCTGGGCCGCTCTGCCCGTCCCCCCGCTGGCAGGGTGGGGGGGGGGAGGGGCGCCGGCTGCGCTTAATGTCGCAGTTAGGAGCGCAACTCGCGCGCGCCCGTCGCCCATTAGTCAGCACGCGAGGGACAGCGGGTCGGAGGTTAAGCGCAGCCCCGCCCTCTTTGCTCTCTCCGCACCCACCCGTCACCCTCCGCAGTCGCTGTCAGGAAGAGAATTCTAGCGGCCGGCTACTCTGATCGGTAGTTTTCCGTGGTTTCTCCGATCAACACCAGGCGAATGCCGGAGCAGTACCCTACCAAACGAGCCACGGACAGCGCGATCTTTCCTTCCTCTTCCTTGTCAATTTCTCTCCCCTACACACACACTTACACTAACGTACACTACACTACCACATATTCCGGGAAACCGGTCGGGAGCTTTGAGCTTGTCCCGGCTCGGACGGTGCCCCGCTGGTGGGAGAGTCCTGGTTAGGGGGAAACCCCACTAGCCGACGGTAGGTCGGCGCCGGATCGCGGCATCCAGTGGGGGAAGATCATCACCATCTTCCGAGAAGAAACATGTACTGCACTTACGGGACTAATAACCAAAGCAGTTAACGCGCCCGGAAACACGAAAAAATCAATCAATCAATCAATCGATTTACCCTCCGGTCGCACCATTCTCTCACACTCTCATTCCTTCTCCATACCTCTTCTCACCGTCTGCCACTTCCCCTCCATTCACCGGCACTCCGATCCCCACCCGTTCACCCCGCCTCTCCGATCCCCGCCATTCAGCTTCACTAGCCTTCATCTCTTTTCCTGACATTTCATATCTTCGCATCTCTAAATCTCTTTCCCTATCTAATGTTCATTATTCTCTTTCCCATTCCTTCAAATTCTTTAGTTTAACGGCCTCGGCCCTTGGCTTCCTAAGAAAGTCGCAACATTTTTACTTCGAACAGCAAATCTGACATATTTCTGGTAAAAAATAGTTTTGTAGGTTTGCTAAAAGGTTCTTTGATGATTTCATGCTGCCTGTAAATGTCTCACTGCTTAAAGATTCACTCAATCACTGCGACGGAATTTCAACTATTTTTAAAACTATACAAGTGAATATAACATGAACGAAATCTCTTAACACTTAAATGGAAGTCCTATTTTTCAATTAACCGGAATAGTCATTTACAGTATTGCTATATCCTGTTAGCTCTCCATCATTTTCTTTAAGTTCTCTTGAAATCAATTTTCATTAGTTCGAGGGTGGGTCAAGTATGAACGAGACCTTTATAATCAACGTTGTATCTTTCTGTCGTCAATTACGTGTTCTAAGACCCCAGTTTGTACTAGTGTGTATTCTCAGTTAACGTTGGATTTATGGTTCTGGTGCCCATATTGTTGTATTTTTAACAATGAGTGAACAAGGGGTACACATATAAGTTGCATAACGCGGTTTTTTTGTTTTTTGGCAAATGAAAGTAGGAAACCATCAGAATAATGCAGAAGGGACTCATTTCTTAGATATTGAAACATGCCCCTAACTGCTACAATTATTGGGCGATTCGTCGTAACCCGTTTCCAAATTTTTAATAACATGGGCGCCAGGAAAAAGGTTACGATAATAGTTTGACTATTATTACTCTGATTTAAAAACTGAATATTATCCCGCTGGCTGGGTCGATGGGTCACGTCAGAAATAATCGCTATTATCTATTAATAGCCGATTACCCGATCTGCCATCTATACAGACTTGCGAGGAATGTGAAAACAGATTATTTGATCTAGCTACTTATTAGCTTGAATTGGCCAATGAAAATCATTTATATTTCTTTCAAGAGAAACGTAATGTTTATTTCCTATCAAATGCAGCAAATTAAAATGTAAACAATTTACATTGAGAAACTTTCTTAGTCATGACCTGGTTCGAACCTTATACGGCGATTCTGGTCTTCCCGTGGTCTTGATTGATGCTACCTCGAAGAAACGCCTTCCCTTCTTTTTTGAGGCTCCGAAGTCCCGAAGTCCAATTACCACGAATCTACTTCTCTTCTTTAAAAACGAACACCGCCGATTCACCGCTTCGCACCACTCAAATATTTGTTCCAGCTCCACTATATTATGTCTGATGCCCGTTCTGACCGTATAAATATCCAGTGCTTTTATGATTACACAGCAAAACAAATCTCTCAGTTCTAGCTTCCATTTATAGGAAGAAAATATGCAAAGTCCAGTATCGTTTGCGAACCGCATACATTTATAAGTTCAAGAATGATTGAAATTCACTCGCGAAAAAACTCGAAGGCTTATTTTGATGCACAGAAAAATATTCAGAACTCGACACGTTCCCCAAATCTTAAAAGTATCACACGTTCACTTCTGGTTCTGCCACGAAAATATTCAGAGTCCGAATATGTCCCTCAAGTCCGATTCTTGCTCTACCACACAAAATATTTCAAAGTCGGAACACGTATTGTAGACTCCCGAAATTTTTACAAGTCCTAACATGCACAAATTAATCTATTCGCGGGCGAACTGCTCAACGTCACGACATGCGACCGAATGAATTTTATCTTCCCTTTTCAAACCCACAATGCCTCGCCTTTCTTTTATTTCGACAAAATGCCGAAACTTCCGTTTTAATAATCAGTCGACGCTTCTTCAACCAATCCACAAATCTCTTATATTTCCTCCTACTCACGCCGTCACCTCCACGGTCAGATGAATGTTTGTTTATCCTGACAACAACCACGACGTCGTTACTAAGGCGCCATATTGCCTATTATTTGCCCTAGCCATTTCGCCCATTTACGACAAATATTCTGTAATAAAACATGTCCCCATATTGGTATGTCACAATATATTCACACACGTTGATGAAACGTGGGTGCACCACTAAATGTCTGAAACGGAGGTCTAGTATGGAGTAGTGATCGAAACATGAATCAGTGCCTTTCAATATAAAGACTCGTTTGTCTGCCGGTAAAGTCATGACTGTCTTCTGGGATACCAGAAGTTGACGCCAAGCTTGTGGAGCTTTCATTACCCGCTCTTAGAATTTTTTTGTTCTAGTAGATTATACAGCTTCTCTACTCCTAAATCGGCTTTGAAGCGATCCTGTGACAGTTCGTTTTCCAGTTACTCAAGAAATTTGTTCTTGTTCAGATATTCTATTTTCGCCCTTTTTCGCGCGGTAACTTCGTCTGTTGAACTAAAGGATTGTTTGCACTAGTCTGCGGTCAGTCTCGAATTCAAGAATTTTAACAACCTGTACGTCTTTTACAAGCTTTATTTGATCTATTAGTATGAGGTTAATTCCGTTGCGGGTGTTTTCCCATCAGGGGACTGCTACGCCCATCTGTCCCGTGAATTCGTCTTGAATAATGTGTTGGCTATTTTCATTTTTTGCTCTTGTACGATCTGTATCAGCATTTCTCCTCTTCCGTTGCGTACTCCAAGACCATAAGATCTAAATGTTTCTTCTTCGCATCCTCTTCCATAAGGAAGAGGAAATTTGTTGGTGAAAAAGTAAATCTTGAGAATCTTTTTGTAATGAATCAGACAGACCTACTAAGTCCCGCTTTCTAATCACGTCATGTAAAAGAGATAATGAAACTATGAAGAGTGTCAGCCCGATCAAACTTGCCAGGGAAATCGAAAAGTTTGGCAAATTTCAGTCGGTGGTTCGTCAAAGCAACGGCACAATCCTTTTCGAATGTCGCTCTGACGAACAGATCAGCAAAATCGCTGACCTAAAAGAAATAGCCGGCCTCCAGGTGCATGTGTCCGCCCACCCGACCTTAAACTTCTGCAAAGGTGTGGTAAATCACGAAGACTTCTCTACCGAATCGGAAGAAAATTTGAAAGCTTTCTTCGAGCCACATGGTGTGTCAGAGATTTACAGGATTCAGCGGAGAGTAAATGGGGTACTCACTCCTACCTCAACTCTGATACTGACTTTCGACCGTCCACCTCTACCAGAAAAGATATATTTTAGTTTCTACAACCTCCGTGTAAGGCAGTATGTTCCAGGCCCTCTGCGCTGCGTTAATTGCCAGAGGTTTGGCCATTCGCAACCTCGCTGCATGAGCGCCGCAGTCTGCGTGCACTGTGAAAGAGAGGACTTTAACTGCTCCGCAGAGGCAAAGTGCGTGAACTGTTGTGAAAAACATCCATCAAATTCTAACCAGTACCCCATTTTCTTAAGAGAAAGAGAGATTCAGAAGACCAGAGTCTGAGTAAGTTTCTTTTCCGAAGGTACGACGCCGTTACCAGACGCGAAACCCCGTGGACATGGCCCGAAGTTTCGCTGACACCGTGGGTCAACAGAAGAAAATAAATTCTGAAACCTAAACGCCTAAAGCTTCCTCTTTACGCGATTCTGCCTGTCAGGTGTCCTTTGATGACATAGGCGGAGATGCTTACCCCAAATCTGTTGTCCAGTCTGAAACAAAAACGGAAACCAAAAGCATAAATATTTTAACAAACACTCAAACGCATCCAGAGAAGCCGAGGACGACAGGCCCTATTGCTAGATCTACATATCTTGACTCAAGGAACCGTGGTCTCCCAATACATGCGACTCTTTCTAGCAGTAGTCAAGATGACTCTGCAGGGAACGAGGAACTCAGCATGAACCAACCCATTACTCTCCAACAGAGAAGGAAAAAGAAGAAAAAGAAACCCGATACATAACCCACCCTAAAACCAAAAAACCTAAGAACTAGAATTCATGGCTCTCCTCTCATGGACCTTAAATGGCTTTCATACCCGTTTGGACTAATTAAAGTAAATAATGTCTATACACAGACCCGTGATTATCTGCCTGCAGGAAACCCATCTCCCTTCTGAGCACTCCCTCTCTCTACGCGGCATTTGTTGCTACAGGCAAGACGTGGACGATGGCCTCCGCGCCCATGCCGGAGTCGCCAATTTTATCACAGACTCTCTGGTATCTAAAGAAATAGACATACGAACCACACGCCAGATATCTTGCGTTCGTGTGAATTTCCAAACTATTTCTGTTACCATCTGCAACATTTATATCCCGCCTGGACAAGTCGTGTCACAGAAAGCACTGGAATATGTGCTCTCTCAGGTGCCTGCACCTTTTCTTATTGTGGGGGACTTCAACGCTCACAACCCCGCCACGTAGAGAAAACTTTAAGCAGATTTAACAGGGTATCATGTTAGTGTCTTTTAGCATTTTATATAAGAAGCTATATTTTGAGCTCTAAATCCTCATAACATCTTCGTGGAATATTGGTGTTGCATAGTCTAAAATTGCGGAGTAGTCCTTTTATCATGCTCGAATTTTCCAGTTCTACTTTTAAACTGGAACCGAGAGTTTCAAGTTTTAAAAAATTCGTATACGAGTTTTATTTGTTTAATTTATTTGTTTGACTCTAATTATTTTAGAAAACTATAGCATCTGCTGACGATGCAAAATAGCTTCCATAAATTGTTTGGGGGAGCAACAGAATGATGGATGGGGTTTCTCGCAACGCGTAGCTACCCACTTCTTAGCTTGCCACAAGAGAAAATGCTGAAAAACAATTATTCGAGAACTATTAGTTTATCTCACCGAGATAAATATTAATGATGGAAGACGTTTGTCAATTTTACCTTGTTGTCAATGTTTCCTTAGAAAAACAAAATATTGTTTCCTGTTCTAATTTGTGTGCCATACAATTTCAGCTCGTCTATCTACGCGCTCAAAACACCCACTACTGCCACTAGTCAAAATTTAATACCTTCAATGCCGCCCAGATATGAATTACCATTGCCTTTAACTGTCGAGGCAATTTTTGTGTAAACGCACGGCTGACAGATACTTCAGCAATTACCCCTCGTGGCGTCATATTAATAGTCGTTGTATTTCTTCGAAATCTCGACAATGGGAGCGCGTTTTTGCGCCGATGCTTCTCGCTGAGGTCGCAATACAAACCCTGCATAATTAAATTGATAGTCGGTAGCATATGTACGTGCATCTTAACTCTTTTTTACTCGAGCGAGTCGAGTCGAGTAACTGCGAAACTGTGTTAGCCCACTCTCTTTTTAAATAATGCTATTCTATCGCGCCTTCATTTCGAAAACTTTTAATTCTCGGGATGTTGACACTCCACAGTGTCTCCCGTATCTGGCGCGATCTTGCGAGCCTCTATGAAAGCCGTTCAACTCTTCAACTGTTTGTCGTTCCAAAGAGTTTCACACGAAAGATGTTTTTGACTTTCCTCTGGAAGCAAACGTGCCGTATTTGTAAAAAATATAGTCCGACGCGGGACGTTTAAAATACATGCGCTTTGCTGTTAATTAGCGACAAGGAATTGTTATAATGATGGGTTTCGAAGTACGGCGCCAAATTTGAATTACCTTTGGCCGACGATGTGCCAATAGAATCTTTCTGGATATCTGTTCTCTGACATTCTTAATAATTTATTCCAATATTTTATCGTTCTTTGAATTATCAGTCTTCTTCAAGTTTTCTTCCTGTTTCCATTCTTAGGATGTAACCTGGAGTAGATTTTGGAAGTCCTAATAAAATTTTAAAGAAGCCCGCTTGTAACGTATCCGAAGTATCTTTATGTCGTTGTCACGATATTGCTAATGCGTTTCAAAGAGTAGAACTCCCCGTTAATTAGTTTCAATGTCGATTCCCAACTGGTAACTTCATCTGACATCTGGATCTGCCAGGCGGAGCTCACAGCTTGTCTTGCTTTGCTCAGGAAGTTATCTGCGGCTTTGCCAAATATTCCAGAGCTTGTGAATGGAATTCCTAAGTACGTATAGGTTGAGACAAATTCAGTCAGTTTGTTATTACATTTGATACTATGGGTTCTTTAGGAGCATCCTCTGCAGAATTCGAGAATCTTTGTATTATTCATATTAACTTCCTACTTCCAGAGAATATATTTGGCAGTGTTCGTCTAAGGTATTTAACTTTTTTTGTAGATCTATAAAATTGTTTAATAGTTTAGCCGATCATCTGCAAATGAAATAATCTCCATTTTACTGTCTACATTGTTGTGACTTCTCATCTTAAAATATTGTAAAATATCATGAATCAGTAGGAAAAATGAAGGTGGGCTAATTACATCACTCTGGAGCACTCCCTGGGCCACTTCTACACCATCTGTTTCTGGCCATTGACTAGTATATTGATACTAGTCATATACTTATACTTGATGTACTCGTAAATTTGTCAGTACCTGCATGATATTTGCACTTACACCAGCAGTAAATTTTTTCTCCACAGGATAGTACTATGGAGTCAGAAGCCCGTCTGATGTCTACGAAAGCCGCATATAGTCTTACTCCAGGATCTGCCAGGCTCGGTGCAATTTTATCAGTGAGGCAAAAACTATTGTTGTCACACGATCGGTTCGACCACAAATCACACTGCGCTTCAGGCAGAATGTTTTCGTATTCACTTCAGGTATTAAGTCTGTTAGCGAAAATGCTGGTGATAATGTAGGTTTTTTTAATAACTTTTTTTATGTAAGAGCATTATGTTTTACTGGCTCCAGTTATCAGGGATATGCCTGTGTTCATCATTATTCTGGTTATCAACATCACACCATTCATTGGTAGTCCCTTGTAGAATTCGTTACAAATGTCGCCTGGACTTGAAGATTTTTCTTTTAACTCTCTGGATTGCTTTTATTATTTCTATAATCGCCAATGCTTTGTTTAAAAAGCAGCATCAAAAAATAACAAGTTGTCTTCTACCTTCAGCGGAAATAATTTTATAGAATAACCACCACTCTCCGATTCTTATTGGACAATTGACTAATTTTTTCTTTCTCAGTTAGTTTGCAATGTTCCAAAATGACTTGGATGTATGGGTTGATGGTAAGGCTGTGTGTATTTCTTGATAAAAGTTTTGTTTCTTTAAGTTGATTGTGTTAAAATAATATTTTCTGGATGTCAAAGATTTTTTTTATGTTCATCATTTCTAGTTGCAATCTATTTTTTGGGGTTGAAAATCACTATTTTTCGTTTATTGTAGCATAACTTGTTAAACAAGGGTTTACCAATTCTGTTTTTTACATTATTTGTCACTACGTTCTTCAACAAATTTTGCTGCTCAGCTGCTTCTATGATGTTTCGTTTTAATGGGTCGTTAAACGTAATTAAGTCATCATTTTCCGGCCAGATTTTATTGTCGACCACCTTGACGTATTCTTCAAAGAAGTCAGATTCCACACGTTTAGTCAATTAGTTGGAGTCGCTTTTGATACTTTTTCATGGTTGACTGATGTCTAGGTGATTTTTTGTGGATAGGTTATCAGATGTTCCCACACACGGGATGTCCAAATCGTGAATCAGTCGTACATGATCCCAATTGATCTACATCAAATCTAGAACAACATTCTCTTTCACTTTTATAGGCCATCCATCCACGTCCGACATTGTGCGACCATTTAGCACTATAAAGCCCATTACCTCAAATATTTATATTAATTTATGATCTTGTGTATTTTCTTTTTCAGCCATGGTCTCCCTTGAATCAGTTACGTTGGTTCCATTTGTTGTTCCAGATTCAAGCTGATTGAGATGGCCAATCCGTGCGTTGAAATCGCCCCCAATTATTATCGATGAATCATACTTTTCATTTAACGTTGTAAGTGCGTCTGCTAGGAGTTCTAACTCTGTTTTATAAAGCGTATTTCGTAAATCTACATTAAAAATTATCATCTCAAATTCAATAATTTTGATCAATGCAATTGAAAGTAATCCAATTTTTATTAGAACCCATAAATGTAATTGTGTTTACAACGTTTGTGTCTCTAGATGATAGAACTCCCACTTGCCCTATCTAGTGTCTTCTCTTTCATTGCATTACACATGTTGGATCCGATATTAAGGAATGCTACTGGATGAAATATCGCTCATTAACCACGCTTCATTTAGGCATATAATAGTATTATCTACGATGTATTGGTTCAGGTCTGCAGAGGACAAATCAAAAAGTTTTTAATACCATGAACGTTTCAGAATAAGAAACTTATGTTTCTAGGGCCGTGAAAAAAGCTGTTTACATCTACTGTTACCATCGGCATGTTTCAAGTCCCTAACAGCCTTTCGAACAGGTTCTGCTTTTTCTGATATAACAAGCTTATCACTCAAACTTTCAGGTTGTAATTGATATTCACAATGTTTTGAACCACCAACCACTTGTACATCTTTCTCTTCATTGGCATTACTGCACGCGAAAGCATTCTTGTAAGCCTCGTCCAGTTAGCTGTTTAAATTGTTTTCTATCTATCGTCACTTTATTAAAACCCACGATTACATCATGATCCTCATTTTTGGCATCTTCAGCTACCTCTGTTATTTTACGCTGTGCTGCTCTTTTGGTTGGTGTTCTGCCCGTTGTGATGAAATATTTGATGAATTGAATGAAATATTCGAAAACTTGCCACTTTATGCCAGTTACAAAATGTTTCTCAACACTTCTTTCTCTCCATGCCATATGGCGGCTAACGTCTGGACTCGGTTTTCAAATGAAGTGGTCATATGGTTCGTGGCGGAAATTCGTGCTGCGTAGAACGAGCAAAAATCGGTGCACCGAGGAGCTCACCTGGCTCTTTCCACCATGGGAATATCGGGAGTGAAACGACATTATTGTGAACATGCAAAGAGAAGTAGCACCCTGGGATGCTGCTCCCACATATCTGCGATCATTTATTATTTTGGACACGCTCGTTACTTGGCGAAAATTATTAAACGGAAATTTTAAAAAATTAGAAATTCAGAGTAGACTGTTTATAAACAAATGCGTGATCACAGTTATTGAAGAAGACAGTGGCGTGATTGTCTATGATTGTCTAATTGTCAATGATTAATAAATCAGCAACTGAGTAATTCGATTTATATAATAAGGACTAATGATAAATATACCTAAAACCGAGTAATTTGATTTATGTTAGAAACAACACATTAATCTAAAAACAAAAGGAGTTTAATGATTTTATTTCGATAATATAAATACAATCCACATAAAAAGATAGAAATAATAAAAATATAAATCCATAGAAAAAATAAAACATGAAAAATACGTTTCTCCTATCTCTGCAACGGATTGCCCTAGGAGCCTGATTTTTTGTGAATCTACGGCTTTTTCTCTTTCATATGAGCATCGCGATTATCGATTTGGTTTCGAGGCACTTTTCACCGCCTTACTCGGCTATACCCTTATCTGTTTAAATTGCCTTTTAGGAAACTATTATTCATCTACTGTTGTGTAGAAAATGGCAAAAATAGAATCTGGTGTAATTACATGCAGGGTAGTTTCTACCAATAATATACTGCCTTATCATCCACATTCGGGAATAGGGGTCCAAATTAGAGGGTTAAAATCGACAGAAGAGTTTTCACGTAGGAAAACAGTATAGGACGATTTCTTCCTCAAAGGTTGGCATTTGAAGGAGTTTGCGGGGAATATCGAGACAGTATTTTAGTTGCTGTTAATAAGAGATCCACCCAGTGGTGGCTGGAGCCCACTAGAGGCGGTTGCAGATCCATTGTGTCGGGAACGCAATTTCCAAAATTCTCAACAGTAATACATAATAAGCATTTCATGCAAATTTATGAAAACCAAGTATAATGAAAATGTACTTTCAAACATTTTGTTATAGTCGTGTATTCAAACAAATGCAGGTAATACAATTCATGCAATATAAAGAAGAGCTAGGATTTCAAAACAAGTCGATCCCACTTTGCATCAAGCACTTCACAACCAGCACTATTGTTTAGATTCGTTTTACAGTATCATATTTTGTTGTTATTGCTGCTACTCTTGGTGCTGATAATAAAATAAAATAAAGTTACTTTATTTCGAAAATTTTACTATTATTGTATAGTTTGCTATAACAAAATTTCTGTGAATTTTCAGGAATGTTCGCTCTCTTAATGTAATTTCTTTAGCTTGTTCATAACTTTGTTTTTTTTTTAAATGATACATAATAATTATTTTTACAAAATATAAAGTACGTTCTCATAAGATCAGAAGATTTCTAGGTCCAAGTTCACAAACCGCAGCAGCAGGAAGAAATGCAACCATAATGACGATCATCAACAAAACGTAGCACGATCACTTTCGCTGAAGAATTTGCAAGCCTATGGCGCGTTCTATAAATAGTTGCAAATCTGAAATGCTCGGGAAGTGGCAATGCTCGCAATGGTGTCGCAAAGCAAAGCGCGGAGCGGCAAATCGGATCAAACGTCCATAAGCCTGACATTCCATGTGCTTCGTGGCTTGCAACAAGGTACCAGCGAAAACATTCAGCAGGATCTCTTTGATTTCAAAATAATTTGAAGTCTACTACATTACTGGAATTTTCCTTCCCTTTTTGTTGAACCTTGGAATGGCAAATATAAAACACACCCCAAAATATTCTTGCATTTATCCTGATATTTGTAGACAATGAATTATTTTTCTTTCTCATGTTCCGGCACAAAAACAATCGCCGAGCGTCGTCAAAACGCAAGCCATTGGGCGGCGATATCAGCGCCTCTAGTGGTGGTGGAAGGAGAGCTCCCAGCCCCTGCTGACCAAGGAACGCACGATGGGCTAGAATCTTGAAAACCTGGCCAGAAAGGAAGAAACAAAAGTTTCTAGATGGGAATTTTGGACTATCACGTTGGCTACAGTAATGTTAGGACTACTGGATGCCGGTTGTGCGGGTTCATTGTTTCAGTCGTGCAGTGGTGCAGTGGCGGGTTCATTGGTGCAGTGGTATTTCGTTGTATTCGAGGTTAAACTTGATAATTCTTTGTTAGCAATGCGTGGAGTCGGCCAGGCTATAAAATAGTCTGGTTGAATATAAATATTTGTGTTCTGTGTGAGTGAAGCGAATATTTTCAATATGAAAAGCGTGCCAGGAGGTATGCACTAATTAAAAATATGTACTTCATTCCTATATCATTAATTATACATGTTATTTTTGAAAATTTAGTGAATACTGCAAAATTCTCAAGAAAATTGTAAAATGCGCCTAAAAAATGGAGATAAGTTACGAATTCCACGACATTCCGCTGTCTTTTACACTGTGTCCGTAATCTTATATTATTACCTCTGTAAATTAACCTTCAAATCCACCGACTAGTACCGACTCCGGCTTTGAGCGACGTCTTAAGCAACATAAGCAAAATTTCGTTATTAGTATATGTTAAAAAACGACAATAAAATCAATTAATTATCAGCTATATTTGTTCAATTTAAATTACAGTCGATGCCTAGAAGCATTGTAAAGAATATAATAAGCAAAACAGGACGAAAACAACTGGTTCTCCTTCACAGTGGGATAAATAATTTAGAAAAGGACAAAGGTCTCCGTGTCGCAATTACTATAATACAATCTTCAAGATATTGCTGCATTCCGATTTATTATATTAAACTGGATATTTTGGTTATATTTTACGCCGTAGCAACTGAGAGGCACTACTTCATACAATACGTCTGGTACAATATGCCAACAGCAGTCCATAGATTGTTTATCCACAGAGCAAACATTATTTCTTCGGCCATTATTCTACGGCCATCGGTCAACCGTCGGAAGATGCTTAAGAATCAACTAATACGTTGATAAAGCAAGATCACCTGATCTTTTTCTTGATAGTTTTGTAGAGTTTTAGGGCCGTATTTATAACCCTCTGCCAGGGGCCTGCCAGGCCTAGAAGGTGTTCGCTTGTACGATTTATGAACGGCCCCCAGCCAATTCCAGACGCCCCTTGAGCTCTTAGCAAGCCCCCAGATGGCAAGTCCCTACGAGATCTGCTGGCAAACCTTCATAAATACTACTCTAAGGGTCGTATAGGGTCTACCTAAGGGTAGACTGTGGATGACGTATTCAGGAGATTCATAGCAACCACAGATCCCTACGTTTCTAATCAACGCCAATCATCACAAAAGAAACTGTTGTGTGTCGGCAGAAGCTATTGCCCTCTTAGTTCCTGGGGAAGTAGTGTGGATTTCGATTCACATGATGAGGAAACAGTCTTTGAAGATGATGATTCAGTTGAAGAAGCAGAAGAAAAAGAACTTAAGGATGTAAATGAAAAAGAAGAAAACGACAACCTTTAATTATAATTACAAACAATTTATTAAATTAATAATTGTAATTGAAATGAATTTATTTTTTGTAATTTATACCATCTTGAATCTTCTATTTAGTCCTTTTTTCGAGCTACCCATTTTTTCAGAAATTTTTAACCATTCACTACAATCCTAACTATTGAATTTTATGTTAATAAAAAGTCATTTATCAATTTTTCCTTATTTAATATTAGCAATCTGGTTAATATCCCCCAAAATTACTTTTGTCAATATTTGCCTGCCATCTTGGATCCGACATTTCGTTTTTTTAACTTTTTGATATCATATCCTTAATCATCAACGTCGATAAGCTTTACATACTAACTTTGGTACGAATTGAACAACTCTTTATATGATGGCCAAATTTTTGGGATTGTAGGCCACCGTGGAGCGCCGCGTGGTGTGGCGTCGCGCCGCGCCGGGGGCGGCGACGGGGCATCGACGCTCTGCGCGCACTCCTTCGCGACGATCTGCTCCGCCTCGCCCCCGCGCCCCCACCCGCGACGCCGCCAGGGCGGGGCGCCCTCATTTATAATCCGGAAGTCCATTAGAGGGCGTTCATGTATCACGGTGATGCCCCCGCCCCGCCTGCCCCGCCCACGCCGACATTGCCGCTCCGGCTCCTGGCGCCGCCCCGCCCCGCCCCGCTCCGCCATACCTCGTCCTTCCCCGCCCCGCTCAGCCCTGTCCCGCCCCGTTCCATCCTGTCCCGCCCTGTCCTGCCCTGCCCCGCGCTCTCCTCCTCTCCCTGCCCTGCCCTGCCCTGCCCTGCTCTGCCCCGCCACGCCCCTTCCTGCTCTGCCCCGCCCCACCCTGCCCTGTCCTGCCCCTCCCGCCCTTCCTCGGCCCGCCCTGCCCTGCCCTTCCCGCCCACGCCGCCCCCCCCAGGCGCTGGGCTCGGAACCCTTAGGTCACTAGTCCCACGCGATATGGGGCCTCACCTCTCGTTTGTTTGCTCACTCTCACCTGTTCGCCCTTGGGGTGGCTCACAGGCAGCATGCTAGCTCACCTTGGTTCAATCTCTCGTTCCATTCTCGGCCTGGGCAAGTACAGAGGTATAGCTTTCATTGTCTCATATGTATAGCTGTGCAATGAAAAAGAGCGTAGGCAGGCCATATATAGTGATGGGAGTCGAACTCGTCAAACGTTTCCTTACCCCAAGAATTGTATAATGAATAAAATAAGCAGGGCTCACACCTGCTACCCGCTAGCTGTCAAAAGCCGGATTAATCCAACCCAAAAATGCCGTACTACTATAAAACTGTTCAAGTAGTGTAGCCTAAGTGGCCGCCTTCGCTGTGTTATTGGATGATTCGTCGTACTGTGACACTTGCAATTAACAAATGTCCCCGAGGACCTGAGTTCAACTCTCGTTTCAGATGGTATGGGTTCTTCAAGACCTCATGAACATTGTTCACAGTTTTACATTTATTTTAATATCACTTACTATCTCACTCAACCATTGACGTGACATTAACTCGACGTCATGGATGTGACGATTATAAGACGAACTGTTGCGTTATTTAACAGAATGTTTCAAATATTTATTCATGCATAATTTGGGACCGTACAAAGTTACAATATAACCTAGTTGCACTTTTGACTAGGCTAAGCAATGCAAGCTCTGTGACGAATATGTAAGTAGTCACTCATTTGAGTAGGGGTAGAAGCTTGAGAGAAGAGCAAGAGGGCATTTGGATAATGGAAGGAGTCACGAGTGCGTCTAGAGGTGTCCGAGAGAAGGTGCTGCTTGGAACCGGGAAACGGCCGAGAACATTCTGGTCTTCTCCAACCAGCGCTCTAGCATCGTCACCGATAAGTAGACGTGTTCACTTTCGCTTTATGCCGGTGTTTTGTGTGTGTGTGTGTGAAAATAATGAGAACGGATCATGTCAGTTGACTTTGGAATACTGAAGGATTGTTCGACAGCGAGATTATTCCACAATAGCCTCTGAGTGAGGGCGTGTAGTACGATGACATTATTGGTGCTACCACAACCGGTAAAGTGAATGTAGGAAGAGTAGACCACAGACAAACAATTTTATTCTGACTGATTAAGCTTTAGCAATTGTCAGTCTGCCTCTCTCTTAGAATGTGGGAGAAAGTGGTTAGGAAGCTTCGTCTCAGTTGTTTTCAGTGTAAATGAGAGTTTTTCGTTGTTGCATGTTGAATAGTGGGCGTAAATGTTTGTTAAATTATTTGTCTTTACTTCTCAGATGTATGAAAGGTATTGCTGCAAGTCAGAGCCTTTTGTTAATAATTATCAAGCTTCCACTATATTGTGAAACAAATTTTGGGGTTTTATATCACTTGTATTTACAATAAGTGTGGTGATCAGTAACTGAAATCACATGTTAATAATTATCAAGCTTCCATTTCATTGTGAAACCAATTTTGGATCTAGATGGACGAATTCTTCAGCTGTTCGGAGGAGAATCCTAATGACTTGCTACTCTCATTGGTTCTTCTTATTGGTTACTTTGTTCAACGCCAAGCGAATACTGAAGTAGTACACTAACAAACGTACTACGGACAATGGGCTCCTTTTTTATACAGACAGTGGACAATGTTTCCTGACATTTCCTTGTCTCATCTTCCCCTCTTAAACACACACACACACACACACACACACACTTAAATGTACTACACCACCACACATGTATCAAGACTGGAACGGATTGAAGATACCCGGATGAGAAAAAATCGAAAACCACGGGTAGTTTGGCGCTAGATCTTACCATGAAGCCTCGGAAGAACATCATTAGCTGCCATGATAAAAATATGCAATACATTTATTTAGCTATTGTTACGCGTGATTCATGAAATAATAAATCATCGACGCGACAGAATTTGACATGTTGCTACAGAGTGAAAAAAAAAACATGATCGGGACTTGGAGCAGTATGACCTCCCAGAGAGAGCGGTGACAAATGCCGCCTCCCTGGCAAGGCATTGGGGATGCCATGCGAGGCCCGGTGGGGGGGCCTTTAAAAGCTTTCCTTCCCTCCCGCCCCAACCCCCTCTCTCTCTCTCCCTCCCCCGGTCGTCGTCGAGAGCACCGCTCTTATTACGTTCGCATCTGCCCTCACCCGGCCTCAATCCTCACTCTCTCTCCTCCCATGTTCTCCATTTTTGAAAAGTTCTTCCCAGTCCTTTTTTCTTTCCAGACCTCACACGTCCTCATCAGTTCTCACCATTTCAGTCCACCTCTCACTACATTTCACTCATTTTTACCAAATCAAACTCTTTAGGACCAGTCTTCATTACCAAGATTTCACCAGTCATCACCAATCCTTAATAGTTCTCGCCAGCCCTGACTCGATCTCACCCACCTCCACCAGCTCTTAACCGTTCTTCCCAACCCTCTAGCGTTGTCATCCGGCCTTCGTATTCATACCTGCCTTCACGTGTTCTTACCAGTTGACTGTGTGTCTCACCAGTCCTCACCACTTCTTCCTCTTGGCTGATTGGTTGGTTAGTGATTCCGGGCGCATCATAAGCTTTGGTCATTAGCCCCGTAAGTGTAGTGCATGCTTTTTCCTCGGGAAATCTATTCCCTCCTCTGGATAGCGAGATCCAGCGCCGACCTACCGTCGGCTAGTGAAGTTTCCCCGTAACCAGGACTCTCCCACCAGTGGGGCACCACCACACCCGCGACAAGCTCTCAGCACCACCCAACCCGGAATATTTGGTAGTGTAATACATGTTATTGTAAGTGTGTGTGTAAGGGTAGAAGATAGGACAAGGAAGAGGAAAGACAGATCGCGCGCGGTCCGTGGCCCGTTTGGTAAAGTACTGCTCCGGCATTCGCCTGATGTTGATCGAAAAAAACACGGAAAACTTACGATCAGAGCAGCCGGCCGCTAGACATCCCCACCAGACAGCGACTGAATTCGACGTAGCTGAAAAGTTAGTGTCGAAAATTCTGCCGCCGTCAGGACCTCCCTGTCAGAGGCGCTGCAGCGACATCAGTTGATACACTGAGGTACCGCTCCCGGTTCCAGTTTTTTCTGTTTTCAGCAGTCCTCACCTCTAACCCGATCTCCACTCGTTCCACTTCGTCCTCGCCTGCCCGCCGACTCCTCCCGCGCGGCCTCGTCCTTCGCAGCCGCAGGCGATTTGGGGCGGCGCCTTCTCGGGCGACGACGCCCAGCATTTGTTCCGGGCGACGGTAGACGCCTCCGATGCGATTTCTTCGTCGTTTCCTTCTGTTGTTTGCGGCAGCGATTCTTAACCGATTGGTGAAACAATAAAGCGCAAATAAATAGTCCGCTTCAGAGACACCGTTGAGAGCCTCTCCCGACTTAGTCGATACACGATGCGAGAGAGAGAGAGAGAGAGAAACCCTGGGACGTAGGCAAACGTAACGCGTATGCTGTGGAGATAAATGGAGCAAACGAAAAAGCATTTTGAGATGTACACTTTTTGCTAGCACATTCGATTCACAAGTAATTGGTAATCTACATTTTAACGCGTCAAGCGCGAAACATGTTTTCCGTGTGCAGAACTACCTTTTCATTCTAATGGTGTGCAAAACATTTCGAAGCATGTGCAAAACATCTCAATATATCACGCAACGTAACATGTGCAGGAGGCGATTTGTGCACTTGATGCTAAGTTACTACAGTAAAATCTTTTGTTCGTAAAAACACTTTATTTTAAAATAAATAAAATTATTTTCTGAATTTGGTAAATTGTGTAAGTCTGAAATATTATCCACGTTTTTCTACGATTGTAATATTAATAATAGAATTTTTTTTTCTTTCAATCATATTTGTTCTCTACAAGTACTTTTTAATTGATGTCATGTACAGCCCATTGCACAAAATATGGCTGATGCTCTATGCGGCCAAATCTAGCTTTTCCACAGCATGTACACCAATGATTGGACACTTGACCAATCCTAGAGTCTGGGCCAAGCGGATCTTCTCATTGGCTTTCGCTCCATGTTTCAGACACTTCCCCCTCACGAATATTTTCCTTCTCGTTATCTCAAAGGGGCGGGGCAATTTCTGTGGTGTGATTGACGTCAGTGGCGCTCCCTCGCTACCGGGGTGAGAGGGAGTTGGGGAAGGAGATTGCCGTGAGCGAAACGGATTGGTAACCGCGGTTGCGAGAACCGCGCCAATTGCACTGGACGCTGGTGCTATCAGCCCCGTGGTCGCTGACGAACCACACAGCAGCGGGTCTCGGGAAGGAGCTGTGGCATTTTTATCCAATTCTTTACCGTAAAAATTTATTTAATTTATGGTATCGATTATTTTGAGGAATTTTACGTCAGAATAAACTAATAGTAGGAATAATATTTCTTTCTTACAGAATATTTTAAAATATTAATTGTGGTAAAGCAAGAAACACCAATTATTGCATTTAGAGGAAAAGCACATCAATACAAAACATTTACCCTCGCCGCCACGAGAAATGAGTATCGGTTGAATTCTGAAGTCCCAGTCGTTCTGCATGATCGGAGAGAGTTACTGTCAAATGAAGGAACGTTATTCATGAAACTAGATTCATTTTGATACATTATGAGACATATAGATAAATTAGAGACTATCCCTAGATATTTCATATTTTTCCTAATCGTGGGTTCTACCGAATGTGGTGTGGTAATATTTTATTTTAGCACTGCGACATTTCTGCGTAACTATATTTCTGAGCATTTTGTTATGTTTTTATGTAGTTCGCATTTAGTTTTCCGAAAAATAGCATACATTGCTTTTCGATCTTTCAGTAACTTACGAATTTCATCAGTGCTATGGAAGTGTCAATCCATCTACATCAAATGTTTGTTTATCGAATTTTGAAAAATCGCGATATTTGATTAAGTTAGGTGAGTATTTTAGACACTTCAGATTGTAAACAAGATAAATTAGATAATGTTTTTTAATCCCGGGAAATAGAAATTGACCGTGATTTCGAACTTTGTTTTTTTTAGACACTATAAAACGATCGATCCAAGTTTCCGTGCTCTTTTAGTGGTGTGTAGATGCTAGAGGTAAAATTTTGAGGCACTTGCTGCGAAAAAAGGGCGTAAACTGCTCTGCAGAAGCAGAGGCTTTTAATAAGTTATGATTAAAGTCACCCATTACAATACCATGTTCATAAGAATTGATCACAGGTGCAAAGGTTTCGTCCAACATATCTATACTGCCTGACTTAGGAGGTAAATATATGACAGCCGAGAGACATTTTTTCCCCTAAAAGTCCGACTTCAATAAAAAGATATTCACTATGTTGGCAATCCGTATTTGTTGAAGAGAGAACAAGCTTATGCCTAAGATCGTCGCGAATATATCGACACCTCCCCCATGTGCTGGCCTTCCAATCAGCTCTCATTAAGCGGTAACCTGGAATTGTTACTAGCGCGTAATTGAGATATATTTTCAATTTGGTTTCGCTTAAGAGAAGCGCATGAAAACGGTGTTTAGATATTATTTCTGTTACTTCTTTCAAATGGCAGGGCAGATACTGGGCATTGAAGTTTTCAACATACAGAGAGAGGTAGCGAGGATTAGGCTCATTTCTGGCGTCAAGCGCTTGTACCGTCGGGGAAAGATTTCGGTCACCCACAGATAAAAGATTTACAGGATGTGAGGGAAAGAAAGCAGGTAGCATTTACTGAGTGCAGAAGGAAAGTACGCAGAAGAAGAAAGGAAGGAAAAAATCCGAAAGTGGTTGTGGAAGAGGGGGGTAGAGTGGAGAGGTGGATGGGAGGAGGCGCTCCTACGCTAAGCTTGAACTGCCTCCAGCTAGTCCCTAGTTTGCACCCGGGCACGACTGTTACCGTGTGTAATGACGATGGCGCCGTATTCTGTTCACACGTTCTTGAGGCCAAAGCGATCAATAGCAGCTTGCAGCAAAACCAGGCGCGATTTCGTGAGGTCCTCACGAATCGTGATTCCAGGATTCTTCAACAGCCGTTTCGAGCGAAACTTTTCAATCAGTTTCCAGTAACTAATAAATTTAACAATGATGGGCCTGTTTTTCCAACCGACCTATCCGGTACCTCCTATCGATATCTTGTGAGGTTAAGGTTACACTTATCGTTTTCGTAAAATCCTCGATGTCCAGCGTGTTGGTGTCTTCGTTTTCATTTTCTTTCACACCGAATATCCGCAAGCAATTTCGACGTGCGTACATCTGGAGCTGGTTTGTCTTTTCTTCTGATATTTTAGGTTTGAAATCTCAGATCATGTTCAGCCAATTTGTTCTCTAAACCTTCCACAAAATTAGCATTGAAATTCATCTAGTTTTCCAAATGCTTTGTTACAAGTTCATTAAACACAGATGCCAAAGAGCATAAGAAGATAGGAGATGTTACTGTCTTATTCAGTGCCTCATTCACTTGCTCCGTAATTTTAGTCTCAAGATCAATATTGGCACTAGATGCGTTCTTATTGCTCTTCGTCATCTTAAGAGAAGGAATTATGTACAGAAAACCAGATGATCAGGAAAAGACACTAGGTGAGAAGTTTCGTGGAGTTGTGGCCGAGAAGCAGAAAACTAATAGAGCAGTAGAGCAGATCTCAGATCGAAGGAAGAATACAAATGAAACTCAAGAAGAAAGATGCAATACAATTTCACTAAATAATAATAATAATAATGACTTTATTTATGTGGCGAGACTCGGCCCATCAGGCCCGCTCTTCCGCCTAACCACGAAATGGTAGAGTACGGCAAAATATACTTATCTGTGTGGGTTTCTACGGCGTCAGGCGATCGTTGAGTGCGAAAGTTGTAACGGTGGCTACCTGTGAAAGAAACTACCTGCTGCCTAGCTCGTAGTGCCAAGGGACGATGCTTACACGGCGACAATCATTCACAGATTTAATTTCACAATTCATCTCGCATTTCTTTCAGAACTCGTATTTCACAACTGAAATATGCTATCTCAGAGACGAGTTTATGCAACTGGCTCTAAAACGTAGTTTTTAAGTTATTACTTTTCGTAATAAAATAACTAGATTAGACAGGTTACTGTGGTAAATTTTTGCATTTTATAATACATATTACTATAATAAACGATGAAATGTAGATATGGAGCTTAATACTCGTTGTCCACTGTTGTTACATGCAAAGAACGCGTTTGTAATTGATTTGAAATATGTTTTACTGGAAAATTGCATGTCTTCATTTATTTATTGAAATGTTTATGCTACAATTTATGTAAAACTGTTGGTTGGTTTAATATTCATCTTCGAATATGTACTATAATATAACTCGCGATCACCGCCATTTTGTAATGTTCACGTGCTCTCTGAAATAAATCGAAAGCGAATTGGTCAGCTTGATTCCGCAGGGCGGGGGAAGGGTTGGGAAAATGGGGTAAAGTTCGGCTCAGGACATCGCCCATTTCTTGTGCCACCGACGGTACATTTTTTAAAATATAATGAGTTTTGCCGTAATTTTGGGCGAATTAGGGGCATTAAAAAATTAGAAAAAATTTTTTTTCAAAACGGTTCCAAAATTTGTATGCGGAAAGTGCTCAAAGCATTATATAAGATCACGTTTCCAAAGCATTGAAAAAAGGATCTCACACCTTAGAATCCTCCGAAGAAGTTGGTATATTCATACCACAATGTCAACGGAGCATCCTGACAAGTCTGTTGCTTCCTGATCTCGGACAATAAGAAGGTGATCATACCAAAGCTCTTGCAACCAAAGTGTTCCAAAGCGGAAGGCTGCAATTGCTGCATTCATCCGATCCTTCCGCGATTGTCGCCCAACCCACTCAAAATCTAAATCGAATAAATCACCTATTCTCCCAACCAATGAATTGTCCTATCGTCCAACCGCCCGTTCATCGATCACAACTGTCCTACTGCACAACCTCCCAACCACTTGAACGATGAATGATCTAACCACACGATATTCCAACCGCCTGATCACTCAACCACCAAATCATCCAACCGCTGAATCGTGCGCCTGAACAATAATTTAATCGTGAAACCGTCAAACTGTTCAACCACTTTTCCGATCGATCGACCAAGGAGCAACTACCCTACCCAACTAAAGAACCGCATAGAACTTCGACCACCCGACTGTCCAGTGCCGTCGCCGTCCAGGCGTCCCCTCGTCTACTCGTCCTCCAAGCGACATTTCGCAGCGGATTAATCAAAGCAATATGTTTACGTAATTTCACGAACAGCGGCGTTTGAATCGGATTACAAATGCAAATGGCGTGGGGAAGGGGCGTTCGCAGATGATTAACCGTCGCAGAGCGTCTGGGTCCAAATTCAATTACGCCGCGCTCACGTTCCGTCGAGGGAAATGACTGCGCCTTCATACTGGAGGCCCCAAGCCTTATGAAACACTCGATAAATACGGAAGGAAAAAAAAGTGGAGACAAAAATTCACTCAATCAGAGAAGTTACGAGGGAAAATAAGAATGATTGTTAAGACAACGAAACAAAAATGCAAAATGATATACAACGGAATAAGACAGTTACATATATATTTAAATTATTTTTTCCTTCCCGCCTTTCTGTCTGCGTCTCAGATCCTGTCTATATTTCTTTTCTCTTGTCTGTATATGTCTGTGAATGAATGTCTACTTGCTTATGTAAGTTGCGTAACATTCTGCCTGGGTCTCTAGCAATGTCTCTCTATCCCGCTGCACCAGTGTGTCTTTGTCTCTCCCTCTCTGTCTCCCTCTCTGTCTCTCTCGGTCTGTCTCTCTCGGTCTGTCTCTCTCTATCTCTCTCTATCTCTCTCTATCTCTCTCTATCTCTCTATCTATCTATCTATCTGTCTCTATCTCTCTCTATCTCTCTATCTGTCTCTATCTCTCTCTATCTCTCTCTATCTCTCTCTCTATCTTCTCTATCTCTATCCTCTCTCTATCTCTCTCTCTCTATCTATCTTCTCTATCTTTATCTCTCTATCTCTATCTCTATCTCTATCTATCTCTCTATCTCAATCTATCTCTATCTCTATCTCTATCTCTATCTCTCTTTCTCTCTATCTATCTATCTCTATCTTTATCTCTCTCGATCTCTATCTCAATCTCTCTCGATCTCTTTCTCTCTCTTTCTCTCCCTCTTTCTCTCCCTCTTTCTCTCCTTTTTCTCTCTTTCTTTTTCTCTCTTTATTTTTCTCTCATTATTTTTCTCTCTTTCTTTTTCTCTCTTTCTCTACCTCGACTGGCCGTCTCAGTCTCTCTGTTTCACAGTACTTCACTGTCTTTCTAGATTCCTCCGGTTGTTTGCCTCTTCGAATTCTACATCTGCTCTTCTGACTGGGAAGTACGACTACTCTACTTAGACGATTCCCATTTTTCTTCACTTATGAAATAATGTTTTGTATGTTTGTTTTGTAAAAAAAGGATGCTTGCTACATTAGTAAATATTAATGTATTATTGGTAATAAATACAATTAAAATTATTATGTAGTTTAAAATAACTTGTTAATGATGGTTGATTTATGTTCTATTAAACTAATTTTATCAACATAACCTCACCCGAAACGCTAGTGAACTTTAGTTTTAGGGAAAATATGTATATACATATTCACCATCACGTTATCAAATTCCAGCAACAAATAGGCAAAGAAAAGCAGTTTAAAAATCCTTCTGTCTTCACATAAAGAACAGGCATGGTCCCACTAGGCCCGAAGATTATCTCTGCAGCCCCTGGAAAATGGAAAACGAAAGAGATGGGTTTCCCTTGAAACTCTCCCCATAGGGCTACTTCCATCATATATCATTTGCTCATACCTCCGGACAAACTTTTTTAATTTGCTCCACACGTCCTATTAAATTATCCCGTGTTTTGAACGCGGTACTCTCTGACGGGAGGATCAATTGGAGATAGATGCAGTGTATCTCACTGTGACCTTTTCAATCGGTTTTGATTTCAGAACTTGTAGTCGATTTTAGGTCCCATAGTACAATACCTTTTTTCAGCAAAAGGTCGTTTTATTAGCATATTTTATAATGCGCTTGACTTGTTGATATCTCAAACAAAAAGCTTGGATCTTTTCCGATATACGTATACCAGTTTACTAGCCGAAAATGCAGTTCCCTTGTTTATATACGCAGTTTTTTAACTGTTTTTTTGACGTAAAATAAATAAATAAATATAAAAAATGGTTCTTTTTTGGTGGGGAAAATTTATATTATTTTGAGAAACATTTATATTGGCACTTCACAATCACTAATCACTTCACAATATTTCACTGATTTCACAAATTATAACATCATAGACTCTCTTAATGAAAATCACTTCACAATATTACCACTGATTTTACGATTTATAACATTGAAGATTTTTAATGCTAAGATCGCACTCCACTTATATGGCCCCCTACCAATCAATGAAAAGCTATAAAAGGGTGGAAAAAACGAATTAACTGAAGTATCTATGACTACTTTAATTTATTTACGTAATTTTTCTGTGCACTTTTCGTGTTGTTCGCATAGTTTGTGTATTATCAAAAATGAATTGCACGTGGAAACGTTTCATGATACATTTTTCTCAATGTGTCGGCGTAAAATTGCGTGTTTTTTGGTGTGGAATTTGTGTGTATTTTTGCCCTGTAAGTCTTTTAAATTGGTTTCTATTGTCTACCGATATAAACAATTCCTACAATACATCGCAAAAATGTTTAATGCGAATCAATAGGTAATTTATTTCCCTACTAATAATAACTTAATGTTTAATGCGAATCATTTTGTCTATCTATTTACTACACTCTTTAAAAGAAATTATCTTAAAAGTTAGTGTTCCCTTCAAAATAAATTCTCTTAAATGTGAGAGAGATTTATAAAACAGCGTGAGCGCCGGAGCGAGAGCGGAGGCGCGAACCAGGTCTCCAGAGCGAGGGCCGCGAGGCTCTCGCGAACGTAGCACGGTTGGCGATGTGCGTCCCTTCGTCGCGGACCACTTTGTGTCAAAATGCGTTGGTTATAAAATTGCGTTGCAATAAAAGTAGAGATAGCGTGGAAAATACGAATAATCTGTTCATTGGTTCAAACGAAGAATGTTCACCCTAAACTATCGATTTATCAACTAGTAATATACAATTAGTCCTATTGCGATTTAGCAGGGATTTCGGAGTGGCGGTAGTCAATAGAGCACTAATAAATTAGTAATACAGAAATATAATTACTATTAAATTGCAATAATGCTACGTGTGTTTTGTGTAAAATTAGCGTTTAAATGAACGGCGTAAATGTTGATTGCCTGGTATCACGACGTTCATCTGTTCACATTGCAATTCATTTAAGGTGAACGAAAGTTTTCGTGTCGAAGGAACAGAATCTCTCGCCTAGTGAACTGATATACGTATAACGGATAAGACACAAAAGCTTTTTTTCTAGATAGTATTTTTTCTCGAGTCTTGGTAAAGCAATCACAAAAGTATTATGTAAGTATCTCAGAAGGGTCGAGAGTATTTTAATTGAATTGTTAATAATCTTTAAATCTAGAATATTTAAATAAATAAATATTTTTTGTTCCGAAAATTAACAATGTTTTACAACCTGTGTACACCATATATTAAAACGTGCAATTTTCTGTAATAAATATATTTTTTTCTAATTTACTTGTGTACTGGAGTTTTCAAACTTAAAAGAAAACTACTATGACGTTGGGAGAACACAACAATAATCACAGACACGAGCTTCAGATATTTACATATTTATTAATAAGTATTTACAAATAAATAGTTTGATCCGATATGTAGAGCTCTGAGAGACCCTATACCCCGATCGCAGGAGCGGTCCGTAACTGTTGCAATATCTGCCTGACTCGTGGCCATCGCCACTACTCTGCGAGATTACGCGCACAGCGTAGAGCCCCGGCGACCGCAGTCACCCGTGGGAAAAACGTTCCACAGCAACGTCCCAACACATGGGTTGCCCTACGAGCATAGCTCGTCTCCGCACCGCCCTGGGCGCAAGTTTTGTGCGTTCGCACGAGGTTTTCAATCCGCTCAAAACCCACCCCCCACGCTTTGCGCTCTTGCTTATATACCTCCCAGACAACGTGACACGCAACGTCATCTCGTTTTTGCGCGACACTTCATGTCACGTAACTCGCGCCGCCACGCATTTTGGGCATCTCTTCCCATGGATTCCTGGAAGTTCTCAAAATACCTCGGGATGCCTCCGCGCCTAGCTATCGTCTATTCATTCTACTTCCTTTCTCTTCCCTGTGCTCGCAAGGCGGTACTTTGGACGAGATGCGACTGTGATAATTTAACCTTCTGTCTCTGAGAACGCGAGATGACGCAAAGATGAGTTTGGAGAAGACCAAAGTGTGATAGAAGAGTCCAGAGATAAGGGGATTTTGCATGGCTGCTAAATAGAAACTAACAGTTTAAGTTATTTGTGTTTATTCTGAAAATTAGGGAACAGGCATGAAAGTCCGTTTGTCTGATTTTAGGCAAAACTATGAATCATAATAGTACATTATGAAACGATGATGTAATGATGGGTATTAATACACGAGTGTGATATTACAATACGAGCGAGGGACGTACAGCCAGAAAGACTGAGCTGAGCAATTCAATTTCGTTTCGATTTTGTGTATCTCTCATTCCACCATTTGTTTCATCATCATCATCATCTTCCTCATCAGTATGTAGCAACAGAGTGAGAACATCCACTCTCAGGATCACGGAATGGTTAATAAAAACATACCTGTCTGGCCTGATACATTTTTCCGCCATTTCTGAACGCACCTCGTGCATTCGGGCGCGCACTGCCTGTCTCCCCCCACCCTCTCGCCGCCGCGGAAAGCGACCCAAAAGGGCGCTACAAAATTTATGGAAGTAAACCGACGGCGCAAATATTTTAAGAGGGGATGTAAACAGCCGTTAGGCACTCGAACGGCGCCAAGCAAGAATAAATGAACACAACGCCTGCAAATCGAACGGATGACTTTTCCGAGAAGGGGCAGGGAAAGAAAGGGCACTTTCTCACCAGGCGCGGAATCATTCAATAAAAAGGAATGCAAATGCTTCGGCGATTTACGAGGGCCAGGTTTTCCTGAATGAATAAACTCTCACTTTCCCCTACCTTTGCCCGATCGACGGCCGCTACCGGAGAAGCAAAGAAGTGAAGATCGAACTGCATCACATATGGCTGAGGAAAGTGCGTTGTAATGTACATGTAAATAAACTTGTACATACTTGTAAATATCTGTGTGCTTTTCTTCATGACGCCACACATTGAAATCTCGACATTGATTTACTGCAACATTACATACACGCCTCTTTAAATATTACTTTTGTTACTCCGAATGTTTACAAGAAAGTAAAAATAAAGAAATATATAAATAAATACACTTTCACACACCACAGAGCAGATTATACGCAAAAAGAACAACTATTATAGAAGCGAATACCTGCCCATCAGAATGTAGTGTCCCACCAACTATGGACCATCCTCATAAGTTCTAAAGGTTCAGGATATCGAAATGAACTTGCTGAACAATACGGAATTATGGAGTAGATGTGACATGCCGTGGAGAAATTGTTTATAATAATTTTAGTTTTCGAGAAATTCAATCTTCTTCGATCTTTTCAATGGAACTATATATTTTTCTCACATGCAGTGGATAGACCATGAAAAGAGGATTAAAATGATGTATCATATGCTAATATTTCGTTTGTAACTTGAGTATAAAAGTAGATTTTGTGACATATAATTTTTAATTAATCAGGCAATCGAGTAGCCCTTTCAACTCTCGCCTTCGGGGTAGGTAGCCTTCGTGGCGTCAAGACTGTTGGGAGGAGAGAAGAGACTGAGGGTGGTGGCAGTGGGGGATAAGAGGCATAACTACAGCAATTCGTGGTGTTGACACAGACATCACAATAAGAAACACCAATTTTAACAATCGGAATGGGAGATTTTCCATTTATTTATTTGGATTGAACTTGTCTTCTATTGAAATTTCAAAACATCTATTGTTTCAAAGAAAGATATATTAGCAAGTAGTTATTTCTAATTCAATAAAACTACAATTTCATTGTGAATCATACTAACCTATGATAATTTGTACAAACAATGACAAGGAGATGTGAACTTCATTCTAAATCTTTATTTTTAGCTTGAACGATTATGTTAATGTTTGCTACTCAGAGACACGGAGCACATTCGAAAGAACACAATAAGAAAAAGAAAAATTGAGGATATTATGATTATTATGTCGTAGTAGCTTCGTTGTTGAAATGACGACTGATTCTTTCCTACGCTCAGAGGTTTTCTGTGCTTCATTAAGATGATCTCCGCATATACGTATTTCGAAGACTTGTAAATATTCATGATTTGGACGCGATAAGCGATGACCTCAAACAATCCACTTAGATTCGGAGGTATTGTCAGAAAGCATTGGCGTGTTAGTGTCGAATGGAAACAAATTCTTCCAGGAATTGTTCTGAACTTGAAATAATTGAATTTTTTAAAATGTTTATTTACAAACTTTGCACCTTCAATGAAATTTACTTAACTGCATACGCAAGTTCATATTCCTTCAATTACAAATGTCCATAAATAAACATATGTCAATACTCTATTATAACAGTATTATTACTTTTTCGCATATTCCATGCTGATGCTATCTGCTTCTAAAGGCAGCAGACTTAGTGGTTAGAAGGACATTGTAAATGTTATAACAATGTATTTCGTATTTGGAACGTATTAATACTGAGGAGACGGAAGCTGTTCAATCTCGCGATCAAATGTTCGATCTCGCCACCAAGGCGCAGCCCCTAAAAGCTCTTCCCGCGCGGCCACCCACTATTAAGAGCATACTTTCACCAACCTCTCACAAGTCGCTCTCTGTGCATGCCAGCACGCTGCGGCAATAAAAGCATTTGCAGTGTCTTCCGCGCAAACCGCTATTCTCACGGGCCCACGCCCGCCGAGAACACTGACCGCCGCCACAGCTGGGGTTTAAGCCCTCATTAGCCACAGGGCTGGGCCACCCGGGCACGCGGCGCCCTTCTCTCACCCCATTGCTCGCTACCTGACAAGCAATGTATACAAATATTTCTGGGAATCGCTTCGGGCCTCCCTCGCAAGTATAAGCCCGTCAATGTACCTCGCCGACAAAGAGAGTTTCAGGTGCACTGCCAGCGCGCCGCCCCGCTCCTTGGCCACCTGCAAGCCAGATGCCTCAATTTCCGTTGAAACAAACTCTCGAATACAAACGAGCTGCCATCGCGGGCGCACTTCACGTGCCACCGCCTTCACTTCCGATCGCCGTCAGTGTCACGTGACACTCCTCTCCCCGGGCTAGAAGGCGCATCACGAATCGGGAGCCGATCGCGGGCACTTCTAACTTTCCCGCCTTACCATAGGCCAAGTCATAGCCACGTGACTCTCCCCTCCACGGCCTCAATCACACCCGCGATACAATAAATACTGTAACTTCGCTCCCACATGACAGAATTGAGAATTGAGAATCACAGTCAGAACAGAATGAGACAGAACAGACGAAACAGAACAGACTAAACAGAACAGTTTAGTCATGACAGAATCACAGTCATGACCGAATTGAGAACAGACCAAATAGAACCGAGAACTTCTCAAAACTACACTGCTCCGAACTGGTCAAACTGACTGACCGACAAGACTCAACAGAGTCGGCTGTTCCTGCTTCGCCTATCAAGGCGATTAGTACGGCCACATCAAACCTGCCTCAAATTCGTGCCACTCGCGGGCCGCAGCCACAACCTGGCCGAATTCACGGCAATCTCCACCACCAGCTCCGGTCATCTGAGTCCGCGCCCATGCCAGTTCGCATCACCGAATTGCCTGGAGCCAACCTCAGCCCGGACAGCGACACACTCAGCCGAGTGATTTGGGTTGGTGCCTTCCTTTTCACAAAGTTGTAAGTAAGCTAAACCCGCGCACTACAAGAAAGAAGAGCAGCAGTAAACTTTGTAAACTTTGTAAACTTTCTATGGTCCTCCGGCTTACTATAAACAAAATCAACTGTATTTATACTATGCAATTAAATTTATATTAATTCACATTGCATACTGTTTATCATTCCCATAAAGACCAAACAATTCCCTGAAACCCGTTCTGATCCCCGTATGTAGTCGCACTCGCAGCACGGCACCTCACACGGGCTGCATCTGCTACAGAAGCTTTAATGTATATATTTATACGTGTACAACACGTTATGCAAAACTATTGTTTTCTTGTATCTTTAATTTGAATTATTTTCCACTATGTTATATGTGAAGGATTGGCTTTCTAAGAAGGTAGATAAAGGCTCTCTCCCCCGGAAAGCGAGTGTTAAGATTTATGCTTACAACAAGCTCCGCTTATTTCACCTCGAAACGTGTGTAAGGAGGAGGGAATTTTCACCATGAGGTATTTCTTGAAGCCAATTGATGACTCTTTCTTGCTCCCAACTTGAAGATTGTTCGGTAGCCGACTCGAGTAGTATTTTAAAATTTATGCGGGAATTGTTAAATAAATAAAATTTAAAGTATTTAGAATAAAATGAAAAATTAGAGAGTTGAATACCAGGAAACCTGCAACAATTTTCATGGCAAAATATGCAAGCATTGTGGTCGCTTGTCGCCTCCACCCTCGTTAGGAACTTCAAATGTATTTGCCGAAGAAACTAAGCGAGCCGTTGCCAAACGGCTTGTAGAAAAGCCTTGCGTTGGAACTGCGTAAGGATTGGCTGCCAAAAAAAAGTTGTCATAAGATGCTAATTTCTTATAAACAATTACGTATCTCAAAAACGAAAGACAATAGCGCCAATCGAATTGCGGAATTTTGCATCTCGTTTAAAGGAAATTTTTAAAAAAGAAATAAATCTTGTCTGCAAAGCTTGAAAATTTATGAGCAATTTTCCAAGTTTTGCAATTCTAAAGTGGGAAGGGTTCTCTGATATCTCAGAACCGAAAACAGCGAATTAACAATTTTGAAACGATTAACAAGTTTATACACAATTCCGAAATGTGTTATTCCTGCCGAAGAGGGTCCCCAAATTGTCTATGAGTTGAATATCGCAAAATAACAATTTTGACAAGAGATGCAAATTAATTGCTTAATATCTAGTTTAATTGTTACTTTAATGATAAATATACACTTGGTCTTTGCATTTTACTGTCTTTAATTGAAATGGTTCCCTAGAAGTCCTCTAACGATTCAAGAAAGACAGTATTTTGAATTTTTGCAAATGTAATATACATATGAACAATTGCAAATATGTAATTATAATCGTTTTTCTTCTCAAATTTTTTAAATTATGAATTATGCATGGACAATAATATTGGAATTAAAATGTGTATAAGAACGTAATTGTTTTAAAATTAGTGTTATTTTATCTAATATCGATGTAATTTCTTCAAAAAGAATTGTGTTAACAGTGGTTAAGTGCAATGTGTTCATATATATTTCAATAAATCTACTTTCATGTTCATACAAATGTTTCTTCCATGTATTTTTCTTTGAAAATACTTCCACATCTGAACTTGCGACTCCCACCACTTTAAGGACGTAATTTGTTAGGGCACTCCCTCCTGCGTTGAGATTGGCTACGATGGTTTGTGAGGCTTTTCGTCATGACAAGGGCTGCCCACGCCCTGTAAAAGCTGAACTTGGCCGCACACGGCGCCGATCAATTTTTGTTTCCAGAACTGTACATGTGAGCCTGAGCCAAACCGTCGCCAGCAGGCGACTTTCTGATCGCGTAATCCGAAGCCCCCACTCTGAGGGCGTCAGTGCGTGCGCGTCGGAGGGGGGGTGATGAAGGCGACGCGGTTCCTCTCGAGACAGCAGCGGCAACTTCGCCCTCACTTGTTAACTTTGGGAGGCCCAGAGCGCGCCTCAGAGGGGGACGGGGAGAGCGAGCAGGAGAGAAAGATGAGGAGGAGGAAGCGGGCGAAGGCCAGAGAGGTGATCGGGGGAAAGGAACGGAAGAGGGGGAGGAGGAGGAGGAGAAAGAGAAGTACAGTGTGTGTGGGGGGGAGGGAGGGGCATGCGTGCGAGGAACCATGCACACGACTTCACAAATTCGTTGCAGACTGTGGCGCGGATCTCCTGGGGCCTGCTTTTTGATCTCGACCCCCCTGCCCCCTCCGAGCGGACCGACCTGCCCGTTCTTGCTGACCCCCCTCCCCTCCCCTCTTCCTTCTCAGACGAACACGCGCAGAGACTTCTTTGTGGGCTACTGAGAAAGAGTTGAGGAGGGGTTGAAAGTCGTTGAGAGGAAGAAGGGCCTAGGGTCCCACTGAAGAAGCCACGGCCAAAACAGATTGTAGCTTTGGTGAATTCTGAAACGAAGATAGGAAATGCAGTGCAGTACGATATTTGTCTTTATATTTTTGGTATGGATGATGCTCAATGCACTGTATAAGATGACATAAACGCCATATTGCTTCATTCTATTTTTTAAAAGAAGTAATATTTTTCACTTCTCTCCACGTCAGTATTATTTACTTTCGAGGCGATTTCTTTACATTAATATATTAACGAGTACGTGAGCTTTAAATAAGGTCAAATAAAGTATCTCGAAAATTAAACAGTTTTCTGTTAAAATGAGTTCAACATTCCGCATTTTTAGAAAGCTCTAACGCCATTTTCTCAAAAATTGATCCAAATTTTTCTTCAAAACTTTCAGGTGGATAGTGCAAATTGTACTCTTGTATATGACATATAGTTCATTATGGGGATTTTCTTCTTTTTCATTACACAAATGTAATTTCTCACGCCATTAATATGCACATTTACAGCAATTTGTAAACGCTATTGCATTTGTGAGTGGGAGTTCTTCAATTTACTTGAAATAAAGTGTTTTGAAAACTCACTAGAATTCTGTGAAAAAGCTACAAATTTCGCATTTACAGAAGTGCTTAGTCGCCGTTAAAAAAGGCTTTAAAATATTCAATTTCTATTTAGGATGAGGTTATACCCTCCTTTAATTTTCTTAAAGCAATATTTTGGTTCTAACTTTAGGAACCCGAAAAGTTGAAAATATATTTTAAAAAATTACTTTGGGTGGTGATAGATGGCAGCTGGCGAAAGGGTGGGATAAAACTGTAAACAATAAGTCCACACCAAGGAAATTAGAAAATTTTACTGCGATAAAGTCTGTACCATTCTCTTGCACCACTAGTTATTTCCTCGTATACGTACGTATATACGGAGTAATATACGCAGTATAGAGAAAGTTATGTAAAGCTACGGAAAATAAATCTCGAGATTTCAACAGAAATATGCGTTTTGAGGTCACCTGATATGGAGAAAGTATTTGTTTGTTCAAAATGTCTGCCCGATTGTCTGCTCGTACGTTTGTCCGTCAGTTCGTCTGTGGTTAGTTCTAGCACCTAAACAATGCGTAGGAATTTTCCCAAATTGAAAATCTCCTGTCTATATGAATCTAGTTGAAGTTTTGAAATTTAAAAACATTCGTTAAAATTTGGTTACTTTATAGTAAGACCCTCGGACATTATAAAAACCTTCTGCAAACCGGCTCCAATTTTTTCTTTAAATTACTTGTAAAAATAGAGTAAAATGCACTTATAAAGGTGGCATATGTCCAATTTTTACTGTGTAATCTAAATTTTCAAAAAGTGTAAAACCTTGAATTGTATCCGCTTGTGTATTGTCGTCCTACAACCAAAATAAACATTCAAACAATTTATCAGTGAAAATAGTTGACAGCAGTGGAAAACTATTTGGACTGAAATTTGAATTTGTGGTACTGGCTTGTATAAATTTATAACTATTATGACAGTATAAATGTTATTATTGGCATTACAAATTCTTAACTAAAGTTCTACCACACTGGCCATATTCACAGCAATTCCGTCCAATCAACAAAATAATAGAAAGCATATAGACAAAGAAAGATTTAGAAAGCACAATTATTTGCAAAATGAACTTGAGTGATCCAACTGAACGATTGTTCTAGGACTTAAGCATTCGACCCCTCCCTTTGCAGACAAGCCACGGCCAAGTGGTGACCCGCTCCGTCAACCGGAACATGCCGGCAGACAACTTGTTAACCAACTCAATTATGAGCGAGGCTTCAAAATGAATTTAACATTCATTATGCGCCTGCAAGTTACTTTTCGGAGGCTAATTAACGCGTCCCGCGGGGTCCCTGTCGCCTGGCGGCAGCCCCAGCCCCTGCCACAGCCCCTGCCCCTGTCGACGGCGGCGTTCGTGCACGCACCGGCAGCTGCGCACTTGCAGCCCAACACAAAATCTTTTCAGTAAAACATATTCAGCCTACTTATACACTAATAATTAATCATAAAGCTATTACTTGGATCGTAGATCATGATCGTAGATCGTGATCGTAGATCGTGATCGTAGATCGTGATCGTAGATCGTGATCGTAGATCGTGATCGTGGATCGTGATCGTGGATCGTGATCGTGGATCGTGATCGTAGATCGTGATCGTGGATCGTGATCGTGATCGTGATCGTAGATCGTGATCGTAGATCGTGATCGTGGATCGTGATCGTAGATCGTGATCGTAGATCGTGATCGTAGATCGTGATCGTAGATCGTGATCGTGGATCGTGATCGTAGATCGTGATCGTAGATCGTGATCGTAGATCGCGATCGTGATCGCGATCGTGGATCGTGATCGTGGATCGTGATCGTAGATCGTGATCGTGGATCGTGATCGTGGATCGTGATCGTAGATCGTGATCGGGGATCGTGATCGTGGATCGTGATCGTAGATCGTGATCGTAGATCGTGATCGTAGATCGTGATCGTAGATCGTGATCGTACATCGTGATCGTACATCGTGATCGTAGATCGCCTTCGGCGAACAGAAAGCGTGGCGGCAGAAATAAAGGGACAACCCGACAGAGTTGTGCGCGTCACGGATGTCGGGTGGCACTCAAGCCTATCTTGCGTTCACGCAGGAGATCATTTTGAACACTTGCAGAGCTTCTTTTACATGACGTGGTATTGTGAGATTTTGGCTGTTTACTGCGACAACCACCCTAGTTTTTAATCGAAACACTAGCTGCCCTCAGGGTGTTGCGCATCAACTACATTCAATCCCTTGGCCCTTCAGGTGTGATGGCGTTATTAAACACAACAAAATTTTCATGTCATATGCAACCTGCACCATTCTCGGCAAGATTTTTTCAATTTGTCTCGTTAGATAACTCCTAAATGAAGCGTTCAAGTACATTAAATACCAAAATAGGCCGGACCTCAAAGTTTGCCGCTCCATAATCTACAGAATAAAATCTTCATGAACGTTCTATTACACTTTTGTTAGTCCAGATCTTATGGATCCCCCACCTGCTCAGAGACGTGCAGAATCTGAAACATTGTGAATGAGAGGCAGAGAGAGAGAGAGAGAGAGAGAGAGAGAGAGAGAGAGAGAACGAGAGAGAGAACGAGAGGGAGAGAGCGAGAGGGAGAGAGCGAGAGAAGACAGAGGAGGAGAGAGAGACAAGGAGTGAGAGAGGGACAAGGAGTGAGAGAGAGACAAGGAGTGAGAGAGAGAGAAGGAGTGAGAGAGAGACAAGGAGTGAGAGGGAGAGACCAGAAGTGAGAGAGAGAGGGAGAGACCAGGAGAGAGAGGACCAACTCGGTCGCCAATTTAATGTTAAATTGTAAGGATAAATAGGAAGGGTTTACAGTCGCCAGCTTATAATTATTTTTTTAATTTAATTAAGTACGCCTTAGCCTACTGTATTGTCAATGAAATTCAACAATTTTTATGTTTAAACCAATGCATTTTTACGAATAAATTTTTTTGTGTTTAATGTTGATTAATTGTTCATTTTAATGCCCCATTGTTAATTAAAAATACTTAAAAATTATAGAGCTAGAGGTGATACAGAATTGCACAGAATTTTTCATAGTTAAGTTTTCTAATTTCCTTGGTGTGGACTGGCTTTACGGCCTTATCTTGTCTTTTTGCGACTGCCACCTATCGCCATTCAAAATACATTTTTTTGACATTTTCTCAACTTTTCGCTTTGAAAATAGTAGAACCGAAATATTATTTTAACAATATTAAAGAAGACTAAAGCCTTCTTCTAAATATAAATTTTCATTGAAAACTTTGGTGCCGTCTTCAAGAAAACGGCGTTAAGCGTTACTGTAAATGCGAAATTTGTAACTCTTTTTCACTGGAATAAATTGAGTTTTCGAAAAATTGCAATTGAAATAATTTGAAACACTTCTACTCAGAAATTCAATAATGAATACTAATTAACTGAAATGTGTATTTTAATGGCGATATTGAAAAAAAATTACCTTTGTGTAATTTTTGAAAAAAAGCAAAATAAACTTTGTCATATTAAACAGTTCTTTTGCCATATTTAACGCCATATTCAACAGAATAATTAGCACTATCTATTCGAAAAATTTCAAAATAAAATTTAGAGCCATTTTTGAGAACTTGACTTTTGAGCGATTCTGCACGAAAAATGTGGGATTTTCAGCTCATTTTCACCGAAAGCTGTTGTGTTTTTGAGAAACTTTATTTGACATTATTTAAAACACATGTTCTTATAATTCACAAGTTCTTCGTAAATGAAGTGCCTCACAAGTAAATATTACCGACGTGAGTGACAAATAAAAAAATACATTTTTGTGATTTTTGAAAAAACAAAAGAAAAGAGCAATATAGCGTTTATGTAATCCTATAGGGTTTGTTTGGCACTAACTGTACCAAAAATTTAAAGAAAAAATTTTGAGCCGTTTTCGAGGAAATCTTGCATTTGTAACTTTTTAAAATTGCTAATATCACACGCGCTATTGCACGAAAACCACTAAAATTTACGAAAAAAACACATGATCTTAATGAAAGAACTATTTTTGGACAACAAATTTTATTTTAATGAAAAGTCTCAATCTTCAATATTGTAAACGTAAGAAGTTGCGAAAAATGAATACTCATACAATTTTCGTAATTTGTTTTAAAATTTACAAGTTAATACTGAAAATCGAAGCTATTCCACCTTTACCTCCTATACCATCTTTATACATGTATTTTACTCTATTCTTACTAGAAATTTAAAGAAGAAATTTGGAGCCGATTTTGAGAAAAGTTTGAAAAGGTTCCCAGGGCATTCCATGTTCATATAAGGTTCCCCCAAAGTTAATGAATGTTTTTCAAAATCGCAGAGCTTCAGCTCACGCAAAATGACAGAGGTTTCTTCAATTTGGAAAAAATTCTATGCGCGGTTGAGGCGCTAGGTTTGTTCACATACGACAGACGGAAGGACGTTTTGCTTTTAATTAGTTTTTCGTCGTCAAGGAACCACAACAGGGATTCTGGCTACACCACGAGTTAGAGGAATTTTTTTCTTAATTTAGCAACTGGATTTATGTCCTTTTTGTTATTAGGGTCCGCCAATGAATTTTTTTCTGACAAAAATCCGCCGATGTTTCGCGCAGCATTACATTACTTTCTCTATACTACGTATATTACTCCATATATACGTACTAAAACATTATTACTAATAAATGTCAATCGTAACCAATTTCCGAATTTATAAGTAATTTGGGCGCCAGAAAAACGTTACATTTGAATTCTTGGTTATCAATTGCGGTCTTCGGATATATTACAAATAAATGTAAATACCGCTAGCTCGGTCGACGGGTTCTTATGAAATAATTATTGCTAGCTACTCGGCAACAAGTTATTCAATCTGCTATCCATACGGAGGAGCGAGGAATCTGAAAATAATTCTAAAATGTGTACTCTAGGATTGCACGTAATGGCAAACGAGAATCAACTTTCTTTCAAACTATGAATTATAATTTATTATAGCCGCCAAAGTTATCAACTATCATTGATTATTACAATTTATCATTAGGTCATGACCATTTTCCTATTATTGCAATAACAGCGTCATAGAACCTTTTATGCTTTCTTGCCTCTTCGCGCGCACGTTGCTCGATGTTGCTACGTAGGGTAGACCAATCTTCCTTCTTGTTGAAGTCCACGGTGATCAGCGACCAAGTCGAAACTTCCTCCAACCACTTCACAAACACTGCCTATACTCTTTTATCTTGCGGCTCAGGTAGGCACCTATTTCGAACTGATTACTTTTTTCCAAGTCGGAATAATATCCTTCTAATATTATTTTCTATCACCTAACCTGGCAATTCACAATTCACTGGTAAAATTTCTTAGTCAAGTCTTGTAACTTCACCGCGAAAATATTCTAAGTTCACTTTCCAGTTCACTCATAAAAATATGACAAGTCCCAGGTTGCAGTGGTACAACACGTAAATTTTACAAGTTCTAATTGCACACCTAATGCGGAAATATTCTAAGTTCAAATTCAATGGTCACTCTCACGAAATATCAGTCCCGATTTGATAATTAACCTCAAGAAAAACCGCACTAGCTATCCGCTGACCACCACGACAGGAGTCGCAATGCCCTAATTCCCAATCTGGTCCACTCTTCAAAGCTCGCTGTGTTTTTCTCCCAATTGTTTTTTCCGCGTTGCTACGGTGCACCTACAGTGTTTACTTTACAGCTCTCCCGGTTACTAAGGTGTCCTCCTGCACGAACTCGCGTTGCTACGGTGTCATCTGCGTATCTGCCCCATAGAAACCCACATCTCAGGACGAACCCGCATTGCTACGGTGTCATTTGCGTATCTGCACCGTATAAACCCATGTCTTTGGGCAATATCTACAACACTTTGACCTTGATTTGCCTAAATAAAATGTCCGTCATTTTTGGTGTCACAGAACGTATACGAGAAAGAAAAAATGTTAAACATTCTATTGTACACGTTGCCGCTGGAAAAGGTCAGTCTGATAACCTTATTCAGTTGTTGAATTATAACTTTATTTTTATATTTCTTTGATGGTAAGTCTCAGATCCATAACATGTACTAGAATCTGTGTGCAAAGTTTCATTTATGTAACTTAATTATTGCTTCAGTTATCGGAGAAATCATTTCAAAAAATCAAACTTACGGGAAACCAAGTTTGAAGTTAAACTTGTGTTCAAGTTGAAAACTTACACATTTGCCTGAACGTACCAATTTATTTATACATATATTTACAGATAATCCCCACACACAATGAAGACACTTTCCTAATTCCCTAAATAAAATATTTACATTTAATATAATGTTGACATCGATGACGGAACTGAAATCCCTATCGTTCTTACTTCTTTCAATGAAGCTCTTCCAGGTGTACTGTTAGAAACGTTAATTTCCTTTGTGTACCCGTTGTAACGAAATACAGGTTTCTTAGATCTGTACACAACTTTGCGCTCTGCTATTTTAATTATATTGTGATAATCACAACGCATTTACATATAAGAAAACCATAAACAGTGACTATACACTGAATTCACTCACCAGCCTTTGAAATGATAAACAGAACAAAACTATTGCATATTCCATGACATGTCAGAGAATACATAAATTTGTACATTACAAACTCCTTGTGCGCTGAATTTGAATTTGGAACAACAGCGCGAAATTTAAATACGAGAAAAGTTTATCAAGAAAGAAATTGGAATGGGCGTGGCAGATCTTAATTTAAATGGGTAAGGAGAGTGACATGCTTATGTGACATTTATGAACATATTTCAAGAATAGATTGAGATAATTCAAAAGATAAACCTTTATTTTACACAAAAAATTCAAACATTCAATTTTTTTAACTTTAAAGTTTTCACTCCCTCTTAAGTGATTAATTAGAAAATTACGAGACTTAATGGAGGCGAAGCCAGCATCAATTTCTTTATCGGAATAATTATAGGAAAGGAAAATGGTCGCAGGTAATATCATCCCCGTTGCACGCAATAGGAAGTGTTACTGTAATGGATAACTCAAGCCGACCCAGACATTTTTCAAACGAAATTAACAAGTTCATTAAGAAAAACTAAGGGTGAAAACGCTTTTACACAGAATTACTTAATTTTACAAAATTGTCCGGCACAAAGCCTCTTTACAAACAATATCACAAAAAAATATACAGAAAGGTAGAGGTCACGCAACATATCCACTTTAGGAATCTGAAAGAAAAGAGACATGCCATTTCTAAAAAATAACAATCTTGATGGAGATCTTATTTTAAGCATCTTACAAGAATTAATAAATGAATAAATGTCACGAATTCAAGTTTTCACCTTTTACCTGATTTGAATTTAACTACAATAAATACAACAATTACCTTAAAGTATGACGTGCAAATAAGAATAACTCAACATTATAAATGGGTTTCGTTCATATGTTCATGTTACCAAAAATTGCCCGTAAACGTCTGACTTCAAATAACGAAAAACATACTCACGTTGCTCACAATATGGCGGGACAAAATCGACGCGCCATGCCAATAATGAATAATGCTCTAGCGAATTTGAGAGAGGCAATGGCCTCGCTCTCCAATGGTAGGAAATCAACATGAATCACCAGGAACAGCCCCTGTATAGATACTTTGTCTTAGAGAGACGGGCGAGTGCCGATTTATCGAGTGTGGGACGATTGCCCGCTCTGTTTACTGAATTTGCTATTAGTTTGATTATCTCTACTCGGCCGCTCCCGTGCTGCAGGTTATAAATTTCACGGCGACACTTTGATAAAGTCGGTGAAAATCCTTCTGATAAGCGTCCCGCCAACCGTCTTGCTGCTGGACTCTGACGCCCGGTCACGTCCCGTTTGGCGAGAACGTTGGCCCACTGCCCCGCCCACGGAGGTCCATTCACCAACCCAAGGACCGGGAGCGGTAGCTCAGTGCATCAACTGATGTCACTGCAGCGCCTCTGACTGGGAGGTCCTAGGTTCCCACTCCCCACGGCGGCAGGATTTTCGTCACTATCTTTTCAGCTAGGTCGAATTCAGCCGCTGTCTAGAGGACAATTCTAGCGGCCGGCTGCTCCGATCGGTAGTTTCCCGTGGGTTCTCCGATCAACACCAGGCGAATGCCGGAGCAGTACCCTAACAAACGGGCCACGGACCGCGCGCGATATGTCCTTCCCATTCCTTGTCCTATCCTCTCCCCCTAAACACAGACACTTACAATAGCATGCACTACACTACCACATATTCCGGGAGACCGGTCGGGAGCTTAGAGCTTGTCCCGACTGGGGCGGTGCCCCGCTGGTGGGAGAGTCCTGGTTAGGGGGAAACCCCACTAGCCGACGGTAGGTCGGCGCCGGGTCCCACCATTCAGCGGGTACGATCACCGCCATCTCTCGAGAAAAACATTTGTAAGTGTGTGTGTAAGGAGAGAGGACAAGGAAGAGGAAGGACAGATCGCGCGCGGTCCGTGACCCGTTTGGTTGGGTACTGCTCCGGCATTCGCCTGGTGTTGATCGGAGAAACCACGGAAAACTACCGATCAGAGCAGGCGGCCACTAGAATTCTCCTCTAGACAGCGACTGAATTCGATCTAGCTGAAAAGCTAGAGTCGAAAATTCTGCCTCCGTGGGGAGTGGGAACGTAGGACCTCCCGCTCAGAGGCGCTGCAGTGACATCAGTTGATGCACTGAGCTACCGCTCCCGGTGTGATGTTGGTGAAAGCGACGAGCCACGACCTCATCTACGCCCCATCAGACATAAATAACAACTAAGACTCGTGATTAGAACGGAAATAATCACTAGGAAATACTGGCCGCGCTCTGGCCTCTACCTTAAAAATGTTCAATTTAAAATTCTTTTTTGTTTTCTTTGTGATAATCTGTAGTGAGATATACCAAAATTTTCCTCTCTCTCTACATCTATATCTGCTAAAGATCTTAGCGTCCGGCTTGCTGGGTCAATGGGTCACGATATAATTATAATCCTTATTACCTCTGTAATGGATTATAGGATCCGCCGACTATACAGCGCAGCTGGGAATCTGAAATAGAATGATTCTATTCCTAGTTCATTACTGTTTGGATTGACTAAATGAAAAATCACTTTCTTTTCTATAGAACAAAATTTAACAAAGTTTATTTTTACTTTTTTATCAAACAATTTAATGAATTTAAGTTAGGCCTTTGATCATGATCTCTTTCAATTTACAGTTTATACCGCGGTTAACTTATCTTTTCTTCGATGATGTCCCTCGTAGACTTCTCAGTCGAAATATCTTGCGAGCTTGCCGTAGTCCAAAGTTCCGCGAAATTCTCTTCTGCCCTATCCAAGCTGGTCTCAAACTATTAAAATTACCAGTCCCGATTACGTCCTATGACATAGTCCCGAACTTGATTACCACTCCCGACAAAGTTCCAATTTATACTTCAATATTGCTTCCACATGAAAATATCTACGAACAGTTCAGAAGCGCGTTTCAGAGCAGAATGAAATCTTTTTGCATGATTCATCCCTCGAAGACTTCGTATTAAACTGCCTTCATTTTTTTCATAACATTTGACCGTCTAAACTTCTCCGCCCAATCCCGAAGTTTCTACTTTCGGCATCAACCCATCTCTTAATGCATTTAGAAAAAACAAAAACTACATTGTTTATTCACGGTCGTTGCTATGCTCTAGCTCTCGTGATATTTCGTAATGCATGTTCCACCATATTGTCTCCAAATAAATGTTAATTTATTTTAACGTGACATATCGGTATGTCACAGCTTCCCCTCTCCAAGCGTCATTTGGTTTGCTACAACCTAACTAAATGACAAGACTAAAATTGAACACTTTCTTCTTGCTTCTTCACACTAAACGACATTAACACTTTACACTTTGCACTGCACTAGGTCTTGTTACTTGCTGCCTTAAAACTATTTACATTTTCCTTTCGGAATGTGCCAATAATAACCATTTCATCAGGTATTCTAATAACCGTATCTGCCTAATATTTGCTCCCCATTAACTTCATTGAATACACATACACTTTAAATTAAACTCCCTACACAAACTGACAAAATACCCATAATAACAAAAGAAAAACTATTACACCTAATATTTACAACTATTTACAAATCTCTGTTATGAACAGTATATTTAATCATGCGTGTCGTCCCTCATATACGGCTTCATGTTCCTGTAGTTATATGTTCCCATTTGCCGTCCATTTTCATCATTCAAAATCGCGGCATTCTTGCTTAATACTTTACAAATTCGGTAAGGTCCTTTATACAACGGGAAAAATTTATAAAATAACTTCTTATCCACCTACGACACTTGTGGTACTCTAATTAACACTTCATCACCCTCCTTATACTCGCCTCGAAAGCATTGCTTCTGTTTTAGCTTTCTTTTGGCTGCTGCCTCCCTTAAATTGTCATAAATTATTCGCGTATCTCTCACATCATCATGACATTTTAGGTGGCTTGGAATTACAAGCACCGATGCATGCATTGGTATATTTCCCTTGAACGCATCATGAATTCATTTTCTATCTGTTCAATCTTGTCCTTAATGTCCGACATATATTTCCCAGATTCAGATTCTTGCACCATTTTAATGTTTCTAAGTCCCTCCTGTCTTCGTTTTTCTAATTTACAATCCGAATTAACTAATTTAGATTCTATGTTTTTACTTTTTTCGCCATGTTGAAGCGTCATTGCATTTAAATTATCTACACGCGATTCGACGATTGTCAACTTTTCGCATTGTTGGTCATGTAAATGTCCTACTGTCACAATGTTTTCCTGTAAATCCTTAACTTGGGAATTAATTTTGTCGCCAGATTCTTTTAATTCCCTCTGCATTTGGTCGACTTGATTATTAAGAGACTCAATTTTACAATGAATAATGTTGAATTCAGCCGATGTATCCGCCGTAATTGCACTATTTCCTTGTGTATTTCCTGACGAAAATTCTTCAATTCTAATGACATTTCCGATGTCATTCCTTCCAATTTAGCGTTATTTTTTTCAAATTCAATATTCATATCTGAAGTGATCCCCTCTAATTTATTATTCATATCTGAAGTGATTCCATCTAATTTAGTATTATTATGCTCAAGTTTTGCGTTCATTTGCTAACATCTTAAGAATTAAATTATTAGGGTCCATATTTTCTAACGTGCAGCCATTATTTCCTTTTCTTGTGGTTCAATCTCAATAATTTCACGCGAAATTTCTCCTCGAGGTTAGTATTAGCAGACGCCATATCATCTACATTAACATTCTCCATACGCAATTTTTGCTCCTAGTATCCATTTTGAATTCTAATACAAATTAAAATCTCTCTGTTAAATTATTTTAAAATCACACCAATGAAATGGTCTTGGCCCTTTCTTATAACTAACAATTAATTTCAAATGTCAATCCATAAATTTCAGATTCCTTTGGATCACTATATTATAATTTATAAGACTAATTTTATCCGTGTCACCAATTGTTATAAATTATAACAAATTATGCATCACGTTGAGGCGCCATTTTGAGATATACCAAAATTTTCCTCTCTCTCTACATCTATATCTGCTAAAGATCTTAGCGTCCGGCTTGCTGGGTCAATGGGTCACGATATAATTATAATCCTTATTACCTCTGTAATGGATTATAGGATCCGCGACTATACAGCGCAGCTGGGAATCTGAAATAGAATGATTCTATTCCTAGTTCATTACTGTTTGGATTGACTAAATGAAAAATCACTTTCTTTTCTATAGAACAAAATTTAACAAAGTTTATTTTTACTTTTTTTATCAAACAATTTAATGAATTTAAGTTAGGCCTTTGATCATGATCTCTTTCAATTTACAGTTTATACCGCGGTTAACTTATCTTTTCTTCGATGATGTCCCTCGTAGACTTCTCAGTCGAAATATCTTGCGAGCTTGCCGTAGTCCAAAGTTCCGCGAAATTCTCTTCTGCCCTATCCAAGCTGGTCTCAAACTATTAAAATTACCAGTCCCGATTACGTCCTATGACATAGTCCCGAACTTGATTACCACTCCCGACAAAGTTCCAATTTATACTTCAATATTGCTTCCACATGAAAATATCTACGAACAGTTCAGAAGCGCGTTTCAGAGCAGAATGAAATCTTTCTGCATGATTCATCCCTCGAAGACTTCGTATTAAACTACCTTCATTTTTTTCATAACATTTGACCGTCTAAACTTCTCCGCCCAATCCCGAAGTTTCTACTTTCGGCATCAACCCATCTCTTAATGCATTTAGAAAAACAAAAACTACATTGTTTATTCACGGTCGTTGCTATGCTCTAGCTCTCGTGATATTTCGTAATGCATGTTCCACCATATTGTCTCCAAATAAATGTTAATTTATTTTAACGTGACATATCGGTATGTCACAGTAGTTATAAGATTTTACTGTATTAATTTTTTGTGTGAGTAGAATTAAGACTTAGGGAATGGGAATAATACCGTTGAGCTCATGCACAGTTATTTAACCAATAATTTCAGTAATTTTTTTGATAATTTTAAAATTTGATTTTCTTATTAAATTTCACATTTTCTTACAATCATTTTTTTATTGACTTCATCAAGTAGCCACGTCCCTCCACCATCCATATTTCAGGCCCTTACCGCCTCCTGATCTCGCTGGCAACTGCACTCACATAAGAAGGGAGTACTTCACGCGAAATCTGGCACATCCGACGTGCGGTCGACGGCGACTCGACGAACGCGCGCCGTCGCAATATGCACAAATTAATCATTCTCTCTAAGTCTTCAACTTAAAATAATGCAACAGAACATCTAGTATTTAAAAGAATATTAATTACACAACTAGCAAAATTGTAGCCAGAAAAAGTCACTTGCCACTTCAAATGTCAGGGCTTACACATACAATACATTAACAATTCCAAATTAGAGTACTGCATCTCAGTTTAAGAGGGGATTGATTTTCTAACCTCACAGCTCCGCCGCTCCTAATTCAACCGTGATTTGAATGCTTTTCCTTGCACCAACATTAATCACTTAATACTCCAGGTCACGTATATATGCCCACTCTCTCATCCAATTACATGTGCACGCAATTCTCCCTTCAACTTGCCACGCACGTCGAACACTACACCACCTTTCCTCATGAATTAAATGTTCAACAACTAACTCAAGTACATAGCTTATCAATCCATTTACCTCATCTCATATTTGTAGTGGAGATCTAATTCGAGCGATGTAATTTTTCTCCAAAAATTAAGCCAGGAAACTTCATGCATAATGGGTTAAGTTGAATAATTTAAAGGATTAAATCATAAGCAAAGAATATGAAATATTAACAGATAATAAGCGAATACACGTCTAATACCTACTCCGACATGCGGAGCGTTAAAATACTTTAAAGCTATTTACACTATACACATATACTACAACCAGATGCCAATGGAAAGAACAGAAGAAATTAAATACATATTAACGGCAAAATGCCGGGCTAGCGCTCTTGGTCACCCAGGTTGTAATCAGGATTTAAAAACATTTAAAGATAATGGAGCATCTGTACAGATGTTAATGTCCGGAGACGGTGCAATACTCAAACAGATTACACAAACTATTTATATGTGAGTGTGACCAGGAGCGACTTACAAAATAATCAGTAATCTGGTCTCATTTATAGCTTTCCATCTTAAATATCCTCACGCGGGTTCCTCTTATGTGGGCGCTGAGCGGCTCGCGGGAAAGCTAGTTACAAACAGCGCCTCAAGTAGCAAAGTGCAGTATTGCATGAAGATTACATTAGTTCATGAACTGGACATAAGTATAGGAATAGCGTATAAGCTGTTACATCAGACTCATCTTGTAGCAACATTACAAAGCTTACAATACCATATTGCACTGAACTTACAATGATTTATTTACATACTTATATCGAAGTGTTTTAGTATCAATAAATAAAGCATAAGGATTGCAATCCATCAGTCAGTCCATCAGATTCAATTATGACTCGTTGCCTCTCTTGTAGATCTGGATTGTTCGTTCTCCATTTGGCTCTGGTTTGAAGTTTTGAACAATATTCAGAGGACCACCGTTTCCAGAAGAAATGTATCTGTGCCTGAATGGCCTGAAAAACAGAAAGGCCTTTAGTAATAGTAGGTGGAGCAGGGGGAAGAGTTAAAGTAGGAAGAGTCCTCCCTAAAAGGAAATGAGCAGGTTTTAAGGCTTCTAAATAATCTGGTTTATCTGTAAGAGAAGAAAGTGACTTAGAATTAATTAGAGCATCAATCTCAGTAATAAGAGTGGCAAATTTCTCAAAATTTAAGACTTCATGGCTGTGGCTTTATAAAGTAAACCTTGGATGGATTTAACCATCCTTTTCCATGTACCCCCATTTGTGGAGTATAAGGGGAAATATATCTCCATTCAATAGGATTGTCTAATTAAAAAATACCACTCACCTGGAATACTTTTCTTTCCTTTTCCCATTCAATCTACCATCTGCCTTTGGGTTCCCTTTGAAAGTCTCAGCATTGTCACTGTAAAATATTTAGTTTTTCTCCTCCCAGGAATAAATCGCCTGACGGCCAACAGAAAGTTATCAGCACTTGCAGATATCGCAGCTTCTAGATAAATATTTCTTGGGGCCATATAAGTTAAGAGTAAAATATACGCTTTATCTGTGTTCTGACCTCCTCCAGGAGACACCGCCCTAAAGTAGCACTGACCGTGTGGGCGTGGAGGTTTGTGTGCTCTTATGAAGCTGATGGCATACAGGGGCAGCACTGATGATGTAGCAGGAGTAGCATTAATGAATCAATCAGTGATGCTACCAGAAGGGGCACCCATGCTGTACAGGTCTCAGCGGAGGAGCCAGACGAAGGGCTGTCTCTCAACGACCTAACAGTACTTCATCACTATCCAAAGTCCACCACGCCTAGTTCCAGTGTCCCTCCCTCTCCCCCGCCAACAGCAACTATTCGAAATATGTGGACCCTTTACTGGTGTATCATGGTCATGTGTGCCATACTCCTTTATGCTTTTCTATTGGACCGATCTTGGTCTCTTGTATTTTTCGACCCCGATGCTATTAGGTTTCGAGGGCTAGGGAGTCATTATTTTTTCTCTCTTCTTCTCTCCTTATTCTATTCTATACTTTCTTCCTCCATCTTTCTTACTCTGTATTCCCTTCTTCTTTTACGATTTCTACCAGAGATAGAACATTTGGAAGAACAATGTGGTTTTTCGACTGACCGTTCATGTGTAAATAACATTTTCTGCATCCAACAAATTTTAGAAAAAAGGAAAGCCTGTGGAAGAGATTCTCATCTATTGTTTGCAGGAGCGCGCGGGAACCCCAAAGGCTGAGAGGGACCCTAAAAAAATTGGACAATCAACACTGGTTGTTCTGTAATTCCCGGATTATCTAGTCATCATGGCTGAAAATGAGCAGGATATTAACTATTTTGAGACGAAGTTGCAGAATATCTCATTTACACCACATACGTAATGGAGAAAATAGAAATTCGAAAGAATATAATAGATACTGTAGAACAAAAATCTTGTAAAACTATTGCGCTTCTTGAGAAGTGTAGGTGTGTAAGAGGAGAGGATAGGACAAGGAAAGGAAGGACCGATCGCGCGCGGTCCGTGGCCCGTTTGTTAGGGTACTGCTCCGGCATTCGCCTGGTGTTGATCGGAGAAACCACGGAAAACTACCGTTCAGAGCAGCCGGCCGCTAGAATCTTCCTCCAGACAGCGACTGACTTCGACCTAGCTGGAAAGCTAGTGTCGAAAATCCTGCCGCCGTGGGGAGTGGGAACCTAGGAGCTCCCGGTCAGAGGCGCTGCAGTGACATCAGTTGATGCCCTGAGCTACCACTTCCAGTCCCAAGGTGTGAAGCGCCGTTTCAACTTCCGAAGTATTGATCCAGCGGAGAAAAGAAAAGTTATTAATATCATATGTCATGGGAAAAGAATTGTTCCCAGGAGTGCAACAGATGAGAGGACGTTCCATCGTGATTTTCCACACCTTTGCATACGAACCTTCGCTTTCATGATACAAGGACTTAACAGGTCAAGTGGATCAAAAAGTTTACACATCTCTGATAAGACATCTTAGCGACAGGCATTTCATCAGGAAAAGTTGAAAAAATGAAGTCATCTCTTTCCGCGTCCCATACTGAACCAAGAGTCTAGCTCACTGTTCTGACAGTTCTGTCATCTGACAGATCTACAATTTCATGACCAGAAATGAATTTTAAATCTGATTACACCGAAACAGTATTTGATCGCCATTTGGCTAGAGGAAAGCAGACTTTCGCTTGAAGTTGTTCAAGTTGAAAAAGAGCTGTATGAGCTTTCTCTTTATTCGAAACAGTGTACACTAGGTCATTCACGTAAATATTATTACGCAGTGAATGCGTGCCCAGCAGAAATTCTGCAATTCTGCTCCGTCATAACGGTAGAGCTGAACTAAAGCGACGGTGGACCGAAAGGCGGAAGAAGTAAGACATATGTAACTGTCTTTAATCTATAAACCTGTAGCGCAGTGGATTTATCAAATCGTGAAAAAAACGCTGTAGTTCTCTACGTTCTGGCTTGACAAGAAATCGCCGGTAAAATTTTTCAATGTCAGCACAGAATGCGTGTGGATCGAAACGAAAATTAATAAGAATGGAGAATTAATCGGGTTGAACGACTGGGCCGGAAGGCATTAAAGAATTTAAAGATCTGCCTGCTTCAGTTAAAAAAGACCCATCAAATACTATATTAATTTTTCCACCTTTAAAGAATGAATTAGATAATTGAACTGCCCTCCATCTAAATGCGGTTTGGGGGTGAGTTTCATGTGGTTCAGATTAATATATCCTCTCATGAGTTCACAATATTGCTGTTTAAGCTAGGAATTAGAACTGAATCTGCTTTCTAAGGAATAAATGCGTTTAAGAGCACTTACTCTTGAAAAACATATTTAAAAATCATTAAGATTGATTGATTGTTAATGATTTCGGGGGCGTCAACTACTGAGGTCATTGGTCCCGTAAGTCTTGTGCATGTTTTTATCTCATGGTGGCTGTGCTCTTTCCCCATGGGATGGTGAGATCCGGCAGCGACTTCCGTCAACTAGTGGGTTTTTTCGCAACCAGGTATCTCCACCAATGGGGAAATTAATTGCGTACACGCGTTTTTATTGTGTTCCAGATGCAATATTTAAATTTATTTATTTGTTAACCATATTTTTATGCATTCTCAAGGCAATATATCTTCAGCTCTAATTTACACTTTTTTTGCTTTTAAATGTTTGATCGCTGATAATGAGATAAATTGTTCAAAAATTAGAAGCTCACTTCATTGTAATGAATGCAAATGAGAAATGTTGTTCGCAATACAGCAGTGGACAATTCAATCGTTCCATCACACACAAAATTCTACGATAGTTTCATATTTCCCTGCCCGCTGTTGACACTGAATGTCGTGCATCACATCTGAAAAGAACAATTAGTACAATGGGGCGTATATAAGGAATTTCCGTGCACTAATGTTTAATAATAACAGACTAGTCAAATAAAACTCAATTAATGAATATTTTTACAATATGTTTTGTTGAACAGTATACTATTTAGCTCACGATGTTTAAAGACAATCAAACCACTCTTATTTTTAAAATAAACATATTTTTATTTTATCTGATATACTAAAATCCACAACGCTTCGCTTCACAATATGGCCTGATGGTCTAGAAGTCTGAAATAAAGTAGTTATAACATTAAACGCTTTCAATAATAATAATAAAAAAACAGTTTCTAAAAAAATGATTTTCTCAAAGAACGCTTGAAATTGTTTCATTAAATTTCGTCCATGCGTGTAACGAAGGATGGTAAGATATGACGCTGGTACCATTTGCGGCGAAACCTTCGTATTTTCGAAAATTGCTTATTGAAATCGTTGGGTTGAGACAATTACGTTTTTAGGCGTGCGTGCGAGTTCGAACCACACGGTGCTTCCGTACCTACGTGGTGTGGGTGGCGGCGAGTTCACTTTGAGGACATAAGTTCAAGTTTCGACGCTGTGAATAATTTTGCCGGAGGAATACACTTTTGCGTGTTTATGTAGCGGTATAATACAGCGGAACAGTTATAAATAATGCGAGAATTGTGTGATATTCTAACTAGTTTTAGGACAGGGATTGCTTAAGGCAAGAATCTTTACCTTGAACTTTGAAGTTTTAAAATGCTATTTTACATTTTAAAAACACAGAATATTTCAGAGATGGATTCCATTTTTTATCGTCGTTTAAAAAAAAATTTTTTAAACAATTTTTTTTCAAAACGTTTTCTAACGCTTCTGTTTGACAAAAAATAACGGGAAAATTTTCAAAATGTTTTATAAAATGTATTTTATTAAGGAAAACATTTGTTTCCAATATTTTAATAGGAATACGCCTCAAAAAAATTGTATAGTATTGTATTGTTCTGTAGTTTTCGAAACATCAGTGATTAAAAGAAAATGAGATCCACTCCATTCTCTTAAGTGTCTTTTATTCAATACGACGACAATTTTTAATCTAAAAATTGGGTGTTATTTTTAGAAAAGTTAGACAAATTTTTCGAGGCTTTTCTACTTCTAAAATTCAAAGTATCCATTTCAAACTTTCGTCTGAACGGTTTTGGGGCTAGCTTTGAATGCAGACGGACAGAAATTGATTTTTTGAGTACGTGCTAACGAAAAATCGATTTCGTAAACATTTACTAAACGAACTATAATATGGAGAATGACATTATTACAGAAACGCGACTTATATAATCATTATGTCTCGTATACCGCCTTCCAACTTACCGACCTGACAGACCTCAAATTTCGGTGGGAAGGGAACCATTTTCACTGGGGATATTGATTCGACACTACCCACTTCCAGTGAATATTACCCCATATTAGAAAATATAACAATACCCTCCATCAGTTTTTCGAGACTCAATCACAATAATCGTAAGACACATTTCTCCTAACAATCTCCTAAAACAAGCTCGCCTAACATCCTGTTCACAAAACCTGCCACTACGATAAGCTTGACTACTTCAACGCCAAACATACCTCACCGAGACGCAGATCTCGCTTCGCGAACGGTAAATCACTACTCAACAATGCTGACATCAATAATCTAATTATTTCCACTCCCTTCAAATCGTCGCATTAAAGGTATAATCGCCACATTCTGTTGTATATCCTAGATTTTGCAATATGTACAATCTGCCCCTCGCCGTTTTTCCAATATTTCCGCAAATGTCAAACAAATCATGTAGAACACAAAATATATCTTCTCGAGGAAAATACTGTATCCCCAATGTGGACTAAATTATAACGTCATAACATAATTAACTTCAATGTTTAACGTCTATCTTAGAACAGATCGTTTCCCGGTAAGCTGGAACGAAAGCATCACATGCTCATTATATTTTTTCGAGCCCAAAATATTCTGATCGAAATCAATGTCTTGGAATATTGTAGAGAATTTAACTCTTTTTCAGCATGGAGATTTCCGAGGAAAAACTGCAGTAGTTTTAGAGAAAATTGGGTTTGAACGTTTTCTATAATGCGCCATTTTTAATTTCAATATAGCTGTCAAAAATTTAGTAATATTTGAAATAACATCATAACAGATACTTTAAAGCTTCTGTCCTTTCAAACATATTAGACAATGAAATGCATCTGTAAAGTAAATTTTAACAGAGTGAGGTATGTAAACAAGTAAATAGTTACATTTTCGTAATTTTTGAAAAATCAAACGAATAAACATCAATAATAATAATAATAATAATAATAATAATAATAATAAAACGAATAGTACATCAAAATTACGTTTATGTCATGTAATTCAGTACGTTTTGGAACATCCGTACATCCGTTTAGACAAAAAATGTTTTTTTAATGTTTAATTTTTAATATTGCTGATATTTCACTCAAAATTGCAGGAAAACAACTAATATTTTCAAAGAAGGATATAACATAAATTAAATAAGTAATTGTGGAAAAGAAATTTCTAATGAAGGAAAAGTTTGTATAACCAATAATATAGTTTGAAGAGGAGGTTCAACGAATTTCAAATCTTTGCATTTTTAGAAAATTCAAATGCAACAGCTGAAATCCGAGCTATACCAGCTCTAGAAGTGTATTTCACTGTGTTTTAGCAAGACATTTAAAGAAAATGTTTTAGCTGTTTTAAGAAAGTTGTGAAGGAATTTCTGGCGCTTGATTTAAAGAACCACGATAGCCTACTGTGGCGTCATACGGGTGTAATCAGTACATAGACGAGAGTGGGTTGTAATAACAGCAGGTTCATTCACAATTTAGACCGCAGTCACAAATAACCAATGCACTGTATACAATTAACTAACTAAATAGACCCCACTGCTAGGAAAGATATTTACAAGGCTACCACACCGCAACATACTACCTAATGTTACGCCGTGCCTAGTACCGCCTGCCCTGAGACCAACTACATGTCTCACTAGTCACGACAATAACTGACGGCTCCTTCGCCATGTGCACGCTGGCACCTCTCACGGACGACCTACGCTGCCGCGCGCTGCCAGGATCTCAAAGAAGGAAGAGCATTGTTTCACGGCCCTTAAATAGCCCTCGCGACGCTGCCCGCCGCTTCCATTGCCTCCGCCCTAGCGATGCGCACACCCTGTCAGAAAAACCCCGCGCGTCATAGCTTCTGCCTTTGTCTACGCATCCGGTGCACACCACGCCGCGTGCCCACGCTGGTTTTCAGCGACACGACGCCACACTACGATATCCACGCGGGCATCCTCCACCATGTTGTTCCTCCCCATCAGACGATCAATATAGTCACAGAACGTCAGTTCCTGCAACACCACCCGCGTCCTGCACCCAGAAGGAAGTGAAGGCGCCATCTGGCACGGTCCCATCACCTGCATGACAACACACGCTGCCATACGGCTCCCGCATGCGCGTGGAGGTATTGCAACATCCGATATGAGTCCATGCGAGTACGACCTGTTGGCCGAAATGAAAGAATCGCTTCGCAGCCAGCACCGCGCCACAAGCGAAGCCTCAAGCACTCGGGCGGTCCATGTGTGTGGCAGAATGAGGAGAATATAGTGAAGTACTGCAATAAACGATAATCTGGTGCTGCACAAATTATGACCATTTTGCTACTTCTTTGAATCCAACTCTCGTAAATCTCTAGCTTCTACGAGGGTTGAGGCAGAAGTCATGGCCACTATTTTTCTCCCTCAAACAAATGAGATCGAATCACACAATTTTATTTGTTATGAGAATGATATTTATTTTACGTCAAAAACCAGTTAAAAACTGCGTATGACGTGCTATTGTGTGCATATTTTGAAAGTTCTCTGATCCCTACACTAAGTCATATACTACTTAAATTTTGAAGGAAAAAAAAGAAGCTCCCATGTAATAAAATCTATTTTCAAGGATAAAAAGGCAAAATTTTGGCTCTTATCCATGTTGTCCTTCGGAATAATACTTCCTGCAGCGACAACAATATTCTGTTTTAATGTGTGTTCACAACATATGGCTGTGTGTCTCAATTAGCGCCAATAGGAATGTGAAATCTCTTGTCTGACTACCGCCGTGCGAGATGGATTTCATCCATTTCGAACAGCGCTCACTCACCAAGATAGCCGTTCTCCATGGAATAAACGCACGAGTGTCGCAGGGAATTGGTGGAAGCAGTTAGAAATAATGTCTTTCCATGCCGGGCAGTCATGAGAGGAGTGTCTGGGAGGACATGTAGCAACAGATAATCAGCAACGCATGTGACGCCCTGTGAGTGTAACGACCACTAGCGCAAATCGAGCATCTGCCTAACTGGACCTTTGGAACGGATTTGTAATGCTTTTGGTTAACGTTGTGAACTCGTATATGCTATAAAACTTTGGAACATAAAATCTGCACTGTCATTGCAAATATTTTAATAAATATGGGAAACCCAGTATTGGTGTATCGTTTAATGTTCCTGCCCTTAGTTTATACCTTGTTCTTTTGTGTGTATATTTCACAATATTTTCCACCTGTACTCGTATTCTCACAAAGAAATAATTGTCATTACTTTTGTCCAAACTGAATTGAAGATGCAATACAGATTCGAAAATATTCCATAGGTCTTTTCTTAATCATTAAATTCAAATTAACCAGAAAACTACTGTAATGAGCAAAAAGTGTATACCTTATTTAAATAGTAGGATATGGATCACGGGATCGGTCAATTAATGAAACACATTAGTTTGCCAACGTTTCGGAATATTTAATTCCTTCATCAGAGCTTACTAATACACAACCTGGTCAAACATCATTTTCGCCTACAGTCCAACTCCAATATAGAGTTGCTGAAACACACAAGTACATTGCAAGTCCGACCAGGGCCAAGGCCCGAAAGAAAGTGAAGGAATTAAATATTCCGAAACGTAGGCAAACCATTGTGTTTCATTAATTGACCGATCCCGTGATCCATATCCTACTACTTATTAACGGTTGTGATTTCTACAATGGTACCTTATTTAAAGATATATTTTTGTAGATCACAATTAATCAGGGTAAAACTATTATCAAAATTGTAGTTTATTAATTTTAACTTTTGTTCAAAAATACAGGTAGATCACCTAAAACGGAACCTTCGAAGTTTGTATAAGCATAATTTAAATGAAACATAATCGGACCCAGTGAATGGAGGAATAAATGTTTCTTTTGAAATTAATAAATTTCTCAAATGAAGTAATGTTATCTCCAGCTACCAGGTGTGAAATTTCACAACAAAAATCTACAAGCTCGAGAGTGTGTCATCAGTCATCACTGGAACGAAACACCGCAGTGTATCCAGGTACATCCTCTCGATTACAGTGATTCCCCGACATATTGGCCCACGCAGTCTATGTTTAATTAACAAACAATCCCGGGAAAATCAAGTCCATCGCTCGCGTGAGCGCGCGGCGCCCCTCCTGTCGCGCGACACGAAAATGCAATTAAATCTTAATTGTCGTCGTAATTAAAGGCGCGGTGCGGTGGTCGGGGGGGCGAGGCGCGTCGACCGAAGCGAAAGCGTAGTGACGCTGGGGACCACACGGATAGAGTTAGCGAGTTGATAGCGGAGTTGACAGGGGAGTCGACAGCGGGATTTACCGAGGAATCGGTAGAGGAATACAAAAAGATATCGAGAGGAATGGATAGAGGAATCGACACAGGAGTCGGAAACGGGATCGACAACAGAAACCACGGTGGAGTGAACAGCAAACTCGACATTGGTGCCGACACTGGAGTCTACCGGTGCATCGAGAGTGAAGCCGAAGAGTGGAATGGAGACAAGAGTGAAATCGAGAGTGGAATCAAAAGAGGGGAGTTGAGGGTGGAGTCGAGGGTGAAGTCGAGGGTAGAGTCGAGGGTGGAGTCGAGGGTGGAGTCGAGGGTGGAGTCGAGGGTGGAGTCGAGGGTGGAGTCGAGGGTGGAGTCGAGGGTGAACCCAAGGGGAGCGAGTGGATCTGAAGGTGGAGCCGAGGTGAAGCCGAGGGTGGAGTCGAGGGTGGAGCCAAGGGGTGAGTCGAGGGTGGAGCCGAGGGTGGAGCCGAGGGGGAGCCGAGGGTGGAGCCGAGGTGGAGCCGAGGTGGAGCCGAGGGGGGAGCCGAGGTGGAGCCGAGGGTGGAGCCGAGGTGGATTCGAGGGGAGCCGAGGGTGAAGTCGAGGGTGGAGCCGAGGTGGAGCCGAGGTGGAGTCGAGTGTGGAGTCGAGGGTGGAGCGAGTGTGGAGTCGAGGGTGAGACGAGGGTGGGAGTCGAGGGGTGGAGTCGAGGGTGGGGCCGAGGGTGGGGCCGAGGGTGGAGCGGAGGGGGGAGCCGAGGTGGAGCCGAGGTGGAGTAGAGGGGGGAGTCGAGGGTGGAGCCGAGGTGGAGTCGAGGGTGGAGTCGAGGGTGGAGCCGAGGGTGGAGTCGAGGTGGAGTCGAGGGTGGGGTCGAGGTGGAGCCGAGGGTGGGGTCGAGGGTGGAGCCGAGGTGGAGCCGAGGGTGGAGTCGAGGGTGAGCCGAGGGTGGAGTCGAGGGTGGAGCCGAGGTGGAGCCGAGGGTGGAGTCGAGGGTGGGGTCGACGGTGGAGCGAGGGTGGGGCGAGGGTGGGGTCGAGGGTGGGTTGAGGTGGGGCCGAGGGTGGAGCCGAGGGTGGAGTCGAGGTGCAGTCGAGGGTGGAGCCGAGGTGGAGCCGAGGGTGGGGTCGAGGGGGGAGTCGAGGGGGGAGCCGAGGGTGGAGCCGAGGGTGGAGTCGAGGTGGAGTCGAGGGGGAGCGAGGGTGGAGTCGAGGGGTGGAGTCCGAGTGGATCTGAGGGTGGAGTGAGGGTGAAGTCGAGGGTGGAGTCGAGGGGGGAGCCGAGGTGGAGCCAAGGTGGAGCCGAGGTGGAGCCGAGGGGGGAGCCGAGGTGGAGCCGAGGGTGAGCGAGGTGAGCCGAGGGTGGAGCCGAGGGGGGAGTCGAGAGGAGTCGAGGTGGATTCGAGGGTGGGGCCGAGGGTGAAGTCGAGGGTGGAGTCGAGTGTGGAGTAGAGGGTGGAGCAAGGGTGGAGTCGAGGGTGGAGTCGAGGGTGGGGGAGGTGGGTCGAGGGGGGTGAGGGGGGGGGAGGGGGGAGTCGAGGGTGGAGTCGGGTGGAGTCGAGGGGTGGAGTCGAGGGTGGAGTCGAGGGTGGAGTCGAGGGTGGAGTCGAGGGTGGAGTCGAGGGTGGGGTCGAGGGTGGGGGCGAGGTGGGCCGAGGGGGGGGTTGAGGGTGGGGCTGAGGGTGGGCTGAGGGTGGGGTCGAGGGTGGAGCCGAGGTGGAGTCGAGGTGGAGTCGAGGGTGGAGCCGAGGGTGGAGCCGAGGGTGGGGCCGAGGGTGGAGTCGAGGGTGGAGCCGAGGTGGAGTCGAGGGTGGAGCCGAGGGTGGAGCCGAGGGTGGAGTCGAGGTGGAGTCGAGGGTGGGTCGAGGGTGGAGTCCGAGGGTGGAGCCGAGGTGGAGCCGACGGTGGAGCCGAGGGGGGAGCCGAGGGTGGAGCCGAGGGTGAGTCGAGGGGGGAGTCGAGGGTGGGCCGAGGTGGAGTCGAGGGTGGAGCCGAGGGTGGAGCCGAGGGGGAGCCGAGGGTGGAGCCGAGGGGGGAGTCGAGGTGGATCTGAGGTGATCGAGGGTGGGGCCGAGGGTGGAGCCGAGGGTGGGAGTCGAGGTGGAGTCGAGGGTGGAGCCGAGGTGGAGTCGAGGGTGGAGCCGAGGGGGGAGTCGAGAGTGGAGCCGAGTGTGGGTCTGAGGGTGAGCCGAGGGTGAAGTCGAGGTGGAGCCGAGGTGGAGCCGAGGGGGGAGCCAAGGGTGGAGCGAGGGTGGAGTCGAGGGTGGAGTCGAGGGTGGAGCGAGGGTGGGGTGAGGTGGAGCGAGGGTGGAGTCGAGGGTGGAGCCGACGGTGGGGCCGGGAGGGGAGCCGAGGGTGGGGCCGAGGTGGAGTCGAGGGTGGAGTCGAGGGGGGGGTCGAGGGTGGAGTCGAGGGTGAGCCGAGGGTGGAGCCGAGGTGGAGCCGAGGGTGAGTCGAGGTGGAGCCGAGGTGGATTGAGGGTGGGGCCGAGGTGAAGTCGAGGGTGGAGCCGAGGGTGGAGTCGAGGTGGAGTCGAGGTGGAGTCGAGGGTGGAGCCGAGTGTGGAGTCGAGGGGGGAGACGAGGGGGGAGTCGAGGTGGAGCCGAGGGTGGAGTCGAGGTGGAGCCGAGGGTGGAGCCGAGGGTGGAGCCGAGGTGGGGCCGAGGTGGAGTAGAGGATGGAGTCGAGGGTGGAGTCGAGGGTGGAGTCGAGGGTGAGCGAGGGTGGAGCTCGAGGGTGAGCCGAGGGTGGAGCCGAGGGTGAAGTCGAGGGTGGGGTCGAGGGTGGAGTCGAGGGGGGGTCGAGGGGGGAGTCGAGGGTGGAGTCGAGGGTGGAGTCGAGGGTGGAGTCGAGGGTGGAGCTCGACGGTGGAGCCGAGGGGGGCCGAGGGTGGGGTCGAGGGTGGGGTTGAGGGTGGAGTCGAGGGTGGAGTCGAGGGGGGAGCCGAGGGTGCAGTCGAGGGTGGAGTCGAGGGTGGAGCCGAGGGTGGGGTCGAGGTGGAGCCGAGGGTGGAGCCGAGGGTGGAGCCGAGGGTGGAGTCGATGTGGAGTCGAGGGTGGAGCCGAGGGTGGAGCCGAGAGGAGTCGGGGTGTGGATTCGAGGTGGAGCCGAGGGTGAAGCCGAGGTGGAGCCGAGGTGGGGCGAGGGTGGAGCCGAGGGTGGAGTCGAGGGGGGAGTCGAGGGTGGGCCGAGGTGGAGCCGAGGGGGGAGCCGAGGGAGCCGAGGGTGGAGCCGAGGGGGGAGCCGGCGTGGAGCCGAGGGTGGAGTCGAGGGTGGAGTCGAGGTGGAGCCGAGGGTGGAGCCGAGGGTGGAGTCGAGGGTGGAGTCGAGGGGGGGGCGAGGTGGGGCCGAGGGGAGCCGAGGTGGAGCCGAGGGGGAGTAGAGGGGGGAGTCGAGGGTGGAGTCCGAGAGTGGAGTCGAGGGTGGAGTCGAGGGTGGAGCCGAGGGTGGGGGCCGAGGGTGGAGCCGAGGGTGGAGCGAGGGTGGGGTTGAGGGTGGAGTAGAGGGTGGAGTCGAGGGTGGAGTCGAGGGGGGAGTCGAGGGTGGGTCGAGGGTGGAGTCGAGGGGGGAGCCGAGGGTGGGGTCGAGGGTGAGCCGAGGGGGGAGTCGAGGGTGGAGTCGAGGGGAGCTCGAGGGTGGAGTCGAGGGTGGGGTCGAGGGTGGAGTCGAGGGTGGAGTCGAGGGTGGAGTCGAGGGTGGAGTCGAGGGTGGGGCCGAGGGTGGGGTCGAGGGTGGGGTTGAGGGTGGGTTGAGGGTGGAGTCGAGGGTGGAGCGAGGGTGGAGTCGAGGGTGGAGCCGAGGGTGGAGCCGAGGGTGGAGCCGAGGGTGGAGCCGAGGGTGGAGCCGAGGTGGGGTCGAGGGTGGAGCCGAGGGTGGAGTAGAGGGTGGAGTCGAGGGTGGGGTTGAGGGTGGGGTCGACAGTGAAATTGACAACAGTGGAGTTCACGGCAGAGTTCACAGTGAAGTTGACAGTGGTTTTGGACAGTGAAGTCGACAGCGGAACTGATATTTGGGTCAATAATATGGACTTTAATCACAGTTAACCGTACATCAATCGACGACACTCTCGACATTCTGTACATCCGTATATGTTAAAATGAGATGCGAACTCAAAGTGGGCATCGATGTTGCTGTCGCCTGCTGTACGCTACGATGGGCTTAAACGCCCTTATGGGTTTCATATTTGTGTGAATGGTGTTGTCGATACTGCTGTCAATAGTGGTGGCAATAATGCCACCGATAAGGCTGTCGAGAGCGGTGTCTATGAACACACGTGCCAGGTTGTGATGTCCCCCTTGCGGGTGTGTGGGCGCGGGCGCAGCCGCGTTAATTGATGGGCTCGGCCCCCCGTGCGCGCGTGACGCGTGCCTCCACGCACTGCCAGTGCAACTGCGCTCACAGCCGACAGGCGCGCCACCGGCGCCAATTACCTACTTCGCGATTAACGTTAAGGCAGGCGTGCATAAATCAACTAAATTGATAAGGGGAACAAAAAAAAAAAAAAAAAAAATAATAAAACAATAACAACAACTCCACAAAGCGCTTTCAATTCCAAATTATTTATTAGGAAGGAAAAATACATATTTATGACATCAATATTGATAAAGGGGAACATCAAAAGACTTTTTCGCACTTTATTTTTTATGGAATGTCATATGGCACTTATGAAACATAACATACTATATTCCTTGATAATAAAAATACAGTAAAACTAGCTTTTTTGTTAAGTCAATTATCCAAGCAGTTCTTTGGGTTCTTAACTTATAGCTTCATCCAACATATTAAACATTTGCTCCTTCAAAAACCACCTGGCAATATCTATTTTGATATTTCGCTAATTTTGACGGTAACTAGAGCAGTTTTAAGTGCTATCGGTGTGTTTGGAAGGCGTTACTTTTCATCAGAAAATGGCATTTCTTTCTTTCAGATAAAATTTCTTTTCTGTATTTTTTCATTCTCTTTCGCTAGGTCTTAAATGGATGTAAACCAATGATCAACCTGTGAATTTATTTATATAAGTTTTGATCACAAACGTGATATACCTTTCATAATTTTTTAACAATGTTTCACTTGATTATGTAGTTTGCTATTGCGTATTTCGAGAATTTCATTAATTTCCTTCGGCATCTGTACAGTATTCAACAATATTTTCTAGTAAAGTCAGATTTGTTGTTCCTCTTTGCTAAGGTATATCAAAGGAAGTACCATGTTATTAGGTTTATTTGTAATTTATACATTCATTCAAGACTATTACAACAACAAAATCTTTGCTTCAAATTAGTTTTATATCAATTTCTAAAAGCAGTTTCGGTAAATATAAATAAACCACCATTTAAGGGATACGTATGCTCTATGACCCCGTAGTAGCCATATGGCAACAAATTATATATATATATATATATATATATATATATATATATATATATATATATATATATATATATAAAGCCCCATCCGTATTATAAAGCCCCATCCAAGAAGTTCCGGCGAGCTACAGCACTTTATTTATTTATTTTATTTATTTTACGTCAAAACACAGTTAAAAACTGCGTATGACGCTTATAGGGAAAAGTGAATTAGGGACATTGTCAAAATTCTGTGATCCATACACTAAGTCATATACTACTTAAATTTTGAATTTTGAAAGGGAGAAAAAAATCTCCCAAGTAATAAAATCTATTTTCAAAGATAAATAAGCAATAAATTTTGGCTCTTATTACTTCCTGCCGCGACAACATGGAAACGATAATTTGAATAATTGTATTTCCCACTGAATTCTAGAAGACGTGCACAGAAAATTAAGTTACATTTATGTCCAGAAGCAAAACAAGGGGCCATCTCAGCATTTGCTCAATGGATCAGGGAAACTGACGAAAAACCTGATGGAGATGGGGGTCATTGACCCGGAAGCTCTAGTACAATAGTTGTTACAGGTTGTTTATACTCATTTATACAGTCCAAATGGTAAATAATGCATTATGTATAATTGTTAAAATTAATGTTACTTTTCTTGTGATGCTCAGTGATGCTTCTTAGCTGTGAGGGAGGCGAGCAGCAGCATAGTTTAAAATGCGCGCTCCCTGCCGGGGACCATAACCCTTTCACTGCTAACGACGCATCCGTGCGTCAAGCATTACCGTACCGGGAATGGTAACGACGCACTGGTGCGTCAGAGTTTTCCGTGCCACCACTGCTACTGACGCACCGGTGCGTCAGGCTGCTCTTTCGGGTTCTCCTTGCCGTTGTTAGATCGCGTTTGAAATTATGCGATTGCCGTGACACGGGTCCTGTTCTGAAAACTTCGAAGTTTTTTTTGGTGCCTACTAGATAGCGTTTCAATGCTTCTTTTGCGAGATTTTTCAGTTCTTGTGGAATCCATTTGACTGCATCGCGGCCCGTCCCAGGGCCCGCGTGCGGCCCACCCAAGCGCGCGTGGGTCAAAATTTTATTGCAGTACCCTCATAAACCCTTTTGTATACTCACCCTCCGTGTTTTCTTCAACGCATTCTGCTTGCTGCAACGAGTTCTGCTTCACACTTGTGATTTTGCTTTCCTAGTGCGTTTTGATTTTCTATTTATATATTAGATGTTTGGCATTGTTTTTTTGGTACGATTTCGTAGATTCTAGCTCAATTAATTTCATTTTGATATTAATTTTTAATTATTTTGAACTATGGCGAACCCTAGACAGTTAACGGATAAGGAATTTTTGGAAATCTTGACGAAGAGCGAGAGTGAATTTTTTTTGTCTTTCGAATGTGAGCGCCGGGACAGCGTCTTCGCCTCATCCATTAACATCAACAGGGATCTCCCACAACGCTGAATCTCCTGTACGGATTGTGATACCGAGTTCTGACTCAGAAGATAGTAATAGTGAAGAACCCCCGCAAGACAAGACCGCACGAAACAGTATTCAGCGCACGGGGTGCGGTGGCGGCCATTTGACTCAGCACTGCGCGGCGGCCGGCGCGCGTAATGCGTAGCAGTGAAAGTCTCGAGGGTTCCAAGCAGAGTTCGCTGGTGTAGAGGGCTGCGTCGATGCTTTGCTTGCGCCCAAAAAGATTCGGTCTTTATGGTGTGAGCAATTGACCGGAGAGGATGGAGTGGCGAGGGTCGATAGTCGGGAGTGTGGAGCAGTGCTGTGTTGGTCGTATATGGGATGTAGCACGACAACACAAAACATGAGAGGAGGTAAAATGGAAAATTAATGCACTTGAGTTTATTGTGGAACATTTAATGCACGAAGAGATGTGATGTAGTGCTCGAGGTGCGTTGAAAGATGAATGGATGGACACATGCAAAGGGAACTGAATAGGAGAATGGGAATATACGTCAACTGGTTAATATGACTGGGAACTGATTAATATGAGTGCTAATAAAGCATTTAATTAACGGTTGTATCGTTGAATTGTGTAGGCGTGAGGATAGAGGATCAATCTCTCCTTAAATTGAGATGCGGCACTCCAATTTGGAATTTTGAAAGTATTGTAGGTGCGAGTCCTGGCATTTGAAGTGGCAAGTGCCTTTTTCTGACCTCTCTTTTTCCTATAGCATGAGCTATAGGAAATGTTTCTTTCTATTTCCACATTTTTTGTCTTTCGTCTTGGCTTACCACGTAAGAAATTCATTACGCGGAGATATTGCAGTCATATTCTATAAAATTCGAAGGACTGTGGTAGCGATTCACCAGAGCACGTGATCGCTGAAGCAAGGAGTTGCCACGACCTTGAAAGGATCTGGGTCGCCGTCGCCGTTCCAAGCTGTGGAAATATTCCTTCGAGACGACGTGTCGTGAGTCAGAAAACCTCACTAGAAATTCTCCAAAAAAAAACTGTTTAAAGAAGCCAGAATTATTCTACAGAGATAGAATTCACCTCACTTACAGACGTAGATAGTCGAGTAATTATATTAAAATCATTTAAACGTAATATTTTACAATATTGCAGTCGTAAAAGGAAACCAGATAGCTAATGTTCGTCTGTTCATGCGGGTACTCACGCTTCTGCAACGTGGCAGGGGTGAATGTACTCTGCGGTCTCTGCCTTCTGGGCGTAGATCTTGCGGGCCCTCCGTCTCGGCGACCTTCGCTCACGGTGAGACGCGCGCTAGCTCGGCGCGACCGCTGCTTTGACTCGCAGGCGGACGATACCCTTTCGTAGACCCTCGCGGACTCGGTGGTGGAACCTTCCTCCATACAACCAAATGCGATGCCGGTCGACGCTGAGCTCACTACTTCTCGGCTGCAAACGCTCGTACCTCATTTCTTCCGACTTCACCTTTATCTTCAAAGTGCGTAGATTGGAATCTGCGTGGTTTTTGAATTTTCGTCGCAGCTATTGAAGCTTATTGGGAAGTGCTGGAGATGGATTGTGCTCTCGTGAGTTTTATAGCACGAATTAGTTCAAAGTGGGCCCCAATGTTGAATTCTAGTTAAATTGGTGATGGCTCAATTGCACTGTTCTTCGTGTAGTACTCAGTCGTTCGAAACCTGAAAGCGCTTGCAACACATTTCTCTTCTGTTCGATCATTACAAGTTGCGTAGTTCATGCACGTATTTTCGGTTCATGAAACAATTGCTTTCCACCACGTCAGCTGGCAGGATTCGCGCAAGGATTATTTCCCTTTACCAATTGGCGTAACGGCCGAAAACAGCAGTTGGTAAAGCGACGGATAGTTCACAATAGAACGCTCCGAACTGATCGACTACTTCTTGAAAGGAATTTTACAGCCTGGTCTCGATTACGTTCTTCCAGAAATTTTCGAGAACTTTCGTCTTTCAACAGAAAAAAATCTTGGCTATTGTTTCCCTCACTTTCGCCTTGGGAGCCAATGGCGATTTAGTTCCTTATCTTCTCTTGCAAATTTACAATTGGTCAGAATTGGTTTCCTCGCAGACGTCAGGCGGTGACGTCACAAACGCGCCACATTCAAATTGGGACTACTGAACTTTGGCGGACCACATTTATATATATATATATATATATATATATATATATATATATATATATATATATATATATATGTCTGTTAAATTATTCAAATAAGTCGCAAAAATGAGTAGAAATCGCTGTTATTTTTTAAAATTATATTCAAGCGGTATAATCTGACCAAGAAAGTGATAGCCGTATAGCTACAGTGGGACCAAAAGGTCTAGGAAGTACACGACCTTGTGATGTACCACCATGAGCCCGAGAACTATGCCGAGAAGTATGTCGAATTCCAGAAATTGTTTGCAGAGCACACCGCCTATGTGAAACCGATCACTATTAAGGATGACGACCATGTTTCGAAGTTTCAAAGGATTGTAAATTAATCTTCAAATTTAGTGTGCGTTTTTTTGGGTTCTGCGGAGGAAATGAGTTAGAGGAGCAAAAGTCAATGGATTTTTTAAACTAAAAGAGATTTAATTTCTTTTAAATATAACGCAACAGAGAAACGTATTTGTTACGAATAATCAAACAACTGCAATTATGCTTAAATTTTATATTATTATTTAAAGTAGTAATTAAAACGATATAATAGGAAGTATCAATTAACGGCAATAGGCCGTCACCCGGACTTCTTTATAACAACGGTGACGATCTGTCAAAGCACTAGTGAGCGCGCGAGGCAAGTCCCACTGCAGACGTTCGCAAATCGCGTGAGCTTTGCGTTTGGATCCAGTGCCACGGCACCTGGCCCGACACGTGTCGCGTGACCTCCCAGGCCGAGTGAAGCGCCCTCCCTACGCCTTGAGCGCTCTAATAAAGTGTCTCATATTCATATTCCGGCAGGCGACTGGAATGCTGCCTGGGGGATTAAAATTAATTTTAATTAATTTAGCGTGCCGCGCTAATGGACGGGAGCATCGTCAGCAGCCGCTGCTTGCTTCTCCTTCCTCGTCCCGCCCCATTCCCGGTGCTTGCCACTGTCCCTACGCCCTCCCCTGCTCCACTTCCCTGATCATTCGCCTCGCCTTGCTGCCTCGCTCTGGCTCGCGTCCACCCCCTTGCCCATGCATCTCAACTTTCATCTGCTCTTGCTTTCAGCCCACGCTCCTTCACCTCTCATTCGCCTCATTTCACACCGACTCACTTCCGCCTCACCAACTTCTCTCCACCCACTTCTCCCTGAACCACTTCACCCCGACCCACTTCACCCCGACCCTTTCACCCAGGCCCCTTCACCCCGACCCACTTACCCCCCACTTGAATCGCACATTCACCTCCACCTACTTCCCTGCGACCTAGTTCTCGTCGACCCACTTCTCCCCGACCCACTTCACCCCGACCCACTTCACCCCGACCCATTTCACCCGACACACGCCGTCCCAACGTTCCCCCTTCCCATCGCAGCGCCCCCTCCCTGGCCCGCCCTGCCGCTGTGATCTACCTCGCAGGCGCTAATCTAATCCCACAGGCGGCCGCCCGGGGCGAGGGTCTCGGCGCCGACGGCGGTGGCTCAGCCAGGGAATAAACATGAAGCCGGGTCGGGGTGGCCAGGGGAGCAGATTCCTCGACAAGCAGTTCAAAAGGGCATCTCGTACATCTCGGACCATCATACCGACCAGTGCTCGTCGCAAGATTACACACGCTTGAGGTGATCGTGTATGTCTTAAGAGTAGCTAGCGCCTTTGATACACTCTCTGGGCCTGCGAAAAACGTCTTATGTCATTTTATTTATTTTATTGGTCTATAGTATTTTAGTTTCATTTTGAAGCTATAAAGAATTGCATATGGAGAAGAAAAAAGCGCTCTGAACATTGACAGCCCTCATACAAGTTATTAAAAATGATTAGACCAAATCCTGCCTAGATGTGATATCATAGCAATTTTAAGATCTTAACGAATTGATGATGGTGAACGTATTTTTCTATGATCGACAGTTTATATTTCCGCCGTAGCGATGTCTGTATTATCTGGGACACTTTTGCACTGTCTCCTGTGCATTTTGAGGTTTATTATAGCGATTCACTAAACTATAATCTTAAATTTGTTTTGTTCAAAAAGATGTTTGAAGAAGTTCATGAAGTTTTTTCTCAAGAATGATTTTCTGATAAAAAATATGCCAATGAATCATAACTGCTACAAAATAATATTAGTTTCCCAATGAATGAAGGAAATTCTGGTGAAATGACAGGAATGATTCACAGTTAATTTTCAATATTATTGGAAATGGAAATATGCTCGTTTTCTTAGAATTGTAAGGGCGGTATTGAAAACAATTTGAATGACCACCCGTTTATTGATCTGAATCATGGTATTAATTCTTAGACATCCCCACTCTGTCTGCTTCAAAAACCTTCTGCCCTGCACTGCCCTGCCCACAAGTCCAGCTCCATTCTGCCATCTATCAGCTTTAATGACCCCCCCCTGATGTTTTTTTTGTCCATTTTCCCCGATCCATTGAGCAAACAGATGACCCCTTTTTTTGTTTCTGGGCAAAATGTAACTTCTTTTCTGTCACCTAATTCAGTGGGAAATACAATTTTTCAAATTATCGTTTTCCGTTGTCGCGGCAGGAAATAATAAACCAAAAATTTTTTTATTTATCTTTGAAAAAAGATTTTATTCAGGGGTTTTTTTTTCCTTTTAAAAATAAAAAATTATTGCTTATTTTTCCCTTTGAAAAAGAATTTTTTACATTGGGGGTTTTTGTTTTTTTTTTTTTCCTTTAAAAAAATTCAAATTTAGTTTTGAATTAGTGTAGGGGTCACAGAATTTTGAAAAAAGTAACAATACTTTTCCCCATAGCACGTCATACGCAGTTTTTAACTGTTTTTTTTGACGTAAAATATATAAATAAATAAAATCGTGTACTTCTCCACTCCACCCTACCCCAATCGGCGCCGTCCTCTGTGCCTTGTCCAGCCTGACTCCCGCTTTACTTTAGCCTGCTTTGTCCTGCCCTAAGCTCTCCCGTCCTGTTCCCTCCGGCCCCGCCCGATTTCATCTTTCAGAGCCCCACCCGCCTAGCATCACTCTGTTGCTGGCCTACTTTCCCATGTCCACCCCTGGCATTAGATCTACTTGTAGCAGTAAGTAGTAAGCATGTAGCAAATATATAACCTCGGAAAATGTAATGCCAGTAATGCCATGGCTCAGTGGTGACATTGTTCTAGTGATTGCATCGTCTTTCACGAGAAGTCCTAACATTTGAGTCACGATGGTGAAGGATTTCCCTATTTGGGACACTGTCCGGACAAATCTACTAGACGGATGCTCTGATCGGAACATTTAAATTTTTTTCTTCAATAACAAAAGGCGAATGCGCAAGCGGTACCTATCAAATGGCCCATTGGCTGCGCACAATCTTTCCGTTATCATGCCAGTCCTCCCCTTTTCTCCTATTTGTTCCTTTTTTCTCCTATCAGTAACAATTAAATTTTGGAGTTTTAGTGTGGTAGAAACATCTCCTCGTCAAGCGATGTAATATGCTACATACGTACACACGAAATTCGCCAAAATTGGAACCCCATTAAATCAATTTCTATAAGATTTTGACTTTTTAAAAAACGAGAGCATATCACAAGACTAAATATGGATTTAGTAAAACATTTTATGAGCTTCTATAAATATCAGAATAGTGAATTTCCTTTTCATTGTCGTGATATGCGTGAAAACCTCCAAAAGTGAACATGCCAATTTTGTTTTGTGGGGTAGAAAAGAAGAGGATAGTTTTTACGAAATTCAGACACCAATTCTATTTTTTCTCTTGAAATTCCTTTTATTAACGTCGAAATAAAACTTTAGATCTGTACAAAAGTAAGCAACAAGCCAAACTTCCTAAAGTAAAGTTGTGTTTTCAATCCCGACAGGAGTATTTGATTTTCAATGGACGGAGTGTGTCATATGTAGCGTCATGGGGCTAGATTTCCTGCTCCAGAGACACCCTTGTCCATGCACACCACAAAAAAATCGAAAATACCCGGGGTGAATTTTGACACAAGACTCAACTGGGAAAAAATAAAAAAAAAACAACAAGCAAAATACAAATAGATTAAATAAAATTTTTTCAAACCAAAAGCCCTATCCCTAACAAATGCCATTACAATTTATAAAGCAATAGTCAGACCATTAATGCCTCCATGTCCCATCGGGACCAATGTTTTTCTAAATTAATAAACTTCAAATTGTACAAAAAAAATTTCCCTGGATTACAACACATCCCCCATGGTTCTTCTAACGCCCAACTTCATAAAGAACTGAATATATCACCGATCATCAAACATATTACCCATCTTTCCAATAATTTTTTTCTCCAACCTAAAAAATTCCGCGTCCACTACAACCTTTGCCACTATAATTGATACTAGAATTAAGAAAGATTTTTCCAAGCCTTAACATTTTTTTATAATTGTTCATGTAGGGGGTCTTGAGTTTTTTACACCTATAGTTAGGGAGTTTAGTTTTTAAATTTTTAGTCTTAAGTTTTTATAAGTTACAATGTAAGCCAGTAAAAGCACGGGGATAGTAATTTAGTACTGATCTGTAATATCCAATAAATAAAAATAAAAAAAGACGTCCTTGTAAGGTATGGGGATGAGGGTAGCTAAAACAAACTCCGGGCCAGAGTGATTTCCAGGAAGGCGAGGCTCCGGGCGCGAGCCAGCGCCTCAACGGCTTCGCCTGGGGCCACGTGACGCACCAAGTCACGTGGTGCGGCCCTGAGGAAGGGAAGCCTCTCGGAGAAAACGCATTTTGGTTTCTTGGCAGAAATACTGCAAAACCTTTTCCCCGGGCTGGGAGAGGGCTGTGGGGACCGACCGAGGGGGATGGCTCAGGCGAAAGAGTCACTCAGTCCCCCTCACCGGGGAATCCCCCGGCCCCCCCCCAAGGGGGGGATTTTTGGCACCAGCTTTCTACGTCGAATTTGTCGCGTTTGAGAAGAAAGCAGCCCGGTGCTCTGATCGATAGGGCCGGGGGTTTTTCCGATCCCCCAGGGGAATGCCGGGGCTTCCCCCAAAAAACGGGGCCCCGAACCACCCCGATCTTTTCCCACCCCCTTCCTTATCCTATCTTCACCCCATATACACACACACACATACACTGTCATCCACTACACTACCACACATGCCGGGAGACCGGTCGGGAACTAAGAGGTTGTCCTGGTTGGGGCGGTGCCCCGTACCTGGTAGCGGAAAACTCCTCAAACCGAAGGTACTTGCAGGTTGGCGCCGGATCTCGCCCTTCATCGGGGAAGACCATCGCTACCTCCCGAGCAAAAACAGACACTAAACTGTCGAGACTAATGACCACAGACGTTGACGCACCCGGAATCACTAACAATCAATCAATCAATGAACGAAGTGATCCGATGAGTTCAGGAGTTTGGTTGGCCGATTTCTCTCTGGGGTGAAAAAACGGAGTGCGGTCCATGTTCACACTGCCTTATTGAAATCGGCTCGGGGTACAGAGACAGTCAAACAGCAATTGCCGTTGACAGCCGTTTATCCACAAAGAAGTGTAAGTGAAATATCTGGTTACAGTTTACAATTAATTGTGTAATTGTGACCCTACTCTTTTCGGGCACCACTTATATACCCGCTGCCTGGCGGGTAACTAAAATGCATGCGAGGTCTAGCGCCGACCTACTGTCGGCTAGCGGGATTTCCCCCCGACTCCCACCAGCGGGCAGTCCCAGCAGGGCGTTTTAAGCCCCAACCGGTTCCCCCGGGAAAATGTGGGTGAGTGCATGTTAGGTAAGTGAGGGGTAAGGGGAGGGTAGGAAAGGAAGGGGGAAAGGGCAGATCCCCATTGGTTAGGTACTGCCCGGCATTCGCCTGGTGTTGATCGGGGAAAACACGGGAACCCGATCAGAGCAGCCCAATGGGGAAATTTCCTCCAGACAGCGACTGAATTGACCTAGCTGAAAAGCTTGTGGAAAAAACTTGATCGTGACTCGAACCAGGGCCTCCGGGGACAGGGGCAGTGACATCACTGAGATACCGCTCCCGGTATATCTGAATAGACATCCTTTGCATTTGTTCTGTAAATTACCGCTGTACGTTGCGGTTTCACCCGACTGTCGTCGTCACGGCTCTTTGCTACAATAATTTCAGTTTAACGTGCCTCCTCCACGGCAGCGGCCCTCCAGGTTTGGCCTGCCAGAACGCAAGCGGCCAGCTTGCTCGCGCCAGTCACCACGAGCCAGCGTTTCCCTTGCTCGACTAGACAGGCCACACCCCACGGGTTTTTTTCCCCAAAGGCCCTCGGCCCTCGGCCCCAAATGTCTGAATTTTTGAAAATTCCAAATGTTCATTTTTTTCGGTGCAATCTTACAAAAAACTTAAAAACCAAGTTCAATTTTTCGAAAATATGAGTGGTTTTGTTGTAATTTTGCGTGAAATATAAGCAATGTTTAACAATTATTTTGCTAAAAACGGTTTGGATGGTTTTCTTTATTTTTTCGTATGTAGCATAGAATGATAAAAATCGTTTTGAACTCATTTTTTGTGAACCCTGTATTAGCGCAGGTTTTATTTTCGGTTATCGGAATTTTCGAAAATTGCAAAAAGTTCGAAGTAATGCGAGAAAGCATATGCTATGCTAGCACCACTACTTTAAAGGTATTCAGCAGTTCGAAATGCCTTTCGGTGAATTAAGAAATTTATGATTGAACAACACTCAAATTGAGCTACGAAAACACCGCAAAGCCTTTGTTGGAAGAAACGATTAACAAATTTACCGCGTTTAAACGGTAATCGTTTTCACTTTCGCTACAGCATTTAATGAAATATCAGTATTTCCTGTAATTCAATATCACGAAGAAATTTGTATTGGAAATTATCTGATCATTAAATTTTCCTGTTAGATGTATCGATACCACTATTCATTATTCAGAGAACATTCAGAGGAATTCAAATTTTGAGATCCAAAACACTAAACATTACTTACATTCCTTTCTCTCAATGGTTCTTGGAAGAATAGATATTCTAAGTGGCAGAGTTTCTACGAAAATTTCATCAGTATCGCATTTGCTCAGTATTTTATAAACTTGTGAGTTTTTTGTTACTTTCTTGTCAAACTTTCAAACACCCCTGCATATTTTTTGTTATCCTCTATTCTACCTTTCAAGAATTTTATTTGATTAACTCTTAATATAAATGAATTTGCTTAAAGAAGTAGCTAAAGATATCCGCCGGGGTGTTTTTTCGGTCCACAAAATGTTGTTTTTATAACCATATGATGTCTGTTTGAGGTGTTATTTTTCAAATTTTAGTCTGTAAGAGATGTATTAGAGTGTATGAAAAATCAAAGAAATTCAAAGTTGTTGGTTAAACGTTTTATAGTCTATTTTTGGATAAGAAAAGCAGGCTTTTAGAACAGACTGAACATTGCCCCCCATTGGAAGGCAGACGACCGCAGAAACATCAGCGCTTCAATGGAGTGAGCGAAATAAGATTACAAGAAACACACCCGATGCAGTCACTTGACCGCCAGGATGCAATAAAAACCCCGCACTACACACACACCGCGCGCGCCAACACCGCGACGCACACCGCGACGCGCAACCCGCGACGCGCGACCCGCGACCCCACACCGCGACGCGACACCGCGACGCGCACACCGCGAGCGCCACCCGGGCGCGCACACCGCGACGCGCCACCGCGACGCGCACACCCGGGGCGACACCGCGACGCGCAACCGCGAGCGCACACCGCGACGCGCCCCCCCCGGAGCGCAACCGCGACGCGCACAGCGACGCGCCACCGCGACGCGCACCCGCGAGCGCACACCGCGACGCGCACACCGCGACGCGCACATCGCGTCGCCCACACTGCGACGCGAACACCGCGACGCGCACACCGCGACGCGCACACCGCGACGCGCACACCGCGACGCGCACACCGCGACGCGCACACCGCGACGCGCACACCGCGACGCGCAACCGCGACGCGCAACCGCGACGCGCCCCCCGGACGCGCACACCGCGACGCGCATACTGCGACGCCGCCGGGCGGCACATGGGAAGCGCAACGCCGTATGTAAACCCGCCGCACGTTGGTTGAATCGGCCCTAAAACATGGTCATAAATGCAAATTCCAATGGATTTGCGTAAAAAAGGTATCAACGGGTTATTGAGGTCGTGAATTTGAATATCATAAGGAATTTCTTCAAAATGGAAAAAAAAAAATGCATAAAAAATATACATATGGTTATGTTTTAAACCCATAATGATATTTGAAAATTCAAATGGTGGGTTCGAAATGACTAACTGACTAATAAAATTGAACCTAATATGTGTTCAAATATACAATGGTTCTCGAGGTCGCGGGTTAATATTGTTATGCCAGAAATTTATATAAGTAATTTTCTTATTACAAGTAATTATAAGAAGGAGAAATCGACAAAATATACAGAGAACATAATTCCTTGTGGCGTAGAAGGAAACCGGATACCTGGGGAAAACATGCAGTTTTCCCAGAAAGAGGTATAAAAATTGGGTAGGGAGCTGTATGTATGTTATTCTGATTACGGGAATTATATTTGATAAATAAAAAAATTGATTGAGGTAGGAATATGCAGGCCAAAATTATAATCCACACAATACATGACTCATATTGTTACGCTCCGTAGGTTAGAGTTCAGCCGAGTTACATAAAAGATTATTGGACACTCTTTCTTAAGAATATACTTAAATTATAGTCAAAAGAGCCTTCTGTTCGGAAATACGAAAATAATCCTCAAAAAATAATTTAAACACTTTTTTTAATTTCACAAACATAGTCGACAAGAAGCAATGAATTTGAGTGTTTCGAGCAACGGTAACTTTACGAGACCGTGAGGACGACAAAAGCGATCAAAATAACATTCTAGAGCTGAAGTAGTATGCTCCAATATTTTCCGAACGAGATTTTCTAAGTCAAAATTCCGAGCGCGCACTTTGAAGGCCCTTATGGGGTTTTTTGGGCCCTAATCCCCTTTATAATTCAACCACTGGCCCGATTCCCAGGGCGCCCCCACGCCGCGCCACGGGCCCCGCCACGCCGGCCACGCCGCGCCACGCCGCGCCACGCCGCGCCACGCCGCGCCACGCCGCGCCACGCCGCGACGCCGCGCCACGCCGCGCCACGGGCGCCACGCCGCGCCACGGGGCCACGCCGCGCCACGGGCCCCCGCCCGGGGGGGCGGGAAACGCAGAACGAACGGCAGCGTCACGCACTGCAACGCCCAAGAGACGCAGGAGAGGCGGGTGTACAAAGACGCAATACAACAAGGAAGGGGGACAGGAATGGACTGCATTATGGCGGATCGTTGATCTAGAAAGATTTTCCGAAGGATGAGCCAAAGTGACAGTTTGCGTAGGAAGAACATCACATGTAATTAGAAAGATCCTCCGTCGGGGCAGCTGTCGGGGGTTTGGGTTTGGAAAAAAATCCTGTGCAGAGGCAAGAGCTTTCTGAGGATTGACCGTACCGGTCCGGGAAATATTTAAATTTAATTACGTATGCGAAAAATCTCTCACAATCAGTACACACAACATGCTCTCACAATCAGTAAAAGAAAACTGCCAAGAGTGTAAATAGACAGCTCTCAATCACAGCTCGCCACACAAAGCACAATAAACGGAAACACGTTCACAAGTACGCATATCGGTTTTAAAATAAACACAATATTTATCACACAAAAAAATAATGAATTTTTAAAAAAAAGAATTTTCAGAAGAGCATAAAACTGCACTTTTTAAATTTAATATTTCAAAGGCATATATTTTCGTCGGGCGATGACATCCGGGGGAAGGGAAAAATTTAGAATTAGCCAACTACAAACGAAGAATGCAGGAAGGGGGCAATGTGCTGAGGGCACAACGACCACAGAACCTTCAGTTATGTTGCCAGCACTGGCTGTCACTTTCGCTCATCCTTAGGAAAATCGTTCTATAGACCACGTGAGTTCATGGAACAAATGGGAGATAACCGGTCGACTAGTGTTGACCCGATGGATTTGGGTTGAATTTCATTTGACGGTTTGTGGATGGAATATGTTTGGCATTTGATGTGAGTTGAAGGTGCGAGGTGTGATGATGAGAAGATTAGGCAGAAACTAGAGCGAGTGGGAATGGGGCTTGCTGAAGATTGGGGTGGGGAGGCAGAAGGGGGGGCGGACGGGGATGGCTGGCGTCGGGGAGGGGGGGACACCCAGCGACAAATAATTTTTTAATAAAATTCAGGGATAAACCGAGATCCATTCACACCCCCCCTCGCCCCCTGGTTGCAGGAGGGGCGGGGGGAGAGAGTGGCAGGGGGGGGGGATGGGGTTGGGTGGGAGAGGGGGGGGGCAAAAAGGGGAGGAGGGGGCGGGGGAGGGGAGGAGGGAGCGGGAGAGAGGGGGGAGGGGCGGGGAAAAAGGCGGGGTTGGCAAAAGGGGGACCGGGGGATGGGGGGGGGTGATGGGGAGGGGGAGGGGGGAGGGGGCGGGGGGTAGGGGGGGGGCGGGGGCCGGGTAGGGGGATAGGGGGGGGGGTGGGGGGAGGAAGGGGGGGGCAGAAAGGGGCTGGGGGGAGGGACGGGGGGATAGAGAGGGAGGGGGGGGGGGTGAGAGGGGGGGGCTGGCAGAGAAGAGGGGGGGGGGTGGGAGGGGGGGCCGGGGGGGGCGGAGGAAGAGGGGGGGGCGGTGGGGAAGGGAGGGGGTGGAGGCAGAGAGACGGAGGGGTGGCAAGCGAAGCGGAAAGGATAAAGAGACGCAAGCGAATAGCGGGAAGGGGTGAGGGGTGTCGATGGAGGGATTGTGGAGCGAAGCAGGGAGCTGAATCCGGAGAGGGGACGGGAGGGGGGAAAAGGGGGAAGTGGACGGGGGGAAAAGCAAAAAAAGGGGGAGGGGGCGGATGGAAAGGGGGGGGGTGGGGCAGAAGGGAGAAGTAGTAGGGGTATGGGCGTTGGGGGGTGGGCGAGGGCCTCGTCGCTGAAATACAGCTGCCATTGAATTTAATGTGGTGTCCGTCGCTCTGTGCCGCGTCAGTCAGGGGGGTTCCGCAAACGTTTTCACCAGGGGATATCTTTTTCAATATTTGGGGTATTTGGGGTAGCAAGAATGATGTACTTATATTACCGATGTCAGGTAAGTTTACTTTTTAGGATCACCAGGCTGGGCGTTGTTTCATTTGTGTCTCATTGCGTACCAACGATGTTAATGAAAAATGAATTCTAAAACAAGACTAACAGATATAATACTAATAATAATAATAACAATAATAATAATAATAATAATAATAATAATAATAATAATAATAATAACAACAACAAAACAAAACAACAACAACTCGCCTACCCGTGCGAGATCTATGGGATTTTAAACTCCACCCCCTTTCCTATCCTTTCATTTCCGTATTAAGAGGTAAGTTGTTAACGAAACCTGTTCATTTGTTTAAAAAATATATAAATGCACCAATTCCCATATAAAATATCAAATAAAAATTAAATCAATGAAATTGATGTTTGAAACAAATTTTGTATAAAGATTTTTTCGGCATTATAGAATAATATTCTTGGAACTATTCACAATACTTCTGTAAAAACAATATTTGAAGTGATTATTCAGTCTTCATTAACAATTAGCGTTTCGCTTTCCTTGATAGCCACAAAAATATTAGAAAAGTTTTTGATATTTAATTGCCCATAAAAATACCGCATGAGGAACATATCTATTTTTGAAAAATTATTTAAATTTATTTCTGAACAGGGAGGTGTACCGGTACAATGCAGTCACCCAGAATATCAATAAATTAGTTTAATTTCACATTGTGCGATTCTGCCTTTCCGAATAGGGGGATATTACGGATGGCGGAAAATGTAATAGAATGTCCAAAAAATTTCCCTACCCTAGATTAAATTTGGAAAATTTGAAGGCCTTGCCCTAATTTTAAAGTTTTAAATTCCCAGGAACTGAGGAGTTATTAAACTAAATAGATTTTGCTAGAGCCTCGCATGTTGAATTCGTCATGATTATTTAAATTCCTATTTTTTTTTCAAAAAATCCTTGATATTTTAGAGTCAAAGGGTTTGTCACGCCCGGAAATTTTCTTTCTTTAGAGGCGCCATTTTTAAAATTGGTTGCATGTGATAGCCGAAAAATTTATCTATACCACTGAAATAAATACCCTTCTCCAATCAGAGAAATCAAGATGGTATGCATGTACAAAAATGCAAATTGTTTATTCAGATTACAGAAAATAAATGTTGACAACTTGTACAAATTTCTAGGCCATGTAAAGGGGTTGAAAAACATCAATTTTTTGAATGGACAATAAAAGTCAATTTCATCTAACTGAATAACATGTATTTACCTATTTATTTCGAATTTACGACAGTTGGAGGAGGAGGTCACTTTCGATGCAGTTAACAGATTGACGTACTCCCTCTCCCGAACACCTGGGGTCCCGGGGTTGCCAAATAATGAAGAAAATGGGGCCCTTTTAAAAATAACCCGGGCGGCCCGGGGCCGAGATCGCCAAGGGTAGTGTCGAGTGATTGGGGACCAAGGGTCGCTGGTCGAGTCCCACCGGGCATGGTTGTATTTGTGTTCGTCCCCCCCCTTATCACCTATATCGTTTCATCCCATAGTTACCATACCGTTAACGCAATAGTTTTTAATACCTAAGATGTTGATGCGACCTTAAATAACCAATTAAAAAAAATTAATCGGTGATTTCATAAAACGCATGTGTCACCTTTTTCACAAATTGAGTTATGAACATTACCTTGTCTTGAAGGTCGATATATCATTGGGCATACAACGGACATGAGTACCAATAACCCAGCCTCAGTAGCAGATATGTCAAATTCTCGCTGACTGTTCAAAAGACGTGAGTCGCTGACTCATGACCATTCTGCTCTCAACAGTTGGTGGCTCTCTGAGTTGATAAGAGATCATCATTTTATTCGATGCACAAAATCAGCTGTTGGTTCCTTTTGTGGTAAAGTTTTTTTTCAGATTATGTTTATTTTGTAGACTGTGTTTGTGTTCAATATTGTGTATTGTTATCTGGGTAAGTAAAAATTATTAATGTATAGATCTACGTACAGTGGAAGACGTCAAGAAATGTGCAAGGAGAAATATTATGTACAGTAAAACGTGCCCAATGCGGAATCTCGAGACCACTATTTTTATATTAAACAAGATTCCGTATTATGAAACGTATATCTGTAGAATCCACGTTTGGCAGGACCGCGATTTATGTTCTTTAAACAGTTTTAAAAAACAGGTTCGGGATTGAGCTTTTTTTACGGGATTGGGGAGTTGTTGTTGATTAATATATTATATTTAATATTCTGGGCAGGTGCTTTTCTAACATTTGGGAATTAATAATTTTCCCATCAAAATTTGCCAAAAATAGCAAATGTATAACCCATCAGTATCATGTATCATGAAGGAGTAGCTGGAAAATTGTCTGTATCAGTATCATGAAGGAGTAGCTGGAAAATTGTCCAGTTAGGTTTGTTCATTCCTAAGGGACTATTTCCCAAACATTCCAGAAAACATACAACTTTACTTATTCAGGGACGACAGTCCAAACCTAAAAAGCATACGGTTATTTGTGTGTTATTGAGATTTAAGAAAAAATTTTGAAAAAAATTGTTCCATTTTCCAATGTGGGAAACTGACTTTTGAATTTTATCTTTTTGGAAAAAAAAAAGTTAGGAAAATGAAAGAAAAATCCCAAAAAATTCTGATAAATGAAATGTTTCAAAAAAATGGAAACACAAAAATTTTTAAATTTTCGCCGGGTTATACCAAAAAAAAACTTTCCAGTGAGATTTGGGGAAAAAACAATTTAGGGATAAAAAAGAGAGCTTTCAACATTCATTGCTTACATTTACATACATTACAACATTCATTGCATTCATTGCATTGTGTATTCAAATGAGCTTCGTGATTTTTAAATTTTTATTTCTACATTTGCTTTAAATAATGTCAAATAAAGTTTATCAAAAACAACAGTTTTCTATAAGAATTAGCTTAAAATTCCGCATTTTCAGAACACACAGACATTTTTTCCAAAAATACGAAAACAGTTTTAAAAATTTGTTTGGGTATTTTATTAAAACAGGCATCAGGGGAAAAAATCAAGGGGGCAAACGCGTTTTAGATCAAAAAAATTTAGTCCGGGGGTAAAAGAGCTCGGCAATTGACCTTCTTTTGATAGGAAAGTAAAAGATTTAAAAATGTATTTTAAAAAAAGATGTTAGGACTTGGGAAAATTGGGATATCTACTAATTAGTTCAATTTTCTTTTTTAAATCAGTTTCAACGAATCGATGTTTTGAGTAATGCCCAAATCATTTTTTGATGGTATTGAAGGGAAAAAAAATGTGAACAAGATATATAGTATTATACGATTATTAAGGATACGAGACCGTTTGGGTTTTGTTTGAGCATCAAAATTTGATAAGGAGAAAAAAATATTGGGATTGAAAGGGGCGGAAGCATAAACCGACGCCGGGGTTTCCTTCGCCCGGGTCCCGCCCCAGGCCCCGGGGTTTTGGGGCGGCCGCGCCGAGGAGGCCCCGGGGGCGGAGACGCAACGGCGTGGGGGGAACGGGGGAGGGGTTTTTCCCGAAATTTCACTTTTCCCCCTCCTATTTATCCGATTTTGGGGTTGACACGGCGATGGATTCAAGAAACGTCGTCATCGCGCATAAGCCCACTTTTTTAATTTCTTCCCGCAACTATAAGAAAAAGTTTTTAAAAAGTTTTTGGAAATCTTTTTTGAAAAAACGACCTCGTAGCGTAAATTCTATTTTAAAAAGTCCACTACCGTTTACAGATCGAAAATCCGACAGGTTTTTGTGCTGCCACGAGATGGCGACAAATTGAACTAGGGTCCGTACATTTAGTCTTAAGATAGTAAGACTTACATTGTTTTTGCTATGTTTTATTTGTGTTCTGTATTATATAGAACTATACATATTTAGTGACGAGGTTTCACAATTTGGGCTGATGCATGCAACATGTCTGGTTATAATGAATAATCTGATAGGTGTTCTATTGTTTGTTTTAAAAATTTATTCAAAGAAAGTACGAAAACGAAGGGGGGAACCCTAAAAAAACAATGTTTAAGCTGAAGGGGCGTTCGCCACCGAGTGCACCGTCCTCCCCCTTTTCGGTCCCCGCTCACGGTCGAAGGGCGCGGCGCTGACGGCTCACGCGGCGAGACGATAATCGATATATCGAGTCTCTCCTGTCCGCGCCGGTTTCCCGGGCCGAGGGCGCGTGGCCTGCGTCTGTCACTCGCTGCGCGCGGGAGGCGGCCCGTTTCCGCGATTTCTACTGCTCTTGTCCCTTCCTGAGTGCTGAAGCACACGGATGAACGGGTCACATGTCCAATGCATTGCACCGAGAGCGGTAGCTCAGTGCATCAACTGATGTCACTGATGCGTCTCTCACCGGGAGGTCCTATCTTCGAGTCCTGACGGCGGCAGGATTTTCCATAAGCTTTCAGTTAGGTCCAATTCAGTCGCTGTCTGGAGGAGAATTCTATCAGCCGGTTGCTCTTGTCGGTAGTTTTCCGTGGTTTCTCCGATCAACGAGCGGTGAATGCCGGAGCAGTACCCTAACAAACGGGCCATTGGCGGGCGATCTTTCCTTCCTCTTCCTTGCCCTATCCTCACCCCTTACACACACACTTATACTAACATTCACTACACTCCCACTTTCCCGGGGAGACCGGGGGGGGATATTCCCCGGCTGGGGCGGCCCCCCGGGGAGAGTCCTGGTTGGGGGAAACCTACACCGACGGGGTCGGCGCCAGATCTCGCCATCCAGCAGAGGAAGGTGACCGCCATCTCCCCAGAAAAAACATGCACTACATTTATGGGCCTAATGGCCAAAGCAGTTGACACGCCCGGAAGCACGAAAAAATCAATTAATCAAATCCAATGCATTGTGCAGATGGTGGAGATTAGGAAAGTTGTAAATCGAATTAAGAGCTACTAATGACATACATTTCAGTTATTTCTGGATATTCAAAACGCGATTGGTAGTTTATGTTCATTTCGTCACATTCTGATACCGAATTTAATGATGGATATAATTACCCACAACACCACGTTAACGGAACAAAATATCCAGGACACGTGTTGAGTATTACTATTCAGTCACTGTAAAAAACGAAATACTTTCAACGAATTGTCGGTAAAGACATTAACTTAACCGCAGAAATGAACACTTGTTTTAGTCTTTGGGCAACTACTAAATTAAAATCGTGCGCCAAAACCATTTGCTGAAAAAGGGGAAATGTATATTGGGCTAATATAGAACATTAAAGATCTTTTATGTTAATGGCTAAGACCTAAGGCCGAAGACTCTCATGAAATTAGGAGGAGAGGGCCCAAATGTTTGGGGGAAAATTTGAATTCCGTCGGGGTCTGCGTCGAATCGGTACCTTTGGGGAGAGGATAATAAAAAGGAATATACTACTTATACATTTTTTTAGTAAATACTTCAAAGCATAAAAACTTTATATATTCTTGATTTTGGTTTGTATTTATTTAGACTTTGAGAATTTACTATTTCGAGACGAAAGGAGAAGTATGTAACTGATATGAATAAAATGGATGCATGTTCTCAGTGTTGCAAGTGATTACTCATATTTTTCTGAGCAAGCTTTGTAGTAGACTCGGTTTTGAGTTCCGAGCCTATCCGATTAAAACAAGTCATTGTTTTTTGATGGCGTTATCAACAAAAAAGTTTGTTATGAACGTGAGAAAGATAAAAATATATGCGGAGAGGCACCGTATTAACGAAAGGAAATTTAAATGTTTAGATTTTTACAAAAAAAATACAGCAATTACATAACCTTATATTCGGTACTGAAAAAAAACTGAGATTTGCGCATGAGCTGTAAAAGCTTAACAACGAAATGAAATTGAAAAAAATTCTTGTTGTTGTTGGTCTTGCACGTTCTCAGAATGGAGGGAGTGTAGGTTTGGCAATCCACCAAATTACTGTTTCGAAGAAGATAGTGGAGGTTATGGAGCATTTGTAATTATTACTAATTACTGCTCCAAATTGGATTAAATTCCCACAGAAGAATTTGTAGAAGAATATTTTCCAAAAAGATGAAAATTAAAGAAGACTGGGTGCTCATAGGAGAAATGAAAATTATTCGATTCTAATCTCATACAGAATGTAATTTTTGTTGTTAATTTTATATGTAGCTCTTTGAGGTCACTAACTTATTTATAATGTTTTTCTTATTTTTATTGTAATTTAAACGAAGAATTTTCTTATTTAACAAGGTATTAGAAGTTTAAAAATAGTCGAAAATATATCAATTTTTTATGATTATACAAAATCAAGATCAAACTGTTGCATTTTTAAACAAAATAATTAGTTATAATAATAATAAAAAATAATAATAATAATAATAATAATAATAATAATACCAATCCAAATGGACGAGACATGTCGTACAAATGGCCGCATTGGGATATCTCTACCCAGAGACTGGGGGGTTCAGGTTGCCATTCAAGATCAAGTCATTGAACCAGAAACTATCCAAAAGCACAAAGATCCAGAGATGACCTCTGATAACTGGGGGCCTGGGGCCAACGCGGCGAGACAATTCAACATTTACAGCAGGAGGGTTTACCCCACCCAAGGAGTATAAGAACAGGCATGATATGGTCGAATTATCCACGCCCAACTGTCAAGATTTGGGTTTACACCATACCATGATACACCATTACAAGATATCCCAAAAAAAATGTATGAAAAAAAAACTAAAATTGTACGGGGGTCGTGATTTTGACGGATCGGACAGACATCAAAAAGCCCGGGATATAACCCCTTGGAATAAAATGAGAAGAAAGTTTTTGGTTTTTTGACATGGCAGTTGTGACACCAGCAACCGCACAGCATACATAGAAGATCCAAAGTACAAAGAATTGGCACATGTCGGGAAAGGGAAAAATGGGAAAATTCGGGAAAACAAAAACCCTCCCCGTGGTTCTTTCCCAAAGGGCGTCATCCGAAGACTTTAAAGAATTCACTAGAAACGCTGAAAAAAAATAAAATGCCATAATCAAAATCCAGAAATTTTCATAATTTGTACATGCACATTTCCGAAAATTCTTGGGGAAATAATGAGAGTGTTTAGTTGTACCTTTAATTACATTAGTATTTTAATATTATAAATGTTAAATTTTGTTTAGTTTATAACTTCAGAATTACATACTGTTGATTTTTTTTTTTTCAGCGATGTATTGTATCTGTATGACTACAATCTATGTACCAATGAACTGTGAATGAATAAATACTAATACTAATACTAATACTAATACTAATACTAATAATACTACTACTACTACTACTACTACTACTACCACTATACTACTACTACTACTAAAAAAAATAATAAAATAATAATAATAATAGTTTTCGGTAAGGGCAGAGTTAGTTAGAATAAACGCAGTTATCGATGGCTAGTGATGGAATCATCCCCGAACGTCCGTAGATAAGTTTACTCCGTTGAAAAATTCTAAAAAAATGAGAACAAACTCTGGTTGTCGAGAGTACTGTTACTTAAGAGGCTTTTTATTTTTCCCAAAACTGAGAATATACTCATGCGAGAATCTACTTCCCTTCATGCTCATAATCATGAGAAGAAACTCAGAGTATAAACTCGAAGTTTATTCATACGACGAATGATTTGTACCCACAGATAAACTCTATAATATTCTGTAGTGGCAGTGAGAATCTTGTGGTAATTCATGGTTAAATTATAAGAGGTTTATTAATTAAGAGAGAATTAAGATATAAGAGCAACCACTATTGTGGTTGATACCTCTTATATCCCGGATAATTTGACCACAGATAAATGTTTTGGTCAAAAATTGATTTCGGTGTGCAACACCTACATTTTTGTAATATCGAAGTGCAAATTTAATTACAAAAATGATTTGAATGAACCATGTGGAAGTAATATTGTCCCAAATTTCTAATGTTTTACACAATATGAATCTTGTTACTTGGTTTTCCCTGCAGTACAAAGTGCCAGCCAGGTAATCAATGTCCTGAAACAATCTTTCTAAAAAAATGAATTCTAAGAATGGGTATGGCTCGTAATAAAACAAACACATATATGGTCCAAGACCAGACGAAAAAAGCAGTAAGAATTTGGCCATTGCAAGCCTTTAATTTCCCTATTAAGATAGAGATTTCATAAAAACTTGCAATGAAGGTATGGATTACCATTTGTCATTACCACATAGCAACAAGCATTATTATCCTGATATCAGAAAGTATACTCGTGATATCTCATTTGCCTCCATTCGAAGCTAATAAATGAACCATTGCAGCAAGAGTTCACGGCTAATAAGCCTAACGTCCCTAAGATATTCATACTCAAAACCTTTGTACACGTCATGTATACGGTGTGTTACGTTTCGACGCCACTGATGTTTAAAGTGTGCGAAGACAAGTGCTTTATTGGCGCTAATGAATGTTCACAAATGTATCTGTAATCTGGCGTACTATTATGTAAATGGAGAACACTGATGTGGGTTGTGATTTAGATATGAAAACCATTACCTTATTAACATGTGACGACGTACTCACAAAAATTGAATCTTACTGAATAACAGTAGTATTTAAATTTTCATTAACAACATCAGCAATACAAATGCAGGGAGAGTATTGAACTTCAAAGGATGGTCTGAGTGTCGGTCTGTGTATGCACGTTGTAGTGAGCGGATGTGTCCTGCTGATGTGTGTCCAGATTATCATGGGTTGCGACCTGGAGGTGCACTGGGCCCGCATCAGCGGCAAACCACTCGCGTAGCGCGCACGGTATGGAATTGAATCGCCTTATTTTAGGATGGTTTTAATGAGGCCTGCCCTTCCGCCTGACCACGCAAATTTCGTTACACTCCTTTCATCAACTAGGGAAGAAGATTGGGCACGAAACAGGCAATTTGAATTTAGCTGAGAAGCTTCATTTAGACTTGAGAATCTTTTATATGCAGTAAATCTACTAATATGAAACATTCGGCTTTACTTCCACTCTCATGGAAGGCATACGGATGATTTTTTCGTCCTTAAACATCCACGGCATCGGGTTTGAACCCGATGATATAACAGTCCCTTAGATATAACAGTCCTCTGATATAACAGAACCCCTTAGATATAACAGTCCGATACACTAACCGTTACACCATGGACGACCGCCGAAGAAAAGCACCTTCTCTGAAAGCTTTTGCGGTGCTTGTAATAGCAACGCTTTTAGTCTTTGGTGGCTTGGAGATTAATATTGGTCCGGTGGCCATATGACGTGTTTTGCCCGTGAAAAAAAGCCCGGAGGTGCGACGCCGTAACGGGTAAGGGCCTACCAAATGAACGTCTCTTCGACAGGGCTTCACCAGGTAACCGGGGGCTTTTGGGGACCAACAGGGGCGCAGGAACCATGTCCACCCCCGACTAGGCCAGAAATGGCAATCCGGATAAACCCTGCAAAAAGTCAAGCCAAAATCTTTATGCTCCGAAGACCAAACAAGCCTCCCCCTCGCAAACATCAAGGAGAAAATATAACTTGGCTCCCAAACAACAAGCCAGTCAAATATCTGGGAGATTTTTTAAGGAGGCTCACCCGGGAAAACAAATATTCTACAGAATAGCCCTGGCAACCGTAGAATACACCAATTATATCTCATACTCAGAAAGTCATCACCCTTGCAACTCCATGTCGCTACTCACTTATACAAATCAATGATCCGTCCAATTATCCTACGCTTCTCCTATCTGGTCTGCAGCCAGCAAATCGAACATCTAAAAATGCAGATTTTCCAAAATAAATTCCTCCGAACCATCACTAAAGCTCCTCGATTTGTACCCCAACTCCCAGTTACATAAAATCGCAATTCCCATCTCCGTCCTTTATCCCCCCATTCTGCCATCCCAAACTTCCCCCGATTCCCCAGCCGTACATTTCAAATTGGAAAAAAAAATCCTCACCACAATAGACTAAAGCGAAAATCCGCGAAAGTTTTTTGACCCCCCCCTGATTATCATACCCCCTGTGGCTTTTTACATTTAATTCCCTGTACTCATTCTATAATGTAAATGATTGTAAATGATTTACCAAAGTTTTGTTTTTTAAAGTACGACTCTTTTTCAGATGATGGAATTTTTTGAATTGTTAACTCGGAGGAGGACGAGAATATTTTTTCAGCGAGACTTGGGGAAATTAATATCGGGGGATACAAACGGCATGGAAATAAATAGTTCAAAGAGCAAAACCATCACGTTTGGTAGGGGTCAAATTACAAGAGACCGCGTATAAATTGAATAATAATGTTATACCCCGAGTCACGTCTTGCAAAAAAATTAGGGGTTCAGCTAGACAGTAAATTGACATGGGAAAATCAAGAAAATTGTTTTAGGGAAAGCATGGAAATCTTTTCATTTTATTATGGGATTCTCAAAAAAAGTTCAGGGGGTGCCAAAGAACTGGATATATATTTTGTGCGACCCATAAGAATATGGCGCGATATGTTGGGACCCATAAGATTTTGAGCAAAGAAACGAAAAGGTTCAGCGTAGATCAAAATTTTTTTTCAGGGTACCGGGAATAAAGTAGGGGAGTCACTGAAACAAGGAGAATAAAACCCGGTTCTATGCTATGTTAAAGGCACAGGATTTCGACCGGAAAAAAATTTCGTCGATTAGGAAACCCATTTTCGGCAGAGCGGATAAATACAAAATTCAGACAAAAATTTCAAAAAGGACGTTGGGAAATATTCTTTCCCGGAATCGAACTATTAGAGACTGGAATGGCTTGCTGACAATCTTTTATCCCTTTCCCCATGATGTCAGCAAATTTAAAAAAAATTAAATTCCCAGATGTTTTTATGTGTCTTATTATTTCCATGTAAAGTATTTATATTATAACTATTATTATTATTATTATTATTATTATTATTATTATTACTATTTCTATTATTATTATTATTACTATTTCTATTATTATTATTATTATTATTATTATTATTATTATTATTATTATTATTATTATTATTATTATTATTACGGGGGGTAGGGAGTGATGGTTGAGGGAAACGAGGAGCAAAATCACATTAAAACATGATTGGCAAAAAATGATTGGGAGTATGGTGAGGGTGAGACGAGGCGAGGTAAGTGAAGTGAAGTGAAGTGAAGTGAAGTGAAGTGAAGTGGAGTGCCATGGAAGCTTTGACGGTGAAATGTTCATGTTAATTTGTAAAGGGGTAAATTGTTGTATAGTTAATTCTGTAATGTTTAGTTAGTGTATTCTGCCACCAAGTTCTGGAACTTATTTGCAGAATTAGTAATAAATCTATCTATCTATAATTTTTCTGAATCCATGTTAACCAGTACCATCACCGTACCGGATGCAGAGGGCCTTGGAGCCAAGCAGAAATAAATGAAACAAAGGAGCTGCAGGATCTGAAGGCTTTTTTATTTATTTTATTTTTTACAGATCATACATAGTTCAGTACATATAACACTTTACATATGCATTGAAGGCTTATATTCTAAATTACCTTAAAATTAAAATAAAACTAATTCGGGTGAAGAAATCTTTTCCAGACACCTCTAAAAAAAATTTATTTCGGCAAATTTGGTTAGGAATACCTGGTATGGATATCATGGATCTGAAGGTAGTAACAAGAGTTGTGAAAGTAAAGGCAGCGTCTGCTACGAAGAACGCAGGGATGGCGGTGGCTCAGCAGTGCTGCCCGCCGAGGTGACCTCCCCATTCCCGCCCCGCCGCCCCCGCAAATTCTTCAAACGCGGTGTCCACGGAACAACATCATCATTTGCATCTCTTGAAACGGCTCCAGCAGCATCTTCAACGAAAAATCGGGAGGTGACGTGTCCCAAGAAATGTTTTGTGTGCGGTGCCTATTGTGCGTCACGTGGGTCACACGAACCTCCGAGTAAAATGCTTTCCGGGAATATGCATGCGGCAGCTGAAGCACAAAATTCAAGACAGCGATGTGCAAGTTACCTTTCTCTATCTCTTTCTTTTTCTCTGTATTACAAACAGTGATCATTCACGGAGAGTCCAACAATTTAAGGGTTTTCTCCCTCTCTCTCTCTCTCTCTCTCTCTCTCTCTTTCTCTTTCTTTCTCTCTTTCCTCTCTCTTTCTTTCTCTCTTTCCTCTCTCTTTCTCTTTTCTTTTTATAACGGTTATAAACCTTAACACTAATTAATATAGGTAATAATTGATGCAATTTGTTATTTCTCCCCAACCTGGGCGAGTTAGACCTATCCGTGTTCATAAATTCACGTAAATAAACAGATATTTACTCTGGCACAATGGTCGCCAAATCGATAGGGCTATTTTATTCGGCGAGTTCCCAAAATATCAATTGCGTGGGATGTGCACACCCCTATCTTTGCATTAATAACAAAATCTGTTTACGTACAATTGGGTTAGACCAAGAGCCCACGGGGCGGACAAGCCGGGGAGCACCCCCCCTGAGACGTTTGGGGGGGGGCAACACAATTCACCAGATGGTCGACTAGCTCAGATAGACGTCCCAGTGTGAAAAATAAATAAAAAAATTAGGGGGCAGGGTCGAAGATCGTTTATGGATTGATGAAAAAATTACAAACAACCTGAGAATCACTTTTCACTAAATTCAGAATATATTCAAAAATATTCTGCTTTACAAATACATACAATGGCGCATAAAAAAAAATCAAAACAGAATACTTTGACTGAAAAACACTAATAACACAAACACAATTTCTACTTTCATCTACAACCCAATTGTTTAACAAACAACTTTCAAAAATTTCGAAAGAATCTTAAAATATTATTTAAAAAAAATTTGAAAGAAAAAACATTGAAAATAAAAAATTAATATTTTTCCTTTAACATTACTTTTACAAAAAAAAGGAAATTTTTCTTCTCTAAAATCCAGAGAAATTTATTATAATTATACTTTACACAAACTCTAATCACTATATTACAATATTTGATTTTTTGAAATCCTTTGAAAGAAAAGATTGATTCTTTTCTCACGATTAGAAGTGGGAAACAAATGTACTTTTACTTTTCTTATTTTTTAAGGGTTTAAACTGTTACCCCCCCTTTCTACGTGACAGATACAGAAGTTTTTTATTAAACTGAATCATCCTATCCCGAAAAACATCTTTTTGGAACGACCTTCCCGTGTTCTGGGCGCAGAGCAGTCCACTTTGCTTCCTTCTACACCTTCCACCGAGCTGCTTCGGCCTTAAAGCGTGGCTCGGGTTGAGAACGCCGTTGCCCCAGAAATCCCCTTTCTCTTCCCCCAAGTTTTATATGCTTGAATACTCATATGAATTTTACTTTTTTTTCGATTACAGTTAATGACCAACTGATATTCAGAGGAAATGAACCCAGAGATCACCCTTTTTATATGAGACCAACTTCAAGAGAGTATTTAAAATACGAAAAGCATGTGAGAAAAAAAAAACTGGAAAGAGAAATGAATGCGCTATTAATTACTGCCATCTATTCAAACTTTCCTAATTCTTCCATTATAAATTCAAAACATTTCTTATTCCCTTTTCTTCTAAGTTTTGTTTAAATCAATTTATCAGAAAATTATCTTCTGGTCTTCTAGAAGAGTTTTCTCGAAAAAGTTAAAAATCTGAAATCCGCTGCAATGTCATTTTGGCGTACCTTTTCCCATACGTCCGCCCAGTTCAGCTGCTCCCTTTCAGAAAGAATTTTTTCATCCGCCCTCCGGTCCCCCCTTTGGTCTAAGGTGGCGGTCTCTTTTGTTCAAAATTTTAATTATCTTTCCCAAAATATCCATCCGCGTTGGCGCGCGTTAAAAAATATTTTTTTCCCCTCGTTTTAAGGAGGAAATTTTGGGAATCAAAAAAAAAAGGGGCTACAAAACCCCCTTTCTTTCGAAAAAGTTTTTTGGGTTTTGATTTCATATGCCGTAAAAATCTTTTCACTAAAATTTATGCTCTTCTTTTTTTTTGATTCTAGAACGTCGAGCAATCTTGTTTTTCCCCCCTTGTCTCTTACCCTTTTTTTCCCTCATCTTCCTTTTTTTTCCTCCTTTTTTTCTTTCTTGTTTTTCTTTTTTTTTACATGATTTTTGTTTTTACTTTATCTGTTTGTTTCATCATTTTCCCACTTATTTTATTCTTTAAATGGTCGAAAAACTGGGGAAATTGTATTTCCGATTGTATTCCCATTTTATCTAGTGTTTTGCAGAACGGAAGAAATATTTAATGTGCATGGCGAAATTAGGAATAAATCTGGCGTAATAATTGACGCAACCTAACAAATTTTTTAAGTTTTTTCGTGTTTTTGCGGTAAATTTATCTATCTCTGCATTTTTTTCCATATTATTTTGACCCCGTTAACTGTCACATCATAACCCGGGAACTTAACTTTTTGGGCAGAAATTATTTTCCCCAAATTCAGTTGTAAATTATTTAAACAGACGTTTCAAAAAAATATCTAGCTTAGTCATGTTTCTTCAAATGTCTTAGAATACACAAGCACGTCATCAATATAGATAAAACATCTTTGGGACATTCTCTGCCAATGATATTTTTCAAACATTACAAGAGCAAATGTTCTTGAGTCCAAATGGCATTTTTTTGAAGAATACAAAATTTCCCCGGTGAATAAACCTGATATTGTCTACATTCAGGGCATCGTATTTGGGGAAAGATGGTGAAGTCGGTTGAACTCAACCATTGATGCCGGAAAATTGATTAGTTAAACCTCACACGAAACGGTCTGTCTCTGTACGGAAGGTAACTTGATTCAATCCCCTTTGCATCTAAACAAAACCCTTATTTTCCCCATTCCCTTTTTCTACGAGCACATCGGATTTAGATGGGATTTTTTGGGACTTCATGATGATATCATTTTTGACCATGGTAGCAATGAGCTTATCCCCCTCTTCCTTATGTTTTTCGGGAATGACATATTGGTAACCCGTGAATGGTTTTTTATCTGTTAATTCTATTTCGAATTGAAAATTTTTTACTTTTTTTTTTTTTTGAAACACCTTTGTTTCCCTAATACTTCAGTTAACTGTTTTTTCTGAATGATTGAGATTATCGTTTCTCTGCACACTCGAACGAATTTTAGGTTCACATCTTCCCTCCAAACAATTAGCCTAAAATTCCAGGGAATGAATCAATTAAAATCCGCGATTATTCGGTTTCAAAGTTAAAGTATTGTTCTCAAGTTGATAAAACCCCGTGTTGTTTCATGAAATCGACCCCCAGATGAGGAAAAAAAGTTCTGACGCTACAAGACACAAACTTGATACTTATTTTTGCCTATCTCTTTTTCCCAAAAATTTGTCTTGTTTTTGGGTTTTGATTTTTCCGTTTCGCACCTATCAAAAAAAGATTTCACGAGCGGAAAATGGTCCCTCCACCCTTTGTTTTTTAATTCATGCAACAAACTTTCAGTTTGACGGAAGGACAACCTGTGTCTACTAATACCGAAGTATCAACCCTAAATTTAACTTTAATTCGACACGCCCCCTGATCCGATCTGCATTTGTTCTTCGTTCCACGGTTCATCATCAAATGAGATTAATTGATTGAAAAATCGCCACCCTTCCCTTTAAGATTGTTCTATTTGGTTTCGGCGGATGGGGGTCGAAACAAACCTTTTAATTTTTCCCACCCCGGGGCCGCGGGTGATTTCCTGTATTTTGGGGGGAAAACCTCTATCAATAGAATTTTTCTATTTATCCCAGACGAGGTCCTGTCTTGTCTAGCATAAGTTTGTTTTTCTTGAATGTTTCGGTTTTTGGGTTTTTCCCCGTTTTTGGTTTGCTTAATTGTTTTTGGTCTGCTATCTTGACCATTTACGACCATTAGATTTGCCCTTTTTTTGTAACCTTCATTATACACGAGGGCACATACAACTTTGCTGCGTTATTAATTTTCAGGAATTGGAAAAGATTTTTAACAAATTTTGGGCGAGGAAGGAAATGAGATTAATAAACAGACAATTTCTTCATCCGGTATCGCGGAGACATAATTTGAAACAAGCAATTCTCCGTTGCATATTCCTGCATGGACATCGTACCCTTCTTCCACGTACCATACATTTCGTTAACTTTAAAATTGATTTGGGTTTTGTTATTCCAATATCTGAATAAAATTTTTTTTTTGAGTTCGGGCCCAAGGTTTGGGAAACCTCCAAACTATCTGCCCAGATTCGTGCATTACCCCGCAACATCTGATAAACGATTCGAGTTTTCACTGTCCAGAACACAAAAAGAAAAGAAATTTCATTTTTTCATAAATAAAATGGATTTTCATCTCCCGCTGCACTGAAATTAGGGGTACAGAAGAAACATACGTGGGTGAAATTCCCCCACTTGGGGGAAATTTTTTAATTGATTTTTCAATTCTACTACTTATTCTTATATGCAAATTTGATGTTGTAGAACGCCATCCTGTTCAGAAAGAGCCTTTATTCCACTATTAATTTATTAGCTTGAACCTGAACTTGTTTAGTAACAATTTCGGGAAATTTTCTACCCTTGTTCTATTATCTGCCTGTCGGGTACGGCGGTTATAAGATCCGATTGTGTTTGATCCTAGTTTCAAATTCTTTTTGTTACTTGATCAACCTTTTTTCAATTCAAGTCCCAGCTCCGGGAAATTTTTTTTAAGTTCTCGTGTTCCCTAATTTGCTGAACCCCGCTCTTAAATTCGACCTTCCACGTCCCTTTTTAAATTGTAAACTGTGCTTTTTTAAAATTTTTTCTAACTTCCATTATTTTTTTCTAATTTTGTTGAATGTGAATTTTGTTTCCAATGCATTTATTGCCGAGTTATTTTCCCCAATTTGGTTTCCAAAGTAACCTTGTTCTCCTAGTTTAGTTTCCAATGCATTTATTGCCGAGTTATTTTCTAATTTGGTTTCCAAAAATTTTTTCCCAAATTTTTTTTCAATTTGGTTTCCAAAATATTTATTGCCGAGTTATTTCCTCTAATTTAGTTTCCAGAACCCCAATTTTTTATGGTTTTCTGTTTTTTCATCCAATGATAACCCCACATCTAATTGCATAAATTGACCTATTAACCGGCATCATTGAATTAGCCCCCTGAGGTTTCGTTTTTCCTCATCCTGATCTCGTGTTGGCGTTGGCTGTGATTTTGTCGGCGACGCGCACTAGTTTCTCCGCCGTTCCTGCCCCCTCCCCTCGTTTCCCCCGATCATCGTACCGGTGCTTGTCCCCAGTTTCCCATCGCTATCTGATTTTCAGTTCCTTCCCCGGAGGTAAATTCCAGCCACGTTATACATTGCCATTTTGAATCATTAACTGCCTAGAATCAATCAATTCTTTTTCCCCGACACCAACACCTCACAAAATATTTTTCACAGAAATACCAGAAAAATTTGAAACTAATAAAACTCTCATATAATAAATATCCTTTTTGAAAAAAAAAACTCCTGAAATAAAAAAACTTTTACTCAACCCACTTGTACCTGCAACCTGGTCAAAAATTTTTGTGAACAGGGTTCAATTGTACCAGTAATTTTAGTTACACCAAATTTTTCTCAGATTTTCCAAATCGAGTTTGTCAAATGCATCCAAAATCGAGCCCCGCTTATGGGGGCCAATTGCGAGCCCCCAGTCGTGTGCGGTACAAGCCGTAAGGCGCACCCGACCGGAGTCTTGGGGGTGGCGAACACACCACCAGATGGTCGACAGCTCAGATAGACGTCCCAGTGGAAAAATAAATAAAAAAAAAAATTTGGGGGAGGGGCAAGATCGTTTTGGGTTGATGCAAAATTACAAACAACTCGGGGGAGAATACTTTTCACAAATTAAAAATATTCAAAAAAATTTGGGTGCTTTGACAAATACATACAATGGGCATAAGAAAAAAAACAAATACAGAATACTTTGACTGAAAAAAAACTAATAACACAATACACAATTTCCTACTTATCTACAACCCAATTGTTTAACAAACACACTTTCAGAAATTGAAAAATTTAAAAATTTTTAAAAAATTTTAAAAAAAAAACATTGAAAATCAAAATTAATACTTTTTCCCTTTAAAATTACTTTTACAAAAAAAGGAAACTCTTTTTTTTCTAAAATCCAGAGAATTATATTTTTATAATTATACTTACACAAAACCTAATCACTATATTACAATATTTGATCTTTTAAAACCTTTGAAAGAAAAGATTGATTCTGTTCTCACGTATTAGGTCGGAAACAAATGTACTTTTTCTTTTCTTATCTTGCGTGGTAAATCTTTCCCCCCCCCTTTCTACGTACAGATACAGAATAAGCTTCTTTTTAAACTAACACCCCTTCCCCAAAACATCTTATTTGAACGACTACGTGTTCCGGCCGCGTAGAGCAGTCCACTTTGTTCCTTCTACACCTTTCCACCGAGCGTTTTGGCCTTGAAGGTCGTGGCCCGGGGGAGAACGCGTTGTCCCCAGAAATCCCCTCTTTTTTCTCGTTCAAATTTTAATTTTTAATACTCTCATATGAATTTTACTTTTTTTTCGATTACATTTAAAACCCAAATGGATATTCAGAGGAAAAAGAATCCAGAGATCACCCCTTTTATGAGACCAATTTAAGAAATAACGAAAAGCATTTAGAGAGAAAAAACTGGGAAAAAGAAATGAATGGCATTAATTACTGCCATCTATTCAAACTTTTCTCCCCAAATTTTTCCATTATAAATTCATAACATTTCATTTCCTTTTCTAAGATTTGTTTAAATAATTTTTAACAGAATAATTTTTCCCCGGGTTTCTAAAAAGCCAAATTTAAACTAAAAGTGAATGTCACTCCCCTGCACCCCAATTCCCCTCCGGAACTTTTTTTTATCCGACCTCCGGGCTGCCCGGTCAAGGTGGCGGTCTCTTTGTTCTAAATTTAATTACATTTCCCAAAAATCCATCCGCGTTGGGGCGTTCAAAAAACGGGCGGTCACACTATTACTTTAAATCATACTACTTTATCTACATACTACATCATCATACTACTTTAGGGGTTATGGCAAGAAATAGAAGATATATATTATCTATAAATAATATATAATCTATCCGATTTGCGGCGGCGAACTTCTTGAGCCTCGTCAGTGCCTACCGTCGATCACGCACCGCGATGGCACACCGGGGAAATTTCCAAGCATTTGACATGCCGTGGCCGGCCCGCAGACTCCAGATATTGCAATGGTGGCTGCACGAAGAGGGATGTCCGTGAAATGGGTCACCATGGAATCGATGGCATTTGAATAATTGTCTGAAATTCTTATTTCCTTTCTGAATGTATCCCAGTCAATTTGAAGGATTAACAAGTGAAATAGGTAACGACTAAATTAGGAATATCGAAGTGAAACAGACTAGGGAAATGGTCACTCTCATGTAAGTAATCAAAAACAGTTCACTCTATGACGGTAGATAGAGAGGAACTGCAGAGCGCAAGATCGATTGACAAGAAAGTGAAGCTACAGAAATGTGAATATAATTCCCTGAATAAAGAGAGTTAAGTTTTGCTGGTCAATAATATTTTCAAGCGTAGTATCTCCTAGGCAGGACCTCGTGCTACTCCAATTGGGATTGTGGGCATTAAAGTCTCCAACAATAAGGAAAGTCTGATATCGCTGGGAGATTACCCCTTCATGTTGTTTCTCCGATATTCAAACCTGAAACGGGATCTTAATACCTTGGTATTCTGAAAAGATCCACTGGTTACTCAGGGTTGTAAAATTTACTAGTGGAAATGGGGTTCTAGTAGTCCTTGATTAACAGAAAACCCCTCTTTTTATAACAAACAAGTATAATTCATCAAAAGAAAAAAGCATTACATCACATAACACATTCATAAATGTATAACAGGGCTTAATGTGAATACAAAAGGATACCACAAGCACAGTCTGTTGATAATGAAATGAGTAATCTAAAAAAAAACAAAGCAATACATGTACAACTGGCTCTGAAAGAATCAAATATTGACACACTAGCTTCCAATAAGTGAACTTTCTTTAATCAGTGAATGTTACATATCCCAAATAGATATGGAATTACTTTTGCCAAGCCCATAATTGAAACGACAAAAACTCTGTATAATTACGTATTGTTTAATAAAATACTTGTTCCGCGCTGTGCACGAGTACATTAATACAAGGTAACATAATAATAATAATAATAATAATAATAATAATAATAATAATAATAATAATAATAATAAAATAATGTTTTCCTTTCCAAACACTCGTCTAAGCAGCCACACGTAATTTAATAGTTACTTGTGCTCTTTCAATCTATGACCTACAACGAAATAAATTAACTGAGGAATCTGTTTTACTGTCCTAACCATTCTTTAAACTATTTCATCAAAGAAATCTTCGAGAAGCGAATCACATAATCTATATTTTAATTAAAGTTGCGACCTTGTCTTCAGAAAACCGGGATCTGTCATGCAGCTGTTACGTCGTGGAGTCGTGTCCTTCACTCAGGCACCTGGTGCCAGTTCAGCTTCCCCAACGCCTGCGTCCATATGAGGATTCTGGGTGTATTGGAAGCCACAGTAAAATTGGGGCAGAGACCGAAAGCTGTACCTTTATGCATAATGCATATTACTTCTCTTACCCGGCAACTCCCTCACCAATGCAGCACAGGGCGTCACTACATGGTGTACTAGAACGTTCATCCGCCACCAACCACGCACTTTCCTTTTTTTCTAGGGCCAGCCAACAACCGGTTACCCTTTACGTCCCGATGGGACGCATATTCGTCCAAACACTAGACTAACACACTTGCGGGCTCCTCTGATCTGGGGTCAGCAGAACGCGAGGCCCTCCGTGACAACACATACAAAGTCAAGGGACAAACAACCATGCCGAAGGCGAGACTCGAACCCCCACACTTCGGACTGAAGCGCTGAGTCGGTACTCGCTCTTAGCCACCTCGACCATCCAGGTCGGCACGCACATTCTTTCCATGCGATTATAGTATTTGAAGCTTAATTTATTTTCAAGTCGTCGCTTACCTCAACGGAGCTTGAAGACTGTTTTCTTGGGAAGAACGCCTTCCTCGAAATCTCCAAGCCAATTGCACGTGTTCAATGATGACGCGTGAGTCGCTTGTTATACTCAGAACTGCGGAGCACTAGCCATGGCTTCGACCAGTAGCTGCATCGACCCATTTATCGACCGCCTAGTTGAAGCCGGGCATTAGAAATGTCGACGTCCGCTGCAGTGGTTCCGTGAACGTGCGCGCTACTTGTACGGTTCGTGCAGATGGAATGGAATGGATGGATTGCGCAGTGAGCGAACCTGAAGCCGTTCGCACACGGTCTGGAGATCATTTCAAATTATGCGTTCCTCGGAAAGCACGGAGTCGCGGATAAATACCGGCAAACCGCAATAATTACTTAACCAGTCATCTTGTTCGAAACTCATAGTGTGAAAAAAGCGCAGAGAGAGGGAATGTTGGGGTAGAAGATGAGTTTCCTGCAAGCAGATAATAACGGGATATGACGGAAGATTATTAAACTTATTTTTTCTTAATGAGAACGGAAATCGTTTATATTCCATAAGAGAGTCAAGGTTGAAATTTAGGTGTGTTGGATAAAGCGAAACTACAACTTTTCCCCCAATTCGTCTTGGCACAGGCGAGGAGTAATATCTTCCTGGCCTAGCACTTTACTTTTCAACCATCGCTGTTCTGTGCAACAGCAGAAGCAACCCAGTCTTGGTCGCACGAGCAGTGTGCAAAAAAGCCTGCTTGTGATGGCGGTGGTGTTAACGCGGGCGAGTGTAACTATTATCGTTTTCGGTAAGTTGAAGTTGTGTTGGCACTTTTGGTAAGTGCCAGAACCACGTACTTACAAAACCCTGCTTCTGTAATTGTACAAAACCCTGTTCTTTATTGCAGTTCGAAGTCTGAACTTTGAATTTATAATGTGCAAAGTTTTACAGTGTTCTCAGTCATATTACTGCAATTAAACTTTGATGCTCATTACGCATTTGTGATGCATCAATTTAACGGTATACTGCAATTACCGAATTAGTGTGCGGTAGTTCTCAATCGAGGTTCAACGTGAGGAACGTAACATGTAGCACGTGGGATTGCGTCACACATTCTAACCAACAGCAGCTGGCAGCCACTGGGGAGTTCAAAATATCTTTTCATAATGTGTATAATCATCGTGTTTGAACTTTGAAGCAAAATATTATCATACAATGAATGGTACTGTTAAACATGTTTTCTTAATTTGCAAACTAAAACTGTTCATTTATATTCCAAACAGTGAAGTAAAGAGAAGAGAAACATCAGCCTAGTTGATTATCATAAAAATATTCAATCATTACTACAGTAAATCTTACTATTCTAATGTTAAAATTAATTGTAAATGTATTATTTTTTTAGCTCGCGAATAGGCCATCATGGACCACGAAGGACATGCACTTGCACAGGCTCAGGATCATTTTATCACGTTGCAAGTCTTGCATGTAAACCAATCAGGGGGATCAGCATTAGGCTGAATCCGATTTTCATACCCCAGGGTTGTTAGTCCTGGGGGGGTGGAAGATGGAATGATGATAATGAAGAATGAGTGGACGGCACACACATACAGACATACACAAACACACCCATGCCCGGGACTCGAACTCGCGATCCATCCGTTCGAGATCGCCACGGCACTACTGCCTTAGCGGTCTCGGCTATCCCGACCGGCTGTAAATGTATTATTATTATTATTATTATTATTATTATTATTATTATTATTATTATTATTATTATTATTATTATTATTATTATTATTCAAATTGCTTTTTTCACATTGAATCGCTTAATGTCTTTGCCACCGGGCTGGAAGGGAAACTGCCCAAAAATGTTATGTATTATTTATGATCCATAAGCTAGCGAACAGTCAGCAGTGGGCTTCTGAAAACTGCTTTGAGCACTCGTTGGCATGTCCTCGTCCCCAGCAGAGTCGTTCTGAGAGTTCTGTTTGAATGGGTGGAAAGCGTTGAAGGGAAATCCTGATCCCTTGAGATGGGTGACCGGGATATAAAGATAGGTTTTGGACGCGATTTGCTCATGAATTTGGGAATGTGTTACTCTAAATGTTTTGTTGTCGCACTGATTACCTACGGAACAGTAGAGTGGTGATTTCAGTCAATTCTTTAAGGAAGACCTAACAAGCTGCGTTGCACATAGATGGTAAAGATTTGGAGTTTCGGTATTGCAGCTCGACGTTGCCTTTGCAGGTTTAATCACGGCACTGGAGAAAGACTGAGAGAGATCTACAGGGTTTCTCACCAAGACACAGCATTGGCTTCGGGAAAGGACACATTCGCGTTCGCTCTGATCTTCTGGATCTCTCTCTTCTTTAAAAAAAAGTAGGACACTTTTTGGAGTTTGCCGCATGATCTCCTTCGTAGTTTACACAGTGCAATGTTGTATAGTAGGTTCTACTTCGTGTTCTAACGTACCATACTTAGTGTATATTGGGCCTTTTGCCATGTACCGTTGTTGCGTATGGACAAACATTTGGCACTTCAAGCAGCGTAAATGAACTTAGTGCCGCACGCGCAGATTATACAATCCGCAATTTTTTCCTTTCTGGTAGGGCTGGGAGGTTGAACGTCAGAACCAGAGTGGAAGTGAGAATCTTTCCCAATACCCTTCCTCTTGATCCTGAATACCTTGGAGAGACCTGCACTCTTGAAAAAAGAGAACTGTTGTTCCTCACTCTCAGACGAAAAATCATCATAATTGGCCACTCCCTCACAGAGGTTAAGGGTAATGCGAGTGATCACTTCCACCTAGAGGCTGCAATGGGCTTAGTTTTGGTTAACTTCTAGAACTGCTCGATGAGTGCGTGCTTCAAAGAGAATAGTACATCTCCCCTGTCGCACGGCCGCTAGGAGCTTTCCGAGTCTACGATTTCTCTAGCAAGACGGACCGAGCTCACACTCTCTGCCTTTTTTGACGTATGATATAAGACGATACCGTGTTTTCTTCAGTTTATACTCTAAGGAAAAAACCACACAAGTCGACAGTTTTTTCATAACATCTATTTCTTCCGGAAGAGAGGAAGGGTGGTGGTTGAGATACGATGGGTAGTAATTCATGTCCGCGCTCCTCACCCACCATGGAGATCAACAAGGGAGCACCCCACTGAAGTGCCAGGGCTGAGACGGAGAGATAGTGGGCGTGAATGACACAGCACTGCCCCGCCGTGGATCTACCCGCTCAGCCTGGAGTTCGGTACAGGACCTAGTCTGATCCGATTGATCGAGAGTGCGTTTGCTCCTGACTGCCCGCTTAGAACAGTCCGTGGCCAAAGCAAGCGTATTGAAGCCTACAAGGAATGTTCCTCAAAAAATAACGTATCCCTACGGGCAAATCTGAACGTGGCTCAAGGGAAGTAGTTGGGAAACAAACAGACTTTTCATCCGCCATGACACACATTCCCTCCGACACGGGTCGCAATGCACGGCAAATACATGGTTCAGCGTATGAGGGAGGCAGAGAAATAGAAGGGGAAGGATAAAAGAGACAAAATGTAATTGTAACGTCACCATATGGTGGCAGGACCTTCGAACTTCCTTAAAGGGTGTCGGAGGCTGACGGCCACATGGACACGAACAAAGTTGGCGAGTTACAAAACCAACTGAAGGGGGAGTTGTGACCACCATGACATAAGGCGGGTAGGGCAGAGGAGACGGTGAGCTTCCATGTGGTCCCAGAAGCCACCTGCGCTCCACAGAGAGGTTAGGGTGTGGGGATCACGTGACCGTCAAGGTAAGTTAGCGGGGAGGAGAAGAGAGGAGGCGGCGATGGTGTAGCGGTTAGCGTATTGTACTCCTATACCCAAGTTTGCGGGTTCAAACCCGATCGAAGCCGGGGAAGGGCGAAAAAATCCTTCGTACGTCTTCCTTCGGAGGGGAAGTAAAGCCGGCTGTCCCATGTTAGTACATTTACTGCATGTAAAAGATCCTCAAGCCTAAATGACGCCTCTGAGCTAAATTCAAATCGCCTGTTTCGTCTCCCAAGTAATACCTTCTTTCTTCCATGATAGGTGAAAGGAGTGTAACGAAATTTGCGTGGTCAGACGGTAGAGCAGGCCTCATGGTCTGAGTCTCGCCACGTAAAATAAGGCAAATTCAATTCAGGAGTTAGTTTTGAGAATGCCTAGCGTGCGAACGCAACTGCTGCACCGGAAGGCGGATGTGTATTCCTCGGGACACAGCAAGTGCGTAGCACTGGGTGTCTGGTCACCTGTGCGGTAAAGCGTCAGGGTGGATGATGCACAATGCAAGGAACGGGGTGCAGTGTGCGAGGGAGTCACAGAGGTAGATTGCGAACGTAACGCGAGAGCTGTAAATAGAGTAAATCTTCTAAATAAAATTTGTAAATAGATCTCGTGTCTGTCTTGTCATTTCGTTATCACGACGCCACATTATTAAAGAACGATAATGAACGATGGGAAGGAGAAAGATGACTGGTGAGCGAAAGGAATACCTTGAGAACTCTCCCTAAATCCCCCCGCCAGGACGAGAACCTACCCACCTCGACAGATATTCTTATTACTGTTACACAATTCAATACAAAAATGTTGATAATTTACTCTTAAAGTAATTATTCACAATTACTTCTAGCCGTCCTAATTACTGGAAACACATCTGATTGTGACAACTTCGGTTATTATGTTAGCTTCGAGAAAACATGTTTGTCCATATAAGAGGCAACGTCGAAAACTAAACTAATAACTATCTTTTTCAGAACGTCTAAACTAAAACCTACCTAAACTAAAAACTAACTTTTTCGAAAAGTTTGTTTTTCCATTCTCCTTTATGAAGGTAATTGTAATAAAGCATAATTTTCAAAAAGAAACTCATATTCAAATAAATTTTTCTGTCAAAGCTCCTCTACAATCTGGTTGTTTGCCGAGGTTTTGGAAAATATATTTCCATCCTCAGGACTATATAATATGAGAAAGAAACAACACACATTTAAAATAATGCTTCCAAACTCACGTGTCGGATATAATACAAATCTAGCTACAGTTGAACACATTTACAAATTTTGTTCACAAAAAAAGTTACATACCTTTCAACCACCAAGTAAATACCTAATTAAATTATGTGCTGCATGCTCCTTCACCTTAGGCACTTCACAAGAATTCCCGTCTCGCCACCCAACATTCTACCAGTATCAGTCATGGTGTGTGTGTGGGGGGGGGGGTGCGTGGGTGTATGGTGAGGATGGTTGTATGTACCTCTCATCCTGTGAGGTGCCTAAGATGGAAGAGCATGTATCGCATAATTTAAATATGTATTTACTTGGTGGTTGAAACTTATATAACTTTTGTCAACAAAATTTATAAATGTGTTCAACTGAAGCCAGATTTGTATTTTATCCGACATGAATTATTGTATAATGATCCTGCGAGATTTGTGGACTATATTTCTGGTTACTGTAACTTGACATACGAGTGGGTACTTTTTTCTGGAGTTCTAGTTATCTAGCTCGGTAAATTTGGTTAAGATTTTGGAACTGTGTGTAAGCAGCCTTGCAATAAAAGCAGTAACCTGACTTTGTATTTTTCTATACACCCTTATTAGCTGTACAAGCCTTATTCCTGTACACCCTTAATTAGCTGAGTCTCAGATATTTTTGGCATAAACGATACACAAAAACTACTGAAACTTGACTCTTTGAAGTAAAATATAGTTTTGTGTTCTATTACATGTAGTTCCTGCAACAGCCAACTTTTCTCAAGAAATTAGAAGTTTATCAGAATTATGCAATTAATAAAAAAAACTACTATTAAAAAAAACTTTTATTCTTTTTAATTCGTCCTAAAATAATTGGAAATATTCTATTGAATTGTTTTGTTTAAGAACATTCGTTGATTAACCATAGATCACAGGGATTATCAAATAACTATCAACGTGCTAACATTTTATTTAATAAAATTTGCAGTAAAGCACTAGGTTAATAAAATTTGCAGTAAAGCACTAGGTTAATTTTTGCCACAATGTACATTTTCAGTAAAGTGACATTAGAATATTGTTATAAACCAATCAAATATTGAAAAAATACATATAATCAATCAAATGATATAAGAGAATAATTGAAATGTGATTTGCCTTGAAATGTTTTCCATCAGAAATTCTTAGTTTTCGGGAACAAAATTGTATTAATATTTTAAAGAGAATATTTTCTAATTATTTTTCTCAAAATTTAATCTTATTACTGATAATGATCGGAGTGCAAAAGCACACAATCAATTCATGAAATTTGTGTACCTGTTTAAGATGAATAAAATAAAAAGTTAACTAGTTCCAAACACGAGATTTTCTTTTACAATGTTTGAATTTTAAAAAATGTTTCAAGTGGTATCTTGAATCTGATAAAGTGGCATAAATACTTGAGCAAGAAAGAAACAAGTTTCTGTTTATATTAGTAAATGAATCGTTATCTTACACTTTTCTGTTATTTTTTCTAAGAAGCGAGGAAATTTAGTTATAATATTTTTTTCACAATCTCGAAGCAAATGGTAATACATTTAGTTGTCACTATATTTTATCGTTCTCTGTTCACTTGGTATTTAGAAAAAAGAGAATACCACTCACTGATTAAATGCCGAGGCGTTCACAGTGTCATCTACACTCGCTTTTTGCTTAGCAACGTATTTAACGAAATTGTAAGCCTCATCCAGCTCCACACTGAACGGGTCAGCACCTGCACGGAGCAGAACTCTTATGACCTCTACTTTCTTTGCATTCTTGGCAACACTCAAAGCCTGATTCTTTTCCTTTTGCGACAAACCCTTCTCCACAAACGCTATCACACATTTCTCGTGGCCTAATTCCGCCGCTTTATCCAACGCGCTGTTGGTTTCACTGTCGCACACGCCGGCTTTCAGCAACGCGGCAACGCACTGGGGCTGGTTGCTCTCTGCCGCGCATTTGAGCGCGATCGTGCTGCTCTCGGAGCGAACGTCGACGCCGGCATCCAGCAGCGCCTGCAGCGCCGCCACGTGACCGTTCTTGGCGACGCACGGCATGGCGGCGGGGGCGGCCTTGGCGAAGGCGGCGGGGGCGGCGTCGGCCAACTCCCCCCGGCCGCCCCGTGGCCGCCCGCTAAAGCCCGCACCACGCCGGGGTCCCCGCCCTCGGCCGCCGCCAGCGGGATCTTGGGCCCCTTGGGGAAGCAGCTGACCTGGACGCCGCCCCGCTGCTCCTTGTGCAGCTTGGCGTCGGGCGCCGCGGCGTCGGCGCCGCTGTCCAGCAGCAGGCGCACGGCGTCCGCGTGGCCCCCACGCGCCGCGTGCTGCAGGGCGGCGCGCCCCCTCCCGTCCCCGGCGCCCGCGGCCCCCCCCGCAGCACAGCCGCATCGCGTCCACGTGACCTCCCGCCGCCGCCTCGTGCGTAAAGTCCGCCCCGCCGTCCGCCTCCTCCACGTTCAAGCGCCCGTCCTCCACCACCTGCCGCAGGAAAGCACGGCCATCAACGCTGGCTGACAATGACAACGCCTTCAATCATGAAAATGTCAACTACAACCACTGAATCAATGACACACTACAGTTGAACACACAAAAAAAAATTAGCTCATAATTTGAGGCTAATTATAGGCTCAATAATTGCCGTAATTTGCCCAAATTTTAGGCGCTTGTAGTTAACATATAAAAATTATTCATATTAATTTTTAATTTGGATTCGTTTAATATTTTTTCATTTTAATTTTATTATTACAATTTGAATGGACTCTCACCAGTTGAATGGTGTTGCACCTATTTATTATTTTTTACAATAGTAAATATTAATATTTTCTAAAAATATTAGTATTTTTGTTGAGCCTATAAATAGCCTGTAATTATTGTGTTAGTAGTTTTGTTCTAACATTAATTTTTGATTTTGTGTCAGCTGACTTTATTCTAAATCTGGCTAAACATTGATTTTTGAGAAAACTACTAGAATTGAAAAGATTGAAGGCGTTTCAATTATGTAAATGTCAACGACAACTCACCACTGAATCAATATACAAAAACTACAAGAGCCTAAAATTTGGAAATACGGCATTATGATCTTTTTTTGTGTGTGTTCTGCTGTAGTGTATCGTCCCTTCATAGACGGAAAACCTACTACTTGCGCAATGTTTCTTCAACGATGAATTGAATAAATTGCGGGCGGAGTGCGGGTGTTAGTTACAAAGTTGGCCACAAGAGTATTTACAGTAATGCCAACCTCTGAAATATCAAAGTAAACCTGCTACGTGTGCGGGCAGGTCATCGCTCTGGGTAGGCAACAGCAGGGATACGAGTTACGAGTTTTAGGTGCCTCCCTTGGAGGAACGCGTCGTTACAAAATCTTTTATTAAATCAGGTCTTCATAGTTCACGGAACCTGATTTCAGAAATCTGAATAAATACAGTGCAATAAAAAATTCTGTACTCAGTTTAATACAATTTCGGATCAAGCTCTTGAGCAAAGGTGTGCGTAAATGCGACTTCGCGCGCCAGCGGTGTGTTCTGCAGTATCAATGCTTGCAATTTTTTAAAATAAAGAAATTGGGAAACTTTTGCCGAAATCACCTAGACTGATGATGAAAACAAAGCCGTCTAAATAAATACATTAAGTTGACGAAGATGCCTTCCTTTATTTCATAGGGGAAAATTGTACAGTCAGAAATTACATTCAATGTAATGTAGATTTAATGTACGTCTGTACATGAATTTTCATGTACCTTGTACCTTAAAGGGAGATTAATGTACATTAAACTTAGGGCGTAAATTGAAATCAATGTAGATTTAATGTACGACTGTTGATTTAACTTACTTGCCTGCATTCAATTTAACAGTTGACGTACATTACATTTAATGTACACGGACAAATTTAATGTATATGTACCCTCTCCCTCACAAAAAGTGGCCGGCAAAATTTTATCTAACCGCGTCGACAAACTTGGTCACCCCGCGGCCAGGGGGAGGGCAGGGGGAAGGACGCGTTGATCAATCGCTAGAAGGTAGCACCACAGTTGTCTGCGATTGGTGCAACATCCCAAGGGGTTGAAAGGACGTTGTCTGCGGGGCTAGTTCGTTTACATACGAGGCGGAAATATCGTCGTATTTCCCTACCGAAGGAGAGATTTAGCCTGCGCGTACGCCACGACGAAAAAATATTTCTGAGCGAGGTTTTCCGTCCAGAATTATCGCCCATAGACCAGTAAATATTTATCATTTTAGCAACAATTATTCTAACTTTTAGCAATCGACTGTTATTTTGCAATGTTTATTTCAGGCACAATTTGCGGAGCCTTCCAGCCGTTCTAACGGATATATCGAATTTGTTTATAAAATTATAAATTGTTGCAAAACTGTTAATTTCCGGTTTTCGGTTCTGAGACATCGTGTGACTCTCCTCCCTATAGATTTGCAAAATTTGGAAATTGTTTATAAATTTTCAAATGTTACAATTTTATTGTCTCATCTGAATGGCGTTTAAAGGCGATACAAAATTCCAGAATCAGATCGACGCTATCATATTTCGTTTTGTCGGCCAATTTTTGTGAGGGAAAGGGTACATTATAGTTGTACGTGTACATTATATTTACTTTACGTTCATGATAATGTCCTTTATGCCGGCCCGGTGGCCGAGATCGCTATTGCAGTATTGTCGTAGTGATCTCGGACCGAAGGGTCGCGGGTTCGAGTCCCGCCTCGGGCATGGTTGAATTTGTGTTCGTCCTTTCACCCTTTATCATCAATCACCATATCGTTTCATCCACATGATTACCATACCGTTAACAGCAATAGTGGTCGCTAATGACCTAAGATGTTGATGCGACGTTAAATAACCAATTTAAAAAAAATGGCCTTTCTATTAAAGGCAATGCAGAGGTGTGTGAGAGCGTTTTACCTTGTCAAGAAGGACATCTCCTCCCTTTGCAACATTTGGAAATTGTGTATAAATTTGCAAATGTTGCAATTTTTTATTGTCTCATCTCAATGGCGTTTAAACGCGATACAAAATTCCAGAATCAGATCGATGCTATTATATTTCGTTTTGTCGGCCAATTTTTGTGAGGGAAAGGGTACATTATAGTTGTATATTTATTTTACGTTCATGGTAATGTCCTTTCTATTAAGGGTGTGAGAGCGTTTTACCTTGTCGAGGAGGACATCTCCCCCTTTGCAACATTTGGAAATTGTGTATAAATTTGCAAATGTTGCAATTTTTTATTGTCTCATCTCAATGGCGTTTAAACGCGATACAAAATTCCAGAATCAGATCGATGCTATTATATTTCGTTTTGTCGCCAATTTTTGTGAGGGAAAGGGTACATTATAGTTGTATATTTATTTTACGTTCATGGTAATGTCCTTTCTATTAAGGGTGTGGAGCGTTTTACCTTGTCGAGGAGGACATCTCCCTTTGCAACATTTGGAAATTGTGTATAAATTTGCAAATGTTGCAATTTTTTATTGTCTCATCTCAATGGCGTTTAAACGCGATACAAAATTCCAGAATCAGATCGACGCTATCATATTTCGTTTTGTCGGCCAATTTTTGTGAGGGAAAGGGTACATTATAGTTGTATATTTATTTTACGTTCATGGTAATGTCCTTTCTATTAAAGGTGTGTGAGAGCGTTTTACTTTGTCGAGGAGGACATCTCCTCCCTTTGCAAAATTTAAAAATTGTGTATAAATTTGCAAATGTTGCAATTTTTATTGTCTCATCTGAATGGCGTTTAAAGGCGATACAAAATTCCAGAATCAGATCGACGCTATCATATTTCGTTTTGTCGACCAATTTTTGTGAGGGAAAGGGTACATTATAGTTGTACGTGTACATATAGCAGGAGCAATGTTTAACGGAGCGGGGCGCCGTTTTTTAATTTTTTAATTTTTTTATATTTATTGTTCAATTGATGGTTTCATGGTTTAGTATTAATACTCTTTCACAACTGGCTATTTATTTTACGTTCAATGATAATGTCCTTTCTATTAAAGGTGTGCGAGAGCGTTTTACCTTGTCGAGGAGGACGGCGAGGGCGTCGCGGCGGCCGGCGGCGGCGGCGGCGCCGAGAGCGGAGCGGCGGCGCCGGGCGTCGCGCAGCAGCGGGTCGGCGCCGTTGTCGAGCAGCAGCTGCGCCAGGGCGCGCTGCCCCGCCCCCGACGCCAGGTGCAGCGGCGTCGCGCCGCGCGCGTCCCACGCGTCCCAGCGCGCACCCGCGCCTGCGCACCACACCACACTTCCTTTCGTTGCTATGCACGCCGATGACAACCCAATTTTAGTGCCCCACAGAAAAGAAAACTCCAGTTTGGTTAATGTAAGAAACCCTTCAATTTCGTTTAGTCAACGTTTTCTACTGACTGCCTGTAAAATTCAATGGATTGATTGACTGATTTTTCGTGTTTCCGGGCGCATCAACAGCGTAGATCATTTGTCCCATAAGTGTAGCTCATGTTTTTTCTCCTCCACCCCACAGCGGGTGGGACGTTTCCTTCCGGCACGCACGCTAAGGCAAATTTAGTGACCCCGAGAAAGAAACTCGAGTTTGGACTAGTTTGGTTCTTGTAAGAAACCTTTGAATTTCGTTTAGTCAACATTTTCTACTGCCTGCCTGTAAAATTTAATGGATTCATTAATTGATTTTTCCTGTTTCCGGGCGCGTCGACAGCTTAGATAATTAGTCCCGTAAGTGTAGTGCATGTTTTTTTTCTCGGGAGATGGCGGTGATCTTCCTCCGCTGGATGGAGAGATCCGGCGCCGACCTACCGTCGGCTAACGGGGTTTCCGCCTAACCAGGACTCTCCCACCAGTGAGGCACCGCCCCAGCCGGAACAAGCTCTAAGCTCCCGACCGGTCTCCTGGAATATGTGGTAGTGTAGTGAATGTTAGAGTGTGTAAGGGGAGAGGATAAGAAAAGGAAGAGGAAGAAAAGATCGCGCGCGGTTCGTGGCCCATTTGTTAGGGTATCGCTCCGGCCGCAAAGTCCGACTTTCGTCCGAACGGAATAGTAGTTTTTAAAAATGGCGCAATACGTGATTCTATTAACTTCGCAGTTTTCTCACTACATGCTTTGCTTTCTTCGGAATTGAATTCTGATTTTGAAATTATTTCATCATTATAACTCTTCAATTCCTATATTTTTCTAAAACTCCAAGATGTACCGTGCTCAAGTAGATTTTTACAAATCTTGTGTTTAAACGTTCAAAAACAATTCTTTCCAAAATATAGCAAGAGCAATGTTTAACGGAGCGGGGCGTCGTTTTTTTAATTTTTTATATTAGCGCCGTTTTTATATTTTTTAAATTTTATTATATTTATTGTTCAATTGATGGTTTCATGGTTTAGTATTAATAATTGGAATGATTGAAGGCGTTGTCATTGTCAACAATATTATTTATTTTACAAATAGCAGCTTTCTATTGTTGACAATGACAACGCCTTCAATCATTCCAATTATGTAAATGTCAACTACACCTCACCACTGAATCAATATTTAGTATTAGTACTCTTTCACATGTTTTTGAACTGGGTTAGAGCTAACTTAACCTAAAACTAAATCTTATCTATCTACTACTCAAGTGTAGAATGCTCATTGAGCACCTACGATCAGTTTACATCGGAAAAAATTTGCAATGCATGTACAGGATGTCTATTACGTATTCGAGTCGTGAAATCGTTGTAAGTGGCTTGGTTGCAATGGTCTTTTAGATTTATGGAGGATATATTTGAATAGAAGTTGTCCGAGAGATGAACTGTGTGGTGCTTGGTGGATGGTAGAGGTAGTTCTCTATAGAGTTGATCATTAGAAATAAACCAGGGGCCTGAGTTGCTAATCTTAAATATTTGTTTTACATTATTTGCATTTGATTGATATTTGTCCGTTAAGCGTTCTTCCAAATGGGGCAAGCATACTGCATTAGAGGACTGGTTATTGTTTTATATGGGGTTACGACATTGTTTAAGGAGATACAGCTTTTGTGATTTAGTAGGGGTGTTAGCTAAATTAATTTAATTTTGGCTTGTTGAATTTTCGTTGCTGTGTGAGATTTCCAGATTAATCTTGTATCAAAGTTGAGACCTAAGTATTTAACAGTTTGGTTGTATCGGGTCCAAGGGATTACGTTGTTATTAACTTGAAGTGGAGTGGGGGTGGCGAAAGTTCTGAGAGAGAGTATTTTGGCTGTTGATTTTGACGGGTTGTACCTGATTGTCCATTTTAAGGACCAATGTTCTGTTTTCAGCTGTAGTTGAAGATTATTTCAAGTGATTTAATGAATGGTTGGACATGAATATGGAGTATTGTCAACAAATTGTGCGATATGTGTGTAGGGAGATATGGGTATATCAGATGTGTAAAGGTTGAAAATGGCGGGTGAAAGGGGGTATCCTTGGGGAAGTCCTGCTTTTCTTTTGAGGGGGTCGGAAACGTAGTTCTCTACTATTCCTGCAATGTCCTGTCTGATATAAAAATTTTAATGATTTGTAGTAGGTAATTTGGGGTTCCTATGGTTTTAACTTGTATATTGTAGCGTCGTGGATACAAGCACAATTCAACGAGCGGCCACGTGACGTAGGCGGAACGTTTAGGCGTCCACGTGCTAGCCTTTGTTATAGAGAGAGCGGATGTGACGTTGGGGAAAAACCAAGAGGTGGCATAGAAGCTACCAGCGCCTGGCGCGACGACGCTCCGATCTCTTTCACTTCGAATCTTCAAGAAGTGCACATCTGGCCGAGGAGCCGGTCGGCGAATGCCTGGTTGGGTGCGGGCCGCGAGCGTGGCGGGTAGGGCCGCCAATGTGTTTACCGTAATGACAGGGAGACTCGAGGTCGAGTCCGTAAGTAGGATGCGGCGCTTCACACCATCGAATGTAAGTGATATTCGAGCGTTGTGGTATGGTAGCCGCAGCGACAGATTACTCCGAGTAGTGGGATCTTTTTAAGTGAACTTAATTTATTAAGGTTGTTTGGGTGGTGGAAGTTATTTCACCCACTCTCGCCTGTGTATTATCGCCAGCGCATGGCCTCACCCAGCAGCGAGCAGGCGGCGTCGGCGTGGCCCGCCTCGGCCACCAGGTGCAGCGGCGTCCGCAGCCAATGGCCGCGCACCGCGCACAGCGCGCCCCCCTGCGGCGCGTGGCCCAGCAGCGCGTCCACGCTGCCCACGTGGCCCACGCGCGCGGCGTGGTGCAGGGCGGTGTCGCCCTGGGCGTCGCGGGCCGTGGGGTCGTCGCCCGCCGCCAGGTGGCGCCGCACGGCGAACGCGTCGCCGCCGCGGCGGCGGCGTGCAACGGCGGCGGCGACGATGGCTGGGCGGCGGCGGCGGGAGCGGCGGCGGCGGCGGCGGCGGCAGCGGGGGCGGCGGCGGCGGGAGCAGCTCCGGTGACGTAAGCCACGGCTCGCGTCACCAGCGGCTCCGATGCGACGGGCTTGCCTCGAACTTAGAGCAAGGATGAGCGATTATTAAACATTAATCGATTAGAATCTCTTTAATTTCAGTGTCCGATTATAATGCGATTCATATCAGTGTTTGATGCTCAATAAATTCTTTGACTCTTTGATCGTCGATGCTTTACGATCTCGGCTAAATTGACGCCGGTGACGTAAGCCACACCGGTGCCGGTGACGTAAACCACGGCTCGCGTCACCGGCGGCTCTGATGCGACAGGCTTGCCTCGAACTTAGAGAAAGGATGAGCGATCATTAAACAATAATCGATTAGAATCTCTTTAATTTCAGTCTCCGATTAATATGCGAATCATTTCAGTGTTCGATGCTCTTTGACTCTTTGATCGTTTATGCTTTACGATCTGGGCTAAATTGACGTCAAGCAATCAGGAGTGAAAACCTTGCTTATATGTTTCATTTAGGATATTCCCGTCTATTGACGTGATAAAATTGGCAAAAGAATATTTGATATATGAAGAACCCTTGAAACTACTTTTTGAACAATATTGCTCTTTTTACTATTCAATCTTATAATTTCGTTTACTTTCAATTTATTTTAATTAAAAAATGTATGAAAAGTAAAGTATTTCAATTTTTTGTTTGGAAGATGTAAAAAGAAATACAAGTATACAATACGTATACAAGTTACGTCAGCACAAGCAAGAGGAAGGAAAGATCGCGCGCGGTCCGTGGCCCGTTTGGTAGGGTACTGCTCCGGCATTCGCCTGGTGCTGATCGGAGAAACCACGCAAAACTACCAATCAGAGCAGCCGGCCGCTAGAATTCTCCTTCAGACAGCGACTGGATTCGACCTAGCTGAAAAGCTAATGTCGAAAATCCTGGAACCTAGGAGCTCCCAGTCAGGGGCGCTGCAGTGCCATCAGTTGACGCACTTCGCTCCCGCTCCCGGTTGGTCGGCCCCTAATTCATTGTTGATTGAATGGAAGTGGTTGTCCGCTCACCCGTGTGGTTGGCGAGGGCGTGCTCGAGCTTTGCGAGGCGCGCCTCGGCCCCCTCGCGCCACGGCCTTCTTCAGGGCGACGGCGCTAACAAAGGCTACCACGCCGACCAAACCTCCTTCCTCTGCAAAATACACTGCATTACAGTTAACAACTAATAACACCACTATATTACAAATATTTATTCAATGTTTGAAAATACTTTAATTTTGAGGATCTCAACATTTGCTACATCGTTGTGATTCCTCGACTATTTTATACATCTACAGGCATTCAAATTAGGTTTTAACTTTATTATGTTCGAACGTCTCTGTAAGAGATTGTTATTATTTATTTAGGTTATAGTATACTTGCTATTATTATTTAAGGATTTTTTATCTTTCTTTTTTTGACAATATCTAATCAGCGTTGAAAGACGAAAGTTTTACTAGTGGTTCAAAAGGATTCCAATAAGAGCATAATATCAGTGGCGGCTACTGAACAAATGTTCAGGATAGGCGAATACTGAACATGCATTGGTTTAGCCCCCATGCGGCGAATCCCGACAAGGGAGCATGGGGCTATCCCCCTACTCAATTGTTTTTTACTTTCTCGCACTTACGAAAGTAAGAAGAGAAAATATTGTAATCGTAGGCCGGAATATGGCAAATTTTCGACACAAAAACTCTTATTCGCTGGTCCTGGTAATAAAAAAGGGGATAAGTCTAGTTGCTAAATGCAGAAAAGATTTTCTAACACGTGATATAGCCATATTCCATGATGACTGCAAAACATGTCTGTAGGTACGTCCGTCTGTACACAGCGCTAGCGCACAAACAGTTCAGACGTCCTCTTTCAGCTAGGTAGGGATTTATTCCCTAAATGAAATCTGTTCCTTAAAGACAAATCTTCAAAATAGGTTATTTTCAACTTTTCGAAAACATGAGTAGTTTTTGTCTATTTTTGACCTAAGCATAGGCTTTTAACTTTCAATTTTTTCATATGGTATTAGTTCCATTTTAGGGTATTGCTTTTTTTTCCAAAATTGCAAATAAATCTAAATTACAAAGCTGAAATTAGAGATCTTCGACCCAGAAAATGTATATTGTACACAATTATCTCTTTGAAAAGATCATGAACAATTTTTTGAAAAAAAACTAGTATATTTTGGGCAATTTCTGCTTGGAATTAATAAAATACATGGTGACCCATCAACTATGGGCTATGAGAACAATTGAATGAAAAATATGAAAAATAATCAATTTAATTTAATGAAAATTAATAAAATAAAATAAAATGACTTGTAATGAGTAGTAGCAAGTAGTATGATGTAGATTAAAAATACATACAGTATTACAGAATAAATTTTTTTTTTATTAAAAATATTTAGATTAAATAATAAAATAATTTTATACAAAAAAGAGGTTAATGATGTGTATGGTAATGTATGTAATTAGGTTACTGTATATATAATAGTTTTAATGTGATTGCTGCAGAAGAAAAAGAAAATTATGTCAACGAATGTAATGACTTCATGTTATATAATATTGTTAATATCAATGGTTATATATAAAAAATGTAGTGAGTAGGACAATAAGAGTTTTCTGTTGAAAATTGCGTTTACTGCTGCATAAGTACAATACTTTCCTTGTACGTCGTATGCGGTCAGGCGAGGGAATAAAGCAGTTATTTTTTCGTGCTCGGGTTTAAGTCAAGATAAACGCGAATAAGTCATATGACAACCAAGAACAACTCAAGAATAATTCTACAGCAGAAAATATTAAGCTATGTCTTAAGAATAGGGAATAACATACCTTCTGCCAATATTGAGGTGAGTTTGGGAGCGCTCAGGACACTAGCACAGCTGTCTGATACGTATGATAGCGTTGCCTTAGTCAGAGTTCTCCGATAAGATAAAGAGCCTTCCCGAAGGTTGACAGATAAGATACATTTTGAGAAATTGCGATTGCTGCGAAATGCTCAGACGCGACGTATATAATCCAATCCAAGAAAGAATTCAATCAATTTTTGGATTTTTAATTTTTTAAATGTGAAGATAAGCAAGCATATTTGACTAGCAAAACAAGGTTAATCATAGAATACGGTACGTAACAAACGTTTTCACAAATTAACTTCGTACCGTAAATCTGGGTCACTTTGGGCCGCGCTGGTGACTTCGTGCCCCCGCGCCTTTTAGAAAACTATTTTCTTAAACTAATGTTATCTCTAGGAGAGGCGTTGGTAAATACATCATGCACCTGATGTGTGCTATTCATTACACCTTCAAGAAACCGCATTTTGATTACTGCATTCTCGCGAAAATTTGTTTTGCTACTCTGAGTGCAGTAGCTTAAAGGATAATAAAGTGCATTGTTTTAGATTATTAATTAATCTACAGCTAAAGTATCTACTTTCTAAATTTCATAGGTTTTTGTATTTGAGGCAGAAATAAACTGATGGATAATAAAGGTGTGTCTCAATGCCAGTAGCTCTTGAATATTCAGTGCAATATTTTCAATTTTTGACATTTCTGTTTAAATTAGTTAAATTAAACATTCACTTCTTGTGCAAATGATAAATTGTATAATTAACAACTCCTGCAATGATGTTTTCCCTTGTAATAGCACTCGCAATTCTGTATCCATAACGGAATCTTGTCAGTCCATAACGGAAGAATTTGCAATGGTACAGTATAAAGGAGAGCTGTTTCCTGGACAAGTCACTGCAATTGAAAGTAATTAATTACGGATAAAAATTCTTACAAAAATCCAAGGGGTTTTAGAAAGGACCAAAAAATGTGGATCAACTTTTTACAAACCAATAGATGCATGCAAGAATCTTATATGTTACATTTTTAAAGTTTTGAGATATATTCTTGTTCTAACCACTATAAGAATAAGGTCAGGCTACTAACTTTTTCTGCTAGAATTTCACAGTTGTTTTGAAAATAAGTGATCAAACATGATGCTATTTTTTGTGATCCCCTACTAGCTAAATCCTCTGCCAAGACTTGCTTTAACCTTCATTTGCGTCACGTTCTCAGAGGTTGAAAGTCCACAGTTGCCTGGAGTATAAATCCAATTTAATATGTATATGAAGGTTGTTGGAAGTGCCTGCTGCATATCAAATGCTATTGTCTATGGATTTGAGTCATTCTATAAGGCTAGAAAATCATTTTCCATCATGGTTTGACCTGCTGTGGCTTTTCATTAATGCACTTATTTTTCTTGATTTTTCTTTGTTTTTGTTTCTTCGTCACATACATTCCTGATTTTGTCACATCGTCATGATGTGAAAAACAACACAGACACAGAGTTTCTTTTGTAAAGATTTATTTACAATGTCTGTATATTACAATTTTTATTTACATGCTCCTCCGGAAACTACCGCTGCATTTCCCTGCACTCTCATTCCTGAGGCAAGCCGCCCCAGCCTGACCCCCGAGTACCTCAGTGTGCTAACTTGTAGCACCGCTCCCGACATCTGCTGTAGCCACCCTCGCAAACCTGCGACCACCCCCTCACGGATCAGCAAAAGTGTCTGCGCACCGCGATTCGGCCCAAGCTCGAATGCCAACGGCCAATACTCCAACCGCATTTATCGTGAGGAGTCACGTGACAGACCTCCCACGCTGAAGACCCGCGGACCGCTTCACCTTACTGAGTTTTGGGCCGGTCGCAAAATGGGGCTCGCCACCAGCTGCAGATGATCTGTCCTCACACATCATTCTGTGCTAGCTGACCCCCAGATGTTCCCAGACACTCCCCCCCCGCCGTCCTGCACCCTCGAAGTTATATCCCCGCTTGCCTCGCCAGCCCAACGCCTGGACCACCCTCTCCCACGCGCCGGTCCGCGCCTTGTGCGGTCCGATGACTTCTGAAATGCTACGACGTTACAATCTCTATAGTAAGTTTCTCGCATGTTTTGCCGTGGACAATCTTGTATGACCAAAGTGAAGATTCAAATTCATGACAAATACTTTTTCTGAAGCTTCGGAATGTTTCTGGTTGAATCATAGAAAATAAATGGTAATAAACTCTTAACTTACCTGTAATTTCCACTCTTCACGTAACTTCTTCTCCGCTGCGGATCGTTTGAAAATAAAAAAAATTAATAAACTCGTAACTTACCAGTAATATTTTCAGTGGAATCTTCAATTAACTTTTTTGTACGTCTATCGCCTATTATCACAAATGTACAAAGGGATTCATGTTAAGTTTTTGAATGGCAAAACTCTTTTTTTTTTAAATGTAACATCAGGTTCGCAGTTCTCTTTACCAACAAACAGCACCAACCATTGTATTACAATAAACTACACTAACAAACATCTTTTTTGCTCTTACCGTTCTTTGGAAAATTCCAACAAATTCACATACGTGTGACCCGGGGAGCCGCTCCCCCGCCCATGTAACAAAAACCCACTTCGAATGAAAACTATCTTTCAAAATTAAATTATCTCTACAGAAATTCAGCCGCAATAATTAAAAAAAAATTTAATTTTTACTATCCATAAAATTATAATTCATTGCAGTAACGAAAAATACACGGATGGAGGCACATACATTCTAATAACTAATAAACTACGCAACATTTAGCAGTACTCATTACCAACAGGCATCACTAACCATTGTTCTAATAAACTGCAATAACAATGCTTTCTTGCCTTCACCGTTTTTTGGAAACTTGAAGAAAACAACTTACGTGTGACCCGGACAGCCGTACCCTCATCATACACCAAAAGCTCACTTCAAAAGAAATACTCTTTCAAAATTAAATTATCTTTACAGAAATTCAGCCACAATACATTACACGAGAAAACAGTATTCTTTTTAAAATTTTGACTTTCAATACTATCCATAAAAAAATGTAATTCATTACAGTAAGTATCGAAAAATACAGGGATGGATTCACATAAATCCTAATAAATAATATAAAAAAGCAATATTTTGCAGTAATCTTTACCAACAAAAAGCACAAACTATTATTCTATTAAACTACATCAACAATTTTGCTCTTACCGTGTTTTGCAAAATTGAAGTAAACTTCACACGAGTGACCCGGAGTGGTGCACTCCCGCCATACAACATGAAAACCCTTCAGAAGAAAACTACCTTTGTGGCGTCATTACCGCAGCAACAAATAACAGACGTGAACACTTGTAATATTGACATTTATTAAAGATATTTTCCGACACCCGAATCCACTATTTACAATATATACAGACCGTTACTAAGATTTACTACTTTCAACCGGTCACCACAACCGCTTGCCTGATAAAAGATCTACTCCCGCGGTGTGATGCACCTTTCTCTAAATCTCGGCGGATTCACGCCGGTTCCTGTCCCCCTTTGCCCCCGTAGCCTACACGAAGTGCCACGTGCCGCGCACCCTCACACGACATCCCAGGAAGAGCTCGAGAATCAGAAGAACGAGTTTATATGTGCGGGCGCACATATAAACACTAAGTAACGAAAAATACATGGATGAAGGCACATAAATCGTAATAAATTCTAAACTACGCAACATTTCGCAGTAATCTATACCGACAAATAGAACAAAACATTATTCTATAATACTACGCCAACTATGATTTTTTTAGGGATGGGTCCTCGATATATTCGATACCCCGATACCCTCGATACTCGGATGGTATCGATAGCGATCGATGCTTTTGGAAAATTGCTCCATACTTTTTCGATACTTTTAATTATTTATGTCATTCCCTATCTCTTCTGATTTTACGAAAGAATTGTCTTCTCCTATTTCTCTTATTCCTCTTTCTCCTATTTGTCTTCTGTTAGCAACAAGGAAGTGTCGGTCTGTTCGGATTGACTTACAGTCGTTGAAATTATTTATTTATTTAATAGGTAATTATTACAGCCAAATTAGAAACTTGATCCAATGTGGCTAGGCCGAAGGCCTTTAAGCCATTACAATACCTACATTCTACCGAGTTCTAACCTTTCGCCTTCTGGTATTCACCCCCAATGGTCTCTTCATCGCCTCAAAGCCGCGGAAACGAGACCATAAGGTACGGCTGAGGAAAAACCCTGAAGGGGAAAACCTGCCGTCAGAAGCCGAGTACATGCTACTCTATCCGGTTTTTAGACTATTTATTTATTTGGCGCGGGCGTCAGGCATTCTCCTTCCAGTGTTTGGCCTCCACCGCACCTGAAAACAAACAGCACCACAGAAAATCGTCCGCACCAACGCCTCTGCCCTAACATTTCCGATTCCCACTTCCCTTCGCCCCCTAATGTGCTTTATTTTAGCCGTTTCCTTTATTTTATTTTAATTTATTTTTAATTTATTTAACTTATGAGTCGTTGAAATTAGCCAACGCTGCAACGTCCGCCCGCCGTGCCCGCTCTTTATCCCACTCGCGCCTGTCATCATCTCTTGAGATAGCACGCAATTCGCGACCAATTCAGTATTGGGAAACCCTTCCTTGTGAGCTCCCGGTAATCTAGTGGCGACAAGCACGATAAGCAATGCTCGATGACAGCGTTTCTTCCCGGGATACTCCCCTCCTCAGCCCACCGCGGAGGCATCTAACTCTTGGGTTCAGTTCTGCATTTTAAAATGACCGAAAGACGACCAGATTAGTGCATTCTATAAACAAAATGAGTGAAGTGTGAAATTATTTTGAAGAGGACTCGAAAGATGACAATCGTGCTAATTGTAGAATATGTAAAAAAAAATTTCGCCTGGTGGAAAATCACACAATACTAGTAATTAAAAAAACAAGTTACATTAATACACCGGATAGTATTCAGCTCCACTGAACACAAGAGAGCCAAAAACAACTAATGTTGCACCAGACTTTGGAATTGTCGCAGATCGTACAAGTAAAGTGGTAGAAGTTAAAGACCCATGGTCAGTCCTGTCAAGATCATCAAGTTCCAACACATATCAACCAACACTCATTGATTTTTTGGCCACAAGAACAAATTTAAATCAGAAGACAACCGTTCAAAGCAATAACAAGAAACTTTGCTTACATCATACCCAAAGATAATCAATCGATCAGGGTTATTGAGGACAATATATTCAAGTAATTTATTAAATCTTGAACCTAGATACACCGTGCCCACTAGAAAATAATAACCCTTCAATCACGATTTCGATTCTCCGATATTTCAGTAGTTAACAAAAAATTAAATAACTGTATTTGATTCCGAATAACTCATTTTCATTACCTACATTAGAAATTTCAAATTAGAGTAGCATTTATTGTTCAAAATTTAACTCATTAATTTTATTTTGTAGGCATCCTCAACTACTGAACCCCCGAAAATGCATTGACATGTGGTCTCTTTATAGGAATATTCTGAAGAGTGACCACGAAATATCACGCTGTGTATACGAAATCACTGCAAAAGAATATGAATTAAATATGCGAACTTTCATCCTCCTGATGCAAATGTACTATCTTACTGGAAAAGCAAAATGTCTCTCCCCTATTTAAGGAAAAGTGCTGTTCGATACCTGTGCATTACATTAGCTTCATTGTTTTCGGAGAGGTTTTGCAGTACAGATTGATTGATATGTGACAAAAAAAAAAGAAATAGAGTGAACCCAGAAAGAGTGAGAATGTTAGTTTTGCTTAGTAAGAATCTTGAAATACTTTAAAAAATGTATGTTCATGTCAATAGTTTTTAAATATTAATATAGTACATGTATGCATGTGTGAAGAACAAAATGTATCCTTCCAGTTCTGATTGAACCACTTTTGCAGCTGAGCCTCTAAAGTAGTATGGTATCGAGTATCGAAGCTCTCAGACAGGTAACGGTATCGAGTATAGAGTATGGAGAAATTGAGGTATCGACTCCTCACTAATTTTTTTCTTACCATATTTTGGAAAATTGAAGAAAACCACATACGTGTGGGCCGGAGTGGCGCACCCTGTCATATAACATGAAAACCCTTAGGAGGTTTTAACTAACTTTCAATTTATTATTATATTTTCATATTATTATTTTATTTTATTTCTATTTTTATATTATTATTTTATTTTTCATTTTATTATATTTTTATTTTATCTTTACATAAATTCAGCCACAATAGATTATATGACACAACAGTATTTTTTAAAATTTTTGACTTTCAATACTATCCATAAAAATTATAATTTATTATAGTAAGTAACGAAAGATTCACAGATGGAGGCACATAAATCCTATTAAATAGTAAAGTACGCATCATTTCGCATTAATCTTTACTGATAAATAGCACAAATCATTATTCTATTAAACTTCAGCAACAATGATTTTTTTGCTCTTACCGCTGTTTGGAAAATTGAAGAAAACCACTCACGTATGACCCGGGGTGGCGCACTCCCGTTTAATAACATGCAAACCCCTCGGAGGGAAACTTTCTTTCATAATTAAATTATGTTTACAAAAATTCAGCCACAATACTTTATTTACTTTACTCTGTCTTCCATCTCCAAGTTTTCTACTTCTCGGTCGTTTGCCTCTTCGTGCTTTGTCTTTCTGCCTTGTATCTCTCTTTTCGTTATTTCTCTCGTTTTCTTCGATATCCTTGTTCAGGTTAAGGAGGTCCTGTTTCATGATTTAAGACTTATTATTAAAAAAACTGAACCTTAGGGATAGTTTCGTCTTTCATTCTTAATCGAATGTTTACAAAAAATTAAAAACCGCCAAGCGTAATGTTTACGTGGAAACTCCAACGTTCACTTATAGCCACATCTGCCTAAAAATACGTTGCAATCTCCTTTTAATGTCGATATAGGTTACTGTTGTGTAATCAGATCAAGCCAGTGGATGTTGAATTAGTTCTTCAAACAACCGACGTTGCCATCTGTGTACGGACTAGTGTGGAAAATGTTCAAAGTATAAAGGCCCTTGGAATATATAAAAATCTGAAACATTTAAACAAAGACACATAAAATGATTACATTATATTGCTATATACATGTAGTATTAGTTCTCAACTGTAAATTTTTTTCCTTCAATTAAATTGCAATTTCGTCTGGGGTGTGGTGATGGTGCTCTTCAGGTGCGAAATGGAATGGTTAGGCAATTGGCAATGAAAACGCTACACAACCACTAACGATAATAATGTTGTAAATAATGTTCGTTTCCTTTACAACTCTACAAGTTTCGTAATGTAATTGTTAGAATAAATGCTTGAGTGGTATTGCTATTATAAACAAACTTATTATACACACTCCACAAAATTATTATTTGCATACTACTAAAGTGCCCGAGAGTTCCATTTCAGATCAAAAATCGAACAAATACATGACTTTTCTAACATTGTGATCTTATTCGTTCATATTTTTGTATGACCTTCCATCGCAAAACCGAACGTGCGAATCCGACGGAGAGATCACAATCAGCAACGAATTCGCCATCTGGCGGCCATCGATTGAACTGCTCATCCCCCAGTCTCCCCCTCTCCCCGCCCTGGCGGCCACATTCACGCAGGTGCATTTGCCGCCGCCCAGTGCACACAGCTTAGGGCGCAGACACGGCCCTCACACGGAGGGGGCGAGCGGGAATGCATGGCGAATGTGAAGGGCCAGGGCTGCTCTGGAGCGGGAGAAAACAACTCGCAGGGAGGGGGGAGGGGGGTGTTAGGGCGCTGCGTAATTAGGTAAAGCAGACACTGCGCTTCTGTATGCAGAAGCGGCTTCGGAGCCAATTCGCGGCAGCGGCATCGCAGAGGGGACAGCGGCCGCGAGAACGGGGAGCGTCACTCAAGGCCTCCTCCTGATGGTTTCTGCAACCTCTGAGGCGCTCCTATGGTGGGTTGGGTGGTTGTTAGTGATTCCGGGCACGTCAACAGCTTAGGTCATTCGTCCCGTAAGTGTAGTGCACGATTTCCTCGGGATGGTTTCTTTTCGTGTTTCCGGACGCGTCAACTGCTTTGGTCATTAGTCCCGTTAGTGTAGTGCATGTTTTTTTTCTCGTGAGATGGCGGTGATCTTCCCCTGCTGGATGACGAGATCCGGCGCCGACCTACCGTCGGCTAGTGGGGTTTCCCCCTAACCAGGACTCTCCCACCAGCGGGGCACCGCCCAGCCGGGACAAGCTCTAAGCTCCGACCGGTCTCCCGGAATATGTGGTAGTGTAGTGCTTGTTAGTGTAAGTGTGTGTGTAAGGGAGAGGATAGGACAAGGAAGAGGAAGGAAAGATCGCGCGCGGTCCGTGGCCCGTTTGTTAGGGTACTGCTCCGGCATTCGCCTGGTGTTGATCGGAGAAACCACGGAAAACTACTGATTAGAGAAGCCGGTCGCAATAATTCTCCTCCAGACAGCGACTGAATTCGACCTAGCTGACAAGCTAGTGTCAAAAATCCTGCCGCCGTCAGGACTCGGACCTAGGGCCTAGAACATCAGTTGATGCTCTGTGCTACCGCTTCCGGTACGCTCCTATGATTATGATGGTTTCAGCATTGCTCTTCACACTCTAAGTATGATACTTGGCCTTCAAAAACGAAAGCAAACAGGAATTCCGAGAGAACAAAGCAATTATGAATACAATTCTCTGGTGAATATATTTTTATAGCATACTAGTAAAACACCCGGCGTTGCCCGGCTTTCTTCATATTCAGTCCTTGCGAATGAGGGAAAAAATCAATTTTATATAAACTTCAGTGTTTATTATTATTTTCAACGTAAGGGGTTCACATTTTAATAAATACTATTTTTTTTTCATTTTATTTGGCAACACATAGCTATTAGATGAAATTTTTCTAATCTTATGTACCGCTACTGACCTCTAACGAATATATTACGTACCAGTTTTGATAGCATTACACCATTACACCATTACACCTCTGGTAGAATATATTAGGAACCACGTGCTCTAAGAGAGAGGCGAAAAACATCGCAGTGTACCAAGTACCATCATATTATTAAAATTATTTATTTTCCGCATTTGGGTTGTGTTAGCCTTTACGAAACTTTGCAAGGACACTGCGACCATCCTGAAGAAGAGTCAGTAAAAATTTCATATCTACTCATACGCTATTTGTTGTGGTATCGATGACGGTTACACGTCGTTAATTCTCTTTTATTAGTACAGATTTATCTCGTTTAGACCTTTATGTCTTTCAGATTTGAATATTTTATTTCCAGTGGCATTTAATTGACATAAAGGTTTGATTTGTGAATAAAAAACAACTGTATACGAGCTTAAGAAAACTATGATGATGGAAGATTGCGAATAGCTTACAAAGTTTTACTCTTTTCTTCTTTCGATGTTATGTGCTGAGACAGTGTTAATCGTTTCTGTAAATTATTTCAAGATATTTAATTGATTGACTGGTATTCTGATAATTACAATATAATCTAATATCAATGAGTCGTTCAGGGCAAGGGTGGGAGGAAATGAAAAAGTCTCTCAATACAATTACTCATGTTAAATTGGAAATGTGTTTCTGGAAAAATTAAAGGTTTATTTCATGTCGTTTGAAGTATTTGTTCCATAGGAAGATCAAAAGAATAATTTTGCCGTCGGGAAAGTACTATATAAAACAATAAATATATGGTATTAACTTTCATTGTTAAAAATTTATCTTTGTGTTTTGGTTTTGCAATGTTTCAAGACGTCTTTGGCATATAAAATGGTTAGGACATTTTGTGTCCTCTCTGATTTACATATCATTTGAATCCAAACAAAATTATCTTTTAAAACTGACTGGTTCTGATATACTCTATAGACTTGGAATGATTGTAGGCGTTGTCATTGTCAACAATATTTATAATATTGTTGACAATGACAACGCCTACAATCATTCCAATTATGTAGATGTCAACTACACCTCACCACTGAATCAATATACTCTATAGACACTTCATTCAGTCTGCTATTACCAATTCCAGGCGAATGCCGGAGTAGTAAGTCAAAAATGCCCTTCCGTAAATTCTTTTCTCCCTCATCAAGCTGTCTCGTTCTCGAAATTCCATTTTTATGGTTGAACGATGAGCATCTCAATTTGCAACTCATGTGACACAGTACGAGAAACATGAAATGGCACTAGTTATACACGGGGGGGAATTGTTTGGTTAATCAAATGCTTATACAGTGTATTTCGCCAATCACGGAGAATACTACTAAAAAGCTCGCGAACAAAAATGCACATCCAATTTCTCCCAATTCGTGATCCGATTTCCGACCTCGCTCTTCGAGTAATCACAGAAATGGAACTGCGCCTGCTGCGCCCGTTTTCGCTCCCATCCCCACGCAGCCCCTCCGAGCCCTTCACTGGACCTCTGATTTTAGGACAAATTTTCCTTTAGTTGCTTTAGAAGATTGTGGCAAATAATTGTAGATGTTTATGAATCATAAATAGATCTGCTGAAAGAATTTAATAATGCCCCAAATACCCTAGAACGGTGGTTGATGCCTATTTTAATATGTTTTTGCAAAGTTCTGCCTCTCATAAATCTATAGGGAAATGAAAAAATTAGAACCTTGCAAAATTAAAAAAAACTCTTCCTAAATATTTTGTGAAAATGTAAAAAATATATTTGTGTAGAAGGTGCAAAATTAATTAAACGAAATTGTACTTAATATTATTTAATAGGATAAGTTTAATGATTTTTGCATGTACATTACTATTTAAAAAAGAATTCTGCAGTGTCAGATTCATTAACAATTGCATTGAGGGACATAAACAAGCTGAATAAAATGTGCATTTCAATAAATGGACCTTCCAATGACTCGCATTCACAAAACGTTGTAGCAATATCTGAGAGATACATTGCAAACACTAGCGTAAGTCTATCTAATGCGAGCCCTCCCTGGTTCACAAAAAACTGTTGAGATTTCGAGATACGTTACTTGAGATTATTTAAAGCACATGTACCCATAAATACAATAACGTTAAGAAATTGCCTCTAATATAAATATTACGGACGTGAGAGACAAGTCACAAAAAATCATTTTTGTAATTTTTGAAACAATTAAAAGATACACCAAAATGAACTTTACGTCATATTAAACAGTACTATAAGCACTATCAATGTAAACAATTTGAAAATATAATTTGAAAACATTTTTGAGAAAATGGCGTTTGAGCGTTTCTGAAAGTATGGGATTTTGAGCTCATTTTCTCAGAAGACTGTTGCGCTTTTCAGAAAATTTATTTGACATTAATTAAAGCCCATGTACTCATAAATCTAATAATGTGAAGAAATCGCCTCTAATGTAAATATTTCCGACGTGAGAGACAAGTCAAAAAAATTACATTTTTGTAATGTTTGGAAAAACAAAAGAATAGAGCAATATCGTGTTTATGTCATGGTATAAGGTTCGCTTGGCACCATCACGATCAAAAATTTAAAGAAAAAATTTGGAGTCTTTTTTGGGCAAATTTTGTTTTGTATTCTTTTTAAATTGCTAATATTGCACGCACTATTGCACAAAACTACTAAAATTATAAAAAAATACATGACATAAATGAAAGATCTATTCATGGGCATCAAATCTTTGACCCTCATGAATAAGGTAATAAGTCGGAAAAACTTAATTTTACGGAGGAGCAAAACACAACTATGAAGTATTGCTGTAAAACAGGGATTAATGATATTAAAACAAAACCTACACACAAATAGTTTCATTCAAATAACACCTTCGTTTGAATATCATTAAACCCTGAGTTAAATCTATTACAAGTTGTTTTTTGCTCTCCCGTAAAATTAAGTGGTTATGACTCATCATCTTATTCACCGGGATCAAATAAATTTCATTTGAAGGAAAAATCTCTCTCTTCAATTTTATAGTTGTAGGACGAGGCCGAAAAAATTCAAACTTCGAATTTTTGAAAATTCAGTGTTAACGGTGAAAATCGTATCTATGCCACCTTGATAAGCGTATTTTACTCTATTCTTACAAGAAATTTAAAGAAAAAATTTGGAGCGTATTTTTTTAAATTTTTAATTTTTTAAAAAAAAAAATTTCAAAAAAATGTGCATGATTTTTATGAAAGAACTATTTATGAACAATAAATTTCATTAATGAAAAAAATCTCTGTGATAAGTTTTGTTGTCGTTGGAAGACGCTGAAAAAAACATACTTTTTCAATTTTCAAAAATTCAATGTTAACCGTGAAAAATGGACGTTGTATATACGTATGTATACGAGAGAGTAATAATGGTTCGGTTTTTGAGAAAATAATCTTTTTAGAAAATGCGTATATTTCAAACACAAATTATGCAAAACACACTCGTTTTCTTAAAAAATATTGTATTTGAGCTGTGTAAAAAGATGATTTTTTCAACAGAGTTGGTTTAATTGAAAAATCTTTATCTTATATTTTGCAGTTTTGAAATGCTTAGTTTTTGTAATTTTCAAAAAACGGTGTGATAGGCTATAATAAGATTGGCACCATATTTTTACCGAAACTTTTATACGTCAGGAGTAAATTGGGAAGGTTTTTTGAGAAAAAAATTGTTAAATAATGTGATGATCCTTACGGGTTCACTCTGTCGTTATTATTTCTATTAACAATTTTGCGTGAAAGTATGTGCTGCTGTAGCTCAACTAGTTTCTTTTTACAAAAGTATTTTGTCTGAGAGACAAGTCTTCTCTACAGAAATGCTTGAAAAATATTTAGTTGTGTGACGTAACAAATGTGAAAGTTATTAAAATATTATTTTTGTAAAAATGTGCAATTAGAAAGATGAATAATATGGAAGAAATACGTTAAAATATAATATATCATAATATTATTGTAAAATATAATATATTATAATATTATTGCATATTTTGAGCGTTTATGCGTATTTTAAGTAGGTATTATAATTGACTATTTTACCTTTTTTAGCGTCTCAATCGAATAATCCTCTCTATACTGGTGAAATTTGACGGGAGTGTAGATGTACTTGCTCTGGGCGCTAACCTTTTCAGATGCTCCATGAATTGATTGATTGATTGATTTTTTCGTGTTTCCGGGCACGTCAACTGCTTTGGTAATTAGTCCCGTTAGTGTAGTGCATGTTTTTCTCGGGAGATGGCGGTGAACATCCCCCGCTGGATGGCGAGATCCGGCGCACACCTAACGTCAGCTAATGGGGTTTCCCCCTCACCAGGTCTCTCCCATCAGCGGGGCACCGCCCCAGCCGGGACAAGCTCTAAGCTCCTGACCGGTCTCCCGGAATATGTGGTAGTGTAGTGCATGTTAGTGGAAGTGTGTGTGTGTGTGTGTAAAGGGAGAGGGTAGGACACGAAAGATGAAGGACAGATCGCGCGCGGTCCGTGGTCGGTTTGGTAGGGTACTGCTCCGGCATTCGCCTGGTGGTGATCGGAGAAACCACGGAAAACTACCGATCAGAGTAGCCGGCCGCTAGAATTCACCTCCAGACAGCGACTGAATTCGATCTAGCTGAAAAGCTAATTTCGAAATTCCTGCCGCCGTGGGGAGTGGGAACCTAGGCCCTCCCGGTCAGAGGCGCTGCAGTGACATCAGTTGATGCACTGAGCTCCCGGTAGATGCTCCTTGGAAGTTGGCGCGTGTAACTCCGCCAGAGAAATGGCGCGTGTCGGTCGTGACGCCCACGACGCCGCCCTCGTCACGCATGCCGACGCGATAAGGCACGACGCCCTCCATCAGCGCCGTCGTGGGCGCGGGCGGCGCATGTGGAGGGCCGGGCGGTGGCCTTGGCGATGGGGCCTTGTGGGAGTGCTCAGGGCGGAGCAAAGGAAATATTGTAATGGTGCTGCGGAAAGTGACCATGTTGTGGAAACTTTTTCGCTGATGCATAATGATATTATGTCATTAACATCCATTACTTTAATTATTCAGATGATTTCAACTTTAATTACAAACAAAACACGTAGATATCATTAGAAGGACCGAGAGTGTCAAAATGACACATTTGCGATAAATATTACAACGTAATGTTCGAGTTTTAACAGTTAGAAAATTCGTTATTTGTAATTGCGCTCTTTAGTGCATGAACCTCATGAGATGTTGAGGCCAAACCTGTGAATTTTATAGAATTGAAAAAATCTTAAATATATCTAGAAGTATCGCAATGTGTCATTTTGACACAGTATTCTTTTCCAAGTTTTGCTATTGCATTTTTATCTCATATTACCGTTTCCTCTAGGAAGTATTATATCTCCGGCTCTCAGATTGATGAGGCTGTTTACTTCTCGATTCGATTTACTTACGATTCGATGCAGGATGATAGCGACTAATTAGAAATTACCGGTTACAACCTGTTCTTTTCAAATCAACAGTACTTGTTACAGAGACGTTTTTGTGTGCAGAACACAATTACAAGCAATTGAGGGTATGTGAAACTGTGTAATGAGTTGTAATGGGATGGTTGCACATGTCAGGTGTCGACGCACATTATAAATTGTATTTCATTTAACATTGTGAGCCTCCGAGGTTTGAGGACCAGGAAAGATACACTAGGGATATACCTGCCGCGCATGGGACGCGCAGGGACCGTACCTCGCTGGTCGCTCCATTGGGTCGGAGAGACGCAGACGGGAGTGCGCCGTGACTCAACGGAATTTACGTACGCCACGTCGACGGGCGTTGCTACCCACCTAGGTCCGGGATCCCGAGAACTCCCAACGTCATCGAAATTCCCACGAAGATACGAACTTGCAACGGTCGTATGTGACACCGCGATTTGGTACAACGCACCACGAGTTTTTGGGGTCGCCAATCGCCGAAAACAGCGTGGAGGAGAATCACGTGACCTCGCTACCCAAGGGAGGCGAGTGCTGGTTCCAGGAAATTTCTTCTAACTTTGGCAACGTACGAGCTTTGACGTTCTTCTATCTTTGGCAACGGACGAGTTGAGACGCTTTTCTGGCTTTGGCCACGGACGAAACGCGGACGTTTCTTTTCAATGATGTAAACGGGTGCATGAGATCGGAGTTTGTTCTTTTCCGATGAAGTGATCGGGCACATAGAAACGATCGTGCGAGTACGCGCTGCTGTACGCCACCGAAAACGCTGCCGCATGCCGCAAGAGTCTGTGCTGCCTGGACCCGGCCGCACGCCGAACTATCGTCGGGAGGCGATCGCGGGACATCCCATGACTGCCAGAGCGCCCGAACTCGGTCCCTAACTCTCCACGGACAAAGGCACAATCACCGCCACTTTGGGCCGCGCTGCCGGCGATTGGCAGAGCCGCCGCTAGCGCCCGAGGCACATGGACGCCGCCACCACGCCGCCACCGCCTCGTCGGGCGCCTTAGAGCATGACCTACCGCACGCGCCACCGCCGAGCCACGTCGGGCCCACGCCGGTCTGCCTGTCGACCCACAGGGGGCTGAATTAAGATGAGTTAGTTATAAGTTTGATTAAGGAAATTCGTTGTAACCATATGCTCCATCTCACGTTTAAAATCCTCAATTAAAGTTTAATTGTTATGAAGCAATGATTTTCAATGACGTAACGCATGCAAAAGCCCCAATCTCGAATGATTCTATCTCAATTAGAGACTGAGCAGCTTGAACGAGTCTGTGGACCAGGAAACAGGTGAGTCGGCGTCACCCTGGGATGCAGCCCGGACAGTAGGGTTGTTACATAGTACAGAAAAATGACTGAGCGAACTTCAAAATCTTACTGAAGAATATGGCGAAGGAGGCGGTGAGAGTAATGCAGACATTTCTATGGAAACAAATGGCAAGGATCAAAACAAATTCTGTTTGTGCTACAGATTGCAGTGCAGAATATTAAATATTCAATATTATCCAGGATGTAGGAAAAGTAGCAGACGGAACTCAGTGGGGGAGTTTATATGATTATCTTGTTCATAATAAACCTACGTCACATAATACTCAGTGTGGCGCTGGAACCAACTAAATACGCGCAGAGTAATAAGTTAAGCGTCAGCGCAGAGAGGATGCTGATAAATGGTGCAATTTTTACTACTATTTTGAAATGTACAATAGAGAAAGCTTAAATTACTAATCCAGATGGGATGATACTAAAAAGAGTCATTGGTATTTGTTGATTTGATTTATTCACACGGAGCATTTGGTCATACACCTACCTCTAAACCTTTGCTGATCACAAGATTGAGGTATAAATGTTTTCTAAATCTATGTCAAGAAAGACAATTCTTGAAATTATGAAATTCCAGAGGTTCGATTTTCTGGATCAAAGAAGGGAACGCTGGGATGGTTTGTATATATTCAGTATGCTCAGAAATAAGACGGCCAGTTCATATATTATAAATATCTCAACAGTAAATGCACGGATATTGTTCAAGGTAGGTGAAGATAAAAACCCAAGTAGATAGCTATTAATCTCAAGATAGAAGGCGAAATATTATCTGAAAATGATAAATCTTCCCCCTCAAGGTTGATAAAAGCATAGCCACACCTATCCATTTGGAAAGAAACCATTGCCAAAGAGAAAGCAAAGGTACAACAATCTCACTTCCTTATGCTTTGCTCTGTATTGTCAGTATTATCTCAAGCACTGTACTAGTTTTTTACAATTTAGTATTTTAGAACTTTAATTTTTTGAAATATAACATATATTTAAAAAACAGAAATGTATGCATTTATTCATTTATCCTCTTAACAACGTAGGATGCGAGAAAAATACATAATATTAGCTTTACAAATACTCTGGAGATAATATGTCAAGACGGTGGAACGGTATAACGAAATCCCGGTCCTTCTAGTGATATCATTGAATGTTGGTGAGTTGTGAACTCATTCTAACCAAGCCAAGTGTATTATGTATTGTTTATGTTATACGTCTTAAGACGATTTTATGATGTTTAAGGGATGATTAACGGATAAGAAACATATCTTTGATTGCAAGCTGCCAATAAAACATTTACCGAAGATGTTTTAATGAGAAAACTGTTTCTATTCTATTTTCATTTATTATTATTGTAATTTAAATTGCTATTGAGGCTTGACAAAATTGATATCGATAAAAGAACCAATGTGCTTATATGTAAAGTAGCCCCTAAAATCAAAATATCCATTCCAAACTCGCAAAATTTCGAGTCTTGAACCGGAAGTGGTAGCTCAGTGCATCAACTGATGTCACTGCAGCGCCTCTGACTGGGAGGCCCTAGGTTCGAGTCCTGACGTCGGCAGGATTTTCGACATTAGCTTTTCAGCTAGGTCGCATTGAGTCGCTGTCTGGAGGAGAATTCTAGCGGCCGGCTGCTCTGATCGGTAGTTTTCCGTGGTTTCTCCTATCAACACCAGGCGAATGCCGGAGCAGTACCCTAACAAACGGGCCACGGACCGCACGCGATCTTCCCTTCCTCTTCCTTGCCCAATCCTGTCCTCTTACACACACGCACTTACACTAACATGCACTACACTACCACATATTCCGGGAGGCCGGTCGGGAGCTTAGAGCTTGTCCCGGCTGGGGCGGTGCCCCGCTGGTGGGAGAGTCCTGGTTAGGGGGAAACCTCACTAGCCGACGTTAGGTCGGCGTCGGATCTCGTCATCCAGCGGGGGAAGATCACTCCATCTCCAGAGAAAAACATGCATTACACTAACGGGACTAATGACCACAGTAGTTGATGCGCCCGGAAACATGAAAAATCAATCAATCAATCGAGTCTTGAGATCGATCGGGAAATATCAATTACGGAGAAGAATCTGAGAAAGGCGCTAACGTGGATTGCAAATACGCAGATGGACGGAAAGACGATCGAGAGCAAGTAGGGGTGTAGTGAAGGGGATGGGAAGGACGCAGAACAATGGAACAGGCTCCGAGATGGGGCCTTGGACTTCGACGGACATATGCAATGGGAGATCTTTCAGTGACACCCACGGTAGAACATTGATACTTAAATGGTTCAGGGTGCGTTAACCGCTAAGGTCATTAGTCCTGTAAGTGTAGTGCACGCTTTTTATCGCTGGAGCTGGTAGTGACTTTCCTCAGTAATGATGCAATTACGAGATCAGCTTGCAGGTTTTCCACAACCAGGTTTCTCTCACCAGTGAGCTATCGCCCCAGCTGGGACAAGTTCTAAGCTTGCGACTGATCTCTCCAAATGTGTATTAACCCATATTTGCCAGGTGTTCCATTATTGGAAAACGCGACAGTGGATTTGTCTCTGACTCCTCCTTGTGGCGAAACGCACTTAAAGGCTTCGTTATATTACTAGAAATTCAGGAGAGGGATCGAATTTGCCGATAGTGCCAAGAGTTGATTTTAGTCCGCGGTTGTGCACCGAATGGAGGTGATTTATTGAGCTGACGTTTCACTGCTGGCACCATGAGTAATAAAAGGTGAAAAAGCTTTTATATTTTTACATTAAACAATTTTTTATATGGTAATAGTTAAATGACATTGTCTTTTTATCAGTAAAATAAAAAATCTTGAAAATATTACTATTTAGCTGAGCTGGTAATGATTTTTCGAAAATTTTCCAATATTGGTACACCAGGCTCAAACGGTACCGTGAATTATTATTTCAAAATTCATCTAATACATATGTCTTTTCTTCTCTCAGATTATTAACCACAGAATAAATAATTGCATTCTTGGAGAGGGATAATGATTACTTCAGTGCATTTATATTTATTATGCCTCCAGAAGATGTAGCAATGTGGAGAACAGCGCGGATGAAGATTGGTGGCACACTGAAAAATCTGCCTGGAACCCAACTTAGATCAGAACGTGAGGCAGTAATTATGCGCCAGTCAGAGCCACTCCCGATACTGGTAATGCTGGCTGGCAGGTAAACTCGGCCAGTGTAAACCTAACATAAAATTTATTTATTCACTTGGACCACCGAATGCAAAAAAAAAAAAAAAAAAAAAAAATAAAAACTTATCTGTTTCGAGGTACGAATTATTAAAACGCAAGTATAGTGCGCCAGGAAAGTCTCTCCACCGTATTAAAAATTGCATTTATGTTGGTACCAACCTGATCACAAGGAAATAAGTGAAGGGCACAATATTTCCAAACCTGTTATGACTGTTAACCTAATACAATATGTCACCGCAGAGGGACTTTCCTGGCACGCTGTATTTATGGTCATAACCCCTGCTCCACTGCAAACAACTATCATTTATTTCAAAATACGAATTAGAAGACCACTAGTGTTCTAATACTTTAAGGCATCTTGTAATTTTCTAGCAATATAGTTTTATAGAGACTCTCAGGATAATCGACAAAATTTAAACACATTAATATTAGTTAAACACATTAACATTAGTAAATTTGAATATTTACGAAAGGACAAAATGCACTCTATTTGTACCGTAAGCTGTTATTGTTGTAGGTTAGTTATGAAACTCGACAAAGGCATGTTAGAATTCTCAATTCTAAAATAACTTAGCTATAACTAGGGAAATTCATATTTGGCGGTAGCTTTGAAAAGAAGAAATGTCCCCCAGAAGAGGCGAGCGTCGCATGGGGGCGTGAAGGGTGGTGGGGTGGGGGGGGGGGGAAGGGGGAGAGGGAGGGGGGAGAGGGTGGAATGGGATGGGGGAGGGCAGGGGAGGAAGGGAAGGGAGGGGGTGGGCATGTGCGTGAGGGGAGGGGGGCTCGAGATATTAATGGCGGCTCGGGCCGGGTCCGCCTCGCGCGGCATGCAGCGCGAGGAATGCCGGGAGGCGCTCACCCTAATGAATTTTATCAAGAGACGTCGACTGCATTACTTTCGCCACCCCCGACGCGCCTCCACATTGCAACGCGAGGTGGGAGAGTCCGGCTCCCAGAGGGCCAAAAGAAGTTGCTGACAAAAAGAGCAAAACTCTTTGGTTCTGTATCCACACAGCTCGTCGTATTCATTGTAAGTTCCAAAATATTCCAGTTCTGCATCGGCACTGCTACTGGCACGTCGATCATCATTTGAAATATTTTTAAACAAACAGATCTCGAGAGTTTCTAAAAATAAGGAATCATTAATTTTTTGAAAATTCAAATTTGTTATGCGTCTTCCTACAACTACAATAATGAAGATAGATTTTTGATGAATGAAATTTCTTCTTTAATGACAAATTTTGAAATAGAGGAATTTACAATTTTTCGAAACTTTGAATCCTTTCGCGTAAATTTGCGTAAAATGTAGGTAATTTGTACTTTCTCTTATACATACGTACACAGGGAATAATATAAGTAGTATACAGAAAGTTATGTAATGCTGCGGAAAATTAATTTCGAGATTTCAACGGAAACACACATTTTGGGGTTCCCTGATATCAAAAGTGTTTTTTCTGTGGCAAACCAATCCTACATTACGGCATTAACGCCATATTGCACTATTCTTTTGTTGTTGTTTTTTTTTCAAAAATTACCAATATGTAATATGTGTGACGTGTCTCCCACGTCAGTAATATTTACATTAGAGGCGATTTCATCACATTATTGTGTAATTGCATTTACGAGTACATGAGCTTTGAATAATGTCATAAAGTTTCTGTAAAACTCAACAGTTTTTTTTAAATCAAAATTTCGAATTTCAGAAACGCTCAAACGCCATTATCTCAAATAATGACTCCATTTTTTTCTTGAAACGTTTCCAACGAATAATAGTAACGGCTCTGTTTAATATGTCGTGACGCTCATTTTGGTGTATTCTTTTGTGTTTTTCAAAACTCTCTCACACCGTTAATATGATCATTTCAATATATTTGTTTACATTATTGACTTTGGGTGTAGAAGTATTTAAAATTTCTTCAAATGAAGTTTTTCGAAAACTAAATAATTTTTGTGAAAAAGACATTCAATTTTCGCGTTTACTGTAACGCTTAACGACATTTTCTTAAAGGCTTACCTAGATACCAAATTTTTCAATAGGAAGTGTTGAGGAGGTTTTAGCCTTCTTTAATGTTCTTAAAATAATATTTCTTTTCTACTTTTTGGAAACCGAAAAGTTGAGAAAATGTCAAAAAATTGTACTTTGGGTGGCGATAGATAGCTGCAAGCAAGAAGGAGGGGCAAAACTGTACAGTACCAGTCCACACCAAGGAAATTAGAAAAAATTACTTCGAGAAAGTGTGTGCCATTCTACATCACCACTAGTTCTCAATTGAATAAGATATTAGGCAAGTAATTATTTATTACTTATGTGTTTTTTGCTATTTACACTTTTACTTTCTGGCTATCCCTTTCGCAATAGAGAGAATATTATGTAATGCTACGCAAATAAGAGTGAAAGTTTGGTTTAAAATTTCTTATTACTGGGTTCTGGTAACGAAAACGTGGCTATCCAGGTGCGGGTCGGTATTTTTTCTTTCTACAAACCTGGAAAAAGTCAACAATTTCCACGCAATCATAGATACATCAGTTTACTTTTCTCAATAGCAAAAATGTTCAAAAAACCTATTTTGAATAGACTTCAAAGAAACATGAGGCAAATTAGTGCAATCCCAGACACCCAATTTTGACTGAGACCGAATCATGTAAAACGTCATCAACTGTGAAGACTAATAGAAAACATACGGTCTTATAGATAAACTATTGGTGCTATGTCCTTTATCGCCCTGAGTAATGGTTACATAATACTACTTATACCACAATTTCTCTTCGTATTGACACATCTCAGTTATCTAATTTAGCAAGGTTTTCCAATTTCGTTAGCGTGAATTTGCTTAACGGCTTTGTGCAATCCTCATACCAGTTGCCATCCATCGTCGCTCAAAGTACATTTTTTTGGCGTTCTCAAATTTTTGGTTTCCTAATAATAAAACGGAAATATTACTTTATCATATTAGTATTAAAGAATAGTAAAACCTTGTCCTAAATTGATATTTCTTTGAAAAATTTGAAGCGGTTTTTAGAAAATGGTGATTAAGCGTTACTGTAAAATTTGAAGCATTTTTTACAGGAATCTATTGAGTAATCGAAAAACTTCATTTGAAGTGATTTGAAGCACATTCACTAACAAATGCAATAATATACACAAAACTATGGAAATGTACTTGTTAATGGCATAAGAGATATTTAAAAAAAATACGTCTTTGCAATTTTTGAAAAAACAAAAGTATAAACTAAATTGAACTTTGCCACATTAAAGTGTGCAATAAGCACTATCGATTGATTGATTCATTTTCTCGTGTTTACGAGCTCGTCAACTGTGAGAATGTGAAATGATACAGTAGAGATTAATAAAAAAATATAAATCTGATTTGTCCCTAGACACCGGGGCGCAACGAAGATACATTTTCCGCCTGCCGGAATAAAACGGATTGGCGTGGAACACGTGGTATTTGGGAAAAATGTAGTTATCATCTTACTGTCTCACCTTACAACGTACTTACGTACAGAGCGGATGAGTGTGCATGGGTGATGTATCAGGCGTGTTATCTCCAAGGAGTAAAGATCAAAACTCGGCACAGAGAAACAAATATTGCAGGTTGTAAACATAGTTTATACATGTTCATGTTAAAATAATAACATTATTTGAATAAAATATTATTATTTGAAAGTGTTCAGGCATATCAGTACCCCTGTAGCCAGATGCGCGCCACCGCTAAAAAGATTTATTATAAATTAATAATGAATAGTAACGACCCGTTAATGATAGTAATAATAGTAATGACCCGATAAATAGTTGCCCGACATCCAAATGCGCGCGCCAGCAATTGCGGCAGCGGTCGATAGAGCGAGGCATTGTCGCGCTGCGTCCAAGCGGCCGCCCGGCCTCCCCATTGGCTGGCGACGCCTTTATATCCGGCGGCTGGGCCTACCATAGTGCGTGCCTTTTCTCACAACTACAGGTCGCTTTGATTGGTTGGTTGGTTGATTTTTTCGTGTTTCCGGGCGCGTCAACGGAATTGGTAGTTTGTCCCGTAAGTGTAGTGTATGTTTTTTCTCGGGAAATGGCGGTGATCTTCCCCCGCGGGATGGCGAGATCCGGCGCGGTCCTACCGGCTGCTAGTGGGGTTACCCCCTAACCAGCACTCTCCCACCAGCGGGGCACCGCCCCAGCCGGGACAAGCTCTAAGTTCGCGACCGGTCTCTCGGAATATGTGGTAGTGTAGTGCATGTTAGTGTAAGTGTGTGTGTAAGAGGAGAGGATAGGACAAGGAAGAGGAAGGACAGATTGCGCGCGGTCTGTGGCCCGTTTGTTAGGGCACTGCTCCGACATTCGCCTGGTATTGATAGGAGAAACCACGGAAAACTACCGATCAGAGCAGGGGGCCGCTAGAATTCTCCTCCAGACAGCGAATGAATTCGACCTATCTGAAAAGCTAGTGTCGAAAATCCTGCCGCCGTCAGGACTCGAACCTAGGGCTTCCTGGTCAGAGACGCTGCAGTGGCATGAGTTGATGCGCTGAGCCACCGCTCCCGGTGCTACAGTCGCAGGCGAGAGCCCCTGCCTACGTCATAGCGCGCCACAAGTCTGTGGCCGCGCCAATCTACCCGGAGACCGCCCCTCCGAGAGACAACTCTGTGATTACACCGTATACCCCTGCCGCCAGCGATCAACCTCCTTCCCCCTCCCCTTCCGCATACAAAGTAGTTGCGCAACAGGAGATTCCCACACCCCAACTGTGAAACACAAAATATTTTGAAAATTAACAATTCCAACATGCAATTTATCATTCCCTCACAAGATGTATTTTCATGAAAGAAAAAGTAAATAATAACGTACAGATCAGGTAAATAAAATCTTCCTACAAACGTTGCGGTAATTAATGGAAAGTATACTCCATTCTTCTTTCATGACTAGCAAAATAGTGCATATTTTTTCGGAAAAATGAATGTGTGTCATATGTCCTCAAGCAGTGATGATTCAATAGGCTAATCTTTTTACACTAGTTCTCGTTTGATCATACTTTTTTATTCTTTTTACATAACGCAGTTCTGTCGAAAATCCTGCCACCGTCGGGACTCTAACCTAGGAACTCCCGATCAGAGGCACTACTGTGACATCAGTTGATGCCCCAAGCCACCTCTACCGGTGCTGAGTGGAACGTAACTGTGCGGCTCGTGCCGAAAATCCACCTTCATCGGAGCTCCAACCGTAGGACATCGCGGTAAGAGAAGCTGGAGACTACACAATAATGCGTGCTTTGAGCTAACGCTGCCGGTACAGCGCGTCGATTCGTCAGAGTTGCTTTTCGCTGCCGGAACGAGGAAGGCAACGAAGACAGGAAGAGGGCGTGGGTGGAGGGGAGGAGCGGCGACGCGACGGTGGCGCCGCCTCCGCCCCGGACCGCTCCCGTTTCTCCCGCTGCCTTCCGTTTCCCTTTCGGGTTTTAAATTAACTCGGAAAGTGATGGATCTCCCGCGTGCGCGAAGAAAGACGCCTCAAGTCTGATTCCGAACTAATCACGTCGTCTCCGGCGCCGGCCGCCAGGAGCGCCTTCGTCGCGCCGCCAGGAGTGCCCTCGCCGCCGCCCCTTGTGCCCTGTGGTAGCTGGCGCGTCTTAATTAAACCGCAGTTAAGTTGGAGAACGCGCCAACCTCCTGAGTGAACCGGAGGTTACTGGCTTTCGATCCGAGAGGTCTCGGAAAGCAGTCTGAAGATTCTTTGTTTAAACGTTTCTTAGTCAACACAGCATTCGAAGAACTGACGTACACGTGGAGAAATACTCGTCGAATTTACATCGAATTTACATAATTTACATCGAATTTAAGGAGGGTTTTTTTGTAAATACGTTTTGGTACTTTTGGCAGTTTGAACCAAATTACGCAGATAAAAGGAGTATCTTGAAATTTTTTGTATGGACGTTACCAATCAAAACGAAGTGAAATAATTAAATTTACCGATAAAATACGTACGAAAATATTGCCGTCGTCAGGACAAGAACCTACGATCTTCGGATCAATAGCACTACAAAGACATCAGTTGATGCCCTGAGCCACCTCTCCCGGCCAGAAGGCAGCCCAGCCAGCATCCAAGTTGCTAAAACATTTTCTGTATTTGAACATTGTAAACGATCGTTTTCGGTACAAGAAATCGTTCATAAAGGACACCTTGCGACACAGATCATGACTTATTTGCCGGATATGGCACGAACAATTTGTTCTTCAGCCAGTCGCAATGAGAGCATTGAGTGGAGATAGCAGTAAACGGAACTGCCGACCACCGCTTTTTTGCAGTTTTCTAATACCTCTGTTGGAAACCAAATTATGAATATAATATATAAATTGTCATTAAAAATAAAATATAAATATAATAAATATAAAATAATATAAAAAATATAAATATAATAAATATAAAATAATATAAAAATAAAATATATAAATATAATAAATATAAAATAATATATAAATATAATAATAAATAAATATAAAAATAATATATAAATTGTCCTTAATTGACCGATCCCGTGATCCATATCCTACTACTTATTCACGGCCGTGATTTCTACAATGGGAAACCAAATTTATAACCATTAAATATCAAGCAATTTTTCATGCTCTTTCTTCACTAAATAACCCTTCCTTTTATAAGTTAGACAAAAGTAACGCACTTGTCTTAGTGTTTATTTGATTTATCGTTTTCTGACGGTAAAGTTTTTAAATACTGGTCCAAGAGAACGTCAGTATTGCATAGTCTTAGAAAATAACAAGATTTTCGTGATAGTTCGAGATGCGAGGATATTTAAAATACACTTATCATTTCAATTGTTTTGGTTTACCTATTTAATAAATACATACAACTGGTACATTCATTTACATGATTTACTTTCGTAAAGACATGTGACAACACTGAATCATGGCATATTTGGGAATGGCTTTTTTAATGCCAATGTAAGATTGCGTCGATTGAAAATCTATTAAAAGAGAAAAATCTTGTTAAGGTGCTGTTAATATTTTATTTTTATTTTGTATTGGCACATTGTATTTCTATAATTTATTGTATCTAATTTTTACATATTTATCGATTATAATAACGTGTGGTGCCTATAGTTCCCTTCAGAACTACTGGTTGCTTTAAAATTCATGACAAAAACAAGATTCATTATTTAAAGAATTTCATTTTAAGTTTATATTGTGAACAGATGTTTTATTTAATTCTAATAATAAAGCAAAAGTGAAATAAAGTGTAAATAGATATCTGTTTATTTCTAAAGAAAATGTTATGAAACTCAGGATGTAAATCCCGATGCAACGGGTAGTGGCTAGCACCTGTTTTGCTAGGTTGTTAAAAACTGATATCTCGGCCACTCGGATGCACGGCGTGGCTGAGAGAGGAGGTCCACCCTGTTCATTCTTATTTTTACATTTTGCGTTGTTGCAATGCTTGCTTTTTCTTTCAGTGTACTTTGGTAATTTAACGAGCGCTTGGAATGTACTTTGGTACTTGGTAATTTAACTAGCGCTTTGAGGGCATAAATGTGAGTTTACTCTGAGAATATATGCCTCATTCGTTTCGCAGTAGTTAAAATCAAATTTACGTAATGTTTTGCGTTATATTTTAAATAATGTAAGAATTTTTCATTTTCGTCATGAGTTGAATTACGAGGTATATTCACAAGAATTCTCTCGTTTGAATGAGAATGTAATTTCAGTAGTATTTTCTTTCTTTGTCATGAAACCAATTACTTTACGGTTCGTGCGTTACTACAGGTTCTCTAGTTCATCCATATTTTCTATATTCAAAGTATAGGCGTGGACGGGCACGTTTTGTGATTATGAAAAGTTTGAAATATGTAAATAATTACTTTTACTTTCGTGTATATGCTTACCATTTAATATAAATTCTAACTTGAGACATAAAAATATTGTTTCTCAATAAAGCTTTTCACGTCTTTCATTAAGTATTAACTTGTTTCCAAGTATGCTGTTTTTTCTATTTAATATTGTATAATTATGCAACAATTTCTACAATACTAATTGTTTTTTCTTTATTTTAATGAGATACTGTGTTTCAGAGATGAGCTAACATTTTTACTACATTTTTTTATTTTTAAGTGTTTCAGAAACCAGCAAACCCTTTTAATACTTAGAATTCTGTATTTGGTAATAGTGCAGTCGATGGGGAGCCAAAAATCGTAGAAAATTGTATTTTTTATTTTGTTTATATGGTTATTTTCCAGAAATCTTGAGTTTTCCATCTGAAAATACTTAAGGAAAAGTTTTAGTAGCCAAAAAACCAAAAACTTTTCGGGGATTTTGTGGGCTTTGCGTAATAGCTTTTAATGGTTGATCTTAGCGCAATATAACATATATAATAATAACAATAATAATAACAATAATAATAATAATAATGATGATGATGATGATGATGATGATGATGATAATGCCTTTGTTGATATGGCGATGAAAATTTCACCAAATTTTCCTTTTTATTCTGATGTTGCCCAAAATTATTAATGGTCTCTCTAATGTACTCGTATTATTTTTGAATTCCTAAGGTCATTATAAAAAGCAATTAAATATTAATGTTTTTAATACTTACTGAAGTTACAGCCGGGTTTGAAAGTTCTGGTGAGAGTGACAGTAGATCTACACGTTCTGCCCATTTACACGATTTACGTATATCAAACGCATTTCAATAGAATAAAATGCCGTTCGTTATTTTCTTCATCTTCTTCGTCTTATTTTTATTACTAAAGGAATGCTCACGAGTAACATGGCTGTCACTGCTGCAAAAAGGAAAACCCTATTTAGTGGTAAATATACTACTATGACGCGTTTCAGAATTATTTGCTAAAACATTATTTGTTAGATTATTATTTACAACATTTAGAAATTTTTAGTCTCGGCCACGCCGTATCTCGTTTATTGGTATAGCGCTTAATAGCGCTTCAACATCACTGCTTTTGGCTCGTTTTCCTTTCAGCCTTTTTGAACGAGAGGCTCGCAATAAACGTACTACGTATGTGAGGGTACATATGTATACAATAAATAACGTTTATGTATGTGTGTTGGTAGTGGTTTTCATTTGTGAGGGAAGTTTGGACGAAGGTGAAATAGTTGTTGTGAAGAAACGGATCGTGCGAATTCAAAACTTGTTCTTGTGGAAAGATGTGACTGTATCTAAAAGTGAACAGTATCCGCCAGGTACATCAACAGCTCTTAAAAAATACAATTCTCAATAGATTCTATTTCATAACATATGTGGGAAAGAGAATACGGCTGAATGTATGGAATTACAAAAAGGAGTGTCCTATACCCACAGAAATTGGATGCACAAAATTATGAAGTTTTCCTTGATGTCAATAATTGATGGAGCTGAAAACCATCAATATGAATGAGATCACCAAATGCATTGCTGTTGAGGATTTGGTCGCAGAAGAAGCTCGATTGCACATTGGGAAATGGGGAGCATTCTATCATCCAAATACGCATTATCATCTGCGTTGTCGAACAAGAACTGACAGAATACTTCATTATTTATTTTGAATATTCAACAGAACGTAAGACGTTTCAAGTAATGAAGTTTCAAAGTACAATGAAGCGAATCCAATAGAAAATAAGATATAAATAAGTAGCTTTGATCCTAACTTCTCGTATACATATTGCCATTATCTACTCGGCAACCCATCTCCTACCCTTTCATTTAAGGCCATCACCCCCGAATAGCGGCTACCCGGCTGCTCTCGAAGAGGGTCGTTGCTCTCTACCTGAAATTCTGATGGGCCAACAGGACGCATGTAGAAAGGAGCTCTTGGTCCATCGACCAGTGAAACAGTTTCTGGTTTACACATTACATTTAATTACTCAGATGGCTGTTGCTGCAATTATTGAGCTTCAGTTTCTATAAACGACGCCATAACAATTACAGATAGCCCAGCGATGTCTTCTTCTTCTGCGGGGGTCCTACAGCTGTCGCCGCTTCCCGCACCTCCGACGCCACAGGTCTCGGTCTCGCCATGCTTCTTCCTCCTCTTCAATATCCCTTGCACGCATGGCTTCTTGTACTCCTGCATACCACGATGTTCTAGGTCTTCCTCTTCTTTTCCTTCCTGTCGGTTGATATAGCATAATTTTCTTTGGCCATCTATCTTCTCCCATTCTTAATACATGCCCGAGCCAGAGAAGCTGCCTTTCTTGGATTCTGTCAACGATGTTATACTGAGACTGCGCCCTTTCCCTTATTTCTTCATTGCTTACATGTTCTCGGCGTGAGATTCTCAAAGATCTTCTGAGATGGTCCATTTCTATTGCTTTCAATTTTTCTTTGTTCTTTTGAGTTAATTCCCAACTTTCACTTCCATATGTTGTTATAGGTTCTATAATGGACTTGTACATCATCAATTTAACTTTCCATCCTATTTTTGGGGACCAAAGTATCGCGTTTAATTTTGAGATTGCCGTTCTTCCTTTAGTTGCTCGATGTTGGATTTCTCGATCACATTTTCCATCCTGTGTTAAGATGCTGCCCAGATACTTAAACTCTTTACAAACCTTGATCTGATGGCCCTCAATATTAAGATTTCCGGCATCTTCTCCACAGCTCAAGTATTCTGATTTTTCAAAATTTATTTTTAAACCCCATTTTGTATATTCTTCGAATAATTTTCTAGTCATAAAGGAAATATCTTCCTCATCTCCAGCTATGAGCACCTGATCATCAGCAAACAAAAGTGTATATATACATTTTTTTTCTATCTCAATACCCATACCTGCACATTTCCTGCACCACAACTTCAGTGCTTTCTGAATGCGATGTCAGTCAATTAATAATTAAGCCATCCGGCCTTTTGACTAAGCTTCTGGCTGTTTCGTCGATGTTGAAGGGATGATGTCCTTTCTCAGCGCTACACTGAACGCGGTCAGGTCAGCGACCGCGTCTGCGTAGTCCCGTGGCTCCAGCGTGGCTCTCTGCGGCGTCCCAAGCGATGTCCCAAGCGATGTCCCAAGCGATGTCCCAACTGCCTCGTTTACAGTGACGTTGGCGGAGCGCCGAGCGGTGGTCTGAACGGGGCCGAAACGCGCGCATACGATGTTATTTTTTTTAAATTTGTTGCGTCTACATCTTGACGCAACGCGTCTCCAAGCCCCTTAAGGGGTGTTGAGCGCATTACACTTGGGAGTAATCCTCCATTAATGTGCTTTTACTTTTTAATAATTGTCAAGTCTCGTCACGTCGCAGTCAGTCAGTGCCTTTTATCTCTTCGGCCAGGGGCTCGACGCCGTTAGATCCCTGGGTTCCTGGCCGGTCACCCAACCACGAACCCGCGAGTCTCGGATGCGCTTAACCTTCGTGACTTCACGGAGCGTAGTAAACGCATTCGGCTAGCACCGCCGGCCAGCGCCGCCGGTTAAGTTAAATAACTATTTGTTTAGTGAATTTAAAACGGTTCTTAAAGTATAAATCTACTGAAACATGGTCTAAGTGTAAAATAATAATATTCCACATAATTCATATTGTTTATTTATCTATTTATGATTAAAAAAAGAACTAATCTTAATCAGACATTATTGAAGATGAAAACTTCATCTATTTGTCCAGAGATTTGTCCTTTTGAGAGTTTGAACAAAATTACGCAGATAAAAGGAGTATCTTGAAATTTTTTGTATGGGTGTTACCAATCAAAACGAAGTGAAATAATTAAATTTGCCGAGAAAATACGTATTTTTTATGTAATTTAGATGTTTTGTAAAATTAAAAAAAAATTGGAGAACGGAACAATGTCTAACGGTGAATGAGGTCACGAACTATTTTAAGTGGCCTTCGATCGGGAGAAGCATTAAATTTAATTGTTTCAATTTTGACCATTTTTGAGGATTGAATGTTTATTCGAAAAGTTTTGTTAAGAAACTAATATTATTTTATGCATTACTTGTCATTAATTTGCCGGTTTTTATTAAATAATTTTGAGAACGAACGGTCTTTGAAGGTGTTTTCCAATCGACTGTGTTCATCACACAAGAATGGTTTTCTACATATTCCCATAAACTGCAATATTCTCATAAACTGCCAAAATCTATCCTCTTACCTTAGCGTACGATGTACTTTATGCAAAAGATTTGAAATATTTTTAAAAAAATTATAATTTGTAACGAATTCCAAATTCAAAACATTACTGGATGCTACAACAATGTATACAAATGTATAATAAACACTAAACTAAATGCGCAATATTATTGAAATCATTTTCAATATATATTTAAAGTGAAGGTGAGTTAAAGGCGGGGAAAAGGTTTTTATTTGTTTAACTGCAGCCCAGCTGTCGAAAAAAATCTGAAAAAAGTTCACAACAATATGTGTTTTAATGGAAACGTTTGAGATTTTTTCCAAGCCGGCCCCGTGGTTCTTAGAACAATAAAAAATATTTTTTGTTATTTTTTTCAATTTTTTTGTGTTTGAATTTGGTTCTGAGAAAAAATTAAAAATAGTTTTCTGATAGTATACATTGTCTTCTTATTTATCGTATTTTTTGAGTCAGATAAAAGTGTTAAGTTTCCGAAAAAAATTAAAATTCAAAATATACATTTTTGGCAGTAGAGGGGTGTGTATGTTGGGACGGGGATAATAAAAATGCCAAAAAAAATATTTTTATGTTAGAGTTATAATATAACCACTCATATGTCATTTGGTTGAGGGGACCTTTTTATCATCTTATCCGGAGGTACCAAAAGGGTACCAAATCTTCGTTGTGATGAAAAAGAGTACAAGTCCCTAGTTATTGTTTAAATTATAACACATTATTAATAAGGATTTTGTCGTAATTAATCCTCAGAATTTATTCGTTTATGGCTAGGTATATTTCTGAAATAAGAAAATTGTTTAACCATCAACAGTTTTTTTTTTTTCATATCTCACTTAAGGGTGTAACTTGAATTATCCCGAAGTGTACTAACTAGACTGGTACTGTTATTACACGCACGCATTCAGTTGTTTAACAAATTTTGACACTAAACAAGTAGTAGTGCCACCGAAGCACATACTTTCCTGCATTCTTTCTCAATTCTACGCAATATTATCCTTCTGCGTAAACCAGAAAAAGGGTTTTCAACCAGCTATTTTTTCCGTTCCGAGATCCAAACTCAGATCCTCAGAGATTTTTTCGAACTATTTGTCCAGATGTAAAAGAAAAGGTTATTATAAGCATTTATTCCATGATTCAACGGAATATGTGTTAAAACCTAGGTAGATCATAATGTTTAAAAAGTTTTTAACAATAGTTTTTAAAAGTAAAAAAACCGTAAAAATGTTCTTTAAGTTGTAAAAGGAATAAATGGTACTAAATACTAATAGTAGTAGTGACTTATACACTAACAATTTTACTGCTCGTTTGCCATTTATCATGTCAAATAATAATTAATCATTTTATGTTATTTCACTATTATGTTACTTAACCTGTCAAGAGGTGGCGCAGGGATGTTTTCGACCAAAAGTCACGGAGTGCTGTGTTTCATGATATGGGTAGAGATCTGGCCGCCTGAGTTGGATTCCTGTGAGACTGTTATCTTCATGTCACTTGAGTCTTATTTTTAGCAGTCGCGGTTGCTTATATGCCAAATGTCATTTCCTGTCCGAATCATTTCACCCTGCGTGCCACCTATGACATGGCATCCAGCGCTGACACTTCGACTGCTGACTGCGCGTCCACCAAGGGAGGCAATTCCGAGCAAAATATTTACAATTGTTCATTTCAAGTCATATATTAATTTCTTGGACATGTTTCGATGTTTTTTTTTTATATTGGCCGCTCAACGAACACTTAGTTAATAGAAATGGCACTTTCTTTTAAAGCTCGTCAAGTATAACCGTTCGTCATTTTCAAAACGGCAGGCCGAGGTGACTGATATTAACGAACAAATATTACCAAATGTCTCCTTAATAACATTTATTAATTTCATGGAAGTGTTTTTAGTTATTTTTGTGTAATTGCCCGTCAAAAATCACTTACTTTTGGTAAGGCGCTGTCTTTCAATTCTCGTCATGTAGTCTTTAAACGGTCACTATTTTTAAACAGGCAGGCCGAGGCCGCTTGTTTTAACGAAAAACATCAAAAAATGTCCAATTAATAATATTTATTAATTTCACAGAAGTGTTTTGAATCGTTTTCGTGTAATTGTCCGTCAAATATCCCCTAGTTTTGGGAATGGTGCTTTCTTTCATACCTCATCATGTAAACTTTTAACAGTCGCCATTTTAAGAGATAGGTCGAGACGACTGTGGTAAACGAAACAACATTAATAAAAGTCCATATAACAATATTAATTAATTTCATGGAAGTGTTTTAGTCGTTTTTGTGTAATTACACGTCAAAGATCATTTCATTAATGAAAATCACGCTTTTTTCATTTGCGTGATGTAAAACTATAAATGGACGCCATTTTCAAAGAGGTTGACCAAGGCGGTTGTTATCAACGTAAAAATATTTACAATTGTTCACTTAATAACATGCATTAATTTGACCGAGATGTGTTTAGATGTTTTAATGTTATTGAAAAATGACTGAAAAATGTTTAATTATGTTCACTTAAAATTATATATTAGTTTTGTGGATGTGTTTTTTGATGTTTTTTTATAATTGCCTGTGACAATTTACTTAATCAAAAGAATAAGCAGTTTTTGCATACCTTAATTACGTAAGGATTATAATTTAATGAAAAATTTAAAAAAAATTTACTCTGAAACTGCTTTAATGTATTTAGAAAGGTATATAAAAGTGCATATAAATTCTGGAAGTTGAAAAGTTGATTAGGGAAAACGTTATTAATAATCAAAGATAAGTATATTTTCACTGCTTGGGTAGTTGAATTTTTCTTCGGCTGAAACACTTGGCTTTGAGGACGTCGTATGGCTGGAAGCATTGATAAAAAAATATTATTTTTCCTGGTTTTTAGTCATTTGAAGTATTTAGAATTGACATTTATCAAGAAATAACCGTTGTTCAAAAATTAAAATTTGGTGCCTATGCACGCGTTTCGGCCTTCTTCAGACCAACATGCGCCGTTTCTATGGCGACACCTCAAACCAAGCACGTACTGTGGGGTATTTGGCCGATTTAGGCGGCCAAAAATCGATTTTGCAAATTTAACTGCAGACAAATAAAAAATATCACATTGTAAGGCTAAAAGGTCAGGGAATAACCTGCTGCATAAATTTTAACGGTAGGCTTAACTTGTCTGAACTTATCTACTCATGAAGTGCGCCTGTTCGTTCTTGACTCCAGTACGGGTTTTACATCTTACAGTGAATTGCGTCTACTGAGGTTTGATTTTGAAGTGAAGAGCCACGGAGGCTGACAAAGCAAGTAAGTACAGAACAATTTAACAATTTAATTTAATAAAATTAAGAACAATTTATGTTGGTGTCTAATTTCAGTCGGTTTCTTTCCGGGGCATTCTAAGGGAAGGTGTAATGTAGATATTATTGCACCACATTCAGGGCACGGTTCTGAGTTAGATTTTTTAAATATATAACAATATTTCAGATTAAAATGAACAATCCGTAGCCTAGAGATGATAACGTTATCTCTTCTTTTATGGAAGATTTTCGGCAGGGCTGGTTCTAGTACGAAGTTTCTAACTAGATATAGTTTTGATGATTTTAATTTCCATTGTGAGTCTTAATATTTGAAGCAGGATGTCTTGAAGAGCTTTTTAATGCCTTTTGATGTGCCACGAATTTGAGAATCAAAACTTGAAAATAATGTTTCAATTTTTGCATATTTATCAGCATTCTCTTTGCCAGCTATTGCCCTGTGGGATAAGATCCAAACAAATTATTTTTATCTCTTTTTACCTTGAATAAATACAAGTTCTTGGATTTTTTGTTGAGGGATCCAATGTCTATTTTCTATGGCTTTAAGGGTTGACATTGAGTATAAAATTGTAATGGGCAAGTAATTTGATTGTTTGAGGCTGCTTTCGATGGCTTTAAGAATCATAAGTACACTTCCAGATCACGATAAGTACACTTCGTATTTCACCACCAAAAGAAGGCAAAAATGTCCACAAACTATTGAAACCAAAACATCTGAATTTGTTGTCTCCTGTTTTGCAGATATGTCAGTTTGACTCAATAAACAGATTAATTTGCTTTCTGCGCTTTTAAATTTGCCTGGTATTGTCTATTGTATCTTACTAGATATATATACGAAACCCAAAGAATAAATTCGGTGGTTACCGCAGAAATCTTGTGAAAATCCATATCAATGTGTAAAAGGAAGTCATCTCCACAAAAAAATCGAACTTTTATTATGGAAGACCACTCCATTTTACCCATCCAAACTGAAGTTGATAATGAGAACTATGAATAATTAGTTTCTTTTATTTAACCCACCAATTACTCAAGTTGCGGAGGAGCGACCAACGACGGAATATCGTCCGATAAGCAGTGTGGACGGAGTCCAAGTTGCCGCCGGTCTGTTGACGGAGGAGAGAGCCCACCAAGCCGGCCTGTTTGCATCGCCTTGGGGTCAGTCTGCCGTTAACTCACAGAGTCAACAGATAAGCAGCGGCCGAGAAGGAGCGCGTAATACCACGTCCGTATTCTCCCAAGGATCTGCAGTCCGCTTCTGAGAGCAGCCGTCTCCTACAATATTCATCTAGCTCCGAGAAATACTTAACGCAATAATTCGAATCGGGTTAAATTAATTTGTTGAAGGTCTTTAATTATTAAGACAATTTTATGACAATACTATTGATTATATGGACGATTGCTGCACTAACAGACCTAACGCTTGGTCAGGTGGAAGAATAAACTTTATAACCCGAGGGTTGACATCAATTACGCAATTTTTATCATCACTATCACTATTATTAAACACTAATGAAATCTTCACATTTATTTAAGATTTCCTACATACCTCCGAAACCAACTCCATAACTCATCTATCATATTGAAAATTTACTTCATTGATGAATATAGCAAAGCTGTCCTTTCATGTTTTTGTCTTAAATACACTCGTATTTCACATTAAGGCAATAAATGGCCATACGAAGGTGTTACAGGTTTCATAACATTGCCATTCACAAATCAAGAGACAAATATTCAGAAACAAACGTTAATACACAAACCAAGAGAAGTAAAATATATGTGATTAAAGATATGTATACTAATTTTAGCGAGATACAACTGTTGTTGGATTTAATCTTGAGAAGAAATTTTCAGCTGATGAACACGATCATGGGTCAGTTAAAAGTCGTACGTTGTTTTCGACAAATTGGCACCGCGACGTGACGACGCGAATTTCCTGCACTTTAATGTTGAATGGGCGGCCTCTGTGACGACCTCTTTTGCCCCTCGGCGACATCTGCGGGCCGCCTCCAGGGAGGGGGCGATTGGCGTCTGGGGAGGGGAGGGGGGGTTGGGGAGGGTTGGGGAGGGGAGTTGTTGGGGAGGGGAGGGGAGTTGTTGGGGAGGGAGGGGTTGGGGAGGGAGGGGAGGGGAGGGGAGGGATGGGGAGGGAGGGTTGGGGAGAGGAGGGAGGGGAGGGATGCCAACCGAGGAAGCCGAAGCACAGAAGGGCGGCGAGCCGTCGCTGGGCGCCAACCGAGGAAGCCGAAGCACAGAACCAGAAGGGCGAAGGACGAGGTCGGGTCGATTTTCCGCTTCAGTGACAGTTGGGCGACAGGCGTACCAACCGCAGCCGTCGGCGACCCGTTCGGTGTCTGTCCGAGCGGCCGCGATGATTTTTCTTGGCGCAGCGGTGGCGAGAGAGCCCGGGCGCCGAGTGGGCGACAGATGACGCTTTGGAGCACTCCAAGTGGGGCGGAAGAGGCGGGAAAAAGAGGATTACAGGAGACAAGGTCAAGGGATTGAGGTAGATGATGCGAGCTGGGCTACGTGAGGGAGAGAGGTGAAGATTTACAGGCGGTTTAGACTTTCTGTCCTCTAAACGTTAAGAGATTTTTTCCGTCGCTCCGCTTCGTGTAAGAGATATTAAAGAAACTCCGCATGCAGTAGTAAGGAAGATTGCACAGTGGCTTCCGAAATTGGTTTAGTGGTTGAAACCGGGTAAGGGCGATGGATTTTTGGAAGGTGAAAAAAAATCCAAGTGGGTGCATAACGCTTGTTCCATGCAAAAATAACTGGCTATATAGCCCAGAATATTTAAATACTCCGACTATTCTCACATTGACCACTGCCATAGGGTTCGAATCCCGGTCAGGGCGACCAATTCTTTGAACTAATTTAATTATTAAAATTTAACCATGAATAACTTCATGCTAACAAATCCAGTGCTATTTCGAAACCAAAGTGTAGGTATGTCTCAATTTCGAAACTCTAATAAAGTGAAAATAAAAATAATTACTCTTACAAAATCATTCAAATATCTGTGCCAAGAAATGTTTCTCGTACGCCCATACCAGCGGAAATCCTCATGTTAATATTTTTATGGGTTTTAATAAACATACACTTCTGCAGAAGCCTTTCGGTTCAAAATCTTGTGTACAATATTGCTTACCGGCAAATCACGAAAAATTAAATTTCGACACGTACACATTTGAAGTCTTCGTAGTTTTTAAATAAAGAAATCACACGTTAATAATTTATGAATTAAGAAGTAAGAATTACCAAAAGACTTCATAAAAATTATAACAATGATCATAATTTAAAATTATTATTTTTCGAGTTCCATCCGTGTGCCAGGCCAAGAACAGCTGTACATAATCTCACTGTGTAGTGCACACGCACTGACCCAGTTCCGGAATCCGTTTCATTCGTGGCTGCCCTTCACGCGTGTGGGGCAGCACTGTTGCGGAGCGATGATTTTTTTGCCCTGCACTAGGGTGGGTTTCAGTGCAATGAATAGAAAACACTAAAAGCCACCTGCCGCAGGTAGGGTAGCTGTCTGCTAGGTGACCTTGGCTGAATCCTACATGTCAATTGCAACGAAACGATTCAATGTAAAAGCTTAACCTATAAAAGTTACCATAAGTCGTAGAAAAAGCAGCATATGAAACTCGATGTAACGGGCATTAGTACACTCGTGTGAAGTTTACCATACTCGCTCCTACCTCGCTCGTACAGTGACGGCGACGATTGCAAGGTCGACTTCAGCAGCTGCGCTATCTGGAAGTGAATTCTAGAGTCCGTCTGCTCTGAACAGTAGTACCCCCCTGCAGTAGGGAAAGGAACCCATCAGGTCGGGGCGGGAGTAGCACCGTCGCCTTTCGGAGGCAACGGGCACGACACTTACAGGATTTAAATTCCAAGCGGTTGGCAGTCCAGTAAACAGAAAGTTCTCATTCAATCACTTACTCCTCAATCGGTTGCACGATTTAATACTTGATCAATATCATAAATTGAGATAATATAAGTCTTCAAGAAACTCACTTTGAAATCTACGCGAACACACGATTGAAAAACGCGCGATCTTCATATAACATCGCTACGTCTGCAAAATTCATCGATATACATTATACTCACGTTAATCAAATAATCTGTGACAAATGCGATCCATTCTTCTTGCTCGCAACTATCACAAAACGAGCCTAATTCAGAATCTGACTTCCATCACGTCTCATGGAAACACAAATAGAATCTGAATGACAATCCGCATACATCTAAATGGCTTCTAAACCCAAACAAAAAATGTTAAAATGGCGCTATTTTTCGGAGCGCCGCAACGCGCCTCGCGCACATTCACGGCGCTCAAAAGCCGTAAATGCGGCGCGACTCGCAATTTTTAATTCCATTCTTCCAGAGCGTTCGTTTCGGTAAACGGTCGATTTCCGTCCGCAGCCCTGGAACAGTGTTTCATGCGCCTCCGCTTCGCAGCAAAGGGGCAACGGTGCGGCGTGGGGCAGACAGAAGGCGGTTGGCGCCGGAGGCGGAAGCGGGTCTGCCCTCGTTCACTTGTCGCCCATTCGGCGGGCACATTCAGGCCGTTCATTTGCGTTACTTGTACATAACTGAATCGACCACCGGGAGAGGTAGCTCAGTGCATCGACTGATGTCACTGCAGCGCCTCTGACCGGAAGGTCCTAGGTTCCCACTCCCCACGGTGGAAGGATTTTCGACAGTAGCTTTTTAGCTAGGTCGAACTCAGTACATGTCTGGAGGAGAATTCCAGCGGCCGGCTGCTCTGATTAGTGGTTTTCCGTGGTTTCTCTGATCAACACCAGGTGAATGCCGGAGCAGTACCCTACCAAACGGGCCAAGGACCGCGCGCGATCTGTCCTTCCTCTTGCTTCTCCTATACTCTCCCCTTACACACACACACACACACACACACACTAACATGCACTACACTTCCACATATTCCAGGAGACGGGTCGGGAGCTTAGAGCTTGTCCCGGCTGAGGCGTTGCCCCGCTAGTGGGAGAGTTCTGGTTAGGGGAACCCCACTAGCCGACGGTAGGTCGGCGCTGGATCTCACCATCCAGCGGGGGAAGGTCACCGCCACCTCCCGCCAAAAGCATGCGCTACACTTACGGGACTAATGACGATAGCAGTTGACGTGCCGACACGGAAAAGCCAACCAATCAATGAATCGGCCATCATTTGTAAAGCTTCTTAGACAAGGAGGTGGTAGGTTCGATTGCTAACAGTAGTGAATTTTTGACTGCAACAATCTGACTGCAGAGTAAGAATTGTAGCGACCGGCTGTTTCCATACAGCGGTTCCGAAACTTTTGTTTCACGAACCTGAAGGTTCTGATTGATTGTATTCATTGCTGCCCCCGAACCCTACTAGCTCAAGGGTGGAGGAATCCCTTCAAACGAAGGGGCCGTAGGTTGCGCGTGGTCTTTTCGCCCTCATCGACTCTCCACCTCATTCCATTCTTATTGCCGGGAATGGACTCGTCTGCATTCCACTGCACCATCAGACATCCAGATTTCCCATTCAGGAATTGAGCCACCCGACGGTTCCAACTTTACTGGAGCGAAGAACTTCTCAATCGACGATTCTTTGGCAGCGGACTCGCAACTGCACACGGCGTCGTCTTGAGCACTGGACGTTCATGCAAGTGTGCGCCGTTCATGATGAGCCCGGGGTAAGTACCAATGTTGAAGTTGATGTGAATCCTACATGAAATGTTTCACTTCTAGACTAAGTATAATGATCTGGCGAGATATGATGTAACAATTTAAATTGATGACCATACCCACGTTTCAATTAATTTATTTTGTTCGTAACTTTGATGACTTAATCGCATTTATTAATTCCATCCTCTCGAAGACAGTGGTAAAATTGTTGATGGTAGACATAGGACGGTAAAACAATTGTTGATGCTACTAACATTTGTATGTAATACGCAAGTTTTACACACATTTCAACGTATTAATTTAATTTAAATTAATTGTTTTTCACTGAAGGAAATTTGAGGCTATGAAATAACGTGTAAGCACCAATAAAGTGCAAGAAAAATAATTTAACCGAAATGGAATGTATATTTCCCTTAAAGATCAGACACAAACATTAATTAAATGATAGTTTATCACGACACTTTTATCGTGGTATTTGTTATAAACTTTTAGTATGGTGTAACACACACAAACGTCAACAAATTATTTTAATTACAAAAATCAAATTAAGTAACTGAAATAACATTATATTCTTCAAACTAAAATATCAAATTTTCTATCGTGTTGCTTCCGTGCTGGTTGCGATGTCACATTCTGCAGCCAAAAGTCTGAATTGTGTGTTTCTCAATGTTTTCATAAATGCTATTGAAAATACACTGTAAAAGCTCACCAGGTATAACATGATACAAGTACGCTAAAAACAAAAGAATAGCAACTTCAAATTGTCAGGAAAATTAATATCTTTTTTATTCACTTGTAAATTCAGTGTTATCAAATACCAAAATAATCATATTTACCAATAAGGGAAGAGTTTTGATAAATGCAGGACGGATATCTATCAGAGAATGGTTTTAGTGATGAAAATACGAGGAAAAACGGTGTGTGGCCAACAAAATTAACAGTTTGAAAAACACTTTAGTAAACAAAGTTCGGCATGATTTCAGCGTAGCACAAACTACCTGCAATATTCAGAAGGTTTTTTGTTGTTGTTTTTTGTTTTTTCCCATCGCATCAACATCTACGTCATTAGAAACCACTATTGGTGTTAACGGTGTGGTAACTGTGAAGATGAAACGATATGGTGATGATAAGGGGCGAAAGAACAAACACAAATGCAACCATGCCCGAGGCGGAACTCGAATACGCGACCCTTCATTCCGAGATAACAAATACACTACTGCCTTAGCGATCTCGCCATCCGATCGGCTTAGAATGTTCTGTCTAGAATCGAAACATTCTAAAAGGAAAGTTGTTTCTTCGACCCAGTATGGCTTTACAGCCATTCCTTTATTCTCTCCTTTTCCTGCCTTCCGTACTTCCAAACTTGTTTTTAAAAATATACATTTTTTCATTCAGAAATACATACTTTAGTTTACATTCACTTTTTATAAGCATAAAATGTATTCCAACTATTCTTATTTTCTAATCTAATAAACTAATTCTAACTTCAGGCTGGGGTAGGAAGCTGCTCCTACTGTTAACAGTTGTTGGAGAATATGTTTAGGAAGGCGTTAAGAAGGTATCGTTTTCTTCTTGGTGGTGGAGTGTCCTTCAACCTTCGCAACACAACTGGGACATGTAACGACGCGTCCTGAGCGCTTAGCAGGCGCCGAGACGCGCTGTGGCGTCGCGCCCTCGGCGAGTGGCCCAGCGGCGCAGAAGGGCGCCGGCAGCGGCTCTACCTAAATGCGGCGCTGATATTCTAAAGAGGGCGTCCTTCGCCTCGCCTTTGGAGTTAAGGAACTAGTTGAGGCGCCCCCGCCCTGCCTCCGCCCCGCCCCCCCTCCGCCCAGCCCCTCCCCCGCCCCCGCCCCCGCCCGCCCTCGCCCCCGCCACCGTCCCGCTCCGCCCCGCCCCGCCCCGCCCCCGACCCCGATCCCGCCCGCCCACGCCCCGACCCCGCCCCGCCCCACCCCTCCCACCCCGCCTCCATCCGCCCCGCCCCGCCCCCGCCCCGCCCCCGACCCCGCCACACCCACGCCCCCGACGCTGTGGCGGCGACACCAACTTGTACGGCAGTGGCGCCTTCGCGTCATAATCCCACGAGATTCTGCGCGCGGTGGCGGGGGAGCGTAGAGGGCAAAGGGAAGGAGAAGGAAACAAGGAGACCAAGGAACGTGCGGAGAAAGGAAGTGGGTAGAAGAAACAAGTGGAGCGTGAGGAAAAAGCGAGAATGAAAGACTGAAATATGTGAATGAATAAGTACCATTAGGGAGAAAGATTTTATAAGTGTATCTTAGTCTCTTTATACAAGAAATTGAAAGAAAAAAATTGAACCGCTTTTCAGGAAGTTTTTAAAATGTCCGGCATGGTTTACGCGCTAGTAGTGTTCACAGACGGACGGACAGACGCACTGGGTGACTGACGGACGTTTTGCTTTCAGCCGGTTTTTCGTCATCAAGAACCCATAAAACAGAAATTCTGGCTGCACCACGTGTTGGAGGATTTTAACTTTCTCGCCTTACTAACTCTTCGTAAGAAGAGAAAGTTATGTAATCGTGCGCCAGAAAGCGGCAAATTGTCACCATAAAAACTCTCAACGCTGGGCTCTAGTAACTAAAAAATGGATAAATCCTGTCGCTAAATTTAAGAAAAAATCCCCTAACTCGTGGTGTAGCCCAAACCTATGTTTCTTGATACCGAAAAATCGATTGACGGCAAAATGTCCGTCTGTCCGTCTGTGGTCAACGCACCGGCGGGACTAGAGTTCTAGGATCTCCCGACCACAGGCTGTGCAGTAACATCAGTTGATGCCCTGAGCCACCTCTTCCGGTTGCGTTTATTTAGGATAACCGGTCTCATAACTGTTAAAAAACGACTTGGATTTGTCCAAGTTTTGTTTTAGGACGTGTGTTGTTGAGAGTCAAATACTCAGACCGATGAGATAAGAATACACTTCATTCCAAACGTTCTAAAACTCTATGATTTTGATTCAACATAAATAACATGATTTTTTCCCGGTACGGCATTGCAGATTTTTATAACGACTCTAGAATACACTAGGCGAGAACGCTTTTCATAGTTACGAACAAGATGAACCATTTTTGACACAATCACAACATGAAGATAGATTACGTATAGTAACATGTAAATGACATTTTTTCTTCAGTTCTTCAGAAATTACACCCCACAAACAGATAGCGTGCAGATGAAGACGTATCTGCCATTTCCAACAGTGGTTTCAAAATTTTATCCATCTGATCAGATTATTATTTAGGACAAAAAAATGTGATTAAAGTAGTTTCAGCACGCTTGTGGACCAATATCTTTCATTTAAGACTATTTATAAATCAATCTATTCTACTGATTATCATTAAATGTCCAGAAACTTCCTATAATATCAGTAGGTAGAGAGAGCCTCTTTCCAAAACTCGCTAATTATCAGATTAAACAGGGTGCTCAACAGAAACTAATCATATTTACGGAAATAAAATGTTTTATTACATAGAGCTTGGCGTCCCTTTCAGAGTGTAACGGCTACTGCCATCCCTACCCAACCCCCCTTCCTGAGCGCACCGTATACTTCAGTCGCATCTCCATCATTCTGTCAAAAATTGCGTTTCTCTCAGGTGATATGTTAGTTGCAAAGCTCTATTTGTTACAAAATGCTTTCCTTCCTTTAATAAACATTCCTTTAATAAAACAAGGATTCATGAAGATATGTCCCCATGGAAATTCAGTTTGTCGTTTATAAGCAGCACAGAAGAATCCAATCTAAAATCCCCAAGGATGAGTATAAACCGCCATAAAGAGCTCATGATCTTTTTATCCCTACTTAGTGTAAAGATTCCTAGCCGGGAAACTAATAATTTAGTCCCCCATTTTAAATTTTTAGAAATACTTTAGTGATAATTTGATATCTCCGGTGGGAGTGTCAGTTTTGAAAACCTAATGCTAAGCTTGCAAATCACAATCTGAATCCACTCTTGAGAAGTGATACTTCACTTAATAAGACAATGTAAAAGAAAAACAAACTAACATAAAACCATATGATTTTTTTTTTGAATTTGTAGGATATTATAAATCTGTTCATGCAAAGTAAATGGTGTCAAAACTTTTCTTTGAATTTTAATGAGGACGTCCTACAATTTGTAGTTGATCACATTATTATTGCTTCCATTATTATTTTTCACCAAACATTAAGAATGAAGTTTAATCTATGTGGTTAAGCCATATTGTACATTAATAAACTAAAATAGAAAATCCATAATTCCTTTGGGAATTGTATTTGTACTGCAAACACTATAATACGGAGAATGGCATATGATATGATTTAACAAATGCATTGCTTGCCATGTCCTCCGCACAAGATCTTTACACGGCATTAACATAAAAATGTCCATCATTAGCACTCGTTTATACGTACAAAAATACAAGGAAATTATGGTTTTGAAGTTTACCATTTCTTGGGACAAATCTTATTTGAAAGATCTCTATATTCAGATTTGAAATAACTTTTTGGTGAAATCAGTGTTGCGAATGCTGTACGTCTGTTGTTTAAGAGTAAAATAATTTACTGTTGCAAAGTGGATAAAATATTAAACGCAAAATAATTTACACATTTTATTAGTAAAATATGACGTTCATAACTTCTTTTGAAAGGAATACTTAATAAGATGTATTAATTTCCCATAATTTGATGGCATATGAATGGCTTAACAAAGTTTTTCAGCTAACAGATCCAATTTAAATTCAAATATTTTATTTTATAAATAATGTTGCTAAATGCATCAAATAAGATATATTTGGGATGAGTCGGGGAAATTGGAATCTTTGTGTTGTGAATGCTGTACGTCTGTTGTTTAAGAGTAAAATAATTTAATGTTGCAAAGTGGATAAAATATTAAACGCAAAATAATTTACACATTTTATTAGTAAAATATGACGTTCATAACTTCTTTTGAAAGGAATACTTAATAAGATGTATTAATTTCCCATAATTTGATGCGCATATGAATGGCTTAACAAAGTTTTTCAGCTAACAGATCCAATTTAAATTCAAATATTTTATTTTATAAATAATGTTGCTAAATGCATCAAATAAGATATATTTGGGATGAGTCGGGGAAATTGGAATCTTTTTGAAGGAAATACTTTTTCTTCTTCTTCCTTATCTTTCTCTCTTCCTTCCTCTTCTTCTTTCTTCTCTTCACCCTTCCTTTCCTTATTTTTCCCTTTTCCTTCTTCCTTCCTTTGTTAAAGAAAGCAAATGTGAACGGAATGTTTAATGTTCTCAAAATGCAAATTAAATTGCCGTCCGTTGTGTAGATCTTTGCTAATTTCAATTAGTGATCAAATCATTAGATCATTTGTTGAAATCACCCAGAACTCACCACGTGGAGGTGTCTACACTTCGAGTTCCCCCTTGCCCTCCCAGCCACCCAACCATACGAGAGCAAGCTAGCCAGATGGACGGCAGCAGCAAGAAGCAAGGCCAAGTTGCTTGTTCCACCAGCAGGTGGTGTCCTGATCGAGGACATTCGATTTGTCATATCCGGGTTTGATAGCGTCGAAATCGGGTAATTCAGTGATGGTCACTTTTGGTGGAGCGATCTCTTCCCAGGACGGGTTGAGGACGAACGCCTTCGGCTGGGCACCGAACGTGAAGGACGGAATGGGCAGCCTCTTGAACCCATCGCAGGGCAGCTGGGCGCCGAGGCAGAAGCTCGGGATCGGAGGTCGCTCAATCAGGTAGACGAACCTGCAAAAAAATTTTTAAGGATTGAGAGTGTTACATAATTGAACTGTGTAATTTAGATCAATGACATCATCCTTCATAACTACATGAGTTATAGTTCGAATGAAGCTTATTAACAACTAAAATGCAAAGAGGATATATCCCGACCAAATTCATCAGCGTTTAGATGCAAAAAAATGTGAAGAAAACTTCTCAAAGAAAACAAAGTTGTGAAATATTCTAGTAGTACACGACCAAACCTCTTATCGTATTCCTAATTATTGTGAAATTAATAATTTGGCATTAGTAAATAGTATCTGTACGTTAGTGTTATAGAACCATCCAAGAAATAAAAATTATTTAAGCTTCTGCGTCGTCAGGCATGAGGAAAGGTTATGAGAAAAAAATTCTGCGTGCCAATGACTGTGCTGTCTTTCATATAATCACAAACATAAATGTATTTATTGGCAGTTAGTCTCCATGAAATATTGCTATACGTCGCAAACGCCTACAAACGAACCATACCGAGTGTAAATGATGTTAGCTATAAAAGTAATGTTCTTTTTTTTTTCGAAACAATCTTTCCCATCAACAACAATTCATCGCTGATAAATTGTATCCTGAGTGAAGTTACAGGAACATAATGCATATTGGAACGCTAACATTTTTTTTATTTTCAATGTCGTTAGTGGCACAACAAATCCAGTGAACAAACACTCTTCGTTATTTCGTTTGCACTCACAATCCGTCGTCTGCCATGTCAAATCCGGGTGGAAGCACAGAGAGCAGCAATCGGCCGAACTCCGGCGAGTCAAAATCGGCAGTGTTCCTCTTTTTCCAGAAGCGCAGTGAGCACACGATGTGTCACCTCCAAAGTCTCTCTCACACGAAGCATTGCCGCAGAGACTTTCCAACAGTTTGCTTTCTACAATGGACTTTACAGTTATTATCATCGGCATTGAAATTGCTATGGCAATTTTATTTTCACTTTGTAGGAGAATAGTATATTGTTGGCACCTACTACATTAGTAGGAACTACATTAAATGTAGTTGTCCCTCCCCTTGTGCCTCTGGCAATGAGCATATATTTTACGTAAAACTAGAAAAAAAGCGGAAAAGTAAATACGTCACTGGAAGTAAGCTCTTGAATTATCACCAGACAAAATGTAACGTTGCATGTCTGGTGGATTAACAAATGGGCTATTACAATCCTACCGTGCTAGCCGTAGCATTTTTCGGCTTTTGGCAAGCGGGCGTCTCTTCAACGATGCAGTTGGGCAAGTCCTGTGGGATTTCAGCGGAGCTGCAAATAGGGTCCCCGTCCGCTCCCCCCCCTCCGCCCCGTTATGCGGCCAGGCCGCGACCCAATTCCGCTGCAGCTGTTCCACATGCCGCCCCGGGTGAGAATTTCGAGTGTGTACGGCTACATCATTAGATTCACTTTTTTTTAGTTTCATTTGTGTTTACTTTCACTGCCTAACTTTTTAAGAAGAGAAAGATTGTAATCGTGCGCCGAAAAACGGACAATTTTGTCTGCAATGTAGGCAATTTATTATTTTTTCTCTAAACATGGCTTTATGGTTTTCTTTTAATTTTCCCCTCGTAAGGATGGTATGGAAAAGGGAGCTAGTCCTATGATCGGCAAACTATGTGTATTTTTCAAAAATTGCAAAAGTACGATATTGAAAATAGTTATTTATTCTACAATGAAATAAGTTCTAAAATATAAGATCTTTGCAAAAGTCATGTACGATTTTCTCCTTACAGTTAATGCAAATATAAGATTTTTTCTCTAAAACCGTTCCAAATTTTGTACTTCACATTTTTTCCGCGGATAGAACATGGATTATTTGAATTTATGATTTGGGTGCCCTGAGCGCCATTAAAATAATAGCGGAGATATAACTGTTGTTGTACTCTTTGAATTTTCGACAATTGAAAATTTAATAATGCGAGAAAGTATGTGATGTTTCAATAAAACGTTTCCACTGTTCTTCAAGACAATCATTTATTGACAATTATCACGGCGTATCGTAACTTGGTTGGTTACATCATCAGGTCACTCAAAAAATATAGAAATCCTAACCTTATCAACACGTCAAGTTGGTTTAAAATATTAGTTTAAAAATTTATTACAAATTGCCATGTAAGTAAAAAGTTAATTACAAAGATTAAAAATTGCAATTTGAGATACAGTGGGGCTAATCGTTTCCATGGATCCAAATTGAAAGAAAACTAGCAGTCTCGGACCTTGTGAGAGAGTCTACGGTTACGATAGATACTCAGGGACCTGGGGAAAATACAAAAATAATGAGTTTCGATTGATTGATTGAATGATAGTGATTCTGGGCACTTCAACTACTAGGGTCATTAGCCCCTTAAGTGCACCGGCGGCAAGCGGGTTTCCCCTACCAGGTATCTCCACCAGCGGAGCACAGCCCCCAGCCGGGACAAGCTCTAAGCTCCCGATCCGTATCCCGACATGTTGTGTAGCGCATGTTAGTGTAAGTGTGTGAGGATAGGACAATGAAGAGATAGAAAAGATCGCACGCGGTCCGTGGCCCGTTTGTTAGGGTACTGCTCCAGCATTCGCCTGGCGTTGATCGGAGAACCGATCTGAGGAGCCGATCGGAGAACCGGCCACCCATCAGTGCAGCCGGTCGCTCTAATTCATCTCCAGACAGCGACTCAATTCGACCTAGCTGGAAAGTTAGTGTCGAAAATTCTGACATCGTCGGGAGTGGAACTCTAAGACCTCTCGGTCAGAGGGACTGCAGAGAGATCAGTTGATGCACTGAGCCATCCCTCCCGGTGAAACCGTTTCGATTCTGACTCAAAAATGCAATGATTTTCTGCTTATACCCGCACTCCACGTACTGACTGAATTCTCATACTAACTGTGTCACTACGAACGACATTGCTGAGGTCGTGCGACAGCAAGGCGTCAAGACGAGGATGTCCGCCAAACCTGATTAGTCTGAATTTCCTTACACTATTCAATATTAGGGGATGACTATCATCTAGAAAGACTTCTAGTATTCTGGTGTAGTCAGAACCCGACCGGAGCTGAGGCGCCAACCGAGAAAAAAATCGTATTGGGATGTAGGTGGTAGGCAAGTATCATATTATATTGATTCGCGAAGATTTTAAGAATGTTGAGTAATTTGTGTTAGTGCTGGGGCGAGAGAGTGAGAGAAAAAGAAATGTAAGAAAGAGAGAGGAAGAAAGAAAGAGTTACCTCGTTAATTTAACCCCCACAATACTTTTATGTGAATAAAATGACTTTTGATTGATAAAATGACTAAATTTTTTTTTCACTTTTTGACATCATAACTTAATCACCAACTTTGATAATCTTTACATACTAACTTTGGTACAAATTGAACAACTCTGTATATTATGGCCTGCTATTAGATATTCTAACCCACTGTGCGTCGACTCCGCAGATGCTGCGCGAGTTCGCAAAACGCCCTAAGCGGCGGGGCGCGGCGGGGCGCGGCGGGGCGCGGCGGGGCGCGGCGGGGCGCGGCGGGCGCGGCGGGCGCGGCGGGCGCGGCGGGCGCGGCGGGCGCGGCGGGGCGCGGCGGGGCGCGGCGGGCGGGCGGGGCGCGGCGGGGCGCGGCGGGCGCCGGCGCGGCGCGGCGAGGCGCGGGGGGCGACGGGCCGGCAGGGCGGCGGGGCGGGGGGCGGGGCGCGGCGGCGCGGCGGGCGCGGCGGGGCGGCGGGGCGCGGCGGCCGGCGGCTGCGAGGTGGGGCGGGGAGGGGCGGGGCGGGGCGGGGCGGGGCGGGGCGGCAGCGCGAGGGAGGGGCTGAGACGAACTGGAGGAGACGAGTGGAAGCCGAACGGCCTCGCCAACCACAACCGCGTATTTCGTTCTCGCAAAAGCCTCGGAAATGGATTCCACAAATCGCTTCCGATAGGAACACGTTGTATACACGTGCAAATCGAAAGTGCTCCCTTTTTAAGAAACTCCCGAACGGCACCGCTGGAGTAGTCTCATCAATGCGGTGTCGCTTCAGAATAGAAGAAGGGACCTCGTTTCTGAGCACCAGTAAAAGTGCGAAGCTGTCTGAAATAGATGTACCGTTGCTCTGAGCAAAGAGAATTATTGTTAGTAATGACTCCTCAAATACAAGTTATGGTTGCGTTGATGTAGAAACATGAGACCATCATAGAACTCCAAGACCACATAATTACAATTATAGTTGATTACAACACAGTACACACCATGTGACAACTGAAGTTTCTCAAATACTCAATAGGTTCTTGTGAAGAAGAGCTTCAAGTTTTGCATTTACAGTATCGCTCAACTCCATTTTCTTAAAGTCGGTTCCAAGTTTTTGGGACAAGGTTTGAATCTCCTTTAATATTCTTAATATAATATTTCGGTTCTACTATTTGGAAACCGAAAAATTGAGAAAATATCAAAAAACTGTATGTTGGGAGGCGATAGATGGCAGCTGGAATGAGGACGACGCAAGACCGTGAAGTCTGTCCAACATCCAGGAAATTAGAAAACTAAAGTACGAGAAAGTCTGTGCTATTCTATAACACCTCTAGTTTCTTTGTCGTATGTGTACGTATTTATGGGGATCTGACAACGAAAAAGCCGATTAATCCAGTTGATAAATTAAGAAACAAAATCCGCTAACACGTGATGTATCCAGAACCTCCCCTCTTTTGTTGATCCTTGATGCCCCAAAACCAATTGAAAGCAAAACGTCCGTCCGTCTGTGAACACTACTAGCGCTCAAACCGTGCGTAGGATTTTTTTCCAAATTCAAGCATTTACTTATTTCAACGATACAAATGAAAATTCTAAATTTTTATTAGTGGATGTTAATAGAAAAAGTAGTAGTAATTTATATGCAAACAAAACAACAAAATTTTTCAATCTTGATGGGTATTTATGGAATACGCAATGCACTCAAATACAACGCACTGGTGACATCTTTCATTGTTCCTGTTGGTGGACATATAAGCCAAAGCTCATTTTCATTTTCAAGGATTTGTAATTTTTCGAAATGTTTAGTTTGAGTAGCTGCTCCTTTGTTTTCTGTGATGGAAATGTGTGTGGTGAAGGATTGTTTAGCGATCAGTTACTTCGAAACTAAGCGGAAAACTGCAAAAGTGAACACTACCGCCACTGTAGACCAACGGCGAAAAAGTTTTTTGTTGCTTGACAGTGTATTATTCCACAGTAAAATCTGTTTATTTCTACCCTTTACAAATGCGATGATAGGGAACATATCCCCAGAATCTTACCTCCCACCGAAGCATTTTTGATTTTCAAGAAGCGTAAGGCTTTTATCATTGTTTGTGTGCTCGTATATCTTCCGTTGATTTTATTTTATACTGCGTATGCAACAAACACAGATTTCAAAGACAATTCTGATAGAACACTTCTCATATTCCCAGTATTTTGATTCAAAGAATATCATACACTACAGAGCATACTTTTCGAACCCTGGTGTTCATTCACAGCAAAATGCGGGCTGCCGAAATGCTCTGTTTACTGAGGAAAGTTGTGAAACAGAACAACACTCATTCAAGTTCAGTCTCTCGTCTGCTGCGGTTAGTTGTATGACACCAAGATACATTACGACGATTGAGAGTGAAAGGTGTTTTTTCATGACTTCTCAACGGTAGGCGAAGTTAAGGCTCCCTATCCCCTCTCAGCGTGGACAAGCTGGGGAGCCCGTTTCCGATATTATCGGGCAGAGCTGTAATAATACGGAGAACTACCACTACCACGTGAAAATTCAGGCAAACTCTCTTCAAAATATATAATATTTTTTTAGCGTAAAGGGAACGTTCAAGGGGATATCAAAAAACATCGGGAAATCCGCGTCGAAAGACCGTAGTAATAGAATATGTAGGACGTATGAAAATAAATGTAGATTTCTAGGGCATTCACGGTCAACTCTCTACCCCCTTTTAAGAGAGTCGGTGAACATGTTAAAATTTCATACAATGGTGTTATTGCTGTGAAAGAGGCTCCAGATGGTTAAGGAACTCATTATGCGCAGGTGTTCGGCAGATCACGTTCTGAAGCAGTAAAAGGGGATGTAGATCATCCTCTGAACACAAGCGCAAAGGGAGTTTCTTCATCCATCAGGGGCGAACGTAGCTGTGTCATTCTCCATTAAGGAATTTCCCACTGCCTGTTCATTAGCAAAACGTTTGTCCTCCTTAAATGCATCACAATTTTTTAGCATTTATTCTGAGACATTCACATACCATTAAAGAAGATGATGAACGCAGATAAGACACATATTATCGCTTTCGAATTCGATCCTTCGAGCGGCGCCCTTGAGTTGCGTTGCTTCCGAACGACACAGCAGCCGCCGCCAGCGCGTGCGCCCTTTCGGAGCCTCCGAATCGCAAGAGGCGACCGCGGAAGGGGACCCGCCGGAAAGGGCGGCGGAGAGTTCACCGTCGCGAGTTGCCCGCGGGAAAGTTCTTCGCGTGAAGTTGCCCACCCTGCCCCCGCCACCGCACCGCGCCCGGAGCTCCGAAAGAAACAAGTCGAGTTCCGTCGCAGGAATCGCCCTCTTCCGCATTCAAAGCGTTCGCTTCAGGGGAGGGTGCGAGAGGGCGGGGAAGGGGGAAGATGGGGGAGAGGGAGATGGAGTGGGAGCAGGGGGCAGGGGTGTAAAGGGGGGGAGGGGAGAGTTGGCTGTGGAGATGGTCACGTGGGAGAGGTGACAGCGGGGCAAACGGGTGTGGGCGGAGGCGGCCGCGGGCCGAGATCAAGGGCTGCGCCGCGGCGACGGGGCTGAAACGGAAGCGGAAGCATTACAGAGAGCAAGAGCAAGGTTGGTGTGGGCACGGGGAGCGAAGGTACTAGAATGTGGCCAAGGACACGTCCTAGAGTACATACCTTCTTTCTCCCCTAGTAGGTGAAAGGAGCGTAACGAAATTAGTGTGGTCAGACGGAAGAGCAGGCCTCATGGCCTGAGTCTCGCCGCGTAAAATAAGGCATTTATTCATAGAGTACAGAAGCGTTTGGGGTAGAAAAAGGATACCTATAATTCTGCTGATTATAAACACTCCCTATTACCTGGGTAATTATTAAGTATATCACATTAAGAATTCGGCTAAACCCATCCAGTCCACGTACCCGCACGTATATCACGCCCAGTCACATCGCTCCGCCTCCTGCCAGTCCACCCGCTTCCACCGTTCCAACCTCCTGCCCTTCCGCCCGCTCCCAACCCCCCGACCTCCCACCCCTCCGCCCTCCCCCATCGATTTGGTTTCTTTCCCCTGGCGCCCCCTCCCACTGCCCCGACATCTGACCCCTGCACTCGCTCGTAACGTCCCGGCCCCCTGCTCCTCCGTCCGCTCCCACCGCCTCGTCACCTGGCATTCCGCCCACTCCCACCGCCCCGACCTTTTACCCTACCGCCTGTATCCATAATGAACAATATCGTCAACAATAATATTCGAATATTTTTGAAATAATGCTTTAATGATCATTTTGTTGAAGATTTGTGAAGAATACCAACTAATGGACAGGTCACTTTCTCGTTGTATTTAATTTTATATTGCTAATAAACCTCGTTATGGCTTTTACTGATTATTTCATCTCTAAAATTGATTGTAAATTTTCGTTGAATGGAAACAACGAAAAGCAATTGATTGTAATCACGCGCCGAGAAGCGGCGAATTTTTTATAAAAAAACTCATAATGTGTAGCCAAGATAACGACAAAGTGGTTAAACGTTATTTCTATATATACTGAATTACTTCTTCCAATACGTTTGTAGACAGAACATGTTTTGTGGGTCTAGGTTACACAAAAATCCATTGACGACAAAACATCTGTCCGTTTGTGATCGACGCAAGCACCTAATCCCCGCACGTGCTTTTAAGCTAGATACACGATACTTTAAAATCATCTCTGTGAGATAAGAGTGTCCAAAGAGAGTATGTGGTGTGATAGATAAACTACTGGGGAAAAATGGTACACTGGGGACTAAACGATGCGGAAAATTGTATATTTAAGATCATCCGTGGCAAATAAGTTCTGCTGGTAGGAAACACTTTTGTGGTTAATTGTATAGTTATAATCGTTTGTAACCTTTATAAAACCTTTAGAACGACTGCATTACTGGGCGTTTCAAAGTCTAACTTTCATCTGTGACATAACTTAAGCCTTGACGGTAGTCCTGTAGTCACCGAGAGATAACGCCCGGAACGAAGTGCACTACGAATTCTATAGACCTCAGCTTCTGATTGAAAATATTCCTAACTAAATGTTTATATCTTTGACACAAGGGACCGCGAGCGGTAGCTCAGTGCATAATCTCATGTCACTGCAGCGCCCCTGACCGGGAGGTCCGAAGTTCGAGTCTGGATGGCGGCATGATTTTCGACACTAGCTTTTCAGCTAAGTCTAATTCAGTCGCTGCATGGAGGAGAATTCAAAAGGCGGATCAACACCAGGCAAATGCCGGAGCAGTACCCTACCAAACGGGCCACGTACCTCGTGCGATCTTTCCTTCCTCTTCCTTGACCTATTCTCTCCCCTTACACACACACACTTACACTAACATGCACTGCACTACCACATATTCCGGGAGACCGGTCGGGAGCTTAGAGCTTGTCCCGGCTGGGGCAGAAATAAAGAAATGCACCAGATCATCGTCACTTTGAATCCGCACAGTTAGCAGCAGCGAGGACAAGATCCCCGACAGCGATGACTTGCGAGAATGTCAGTTCAGCCGCCAAGACCGTAGCGTGAGATGAAAGCAGGAAGTTACAAGAGCGAATAAGCTAATGCTGCAGACGGCCCTAGGGTACGATTGAGCCATCCCCCTTACGAGCAGTGGGGGATGGCTTCGCAACGACTCTTGAGGTAAGCGACGATATGACGATTTTATTTCTAAGTTGTCGAGGTGCAGCTATCCAGCTAGTGGTTAAAATCCTGCCACAGTCGGGACTTGAACTCTACAACCTCCTGGCCGGAGGCACTGCTGTGACAACAAATGATGCCCTGAACCACCTTTCCCGGTCTTCTTATTCGATACACACGCTCTTCAAATCCGTGAAGAGAGGGGGTCTATAGCACAATAACAAATGTCATAGAAATAAAATTTAATTCCTTCATGGGATGTGGAAACCTGTGGCAAAACTTTGAAACAACGCAAAAATTTACCTGCTGGCCCTTTCCCGGCCATCCTAAAATTGTTTTGTGTTCCCTTATTCATTGTAAAGAATTATTAGTACAGATGTTCCATTTCTTTCCCTCATATTCTACGGGTTAACTCTACTACGTTTTATTAAATTGAAGGAAATAATAATTCAAGATTTAATTACATTAGCTATTTGATTTTCTGAGAATTTTACTCTCGATTAATATTATATCATGTGGAATACAATTATTTGAGAAATAAGTGAAAACTAAACACATTTGCAAGCAGATTAATTTAAAATGCAATTCAACTGGGAACACACAAAACTGTTAACATTCGTTTTAATTGAATTATTCTCATTTTCGAGACAAACTTGCGCTCATTCTCACCCACTGTGCCGAAATTAGACGATAACATTGACTTTTCAATGTCTCTAACAGAATACAATGAACTCTGCAAAAGCTTTATCGTTCGCCGTCCCTGGCTGCTCTTTGGTCTCCTTAAACGGATGCTCCGCGCCTTTGCCCCGCTTGTTTCTAAACAAACGTAATCTGGTTTTTAGCGGAGGGCGGCGATATATCTGTGACGGTTTAATTCATCGCGTAGGTAATTAGCACTCGCACTAATAGCCCTGAATTAATCTTTGGAACAAGCGGCGGCGGCGGCCAAGGGCGGTGGTAGATGGCGGAGGGCGCTGGTCGCGGCGGAGGCGGTGTGGCGCCAGGAAAGCACTGCTGTGCTGCAAACAAACGCATCTGCCAACCTACTTGTGGGGAAAATTTTGAAGATACTGCAAATGAAACGAAAGAAAAATAAAGAATGCTACAAGAGCATATACTTTTTGCACTTTTGTAACGCTTGCAATCATCGAAATTCAAAGAAATGAACTAAAATCGCACCTGTTTTTATTTCCATTTCTGTTTTTTTTACATTCATATTTACATCCACCTGTCATATATATATGCCATTTTTATACCCGGACTTTCTAGTACTTGGGACAATAAGAAACACTTTCGATTGTTTAGGATGTGTTTTTAAAATTGCCTTTATTTTTTACACAATCACACGAAACCCACGGATATTTTCGAAAAATGTACAAGATTTCATTTAAATATACAGTTTTAAAAGAATAGAGTTCCTTTAAAGTCTGTATATAAAATATTTTATTTGTAGAAATTGATTTTATTTTTAGGATAAATTGTTAACTTTTACGATGTTTCAAAATTCAAATTTTAACGAAATTCGGACTTGCGCAATTTTTACAAACGTACTTTGCATCATTAATTAAAAAAACATAGAAACAATGTGGATCCGATTTTTAAAAATAATTCTTAGCTGTTCAGGTAAAGTAACCCTCCGAAATCAGAATGTCTATTTCAAATTCAAGAGACACGATATCAGTCAGATCCATCGAGGATTTTTTTTTCATTCCAATCCTTGCTACTGTTTAGAACGAGAGCTGTCTATCCCCCCCACCACCACCACACCCCCACGGGGCCCCATTCGCATCTCCGGAAATGAATTGTGGTCCCCCACACGAGGGGAGAGGTGGGCGTGTCACTTCTCCACGGCGCCAGAGACTCGCATTTCCCTTCGACAATATTAATACTGCACTTATTTGAAGCTTCCGAATAGTTATAAAGCTAGTAAAGACAGAGAAATAGAGAGAGAAGCCCTTTCCACTTGCTGTTTGCCAGAGCACCTCACAGTGTGATGCTGCAGTTGTGTGAGGTGGAAAAGTCCAGAGGGCTGCATTCCTCTCCATGTTCTCTCTCTTCGTCCGCGTACGGCGGCAGCGATGGTATAGCGGTTAGCGTATCGGATTGCTATTCCCAAGTGTGCGGGTTCAAACCCGATCGAAGCCGTGGATTTTTAAGAGCGAAAAAATCCTTCAGACGCCTTCCTTCGGAGGGGAAATAAAGCCGGCTGTCCCATGTTAGTACATTTACTGCATGTAAAAGATCCTCAAGCCTAAATGACGCCTCTCAGCTAAATTCGAATCGCCTATTTCGTCGCCCAAGTAATACCTTCTTTCTCCCAGGATTGGTGAAAGGAGTGTAACGAAATTTGCGTGGTCAGACGGAAGAGCAGGCCTCATGGCCTGAGTCTCGCCACGTAAAATAAGGCAAATTCAATTCAATACTTTTTTTCGGCGTGCATTCGCGATGTCGCCCTCGTGCGATTGGATTCCCAGCGTCTCTGACTTTTACGCGCTGGTTGCTGCTCCGAAGGCGCACAATCCTTTTATGTACACTCTTTACTCCGAGGAATGGCGTTATAATGGGCCATTTGGATAATAAATGCGATTTCCCAGTGAATTATTAAAGTGATGCGTTGGTTCTTTGTATTATTTTCGTGATATGATTTTTTGTTTCTCACTGCGGAGCTGAGAGAAAGTTGTGTAAATACTGCCCGAAAAAGCGCGAATTTGTGCGGAAAAACCCTTATTACAAGACACTGGTGACGAAAAACTGAATTAATCCAGTTGCTAAATTTAGAAAGAAAAACTAACACGTGATATAGCAGAATCCATGATTTGTGGCTCCTTGATAACGAAAAATCGAAAGATGGCAAAACGTCTGTCCGTCTGTGAACAACGCTAGCGGCTAAACCGTTCGGCCGATTTTCTCAAAAATTGATATTCCCCAATCAATCTAGCTGATGTCCCGGTCTCTCGAATTTGGAACCGATATTTTAATTTTAGAAGATACTTAACATGAAACCCCTCGAATATTTTCCAAATTTTCAAAAAAATGGCCCCAACGTTTCGGACTCAATTTCGTGTGAAGGACGTTGACTGGTGCAAGTTTCATTTTCGTCGAGAACTAATTTTTCGAAAATTGCAAAAGTTCAATTTTTTCGGAATCTTCGTAGAACTAAAATATTAAAGAAAGATATTTTTTCTTAAAGAAATGTGTTCCTCAATGATAGATTTTGAAATCAGGTCATGTACAATTTTTCGAAAATTTTAGTACTTTTCGCGAAATTTTGGGTGAAAATATTGGCGACAAAGTACGTGCTGTTTAGTACCAGAGAGAAATGGTTTTAAAATCTAAAACTTGTCGTTCATTATTTCTGTAGTTTGCATTAGGTCCGAAATTTGGGATTATTGTTATGGTATCCTTTGGACATGTTTAAATTTAAAAATAGATAGATCAGAATTAAATATTTGGGTGCTATGGATATTTTGGATGTTAGGATGTTTTATTTTTGGAATTCATAAACACAAATGTTTGTATGAATTCAAGATTTCTTTCTATTACACTGAAATGAAAAATGTTTGAACTTGCAAAGTTCAACCATATAGAACATAGTAATAATATAATTTTGGTTTCTTCTATCAAAGTCCTATCTTCTAATATAGTCAACACTTAGATCTATTAATGAAAGATGATAATAGAGATTTTTAAGAAAGAAACTTACTGTGCAATTATGCAGCTTTGTATGGGAATTCATATATTCCAAAAATGTTCTTACAGTGTTTGAAATGGTCTTACTCGCGCACATCTAAAGAGACAAACATTTTTAACGCCAGTAAATTGTGACACGAAATAAATTATACCGTAAGAACTGACGCAAATGTAACGAAAAGTGCATTAGAACGCTGATGATGGCATTGTGTGGTAATATTATAACGAAGTAAATTGAAGCTAAAAGAGCAGTTGCTGGATGTCTTGAAGTTCAGTACAAAAAGGCCATAGATTGATCTACATATTTATTTATGTTTTAAGTCCGAATTGGCTGGAAGTCATACTAGGGCTAAGGAAAGTTTTAGTAGTGTCCAACGGAATATTTTGGTTTGTTTTCATGATATATAACAGCATACTTTTTTATATAAAACAGCAATTTCGAGAAAATAAAGAAAAATTTAGCATGAGCATTAGAAACGATCATGCATGCAATCGTATTATATACGTATTTGTATTTAATGCACCTGGCATCTGGCCGGCAAAAAGGTTCCTCACATCATAGGGTTGGACCTTACTGTCCCATTGTCCGAATAATATTTCTCTCTGCTCGACATCTGGGAAGAGCAATGCTCCAGGCGGCAGACATGTGGTCGTTCCTACATCAGATCTCAACAGCAGCAGCAGCAGTAGTAGGAAAAACGAAACGTAATGGGAGCACACAATAGTAGATGACACAGAACTGTACACACGACGCACAAACACGAAATTATGACAAATAACACTCTTGGATACTTGACAATTGGAAATCTTCAATTTTAAGCTTCTTCACGTTGAAAGATTCCCATATTTAATTTATTTTACGTCGAAAACAGTTAAAAACTTTGAAATTCTGTGATCCCTATTCAAAGCCATATACTACTCAAATTTTGATAAATCAGGATTCACTAGATAAATCAAACATTATAAGAAAAAAGCGATGATTCCAGTCAATAAATTATACTTAAAGCAGACGTTTCGGCCTAAATTGTAAGGCCCTCTTCAGTGTCTGAAAGGTCAACACACCAATTAGTTACAATCTTACATAATATTACTAGTATAAAACAATTAAAAACAAAAACAATGAGAAAAAGACGTGGTACCTGTAAGTTGCTTAGGTTAGGTTACACCATAGTGTCGAGATAATAACCAGGCACTATGCCTCTTTAATATGGCCCTTTAGACCACTATTGGTTTAGATCAGAAGAACCTGAATCATAACAAAATCTGTATCGTAATGAGTACCATTTTGCAACGGGTTGCAGCCATCAAATGACAGAATTATACAATGGGAGTAGAAAATAATATTTTCGACGCAAACGACCCATTTAAAAGAGTACGGCGATTGGCATTGCACTGACAAGTGAATGTGGCGCAATTATACAATTTCGAATATTTCTTAAGACAATTATGGCACAGATGATGCTGACGAACGTGAAAACACTTTGCCTCGTTTGAACGTTCGCGGATTTTCTTGCATTGAGCCCGCTTGCACTGAGTGAACATTTATTTCCCGAATTGTTGGGCGGTCCTTGCCAATCCCAGGGAACGCTTCGTTTGAATTCCGGTGGCGGCTTACTGGTTTGGACAGGACTAACGTCATTGTTAATGGCAGCGATTTTGTACTGATTTCACAGAAATCGTAAAAATTCTTCAGTTTTGGATTTGTGTCCAATGACGCGGTTCTTTCCTATTATTGCCCAACGGCGGGTGGACAATGCACAAGTATGCGAGGAAAAGAAGACTGGCTCACGTATAGGAACTTATAAATCAAAGTTGCCGAAGGCTGTGACATGGTTTTGATAATGGTTTACCAATTGCCGCCATCTTTGCGGATTAATTAAATCCAATAGAGGAGGGAATTCGAAGGCAGTAATGTAGGCCATTAGTAGCAAACGATGATTTCGGTAGCGAGAATTTAGCGCGTTCGAAGCTAATAAGAAACTATTCGGTCCACTGGGGTATTGAGTAACTATTGGTTTGAACTCTGAAGCAAGAGCAAACCAGGCAGTGGAATTTTTCCACAACCGTTGTTTTTTTGTTTTTAATTATTAGAACAGTAAAAAGATTCTTGAAATTTTGTCAATCTTCATTGCGGTCAGAGAACTGGGGACTTGGGAGCCCAGGAATTTGACTTCGCTGTGCAGCATTTCTTGTGATGGTGTGAGTCTGCCATAAAAGGTGTAGTGTCATAGAATGTAGAATTTTTCCTTAACAAAGTATTTACTTCTGAGATTAATAAGAAATATCGGGTTTGAATTGTTGTTCCGCATCTAAGAAATTGTCTCTGAGCTGTTCGAAATCACATTTGTAGTTTTACCAAACTTCAAGAATATGTTCCTTTCATAAAACTAATTGTTCGTAAGTTTACTCATCCATTACTTTGAAATTTTGCATGAATATTGCCTAGTTTCCTATAATTTTAACTGATGTGGCACATGCGGCTTCATACTTTTTTTCAAGTTTTTCTGCCTTATCTGTCATGTTAAATTATTGATTTTAAGTACTATTATTCATAAAAACAAATTTATACGAGTGCGGGCCGCGATTGGAAATTAGAAGACTCGAAACATGTAAATCGATCTAGGACTGTGTGATAGCCTGCATTCCCGTAACACATTGAACATAATATCACAACACACAACTTACGAATAAAATTGTCACTAACAAGAAATGAATTGAATTAACACTGAAGCATATATTAATATTATATTTGCTTAACACTGAAACGGAAAATTAAAATTTTTTGTTCCAAAGTCGTCGATTTCCGCCTCACGATTACAAAACTTTCTCATTACTTTTTAAGTAGTTTGTCACGAAACTAAAAATTCAACATTTTTCTTTAATAATAAAATGTATTTTACACGAAACGTTCGAAATTCTTACACTGTAGATCATGCTCTCTTGATTATTTCAATAGGAAAATTAGTAATAAAATTCTTGATCAAAACTGATATCGTATTTTCTGTATACAATAGAAAGGAAACTATTTTCAAATAACACAAATTGGACAGCGTCATTTCAACGGGATTAATTTGCTACAAGCTTAAATACCTCAACAAAACGTACGGTCTTATCTGGTGCAACAAAACGTTGGCATTATTCTAAACTAGTGAAAAGTAAAAGTTCAAGTACTATTCTGAGAAAATCTAGCGGTTTCTCTGGGCGTCTTTATTGAATTGTGGAGGCGGACTGCAATACAAATGAGTCTGGAAGTGACATATCGATGTCCCTCCGCCATTTGCTACGATCGTTGGTGGTTGTTCAAGACGAAAACTTATTTTTTATAAAATAATAAATAGAATATCTTGTTTTGTCTCATGCTGTAAGATGCTGTTTTGTCTCATGCTGCTCTAAGATGATTATATTTCGTACATAATACCGTATTGATTCTATTGATGGGAAAAACAATAATAGAAATCGAACAAAAAATCAGGTCACAAGAACCGAATATGGAAAAAAGGGAAGCTGTAGCGATGTGGCAAAAATTTTCACAGCATAAATCATGCCGCTTATCTTCAACGCCGCCCAACAAGCCTGCGATCAGCAGGGTGTCGCCCGCGGCAAGCAAATGTCCGCCTGACGCTAAAGTTGTAAAACGTAAAATCCCGAGCGCAGAGTCGCATTCCGCAGCGGTGCCTCCGCTCGACTGGCCGTCACGCCGCGCCGCGTCGCGTGGGCGTCCAATTCCGGGAGGGGAGGGGGAGGGAGCGAAAAAGCGCGTCCGGGAGGAATCGATGTTCGCCCGCGCCCGCCCGCCCGCGCCGCCCGCCGCCGCCCGCCGCCGCCCGCGCCCGCCGGCGCCGCGCGCCGCCGCGCCGCCCGCGCGCCGGCCGCGCGCCCGCGCGCGACGACGACGACGACGGACGGACCGCGACCGACGGGATGACCGCGGACGGACCGACGACGACGACCGGACGACGGAGAGACGACCGACGGACCCGACGACCGCCGACGATCGACCGACCGACCGACGCGCCGGTGGGCGCTCATTACAGCGAAGTGCCGGCAGCGGCGCGACGCCCAAGTGTCGGCGACGCGGCGTGACAAGGGCGGGGGGGGGGGCGACGCTCAAACTATAAACAGCCCTCGGCGCGGCGGGAGGGACAGGTGGGCGGGCGCCAAACCACTCCCACTCGCAGAGAAGGCGCCCTCGTCAATCAGCGACGATTTGCTGTAATATTGTAGAGACTGGAGGACAAAAATTCATTGTTTGAACGATTGATTGATTATTTAGTGATTCTGGGCTCGAGAACTGATAAGGTCATTCGTCTCGTAAGTGTAGTGTATGTTTTTATGGCAGGAGGAAACTGTGATCTCCTCCTCCCCCTCGTTGGCGAGATCCCGCGACGATCTACGTCCAGTCCGCCTGCCAGAGAATACACAAGTTGCGGCAATAATTCCGAGGTTAGCATTTTCGCTTTTACTCTTATATCTGAAGGTACCAACTTCTCCTCTAATTTACTATACATTTCAAAATAAAGAATTGGGCGGTTTTAACACACGGTAGCAATATATGACACACAAGAACTTGCGTCCTGATTTTAACGTCAGTCAAATGTTCCCTCTACCACTACCACTGCTCTAGTCAAATAGGATCAAAGTGAAATTACGATCCAATTTATTTTAAATAATATTCCACGTAAAAATTACTGATGATAAAATAAATTAAAACTGATATACATAATATAATATTCAATACAATTTTAATGTACACAATTGAACAAAACATTTATTATAAAGATTCTCAATGATTAATGAAGTGTCAATATTTGGTTTGTAAACTTGTATGTAATTTGTCGAGAACCTGTATTATAATGAAATCTGTATAGTAATGAGTACCATTATGCAACTGGTTGCAGCCAACAAATGACAGCGTTATACAATGGGAGTAGAAAACGTAATGTAAATAGATTTTTAGTTGGCTGCCAAAAATAATTTAAGGTAATTTGTTGATTCTCATATTCCATTCTTGAATAAGCGTTTTCTTCGTTTGTATTGTTATGAAATAAAAAGGCTTATTATTGAATGAAAGATTACAGGTAATACCAAGCCAAAGATGGGGAAAATCTCCAGAAAATATTCCGCTTCGTATGAACTGTGAATGTAAGATTGAAAGTAGTTTAGTGATTAAGTCTGACACATATGTATTAAATTCATCAGTAATTATAAGAACAATATTGTTCGGATATATTAGTTATACCTCAGTATATTATGAAAATTAATCGCATAAAAAGAAATACTGAAAAGTTGAAAACTGAACGAAGGGATGAATTCCAAAATTTGTAAATAGTTGTCTTAGAACAAAAGTACTTTGGAATCTACTTACAGTTATTGTAAAACGTTAGTGAATACTTACGAATCTTTCTGTTTTGGGTCTGAAGAAAATTTGCAGAGGCATTTCACAAACATAAAACAAAACAATCTTGACAAAAAATACGTTCTTCCTATTTTTACACAAAAATAGTTTTACAGAGCCAAGCAAATACCTTGGTACTGATAAAAACAAGAAACACTGGCGCAGAAATGGGGCGCAAAACGTCTTTGGACACTTGTAGTTCTGATAAAACCATATGCTCAAAAAATACGTGTTAATATTTTGTGAGATTTCCCTTCGCACGAATAACAGCCCTAAGTCTCTTTGGCATGGAATTCACAAGATTTGCACAAATTGAGGAGAAATATTACTCCATTATTCTCGTTACTCTGTCATCAATTCTGTTTTGTTTGCAATTTGTCGATTTCTATTTTTTTCTTCAGAAAACTCCATAAATGTTCTATCAGATTTAGGTGCGGGGAGTGAGGTGGAGGGTGCAGTTGTTTTGGCGTATTGTACAATAACCAAATTTTTGTAGTGAAAGCAGTGATTTTTGCCCTATTGAAGAATGAAGGCTTGTCCTAAATTAATTAGATCAGTATTGGCTCTTAAATTATTTCTTTAAATGTCAATGTAGTCATACTCATTATACCATCTATAATGTGCAAATTCCCGACTCCACGAGCACTCCTAGACCCCCATACTAAGACCGAACCACAATCGGTTTTATGGTGGGAATTAAATTTTGCGGCTCAAACTCTGGGTTCTTTCTACTTCACACTAGACGCCGATCATTCATTCCAAAAACGGAGAATTGGCTCTCATCCGAAAAAATGACCCTCCGCCAAAATTCAGCACCGACATTTACGTGTTTCTTGGCAAATTTCAGACGTTTCTTCCTGTTGGTTGAACTTACCCAAAATTTCTTCCGTCCCTGTCACCCGTGATATGCGATTCACCACAACACGTTCCATACAGTGTTTGGAGAAATGTGTTTCCCGATTTCCAGGAGATCCGCTGCCAAGGTCGGGGCACTTACCCTTGTGCTTCTCTTAACTACCTACAGCATTTGCCGTTCTTCTTGAAACGACAACACTCAAGGGTTACCATTGCGCGGTTTCGTTTCCCATGTTTTCTCTCTCCAAAACGAGCTACGATCGCGTGAACCATTGATTTTGGAACTCCGGGCGGTTTCAGAAATGCCCCTTATGGATTTTCACCTTATTGTGCACCCGGTTTGTTAGCTGGCGTTCACGGACAGTGCATTCTTTCCTTCTGGGCCTCTTTTCACAGTCGATGTTGTCGCTGCAAAGCTACAATTGTTACAGGGATCAAGAGAAAAGTGGAATGACGGTTGGAATGGTAGAAAGAACGATTGAAAGCTACAAGGTACCATATTTTTGAAAATGAAACGTAGTTTTACAAACATTTTCTTTCTCTGTCGAAAGACTTTTTACGCCAGCCACCAATGACATTCTCGTTAACTCTTGCTCAACACACGTCTCTATTTTGAGATTTTAAACTTTTTTGGCATATGAACAGAGCAATCAAGTTACAATCATTTTATTTTTTTTTCTTAATTTTCTGACGCCTGAAACTCGAATCAGTGTTTTTATTGAATGAAGAGGACAGATGTCCATTCACTTTTTACACTAACTGTGTAAGTGAAAAGAGAATTAACCTTGCAATAATGAAGCGAATGACTGAAAGGAAATGGGAAATAGAAATTAAGAGACTAAGACGGGAGTGCCTGCAGGACTGACAAATAGCAAGCGGACGCGATCAGTCAGCAAGTGGAAAATAACAGAATCTTAATTTTTTAAGGATTACAAACCTTTATTTCATACTACGTAGAGGAAGTGAACGTGTGTATGATTAGTCTACAAGGAATGTTCATGTGAATTTGGACACTGAAAAAATATGATAAAATAAATAGAAAGTGAATTTCAGAATAAGTAATTCAATGAAGAAAGGAATCAATGAGCGATTGGATTGATTGATTGATTTTTCGTGTTTCCAGGTGCGTCAACTGCTTCCGTCATTAGTCCCGTTAGTGTAGTGCATGTTTTTTCTCGGAAGATGGCGGTGATCTTCCCCCGCTGGATGGCGAGATACGGCATCGACCTACCGTCGGCTAGTGGACTTTTCCCCCTTACCAGGACTCCCCCACCAGCAGGACACCGCCCCAGCCGGGACAAGCTCTAAGCTCCCAACCGGTCTCCCGGAATATGTGGCACTGTAGTGCATGTTAGTGTAAGCGTGTGTGTAAGGGGAGAGGATAGGACAAGGAAGAGGAAGGACAGATCGCGCGCGGTCCGTGGCCCGTTTAGTAGGGTACTGCTCTGGCATTCGCCTGGTGTTCATCGGAGAAACCACGGAAAACTACCCATCAGAGCAGCTGTTCGCTAGAATTATCCTCCAGACAACGACTGAATTCGACCTAGCTGAAAAGCTAGTGTCAGAGGCGCAGCAGTAACATCAGTTGATGCACTGAGCTACCGCTACCGGTATGAGTGATTGGATACCTTGCATATTTTCTGTTTCAGTATTTGATCAAGTATTATGTCAAAGTTTAGAACATGTAGCAATTAATAAAATAAGCTATATCTTGTATAAAGTATCATGCAACAAATACCAAGTGATTTTATTTTAAATCTCACGTTGATACAGTATCTCAAGAGAAAATAGCAGCATTTCTGCCAGCAACTCGATGCATGTAGGAATACCTCAGGTTTTTCTACAGTAAAGAAGATGAATTTGAGAAATATTATCCCAACTCTTTCATTATTTTTGTCATAATTTTCGAGATAACGAGAAAATACTGCTGCTACTACTGCATCTTTGTTATCTGCTGTAAAAAGATCCATTGCATTTCGCATAGATCGCAGTTACACATCCAAATAAAGAGCAAACAATTAGAGACGTAGGGTTTCTAAGGAAGGAAGCTGGGCCAGAATATGGCACAAGTTCTACATTCTGCGCCGAAAAGCTGAACTATAAAATCTAAACTATAAAACAAGAAGGTCGAGCTTTCTGCAGAGCACGAAAACAAGTCTTGGCTCGCGACCAATGGCTGGTGAGGTCGATACGAACTGAAAGAGCGCTGTAAAGAATTAGACCACACTGCTGCACAACGCGCTAGAGGCTGGGTTCGCATGATCAAACCTTATTCTCGTGGAAACGCATAAGAAATTATTTTAACACATTATATTCAGCTTCAAGGTTCGGGTTATTTTGGACGAAAGTCACCTCTGGTAAGACTTGACAACAAACTTTATTGCCGCATCATTAAATTGTATTTTTTTATTTGGTCATTTAGTAAGTTGTACATTTTTAATGAGCAAAGTTAATACAAAACAGACAGTATATGCTTATGAAAACAACACCAGCAATTGACATCAATGTTTCAAAAGCTTCACACGTAAAGGATCGGAACAGTTTACATTTTTCCTTACATTTAATGTAGAATTCACTTTTCATAGCTTCTTTCTTTTCCAGTTTGTGTTTTAAAAACCTAACGTAGTACATGGAAAATGTAAAGTTCAGGGAAAATATATGATACCGAGAGTAAAATATGTTTCATTCCATATATTTTAAGCAGAAATTATGGAAAAATTATTCACTTTTCCAAAATACTTGTAGTGCATGACAGTACAGAGAGTTTGCTGAAAGTGAGACTAGGACTATTCTTTGATACATAAGAGAAGACAATTATGTGAAAAAATTGGAACCGTTTTTGAGAAAAAAATGTTTTAAAAATTGTCCAAGTTTCTCGCAAAATTACGCCCAAGATACTCATAATTTGAAAGAAAGTAAAAAAGGGTACACGACGATATTTCAAAACCTGTATTTATAGAACAGATTTCATTAAGGAAAAAATCTCTATTTTCAATATCGTAGCTGTAGGAAGGCGCCGAAAATATTTTGAACTTTTGCAATTTTCGAAAACTCCGATTTTTAAACGCAAAGAATCCCTGTATCATTCTCTTAAGCGTTCTTTATGCGCTCCAGCGACAAAGTTAAATAAAATTTCCAGCCTTTTTGTGAAAATTTTGATCATTGCGGCCTCATGTAAATACCCCACAAAATAAAAATAACCATTTCGAACTCATTTTCAAGTTCATTTAAATCAGTCCGGGAATATCAGTTTTGGAGAACATCTACTGCACGATTTAGGTTCTAGCATTGACCTCCAAGAGACTGACGGATCGTCAGACAGCAGTCAATGGATTTTTCTTTATCAAGGACCCACAAAATGTGAATTCTGATAACACGTGCTAGAGGAAGTAATTTACTACCTATAGTGTAACAGCATATGAGCTATTACTAATTACAAACCGTTCTACAGCGGAGAATATAAATGAAAATATGGAATCGCGTCTTGCTGTGCTAAAGACTGGGGCGTTCACTACTCAGGAATTGCACAGAAACGGAGGAAATGCGCGTGTCGCCAGGGAAATAATCCGGTGAGGGGTGCAGTTAGCTATTGTCCACACCGAAGACAGGGAGGAGCGCCGTGACGTCAGTAGTGGATGTAGATTGATTAAATAAATGATTGATTGATTTTTTCGTGTTTCCGGGCGCGTCAACTGCTTCAGTCATTAGTCCCGTCAGTGCAGTGCATGTTTTTTCTCGGGAGATGGGGGTGATCTTCCCCCGCTGGATGCCGAGATCCGGCGCCGACCTACCGTCGGCTAGTGGGGTTTCCCCCTAACCAGGACTCTCCCACCAGCGCGGCACCGCCCCAGCCGGGATAAGCTCTAAACTGCCGACCGGTCTCCTGGAATATGTGGTAGTGTAGTGCATGTTAGTGTAAGTGTGTGTGAAAGGGGAGATGATAGGACAAGGAAGATGAAGGACAGATCGCGCGCGGTCCGTGGCCCGTTTGTTAGGGCACTGCTCCGGCATTCGCCTGGTGTTGATCGGAAAAAACACGGAAAACTACCGATCAGAGCAGCCGGCCGGTAGAATTCTCCTCCAGAAAGTGACTGAATTCGACCTGGCTGAAAAGCTAGTGTCGAAAATCCTGCCGCCGTGGGGAGTGGGAATTTAGGACCTCCCGGTCAGAGGCGCTGCAGTGATATCAGTTGATGTACTGAGCTACCGCTACCGGTGCTCCGTAGATGTCGTCGGCGTTGCAGATGGCTGGCTTCAGAAGGCGCCACCTGACGGTGTGAGACAAGTCACGGGACACCCATACAGTTACGTGATTGGTGGGGAGGAACCGCTTCATTGGCGTGAGAGCTACCTATAAAATACCGAGATTTGAATTTCTCCGGTCATCTTCTTCTGAAAATTGTCGTCGAGCGGTCTGGTTCAAAACTTTTCGTCGTGCGGTCTTCCGTAATTGTGTGCCGGGCTTCTGTTTTGGCTCCTCGGAGTTTCGCTATACGGCTGCCTAAATGCAGCCAAGTGTTGATGAAGACGTACGGCGCCAGCCACACGCGCGAGGTGTGGCCCACGTGTGCGGGACGATTTGTGGGAGCGGTCTCAGTGATTGAGGCGGGAGACGCATGATTTCTTCCCGGGGGCATCGCTCTCGCCACGCCGCTCCATCACGAGTGAGGCCGCCACACCCACGCGCCTTGACGCGGGGCCCGGATACAACGAAACATCACTGCGTGGGGCGATCTACTGATCCCGCGCTCTCCATGGGAGCAGAAAACAGAAGTGGGGAGAGGTGGGATGGTGAGGGGAGAGAAAGAGAAGTTGTGTAGAGCCCAGAGGAGAAAGGGGGGGAGGAAGGGGGGGAAGAGCCCAAGAGGAGAGGCGAGATGAAGCGGAAGGAATGAATGGCGCAGAGAGACGTCAGATGGAGCGGATGAGGTGAAATGGGGCAGGGGCATTATATGGTGCACATATTGAAGGTGAATGGGTGTAGAAGAGGGTAGCGTCGGCTTGCAATATACTTTTCTGCTTTCAGGCGATTTTCACGACGGAAAATGCATCCCTAGCTCTCACCCTCAAAAGACGCACAAAATCGCTCGTCGAATTGTCATTTGGATTTGCCACAATCAACGCTCTCTATCACAAACTTTCGTAACCTTCATGAGGCCGCTACACGACTACCAGCTCTCCAGATTGGTACGGAAGTGATTTTTTATTTATTGATTGATTTTCTTTTGGATAGAACTATACAAATATCAGTGTTAATACATTCTACATTTGTTATAGTTGCGTATATCTACTTACAATTAACTTACAATAATATTACTAATAATCTAAAAATACCACTTACATTACTAATAGGTGGTCATTTTGCACAATAATCATTACACAATATCTCTACATTGGATCGAGATCTGAGTATTTATTTAGAAATGTATGGAAAGGAAATTTATTTTTAAAGCGGGTTCCGTGAGTTGGGTTTTGGCGGAGTCTTAGCGGGTTAGTTTGGGTATATTTGGTATGTTTTGGAAGAAGTGGTTGGATAAAAAAGTAATGTGATTGGTAATCGGTTCTAACTGGGTACGGAAGTGATACGAAATCACTGCGCGGGGCAAAGTCCCTTAAATGTTGGGAGGCTACTGCTACGACGAAAGACAAACCGTTCTGGGATCTACCGGTTTAGGTAGCTTAAGGTATCAATATTGATGTCAATGCAGTGGCTCTGGTCGAATGGTCCTAGGGTTCAAGTTTCGACGATGGCTGGATTTTTCTAGAGAAGAATTCAAGTTACCGGTTGCTCTGAACGATAGTTTTCCGTGGTTTCTCCGATCAACACCAGGTGAATACCGGAGCAGTACACAAACAAACGGGCCACGGACAGCGCGCGTTCTTTCCTTCTTACCTTCTCCTATTCCCTTACTCCCATACACATTTTTTGCATGCACTACTACTACACACTTGACCGGGAGCCGTGGATCAGTGCATCAACTAATGTCACTGCAGGGCCTCTGAGCGGAAGGTCTTATGTTCGAGTTCTGACAGCGGTAGGGTTTTCGACATTAGCTTTTCAGCTAAGTCGAATTCAGTCGCCGTCTGGAGGAGAATTCTACCGGACGGCTTCTGTGATCGGTAGTTTTGCGTTGCTTCTGCGATCAACATCAGGCGAATGTCGGAGCAGTACCCTAACAAACGGGCCACGGACCGCGCGTGTTCTTTCCTTCCTCTTCATTGTCCTATCCTCTCCCCCTTAAACACACACCTACACTAACATGCATCACACTATCACATATTCCGGGAGACCGGTCGGGAGCTCAGAGTTTGTCCCGGCAGGGGCGGTGCTCCGCGGGTGGGAGAGTCCTGGTTAGGGGGGAAATCCCGTTAACCAACGGCAGGTCGGCACCGGATCTCACCATCCACGGGGGGAGATCACCGCCATCACCCAAGGAAGAAAACATGCACTACAGTTACGGGAGTAATGTCCTGAGCTATTTACACGCACGGAATCAATAATCAACTAACAATACCAATCCATCTCCGCGCATTAGGCCCTGAAGAAGGTCGCAGAATGGCGGCCGAAACGTCGGCACCTGTGCTTTGGTCGCGGCGCCTCCCGGACCGTGAAAAACATTCGTACGGAGTGAGTTCAGGTAAGTGATCCACTCGCGTATTCCTCCATCTAAACATGGAAAAACAACGCTTATTAAATGACGAAAAATTTTGAACATCTTGGAAGAGATTGAAGATGGCAATATCTCTTAAATTAAAGATATTATATCTGCAGATGTAGAAGATAAAACGACATTGTTTTCGGGATTAGCAGAGAAATAGCAAACAAAAGAAATTGCAAACCAAGTATAAAAAATTTGATTAGAAATGGGATTTTAAAAAATTGTAAATTTACCGAAAAGAGCATAATTGAAACACGTTTTTAATTGTTTATAATCGAGCACAAAATTATTTATAGTGGTATAAAATTAGTACATAGTTAATAGATTAATACGTTATTAACATAACATAATATATTATAATTAACATAATGACATAACATGATATAATATGATACAACATGCAATAACATGATATAACATAGTTAACAGATAACATCAAGCTCGCACCCCCACTTTTGGATATATCGTTTTTTAACGATTTTCATATTTTTGCATATATTTTTTGATACAAAATTGGCAAATAATTAGTACAAAATTATAGGCTAGTTGTTTTTGAATTACCGTAAAGTGGGGGTGCCACCTCAAGGTCTGTCCAAGAGAAGTGATAGATTTTTGAAGACGCTGAGGGATGCAAAAGAAAAACATAAGTATAAAATCACGACAGAATTTAGTCCTTTCAAAGCATAGAATGCAATATAGAAATAGGTTTGTTACAAATTTCTGTTTACATCTAGCGCCGAACAACATGTATATGGCTTTTTGGAAGAAGTATAACTGATATAGTGGTACCAATGTTTAAAATTAATACCGAATGTCTACACCGATTGATATGACCGTCCTAGAACCTCGACAGCTTTCGAATTTCAACACACCAACGCTACCCAAACAACTGATCATATGCAAATCACGCTGTCGCCTGCGTCTTCCCTGGGCGCCATGACACTAATTCACAAAGCAGGTGTGGAGGCATTCTCCGTTCAGGGGGTGCTGGTCCCCCTAGAAGGAGGAGCTGGCAATCTGAGCGCCGGCAGCGCTGGCGCCCGTCGTTCCTCCGCTTCTTTCTGCCAGCGCGTGCGCCGCCGCGGCCCAGCACCACATATATTCATGAACTTATACTTTCAAATGCACCCGCGGCCGAAATAGAAAATGGGCCCGCCAGCGGGGTTTCAATTACATGTAACCTCTTTATTATTCTACTTTTCGGGCGCGGCCTGGGACGACGCAAAAAAAAGAAGAAAAAATAGGGCGGAAAAGAAAAAAAGAGGAAAGTGAAAAATAGGGAAACGCGCGCGACCTCCTCATGCAAAGAAGGCCTCATTCCGCCCTCACGCGTGCGGGGCGTTGCATTCGCCTTCGCTGGCGGGCGCCTCTGTGCGCGGAGCGCCCCTGCACCGCCAATTAAACGATTTCTCCACGGTGTCGAATCGTTGCTTATCTACCTACATTACTCATTTCGAATCTCTATCTCTCTCTCTATCTCTCTCTATCTCTCTCTATCTCTCCCTATATCTCTCTCTATCTCTCTCTGTATCTCTCTCTATCTCTGTCTATATCTCTCTCTGTCTCTGTCTGTCTCATATATGTATATGTGTATGTATGTTTATATGTATATGTACAGAATATTTTTCTGTATTTCCAAGATAATTTTTTTCAAGAAATTATATTTGTTTAAATTTAAAAAAAAACTAATGTATAGACCAAAATAACATTTATGACAGAGAAAATCTTTTTTTTGTTATTTTTTAAAATTGCAAATATTGCACGCACTATTGCTCGTAAAATACTTTTACAATATTTTTTTTTTAATTTCGGGCGGTTTTAGAGAAAGTTTTAAAAATGTTCGGTTAGCTCCCTATAAATTACCCCAAGTTGTAAAGAATATTTTTCAAAATTTCCAAGCTTGAACTAGGCCCAGACGTACAGTGTTTTCTCCAATTTGGAAAAAATCCTACGTACGGTTTAGGCGCTAGTAGTGTTTATGGACGGACAGTCGGACGGACGAACGTTTTGCATTCAATTATTTTTCGGCATCAAGGACCCACAAAACAGGAATTCAGGCTACACCACGTGTTAGAGGATTTTTTCTTAATTAAGCAACTGGATTTATCCACTTGTTCGTTGTCAGGGCCCGGCAATGAATTTTTTCTATCGGGATCTTCAAAATATTTCTTACTCCAAAACTGTAATTGGAGTTGAGTAAAATTCGTTCTACGCCATTTGTACAGTTTCTCGGCAAATAATATTGAATAATGTAACAAAAACTTACATTATACACAAATGAACCGATTAATTTTTATTTAAAATATTTAATTTACAATGAATGAATCTATTGTATGAAAGTGGATTGTTTACAGTGGTATATGATTAAAAAAATTAGTGTCACTGAAGTGATTGCTCCCAAATGTAACATGAATATTTTTGAGCAAACAAGAAGCAAAGATGGTGTAGTTGCGATTCTAAATGTTGCCGAAAAATTAACATTTGTATTACGATGACATACAAAATTGCTCTGAAGTATTCGCAACAAAATCAAGGAAGGTCCGGAAGTTGGAAACTGCAATGATCTACGAATTGACCCGAGGTATTTAGTAAGAGTATAATTAAATTAAAGAAGAAAACTACTGCAAATTAAGTTGAATAAACTACAGAAAATACACATTATCTTTGGTGAGGGGTTGTTTATTTTAAATTCTACTGTGTAAATAAACAGTTTCTATTTGATAATAATAAACTTTGCCCGTTTTTTTCACTTGTATTCTCGAATTCTCAAAAATATTCGTGGCAATTTGACGAAAATCACTTCATTAATATAATTTTTTGTCAGCCTTGTCCTTGTAAAGATAATTGTTGTTGTATAATAGATTAATAAATATAAGTTATAAATTGATCTTAATTGCATTAGACGTGAATGTATTCATTGTACAGGAGTTATGAAAAAATGTGAGTCATTATCAATTCAATTCTGTTGATGAAAATAAAATCTTGAAAGATTTATTGTAATGTTTGCAAATTATAGTTTTCTACCACGAGATTTACGAAACATACCTGCAGAAATATCTGGCTTTTAAGGATGTGTGTTGTATTGGAATGAAATATATAACTCCACAAAAAATGCAGATGTGAGTAAAGGTATAGATTTTAGCACATTTTAGTTAAAAAGTGGATAAAGTGGAATGGGAGTTAGGGGAGGGGGGGTATGTGGAGAAGCGGTGCGAGGCGAGGAAGCTTTCAGATAGATGGATAATGGGAATCAGGGGGGAGTAGATAGAATTACTGTCTACTAGAGGGAGGTGGCAGCTAGTGAAGCGATGGGGCTGTGAAAGCCGGCCGCGCGCCGGGGTGGACTCAGCCCTTGCTAAAGAAGTCTAAGCCGGCAGCCAGAGCAAGCAGGAGCCGGGAAGCAGCGGTCAGTGCACGCAGCGGACGGAGGGTCAAGGGGGAGTTTGGTTTTAAAGAAGGTGCTTTGGTGGAGATGACGACGCCGTGAGAAAGAGACCCGCAAGAAGACACTCGGCGTAAATGATTTTATTGCCCATTTGTATTGGGACTTCTATCAATACGCGGCTCCGTGCTGGAATGCTTTGGGAGTGGGCTCTATGAGGGTTGGCAAAAGCATCTTCTGGACGCCGAGTGGCCGCATGGGGTGAAGGCAATTAGGGGCTGCGCCCTGGTAGCGAATTTGAGGGTGAGATTGAACAGTATATAACCATTATATTGTATTATATCTAAAACTAGAATTCTGTATATAATGTATCAAATGATTCTTGAATATATCTCAAGAGGGCCAAGCTAGAATTTTTTTAAATTTCTTCATTACTTAAAAAATATGATAAAGGATAGAGCTTTCTGGTTAAATTCAAAACAAGAATTATTAGAAAGAAAAGTTCAGACAAATAATACACTGTCTCTTTACTCCTAGAAAAGTAATGATACCCAGGTAAAGTTCTCCCCTCGTGCGGTCAAACCTCCACAGCAAATACTAGCGCCCCTAATACCTCGCACGCGATCTCTCTCTCTATTTGCGGAGCGAAGCGCTCCCGGCGGCGGAACCTCACCTTACTCCCCCCACCCCCCGTCCCGATGCACAAGAGAAAATAAACGGGGCAATTGTCTGCACGGAATGCGGTGCCCCACTTCCTCTACCGAAGCGCTTTCTCTCCTCCTCCATTACGCGGTTAAGAAATCGATCTGGCAATACACTTCTGGATTTAGTATGTACAATTTACCAGGAGTTTACACAAATGCCCGTTTCCTCCTTATCTGGCCTTGGCTCTCCTTTTCTCTGGGCGAACCACTAGCGCAGCCGACTCGCAGCCTCGCAATCCAGCTGGACGCGGCACGCCGCCGACGCAGTAAATGGGCGGGGAGCCACTCCCACGCAAATGCTCGCGATATCCGATACACCTCGCTTTGCTTCCTTGCAAAGCATTCTAAATATATAATTATATTCAAAGTGGTATTGTATTGAAGTGTTGTGACGTGTTGTGCAGTGTAGTGCAATATAGAAGTAGAAAGAGAAGTGAATTTCAAATGTTGTGAAGTAAGTGAAGTGAAAGTGTCGTGTAATCTTGTATTTTAAAATAACTTGCAGGTCAACCATAAAATGTAGTTAATGCTATTATTGTTAGCATATTATTATTATTATTATTATTATTATTATTATTATTATTATTATTATTATTATTATTATTATTATTATTATGTCCTTAAAGAATTTAATGTTACGTTGTTAAGTAATTTAAAGTTAATATTAGTAATATGTTAATTGTAGAGTTCTGCCACCAGGTTGTATATACCTATCTGCAGAATAATAAATATCTATCTATCTAAAGCGACGCTTGTAAGGAAAGAGACCTCCGAAAATCAAACGGAAGTAGACCCGTGTGGTGTACAAGTCTCGTCTGCTGGAAACATTATGTCATTCTTTTTCAATTTTCAATACATTTTTACTTCAAGATGTTTAAACGTCCTATAAACGAAGCATGTTAAACAAATATTACATTTTCAGTTTCAAGGTGAGCTTTGGAAGTCAAAGACATTTAAGTATACAATATAATAAAATATAATGTACATTGACATAACTTTAATATCTTATAGTATAAAACAAATCAACAACTCCGCAATAATTTAAAATTACATCTTTAAATTTAGTCTATTTCAGGAGCTTGTGGAGCACACATTTTTCGTTCTTGGAAAAGTGCACAAAAATAGATTATATTAAATTTACAAAAAACTGCATAATTAGTATAATCGTTCAAGTACACAAAACTTAAGTAATGCATTTTTGGACAGAATTCCTTTTCCAAACCTTTTGTCTTATACAAAAAGCACAGCTGATAGAAATCTCTCGCCTGTCTAAAGCTGCAAAAGCTTGCCAGACTAATTTTCTAACAATGAAAAAGCAGCCAAGGGGTACATTTCTGAAATGAAAATTTCTTTGCGCGTGCTTGAAGATAAGGTAGTCAGAGGATCCCGGCTTCACAATATGAAAGAGATCCGCTTTCTGGAGACATTTTGAATACCAGACAACGTACGTTATTTTGTCCATCACAACACAAAATTGCACTTTATGAAACGCGACTCCTTTATGATCTTCTAATTTACCTCATCTGTTATGCGAACATAATAAACACAAAGGTGGGGCGCGAGCGGCTGCTCTCACAAGGAGGCTGCTTTCTAAAGCGAGTGCCAGCGCCAGCGCCCCTGCAGGCGTTTGCGCGAACCACCTCACCTCGACCCAGGGGCACGAAACACGGAAGGGAATATTAAGAAATACGCCAGGAGAGAAAATTGAGAAAATCGAGAGAGAATGTAATTTTATTTTGAAATATTTAGCAACCTGAAGAGTGAAGGCAGAATCTGTCAACTATTTATCTTGCCGTATATCAGGCTGGCAGTTTTCAGTATTTTACTCAAGTTAATGGAATCGAATCGGATCAAAAATACACATGACGATAAGAATGAATTATTTACTTTAGTTAAACAAAGTCAAACTTCACAAATCTGTGATCAGTGTTTGCAATAAATGATACTATATGTATACCCCCTCTTTAAGTGAGCGGTTTCTTTTCACTTTCTTGCACTAACTATCGTAAGAAGAGAAAGTTCTTTAATCGTGCGCCGGAAAACGGGGAATTTTCGACACAAAAACTTCTATTGTTGGGCCCTGGAAACGAAAAGGTGGATTACTCCAGTTGCTAAATAAAGAAACAAAAATCCATTAACACGTTTAGCCAGAATCCAGAATTTGCGCGTCCTTGACACGGAAAAATCGATTAATGGCAAAACGTCTATCTGTCTGTCCATCTGTGCAGAACGCTAGCGCATAAACCGTTCAGCCGATTTTCTGCAAAATTGATATTTCACCATCATTCTGGCTGATGTCGCGTCCCCTGGAATTGGAAACTCATGTTTCAATTTTGTGAGATACTTTACTTTAAGCTCTTGGGACAAAATTTTTAAAAAATGGCTCCAAATTTGTTTATTAAATTTTGTTTTTGAATAGCGCGAGCGAAGTTTAAGAGAATAGCCCAAGTCTCTTTTCCGTTGAAATAAATGATTTTTCGAAAATTACAAACAAAAAAAAATACGAAATTGAAGATAAGAGATTTTAGCCTCAGAAAAACTTTCTTGAACAAAATTAGGTCTTTAAAGAAGATCATGTACACGTTTTTGGAAAAAACGCGTAGTTTTGGAGTAATTCGCTCTTGAAATTTACGCATTTGTTTTCTCAAAAACCGCTCCAATTTTTTCTTAGCATATTTTTCACTTTTGTAATAAGAGACGGTAAAAATATGGTGCTAGTGCCAATTTATGGTATCCCTCGATTCTTCAAAATTTGCAAAAAAAAACGATAAAATTGAAATTAGAATTTTTGATTCGTCTGCTGTACAAAATTAGTTCGTTGAAAAAGGTCATGTATAATTGTTTTGGAAAAAATTTTATTTTAGTTATTTTTAAATTTCTTATATAGTTGAAAATTTGAAATTTGAAATTTGAAAATTTCTTATATAGTTATTTTTTATCTTTGAAACTTATGGATTCCTTAAAATTGTCGCATTTCCTAAAATTAAATTAGCGAAATTTCGCATTATTTGAGGAGCGACAAAATTTAATTTTAAGGAACTATGAGCAACATAAAAGCGTTAAATTCTTATGTTGTCATATTTTATTCATGTCTGTAATTTGCTGGTTTTCTCGCGTTTGAGATGTTAACATGCATGCAAATTAGAACCGCGTTTACGAAAAATTGCATTTCGGATATGAATTGAAGAGCAACAAAATTTCTTTTTTGTAAACTCTTGAGGACGAAATAAGCGACAAATACCCTTATAATTATTTTTCATTTCTTTCTGTAATTTCTTTGTTTTCTTAAGTTCGCGATGCTAACTTGATATCAAGTTAGCCGAATGGGTCAAGTGAAGAAGGAGATTTTTGGCGTAACAAATTAGCAACAAAAATCGCCAAATTTCGAGTCTAATTTCAATATTGTTTGAAAAGTTGCGATGCTACTTTCACGAACATCGGGGAAGAAGCATATTGAAAAGTTTTCGTCTTGCGAATGCACCGTGAATGCCCACCGCGAGTGGTGACCCAGCGGAGGGCCTCCTGCAGCCACCTGGCGGCCGCGAGAGCAGGAAAATCGTTACTGGCAGTGCGCGGCCGCGCCGCTGCGCCGCCCGCGCCCCGCGGCATGTGCAATTGCACTGGCCCTCGGAGGGAACGAAGTATTAACGGCGGGCACGGGCAGTTAATGATTATACTACATTATACTATATTTTAATGCGTTTGGCGGTTGTCGGAAGGAGATATCCCAGCAGATAGCGCCAGTTGTAACGGACAAATATCGCAAAATATGGATTTTTGGGCTTTTTTGGCTTTTGTAAGAAAAACCCTTCATTATTGTTCACTAGTCTTCAACTAGCAAGAACCGGCAGCGGTAGTTCAGTGAATCATCTGATGTCAAACTGACGTCACTGCAGCGCCTCTCACCGGGAGGTCCTAGGTTCGAGTTCTGAAGGCAGCAGGATTTTTGACACTAGCTTTTCAGCTAGGTCGAATTAAGTCACTGTCTGCAGGAGAATTCTAGGGGCCGGATGCGCTGATCGGTAGTTTTCCGTGGTTTCTCCGATCAACACCAGGCGAATGCCGGAGCAGTGCCCTAACAAACGGGCCACAGACCGCGGGCGCTTTGTCCTTCCTCTTCCTTGTCCTATCCTCTCCCCTTACACACACACACACACACACACACACACACTTACACTACCACATATTCCGGGAGACCGGTCGGGAGCGTAGAGCTTGTCCCGGTTGGGGCGGTGCCCCGCTGATGGGAGAGTCCTGGTTAGGGGGAACCCCACTAGCCGACGGTAAGTTGGTGCCGGATCTCGTCATCGAGCGGGGGAAGATCACCGTCTTCTCCTGAGAAAACGTCCACTACACTAACGGGACTAATGACCAAAACAGTTGACGCGCCCGGAAACACGGAAAAAATCAATTAATCAACTAGCAGGAAGTGTGGGGCCACATCCATAGTTTGGGGTGTAGGGGAGGGTGGCGTGGATTTTCGGATGAGCAGTTCATCGTGCATCGTATGAACATAGCTCCAGAGTACGAAGTCGCTTACTTTCACATCTCACAAGACTCAAGTAGAGCTCATTTTTCAGGATTTTGTGAGATTTTTTTCGTGCTCACGTATTTGTGTGCGCATATTAGCATCTGTAGATGTGAGCATATTAGCATCTGGGGTCGATAACGGAATATTTGCTCACTTTAAACTCACGTGTTTTTTCTAAAGGTTTTCGAAACATGATTCCGAACAATTCGTTCACCACAACTAAATAAATAATGACAAAAATAGTCCGTTATCAATAATAAAACGAACAGAAAACAATAGAGAATATTGAATAAAATAGCTCACTAAATATTGATGTGATTTCAGACGAAGTGAATACAATTATTTGTTGCATAGATAGTGTTATGTCAACAACTATTTCAACGACTGCTAAAAGCTCTGCATGCCTTATCCAAAAGCTCTGGAGCGAAACAAGTAAATAAAACAAAAATTGTCAGCGCAACAAGTAAATAAAACAAAAATTGTCGGCGCAACAAGTAAATAAAACAAACATTGCCAGCGCAACAAGTAAATAAAACAAAAATTGTCGTTTTGTGCTAACGCTGGTTTATTGAAAAAATATGAATATGTTTTATTGATATAAAAAAATCGTTTAGATTTCTTTTCTTTGCATATTATTTCATGTACTCGCTTTAATCAAAATACTATTTCTAACCCTTTGCAAATGGTTTTGTTATATCAATAAATCAGATTCATATTTTGCATACCAATGCAAATGCCAGTCAGAGAGCACAATGGGGGAGAGGAGTCAACGCTGGGCTCGAAAATAAATACAGAAGAACTGAAGTTTTTTCTTTTATTGAAAAACTACTAATACAACCAGTATTTAGAAATTTATTACAACCAGTTCCTTCAAATTGATGTTAAATACTTTGAGTTTTTTTAGTATGGCAAAGGCATATGTCAACATTTTTTGTACTTGCGAAGTTTCCGCAGGGACACAAATGACTATGAAAGTTTTTGAAGAAATAGTTCAATTTTTAAAATGTTTCTCGGATTTGTTATCGAAATCTAAAAGTGCTGAAATAGAATTCCACGTATTTATCAGCAGGGTTCGCCGCAAGAGAACGCAGCAGTGCAAAAAGCGTCTACGAATGGCCAACGGTTTCAATTTCTTTTGTAAACATCTGATACGCGTTGAACCAACGGTAAATAGAAAACAGTAAATACTTGCCTAAACAAAGACAAAAAACTACGCTGATCTCCCATGATTGTTATGAGACTTAATTAGGGAAGTTGTGAGACATTGAAAGTCTAAGGAGCTTCTTCGTAAAAATTGGTTATAAAAGGAGATGCAAGGCTGATAACCTTGAAAGCTGCTGGCTTATATCGTTCTAGTTTATAAAATTAGGCTAATCTATTATGAAATTATTGATAATTATTAATTCCAGTGTGTTCTTAGAATGCAAATTGAAATATGATACGTAGTGAACATTTTGTATCATCATAAAACTAAAAGAAAATATAAATAAGGGCAATATAGAAGTATATTTATATATTACTTTTTTCTGAGATATCAAGAAACACGTTGTACTGTGCGAAAATTGTGGCGATGTTCTGTATATTTTAGGTTTATGACAGAATTTACTCTCTGAAGAGTACGTGAAATGACAATATTTCATGAAATATCGACCTTGGCGTACCATCAACTAAAGCGAATGGAACTACATAGTCTTAGATCTAAATCTAGTATTTTATGTCTAAACTTTGTGAGTTAGAACCCAGTTGGGCGAACGTTTATGACGGGTTACTACTCCATGCAAACGAATGGAAACGATTGGACCAATTTCGACCGTTCTATCTAATCCCTCTCTTATTGCATTGTACTTAACACTTTTTTAAAATTATTTTCTGTTACTTTCGAAGAAACCAAAATTATCACTCATTCCGAAATTAATCCTTGCTAAAATGAAATCCAACTTTTGGTAAATCCTGAAGTTCAGCAACAAGTAAAGTGTTAACGGCGTACTGTGTATCACGAACTGTTGAAGGAAAGGAATTTAACACCGACGATTCAGAGTTGGTAGGTTTGTTGATTATTAATGATTCAGGGCGCGTCAACAATAATGTTATTTGCCCCGTAAGTATAGTCACATGCTCTTTCTTCTGAAGGTGGCGGTGAACTTCCCCCGCTGGATGACGAAATCCGGCGCCGAACTACCGCCGGCCAGCAGGGTTCTACTAACAGGTATCACTCACCAGCGACCGACGATTCAACGAGACGCTCGCGACTTCTGCAGGAGCGAGACGGAGGGAGGGCCTACAAAGAGCAGCGGGGGCGGCGGACACCGCAAGCAAGAAACAAAGGCGTGACGGTGGCGTGGCGGGGGCGGGGGCGGGCGCGCCCTCGCCGCAGACTTCCCCGGCGCCGTCAGCCGATACCTCCTGTCTCGCCGCCTCCGCCGTCAATGCATATGGATGAGCTCCAAAACGGTCCCATTTACATCGTCAGACGCCACCACAGCTCCTCCCGGCCCCCCCCGCCCCACCCCTCCACCGCCGCACCTCTCCACTCCCGCCTCGCGCTCGTCATTTGCACCACTCTCCCAAAGTCATACGTTCGTCCCCTCCCGATTTCATTCACGTTTGTCATTATCACCACCGCTCATCGAACTTGTTACACAGCGCCCCTCCGGCCTTCTGTCACTACAGAATCTCACCACTTTTCCGCCAAATGTCAATCCTTCTACCCTCTCATCCGTTAACCACCTCCCGCCACGCTTGAGACCCCGCAACTCCCCAAAGCCCATGCTTTACTCTTCTCAACCATCGATATCCGCCTCCGCAACACCTCCGTCCCCTTGCCCCCCTCCCCTTTTCCCCCCAAGGCCCATTCCTCTTGCATTGCATTTACCCTAACCCCTTCTCCCTCTTTCCTTCACATCATCCCTTTCCCCAACGACCCCTCCTCACCTCTACCGCTTCCATCCAATCAGTCTCACCGCCCCGCTCCCCGCACACCTTCCACTCCCCAAGGTCCATTCCTCTTGCCATTGCATTTACCCATTAACCCCTTTCCCCCCTTTCCCCCCCCCCTCCTTCCCCCCCAAGTGTATTTACTCGACGCAACCATCAACGCCCTTGTCCATCCTTTTTTCACCCCACCCGGTCCCCAACGCCCCGTCTCTCCCCAACGCCCCTCTCTCATCTCTTAGTCCCATAGCGTGCCGCTTCTTTCAGACCTTCCACTCCCTGCCGCTCAAGCCACATGCCACTGCATATACTTAACGCAATCATAAACCCCCCTCCCTCCTTTCTTTTCATCCCACCCACTGCCTCTACCCCTCCCATTCATCGTACCGGCGCCCCGCCACATCTTACACAATACCCCCTCCTCTACTTCTCATTCTCCTGTTTCGTTGTGTTCTGTTTTCTGTTCAGTTGTGTGGCTCATAAAAAGACTCGAAATAATCAGTCAAACCTCTCGAGTAGACTGGTTTGAAAAGATTTTCATTCGATCCACACGCAATGGATTGAAAAATTAGGTTATAATTTCCATCAGCAGCAATAAGTCTGAGTAATTCTGAGCTGATAAATGATAAGACACTTTTATACAATATTTTATGTAAAATGCTAGTATTTCTTGTTAGTCAATAATAGAGACCGGAGTTTTATGTAATTATATATTTTTTGTCTTTCTACTTTCAGTTCTCACAACTATAAACTTGGCAAATCGTCGCCGTTCTAATTCTATACCCAATTTTTTCGTTACATATTTTTACATATTTAGCACTGTATTACATATTTTACATATTTTGCTATTTTCACAAAAAATGTTTTATTGTATCTATTTTCTTTTATGTTATACATTTTTTTATGAAAAGAAGTATTTTAAGAAAATCAGATCTTTTCATTATTTCCAGGAAACGTTTTTCCTATAGTGCTGTCGAAATGCGATGCGCTACTTTAAAAACGCTGTCGAATGTTCTTACAGTGCGGTGCGCCTGCTTCAGTTATCTCTGTGGTGGAAGGGCGAGTAAGCGACTGAAATCATTTTTACCTTCAGACAAAAGGTGTTACTGACGCCGAGATTCCTGATCTTGAACCTTAATTTCCGAGAAACTGCCGACGTGTAACATTTCGATGAGAATGCTGCCCGCTGCAATGATTGATCGTAGCATCGCCAGTTTTGTACGAGAGCATCTAATGCATATCTAGTCTAGCTGCTAGACTATCGTCGTGGGTAGCAGCAATAGAACCTTTTATGAGTGACGGGAAATTGTATGTTGCAAAATATGCATCAACTTGTGTATTCTAATGATTTTTAAAACGTTTGTTTTATTTTTAAAATTTGTTTAGGAAATTTTGATAAATGTAATTTCGTGTTAGGCAAATGTGTTTTAAAATTAGTGTATTGTAATATTGCATTTTATGTCCGATTTTACATATTTATTACATATTGTTTTCATTATATATTTATGACATTTTATATACTTTGACGTTTGATACTACATATTTTTCCGGTCTCTAGTCATTAATGTAGTTAGCTTGAAGTCAAGTGGACATAATAATAAGAAACGTACAGAGCATTGAGTGTTACAACACGTTATTGCTCCTTCCACCGTCAGTGATTCCCTGATTCTGTTCACGCCACCATCATTGCCTTAAATTCCTGTCGTCCCCCCACCCTTACCATCACCTACGTTACCCTGCTTCTATCACATACTTTTTGTTTAAACATCTCAATTTGGCTTGATTTATTACAAGTCTTTTTATTATTTTGATATTCGTTTATATTGGCGTTTTTTCTATTCTCTACTCCTTTAGGTATACTCGTATTGTCACTACCTGTTACGCCTCCGTTCCCATCTCGCCACCCCATCTAAAAGCGTAGTCTTTCATAATATTTCGCAATAGTGGTTACATTAATAGTTAAGAAAATTATTACTCTGAATTTCGAGCTCTCACTGAATCTCATAGAAGCATTTTATATACATCCAGACAAATCAAGCACTAAATATCGATTCTAGAATCACTTGAAAAAGAAGATCCAAATCTTCTGTACTTCAATATCGTAAGTGTCGGGAAAAGTCGTAAGTTCGAAAAAAATATGAACTTTTTCCGATAGTTCAGTGATTCCAACGGAAAAGGGACCTCCGCCATTTTTATGTTTTCTTTACTCTATCCCAACAAATCTTTTGATCATTAAGTTTGTAGCCATTTGAAAAAGAAAATGGTTTTGTGTAAATTATTCCCCAAAATCTAAATATCCGCTACAAACTCACTCATCTTGTCTCTGAAAATATGTTATTTCATACATCATTAATCTTGAAAGTGTACGTTCTATATTTGTACTCGGAATTTATTTTCATGTTTATCTTCATTTTCAAAACCAAATATGTATTCCGATGGGTGTATCTAGTTCGTATGTTAATGCAGCGCATCACCTGCCCTTGCATTTGCATTGAAAGTATTCTTGCGTAAATGAACAATGGTGATGGCATGGAAATTCAATATTTACTCACCTCAGAGCTATGAATTGCGTTGAAGTGCTATGGAGCAAAGCATTTCATATTACTATTGCGTGTTCTGATGTTTGGATAATGATTACGTTGAAATATGGAACTCTGAAGGAGTATAAGGAATAGTAGTAGGAATATTGTGAAAGAGGTATGGCGATGTGGACAAGTGAATGTGGAGAATACTCTATTTCAGCCAATGGAAAATGTTTGTTCTAATATTTAGTGAAATAAGACACTAAAATTTCCATATTTCAGAACATGAATGAGTTTCCTTGTACTGGGTGGTTTTAGACATAAAGATGCTCTTCAGCATAATTTTATTTAAAAACAAAACAATTTTAACATTTTTTATCCTCTTTCATTATCTACAGTCAAACATAACGAAACAGAGCTCGTAATGTGGTAAAGAGTGATAATTGATCGTGGTAACAGAGTGTTCACTGTTACGTTGTACATTGATTATTAACTACTATCAATATAGTGCATGCTCATCTTGCGCAGACTGAAAAAAATCAGGTTTGATCTTGTGCAGACTAAATAATCAAACTTCAACGAAACATACACCATTGAAATTCTTACAAAGTGGAGAAGGACGTTGTATGATGTCCTTATGATAATATTTTAAGATTCTTATTTTGTTAATAAGTATTATTTCATAGAAAGCAACAGTAATGAGGCAACAGTGAAAACACATTATGGTTTTAACAGATTTTTTCTTTAATAAAAGCTGTCGTTCAAAGACATATCTTTCAGTATGATCAGGTACTATTTTCCAAATATATGACTAGTTTTTACGCAATTTTGCGTATAATATAGGTAATTTTGAACAAATTATATTTTGAAAAACGGCTTCCATTTTTAAATTCTTTTCCTCAAAAAGAGCTTTAGACGCTTAAAAATTATAAATGAAAATTTACGAATTTTTGAAAATTGTAAATGAAAATAATCAAATTTTTTATGCGTTGGAAAGCTTGAATAGGGGTAAATGTCAAAAAAATATACTTTGGGCGACGGTAGATGGCAACTCTGCAAAAAATGGAGCAAAACCTTACAGCCAGATCACACCAAGGAAATTAGAAAAAATTGGTACGAGAAGATCTGTCCCGCACCTCTAGATACTTTCTCGTATACATACCTATATACGGGAGTAATACATGTTGTGTGGAGGAAGTTATGTAATGCTGCGGAAAGACGATTTCGAGATTTCAACGGAAATGCAAGTTTTGCGGTCCCCTGATACCGAAAAACGTGTTTTTTGAAAACGTCCATCCGTTCGTCTGTCTCTGTATCCGTTTGACCGTCTGTGTGTCGGTCCGTCTGTAGTATGTGCACAAACTTAGCGCCTGCAGGACACGTAGGATATTTTCCAAATTGATGAAACCCTCGTCCATCTGGCTCTAGTTGAAATTTGGAAATATTGAAGAACATTCATCAAAATTTGACGATACTTTAAACGAATGCTCCAGGACATATTGAAAATATTGTAAACAACGGCTCCAATTTTTTTAAATTTCTTGTAATAATAGAGTAAAATACACTTATAAAGGTGGCACAGCTCCCATTCTCAAGGTTAACTCTGAATGTTCGAAAATTACAGAAGTTTTAATTTTTTCGGCGTGTTTTTACAACTACAAAATTTAAGATAGAGATTTTCCCTTCAAATGAAATTTGATGTGCATAAATAGTTCTTTCATTAAGGTTATGTAGAGTTTTTTGGAAATTTTAGTAGTTTTCGTGCAATAGTGCGTGCAATATTTGCTATTTTAAAAAATTACAAAAAAGAGAATTTTTCATAAACAGTACAAAGTTTTTTCTTTAAATATTAGGTAGGATTAGTGCCAAACGAACCCTATACCATGATATAAATGCCATATTGTTCTATTCTTTTGTTTTTCCAAAAATTAAAGAAATGTAATTATTTTGACTTGTCTCTCACGTCGAAAATATTTACACTAGAGGCGATTTCTTGACTTCGTTAGATTTGTGAGTACATATGCTTTAAATTACTACTAGAACATTACTACGAGAAAGTCTGTACTATTCTGAAGCACCTTTAAAATAAATAAATAAATATCTTTATTGGTGGCGAGGCTCAGACCATTTAGCCTACTCTTCCGCCTGACCACTTTCAGAATTTATATTACAATAGTACATAATAAAGGAACTCATTGAATGAAATACGCACGCAATTTGGATGAAGATTTTCACATGGATTACAGGAGTGAAAGCGAGGGAGGACGAGCTTGATAGGAAATCGGGAAAGATTCGGGATGAAACGAACGATAGAGAGAAAGGAAAGAAACAAAGAAAGAAAAGGAGAAAACAATCAGTGAAATGTTAATAAGTTCTGCTAATTGGTTCATGGAGGTTTGGAAGAAGCTAAAATTGCGTACGTATTTTTGAATTACCTCTAGAAAAACTATAAAGGAAGGGAATCTTGTCAGCATATAAGCGAAGACATATCAAGCCAAGAGTTCAAGCCTTGAGAGAAACTGAAAACATGGAGAGATAATGGTAAATAATTTTGCGTATATTTCATAATAGTAACAATAATTTTTATTATTATATGATAAAGTGTCGTAAAACTATTTAGTTCTTAAATAAAGTTTAAAAAATTAAAAACGTGGATACAATCAATTTATTTTTAGGAAATGTTAACAGTTAAAATATTCCACAAACTAGCAAATTGGAAAATTATAAGAATTTAGGAAATTTTTGCCGTTTAAAGTATTCCCAAGACCCGAAAACCCGACCCAACATCTCTCACCCGTAAGCTAACGATTTATTCTACCTTTATCTCTAGTCCTATATGAAACAAGAATGGATGTGAGAGCGTAGGCTTCTGTTGTGGGAGTCAGTAATTACTTGTTTGTCCGGGAGAGGCCTCGTCCTAGACACAGGTGTGAATGTTTACGCAACTTCGTCCTGAATGTAGCAATTATGCAATTATGCACAATTATGCATTTATCGCAATTTTGCAACCATCCTCATGGAGGAAAGTCGCAGGTGCCTAGGACTCGGCGTCTGCTGGACAGCCTAGTCGATAGCAACAGATATCTTAGTTTTTCTTTTCACTATGGCGCAAAATGGAAACATTCACAACTGGAGATGAGAGGAAGTTTTGAGATTTTTGGCGTGCCTGGGCCAGTGTTCTAAGACCCAGAAAATAAGTTCTTGTAAATCCAAGTCCTACATGCTCCCTCTCATTTCCCCACATGTTCTCTACTTATCCTTCACCTGTGCCCAAATTTGTTTCTCATAGACTGCCAAAAACTACAAACTTTTTAGCGTGACATATACTTGTATTTATTCAGAGCTGCGACTGGCGTAAATTAGCAGCTACAGTGTCATTCAATTGGAAGGCTAAACGCCGTCATACTGACGTCACTGTAGTGACGTGTAAGCTGCAGAATGGATAGCAACGGTTTTAGTTTTAAGAGGAATGTTTGAGATTTTTTCGTTCCAGGGTTCTAAGATAGAGCAAAAATTTCTTTTTTGTGTTTTTCCAATTTTTTTGCGTTATAATTTAGCGCTCAGAGAATATCAAAAAATGTTCTTCTATAAGTATAAATTATTTTCTTATTTTTAATGTGTTTTTTAAAAATCAGATACAGTGTTAGCTTGACAAAAATTTTTTTAAAAAAACGGTTCTGGTCGTAGCGGGGTGTGGGTTGTGTGAAAGAGGCTAAGAAATCCTTCAACAATTTTATTGTGTTAGAGCTTTAGTGTAACTCATTTACCATTTGGTTTAAGGAAACGTTTTACCTTCTTCGCCTTTGCTCTCGGGAATAATACCATAGCTTTTACCAGCTGACAGCCCTGAAGAAAAACATATATTAATCAGTGAGAAATAAGCACATTTTACAAATAAGGATAAATAAATAATATTAACGAGATTGCTAGTTGCTGTTACAATACTTTACAGTTATTCATTGAGTATCAATCCGAAAACATTAAGAATAGCGACAAGATGAATTCATTTGTTTGGAAAGTAAAAATGAAAGCTGTCTCTCGATGTCTCTTGCCTTCACCAAAGAGGTCCGGGTTCGATTCCCGGACAAGCTCATGAGAAATTTGTTCCAACAAAGCGACTTTGGCTGCTTCACAAGGGCTAGTCCAACCGCTGTGAAGTGTCCTAAACCCTTTCCGAATTCCTTCCTAATTTTGCCGCTGGGCAGTGACGCAGGGGCGTGTGGACTTAGAGATAATACTTGGCGGTCCTTTCAAGACTTACGAATTATATAAAAAGTAATGGACGATTACTCCTAATAAGGACTATATATAAAAAAGTAACGGAGAATTACTCCTCATAAACGCTCAACGCCCAATGAGGGCTAAAAGACACGTAGCGTCATTACGAATTTAAAAAAACCTTCTTACAAGTTATTTTATTAAATGAGAGGATGGTAACAAATAGCAATAAATTAAATTATTCAGCATACATAAATTGTTTCAATTAAAATTAGATACCCTGCTACCATCGTGAAAACACGACGTATTTCTTTTACGATCTTAATTACATTACATAGAAAATAAGTCACTCTACTTCATTGAATCATTTTTAAAATGCAAATTCTATGAAACCGATATGAATTTCTCCACAAAATTACTTTGAATTGTCTTTGCAATGAAAAAAAATTTAAAAGAAATATTTTTTACATTGTTGAAATTAATACAAATTGTGAATAACAATAATTTAACTATGAATTATGAAAGCATATAACTATTATATGTGATGCGAACAATTTTTTAAAACCAATTTCAGTTACAGGATGAATAGACTTACAAAATGAACTACTTTATTATAATTCTATCAATACAAACATGCAGGTGATGCTCTTATCAGCACAACTTGCACCAGAGTGAACGAAAAAATCAAATTGTTTAACCCCAGAAAACATTTGCTGTACACTTTCTCCCTGATTCGGGGCTCACATGCTGAATTTTAGAAATAAATTTTATCTAAAAACAAACATAAGATGAGTAATATTGTTTGAAGATTACAATCAAATATAAGAAACATTTATATGTTTTTATCCTAAAGTTAACTTATTTTTAATAATAAATCTTGATTGAAATAATGATTTTCAAAACTGATGCTCCATTTGTGTAGAAGTAGACTATAGGTAGCACATATTACTGTAACATTTGAATATGTCCAATATTAAATACCATCAGAATTACATAAATACAATGTTAAATACAAATAAAATTAATAACATTAGCAGCACTTTATCAGGATTATCCATTTTAAAGCAATTCAATTGCCGCATTTTTTAACGGGAATCCGTTAATACAATTCCAAAGATAACAACCATCTCCAAATATTACTGTCATGGGTCTATGGAACACACAATCATGTAAGGTATTATTGCTGTAGTATGTAGATCTTTACTGAAATTGTAGTTAGGAATGTGAAATTGAAATAAGGATAATTTAAAAACAATCCGGATCCAACCGACTCGAAACATGTTATTTACAATGGCTTTAGACATTATCTTGGCGAAGTATTTAAAAATCTCTCCAGCAGATGATGCTAGATGAAAATCAAACACTGCAACGAGTGCGTTAGTCTTGTTTAGTTCCTAAATCGAAGGATCATTAAGTGCAGGGAGGGCACGAGGGAAACCGATTGAATTTAATAGCAAATTCACTTTAATTTGGTTTCTGTCAGGCGCTTCGCTTGAAATATTGGGTTTGGATTACATGAGCATTATTTCTAATACTCTATATGAAAGAAACATTAAGCACCATAAATGTGTACGAACGTTTTAACTTTAATTTTATATTACTACCTACGCTGGCTTGGAAATCAATGCATATGTATATTAGAAAAGGTTATTGTTGAACGGCGACATGAAAATGAAAAATGGAATACTTTTGAATTCTTCTCGTTGAACATTGACATGGCATTGAGGCATTGAACATTATGAGGCATTGTTTTATTTATTTATATTTTTTAATATAATTATGTTTGTATATAATTTCTTACACAAAATTTTACTATCTATAAATAAATATAATGGTTAATAACTCAGACAGCGGCGTTCCTCCCTCGCTACGGCGCGAGATCCCGCGCTCACCTACACGTCCGCTTGCAGGGCTTTTCTCCCGCCAGATGTCTTTGTCAGCGGCCCCGACTCAGCCTGCGTAAGCTTTATGCTCCCGACATATGTATGTAGCGTATGTGATGGGAGAGGAGAGGTCACATATGAAATAGGAATGAACGCGCATGGTATATGTCCTGATTGTTTGGGTTCTGCTCCGATACATTCCTGTTATTGATCGTAGAAACCATAATAAATTACCCATCAGAGTAGTTATCAAGTGTAATTCACCTCCATTCAGCGCCTAAATTCCGACTACATATCTACCTAGTGTCAAATATTCATCACTGTCGGGAGTCTAACCCAGGACATTCCGGGCAAGACACTGCCCTGGCAGGAGTTTGTTGCCATTACCCATCCCAGCCGCTCCGTCTCTCGGAAACGTGAATCACAAGAAACAGGACGTTAAAATTTTTAATAGGTTCTCAAGATTTGAGACTCACATACGTTAATGCAATATATTCCAAACAAATGCTTTTGGGTTGAATAAGATTGACTCTAAAAAGTTAAAAAAAAATTAAAATAAAGTAGTCATAGAATATTGATTACGAATAAACAGTTTACTCAAGACAACACGTACCATTTTTAAATAATTATTAAGCTTTTTACTTAATTCACCAATTTCATAAAAGCAAACGAATAGTGTTTGTGGGTAATTAATTCATTATGCAATAAACAAGATGAAATGAAACAAGACATACCTTGGTTTTCGAAATTAAAATTACCACATTTCTCATTCTAGCAAATGTATTTTTGTTATAATTTCTTCTGGTCCTGCATTCTCCTAACTTCCAGTCTGCCTCCAAATCAGGGTAAACAAACTCCTTTCATGACATATTGCACTCTTCAGAACAGCAGAGCGTCGAATCCGCAGCAACGCAGGTTCAGACAGAATCTTTTTCATTAACTTTTAATTTTCACTGCGGTCGCTTGTGTGATGAAATCGTATTCACGGAGCCCCGAGCAACGAGTGCGCAAATTAACTCGGCGGTTTCCGTTGCAACAGAAACAAGCAAACCCTTAAATTAAACGGGTGACACAATTCTTCATTGTAAATTAAAGCTGCTCGTATTACCGCCCCCCAAATGAAGGGTGAGCTCTTCCAAATTGGTTCAGTTTGCGGGAGCGGCGTAGACAGTGACAAAAACGCCCCATTCATCGCAGCAAGCGCCACTCCGCCGCGAACAGTTTGAGGATTTCCTGGAACGCGCGACGCCCCCGCCCCTCGCCCCCCCCGCCCCCGCCCCGCACGCCCCCGCCCCGCCCCCCCCCCGCCCTCCGCCCCGCTCCCGCCCCGCCCTCGCCCCGCCGACGCCGCCGCCCCGCCCCGCTCCCAGCCCCCGCCCTCCAGCCCCGCCCCGCACCGCCCCGGCCGCGCCGCGCCATTCCCGAGCCGCTCCGGGTGAATTAAAGAAAAAGTTGACCGACTGCAGACGCGTGACGGGGGGAGGGCGTCGTGAAGAACACAGACGAAGAAAGGGAAGAAAGCGCAGGCTTCGGAATGACACGGTCAGATGACATGATTAGGTGTTGCCGGTTGTGTCTTACAGCGACCCAATTGTCAATTCGAAGTAGTGGCGTGGTAGCGACCGGTGGATGGAGATTGGCATAAGAATCACAGACCTTGTTGTTTGATGTAGTTTTCCAATTTACTATGAGTCACGTGACTTTTGCACCTTCTGCAAGTTTTTGAACGGTTGAAGTAGTTGCACTGGAGTTTCAAGTGCATGAGAGAATGGAACTAATTGGTGTATGTATTCGTTCCATTTTATGACTTGCATTTTATTGCAGATATTGATGTAGTTTATTTTTTCAAATGACATCATACATATTTTTGTCTACAACGACGGACGTAAAAAGACGAATCCAATGATATACATATTGTCCTATGTTAGATAACCATTTTTTTGAGTAATTTTAATTTTTCGCGACTAGTTAGTCTTGACAGACTAAAAAATGTATGGTTCCATTGGAAGATTTTGGATGTCAATAGCTACATCGCAATTGAAAACTGGATAGGGGAAGTGATATCTGGTTGACAGAACTTTGAATGTGAATTATAGAGAAAAGACAAAAAAAGTTAGAAGTGCCCAGTAAACGTTAGTGGGACGAGTAGGAGAAGCAAGACAAAAGAAGGAAAGGAAACTTAAGGCAGAGACCCGCAAGGTGTGCTTGCGTGGTTACGATATAGCGACAAGAACGTTCTATTGTGTTGACTTGGACGTGCATACAAGAACAATAAATTGTGGGAATTCTGATGCAGTATTGTTAACGTAATTTCAGGAAGAAATAATGGAAGTCATCTCCGTGAAATAAATTGACGAAGATTACATCAATTATTTCTTCGAGAACTATAAAGGTGAAGGAGAGAGGACAAGCAGTTGCAGGAATGTGCTTTTCTGAGTTGGTTAGTGTTCTTTTCTTGGTTTGTGTTATGTATTGATTGGAATTATCCATCACTCATCCTTGCGATTCTTTTGAACGATTTAAGTAATGGTAGGTGTCCGCGAAGTTGGCACCACCACCACAGCGAAAACCACTGAAATCACTACCATTCGTTTGAACCCGTTTGTTCCGTAATAACATTTGTTTGTACCTAAACCACTTACAAGAAACAGCACTTTGAATAGTGGTGGTGCCATCTTCACAATAGCATCGCCACCGTCGTAAAAATATTTCGAAGCGCTGTAAACATTTGTACCTCTTTTGTACCGGATTGTTCCTCCAAAATTTTAGTTTGTACCAAAGTTTTAATTAATATACAGCCATTTTAAGGTGGCTGCGGGAGTCTCACTACAACCAAAACATCAAGCGCATCACCATCACAGTAAGAAACTGTGAAACAATTAACGATTAAGTAATCGTTAGTAGCTCGTTTGTATTGGATTGTTCCACCAAAAAATATTCATTAATAAGGCTCGGCGAGATCTATTCACTCACTACAATTAAAGAGTTTTGCTAGGTGAGTTTGATGTTGTGAAGTATGAGGTTACTAATACACAGCGGAAAGTAAGTGATAGAAAGACAAAGTACTCAGATTAACAGGGGTTGCCCCTCTTCTTTCTTGTATTAGTTTGATTTTACTGTTGTCGCACATTGACGTTGGTTATAAGCTCCATTGTGAAGAATGACTAGTACCACTTTTGTTTTACATGGCTGGTTTTAAAGAGCTTACTATAGATGAAGCGATTATCTTCCAAATGCGGTGTGTCATAAATGATTTTAGCAATGACATCTGCGTGAAATTTCGTCCTGAAAAATGTGCAAAAGTCAATGTAAAGAGAGGCAAAGTGACAATGTCAGAGAGTATTGATGTTAATATTCACTTGTAATTCAATATCTGGAGTCAGGTAAAATTTACAAATATCTGGACGCTGAAGAATATGAGAACCTCTCAAACGACACAATAAAGAAGAAAATTTGTAGGAAGTATTGCATAAGAGTAAGACTTCTCCTGCATTCTGACAAAAAAATTGAAAACTGTTTACAATGCATCACGAGACCCCCTCAATCAATACATAGACCTCATGTGTCACATATGGAAGGAGGAAGCGACCTCAAACAAATTGAAATCTCCTGTCACAACGAAATTGTCGGGTTGGGAACGTATGTATTCAGCCATCAAGATGAAGCGCATGAAACTTAAAAATGTTAAAGACATCATGGAGGGACAAAACAATCCATGGACAATATTTAAAAATAATGGGCAAGATACAGATCATTAAAGATCAATTATTACTGTAGTTTAAATGGGCAAGAATCGGAAGCAGTTGTGATGGCTGCCCGACATCAGGCGTTGAGAACACGAGCTTATGATAAAGCAGTTTTCAAAATTTCCCAAGTTGATAAATACTGTGTCCGCCAGGAGCGGATAGCAACCATTGATCATAATGTCCCAGGTTGTCCAATTCAAACAAAAACCGAATACATGAAAAGACACTATTACTTTCGTACCTCTCGTCTTGAAAAATGTGCAAAAGTCAATGTAAAGAGAGGCAAACTGACAATGTCAGAGAGTAATGATGTTAATATTCACTTGTAATTCAATATCGTGTGTCAGGTAAAACTTACTGTCGCGGCTGTGAAACACTTTTAAAGAGCGCGCCTAAGAAGCAGCGCTCAGCGGCGGTCAGAGAAGTCAGCAGAGACGGCGGAGCGAGAAGACGCCGCCCAATCCCGGAAAGCGAGCTGGTCGGAGAGCCAGCTACGCAGCAGCGAGTCTCCAGCGCCGCCCGCTTTAAGAGCGAGCGCCGCCAGCCGAGAAGTACGACAGTGATTGGCAATTGAGTTGAGAGGAGAGCGTCAGTGACCGTGCGCCCAGTTGAATTCCGCGAGGAGATTGTACAGTGTGATTTCTGGTTTCGACATAGCTTGTTCTTGGTACATCTCCCGGACTTTTGGTTTCTTGATTTTGGTTTGTGACTCGGTACACTCTTTGGACTTTGGAATTGTAACCTCTGTACTTTCGGCAGTTAATTACAATAAATGTTTGTGTATGTGAAGCGTGCAATTATTCTGAACATAACACTTACAAATATCTGGACATACTTAACACAAGAAGCCTCTCTGTTTTGTATTTGAATAAAGATGTCATTAGCTGATCCTGTTTCACAAGTCAAAACTCCGAGGTCGTTCAAAAGAGAGAGAATTGCAGGTGTAGTTACTTCCATTGGCTGATCTGAACATGCATATATAGTAATATACATGCTCCAAGTGGTACAAACACTCAGCAAAACCGGTGACGTCTGTTGGACTGTGTGTTGGACAATATTCTACGCCCAACAAATTCAAACTTATCGCGCGATAGCGGCAAACAAACCGGATATTGTTATCTGGGATTTGGAGAAAAATCCTGGCTATTTATTGATGTGGCTCGTTCTAACCACTGAGACACAGAAATGTCTTATTCAAGAGGTTGGGAATCGAGATCAGCCGAATATGAGGAAGAAAGGTCTTTGCGATAGTTATCGCAGCTCCGAGATTTGTTCCACAAAATTTGTGTAAGAACTGGTTTGAATTTCCAGGTCGTTCAAAAGTCTGGTAAGTGCAAAATATATCTTTATTTGGAGCAGCTCACATTTGCGCAAAGTATTGTATAGGCACGGACAGTAGGGTTATGGCTTTTTTTAGATTTAAAAACCTGTGGTAGCAAACGATGAATTTTTGTCCTAAAACTCTCACAAATGACTGCCATTTGGTGAAATTTTGAAGAAAAAAAACTCTCGCGCCTAACGACATGTGATAACTTAAAACACCGAAAAGATATTTAGCTGCATTTACTAATAAATATAGTATACATAATGACATATATAGCATACATAATGACATAATACATATAGAGTACATCAAATTAAACAAATGATGTTAAATTGGTCTATTACTCTTTATGAATGTGCTGTTAAGATATTTGTTACTTTCGCAAGTCCTTTGCAGCTCTTCCATCAGTTTTACAGCTTGCTCGGCCACTATGTTCTAGCGAGGCAAATCAAGCACGGATTGCACCAACCAAGAAATTTTGAACTCTCTCTAACTCTCTCTCTAACTCTCTCTCTCTCTCTTCTCTCTCTCTTCTCTCTCTTCTCTCTCTCTCTCTCTCTCTCTCTCTCTGTTTCACAAGCCAAAACTCCGAGGTGCAGGGTTCTTGCAGATATATTAAGACAGATTGCCTGATATTCTCTGTTCTCAATTATCTCTCCCCAGGAAATTGCAAGTAGAATTCCTCTTTAGCAATAAGTTACTTGAAGCAGTTCTTGATCTTTCCTGCTTCCTTGATCACTCGACGCCAAAATCCTCGATTGTGATTGTGTAGGCACATCTATTCCGTTTTCAGACAAGTTTTGAAGAATATTTGGCGCTTTTCATGTCGACAAGGACACTTTGGACACCAGCCTGACTACACATTTTTTTGTTTCATACTTCTGTTTTACGGGGGGGGGCGTCAGAATTGTGATTCATTCCAATCAGTGTTTTATTCTTCAGAAATGTCTGCTTGGAGAACTACTATCAGTCAACTCTTGCTCTTGGCTTGTCTGAACTGGAGTCACTTTATGAGGCATGTATCCAACTCTGCCTTCTGATTCAATTTGTTTTCTGTAAAGTTCTTCCTTTTCATTGCAAACTTTTTTGTAACATCGAAAAATGATTAACCTTGTTTTCAAATTTTCTTCCCTCGCTTTCTATATTTTCGACAATTTTATCAGCTTGTAAACCTTTACAGAAACTTGCTCGTAGAAAGATGGAAAATTTAGCTTCTTCCAAAATTTCAGCAATTCACATGATGTCTTTCTTATTCGTTCAGCTCGCCCTTGGAGTTCATCGTACAACCCCAAATATCTACCTACAATGTATCTGTTCAAAGGCATTTTGCACGTGATCTCATTTAGATTCATTTTGCTTCTGGTATTGGTTTGGACTGGTGCTTTGTAGTTGTTGTCAAATTCTTCGTCCATTTCTTTCGAGACAATTGTACAATTGTACAATTGATTTGGATTGTTTACTTTTAAACAGCGCATGTTACTATCTAACAATACATTACACATCATTAGGAAGGATAACTAAGGAAGTACAGTTCCAAACAAGTAACCCTGTGTCTCTTAAATTAAATTATATTGGGCGCGGGAGATTTTTTCATAAATAAACTAAAATAATAGCAAAAATGGAATATATACACAAAAGTTCATCAAATTCAACATCACGAAAATTAATATTTTCACAAAAGTTAAAAAATCATAGGGCTAACTGGCACTAGATCTTGCAACCTGGAATAGATTTTATATTCAACCGACTCGTAACAGCTTTAGTCTTGTAGTTGATGTATAATAATAATAATAACAACAATAATACACTTCACAAATGGTGTTTTAAAGTTTCAAAATGACATCAACTTTGAAACTCTTTATAATTTCTTAAGGAAAACTAGGAATAGTATTAACTCCTGCTTTTAGTAAAGTTAGTACTCATTTAATATAGAATCAACAGCTTCTGATAACTTTCAGTTTCAAAACGTAGGCACGTAGAACGTGCACTCAAATCGGAACACAGCAGTCAGCCAGTAGTTCACAGCTCACCACTCCTCTCTATTGATTGCCAATTCAGGAGTAAGGCTGTGTGAATACACAGACAGCCAGGGGCTTAACTTGGAGGCAACCAGAAGCACGTTATCTCCCGGCATGTGAATGTCGTGGCGCATCGGGGAATGGTCCACGGAAGCCAACTCTTCACTTTCGCGAATCATACTGCTGACCCGAACTGCTTCGAAACCGTGCTGCTCTCGCTTTTCGAAAGGTCTGGTTTACAAGTAGAATGGAGAAGAGGCCATTTTCGAATTACTCTTTGTAGTATAAATAGTTTTCACATATTTGTATTTATTTATAATTATTCGATATTAGTTAAAAAGATTTAAAGACTTTATTCACATTTTATATCAATGCACTTTACCTGATTCTGAGAACATTCTGTGAAGTTTTAGCGTGTGTAGATGGCAACGCTATTGGTTTACATGATCATATTTCACTTTCGATTCCTTAAAAGAAGATCCCAGGTTCTGTAGAGTAACGGAAACGTCAATTTATGATGGGAAAGCAATAAAACCAATGATTTTTACTTTCTCGTATAGATACGTATATACGAAGTATTATACGTAATATAGAGAAAGTTATGTAATGCAGCGGGAAATTAATTTCGAGATTTCAACGGATATACACGTTTTGGGGGTCCCCTGATACCAAAACAATTTTTTTTTCAAAGCGTCCCTGTCTGTCTGTCCGTCTGTCCATCCGTCTGTCCATACCTCCGTCTGGGAACAGTACTAGCGTCTAAACCATCCGTACGATCTTTTCTTAATTCAAGAATCCCCTGTCCATCTAGCCCTAGTAGAAGCTTTTAAAGCTCTAGTTCAATTTTTAAAAATATTCTTTAAAATTTGAGGATATTTTACATAAATCCCCCCGAACAATTTCAAAATTTTCTCAAAAACGGCTCCAAATTTCTACTTTAAATGTCTTGTAAGAATACAGTAAAATAACCTGTAAACGTGACATAGGTCCGATATTCTCGATGAACACTGAATTTTAAATTTTTTTTTTTGTCCATAAATAGGTCTATCAGAAAGGTCATTTTAGGTAATTTCTTTTGAAAATTTTAGTCGTTTTCGTGCTATAGAGCGTGCAATATTTGCAATTTTAAAAAATAACAAAACAATATTTTCTCGAAAACGGCTCTAAATTTTTTCTTTTAATTTTTGGTAGGTGTAGTCTCAAATGTACTCTATAGAATGACATAAACGGTATTATGCTCTATTTTTTTGTTTTTTCGAAAATGAGAAAAATATAATTGTTTGGAATTGTCTGCCTACTTAATAATATTTACATTAGAAGCAATTTCTTCACATTATTACATTTATGAGTACATTTGATTTAAATAATATCCAATAAAGTTTCTTGAAACCTCAACAGTTTTCTGTAAAAATGAGCTCGAAATTCCGCATTTTCCGAAACACACAAACCCATTTTTTCATAAATGGCTCCAAATTTTTTCTTCAAAATTTTCTGATGGATAGTGCTAATTACACTGTTTAATATAACCTAAAGTTCATTTCGGTGTATTATTTTGTTTTCTCTAAAATTACACAAATGTAATATGTTAGAAATGTATCTCACGCTGTTAATATGCACATTTCTGTCGATTTGTATACATTATTACATTTCTTAGTTAAAGTGCATCAAATGACTTCCAATGAAGTTTTTCGAAAACTCAATAGATTCCTCTGAAAAAGAGCTTCAAATTTAGCATTTACAGTGATGCTTAATCGGCATTTTCTTAAAAATGGCTAAAAATGTTTCAATTAAAATAGCCATATAAGAAGAGATTTTACTTTTCTTTAATATTCGCAAAATAATATTTCGATTCCACTTTAAGGAAAACGAAAAGTTCAGATAATGTAAAAAAAAAAAAAGTACTTTGGGCGGCTATAGATGGCAGCTAGCAAGAGGATGGAGCAAGTCCGTAAAGCCAGTCCACACCAAGGAAATTAGAAAACTTTGCTACGAGAAAGTGTGTGCCACTCTGTAGCACCTCTAGTTTGCTAGGGTACACAGAACCGATACCAATGCAATTGCTACACCCCGACCTTTTTGCAACATTTCATATAATATTATTTTAACAGAGATATGTTCAAACTATTAAATAATATTATTATGGAGCACAATACCATACATAAAACATATGGTTAAGTTGTGTTATCAATATCAATGGTTGCCAAGTGAACTTATTGTATTTATTTAATTGTATCTTTTCCCCCTTCAGGGGTTTTTCCCGCAGCCGTACCTTATGGTCTCGTTTCCGCGGCTTTGAGGCGATGGAGAGACCATTTGGGGTGAATACCAGAAGGCGAAAGGTTAGAACGCGGTAGAATGTAGGTATTGTAATGGCTTAAAGGCCTTCGGCCTAGCCACAGTGCATCAAGTTTCTAATTTGGCTGTAATAATTACCTATTAAATAAAAATAAATAATGTAAGGATCCCATGACATTATTTCCTTCGGAGCCCATAAACACTATCTTGTATTCTGCAATCTAAACTAACAACAGCCAAATCATTTGGATAATGCATTCAAACCCTTTTCTCTCGGAGTGCAGTTAAAATAATGTGAAACTTCCGTTTTCATTTTTGGAGTTCGACTCTACCGAGGGTGTTGCAGTATTGCCACTTCTACCCACCAGCCATGACTTTGAAGAACTTCCATCAAAGATTAGGACCAACCCTTGCTCGGTGATAAGCGTGATCAGAAACGATTGATGAAATCTATGTGAAATTAAACTGTTCGGTAATGCAGACAATTTAATTTCACACGAATTTCTCTGTTTGCAAAACAATCGCGACATCATGTTAATAATAAACATCGCCTTGTTTCCACGTGTGACAGTTTGCTAATGCGTCTTCATGTTCGCGCACATGTGAACAAGTGAGATCCAATGGGTTGCGAACAGTATTCGCACCAAAGGCCCACTCGGTGCCGTCGCAACGATCCGGCACGCCTCGGAATTGGCTCGTTAGTCGGCTGTCAACTGTAAAAATTTCCTTTAGCCTCGACGGACGGCCGCCGGGCGCGCCACGGCGCGGAAGTGCCGCATAAAGGTTGCCATGGCAACGATCTGACGTTCGACGCTTCGTTGTCGGGACAGAAAAACAAAATAAATGAACCGTGGGACGATGGTGGACACATCCGCGCGGGCTGTATCGTATATCCTGTCTTTAGAATCGTCGTGTAGGGTTTTGCTCCAAACAACTTACCGATGCTGTTAATTACTTGCTTGCAGGGGAAAATCGATGATTTTATATAAATATGGCAACACTGACTATCCCTATCTCATCCAGCATTGAGAAGTTATTCCGAAATCTTAAACTGCCATGAAGCAGCTTTCCCATTGTATGGCAACGCCGCATGAAATTATTATATTATTTTATAACAAATAACTTCTGATAACTATTTACACTACTAATTAACTAAGTAAGGAACTAATTAATGATTAAATAATTAAATAAATTTTCTTAAATACTTAAATACACCTTATAATTAATCATAACTAAATAGGTCGTTAACAATCTTAAGTAAAGTAAAGTAAAAGGAAGTGGAGTTTCAGATTTGAAATTTCTAAAATTTGCAAATTCTACACTTCATTATTCATATTTAAACAATTACGCAATTAATCTCTGTTAAGAATTGATTTTTTAGAAAACTCTCAGGTTCACCAAAGACGAGTTTAGCACGATTTTTTTACCGTTCTATGCTTCATAGGGTGAAGAGTTTGGAGGCGTTTAAAAAAATAATTGTTTGCATAGCTTAAAAAATGCTAATTTCATGTAATGTCGATATAAACAAGCCGCAGTTTTCACTATCTCTATTACTATCCCCACCAAAAATTTAAAGAAAAAGTATGAAGCCGTTAATTAGAAAATCTTGTTTCTTCTATTTTTCAACATTTCAAATATTTCATGCAGTATTGCACGAAAACTACTAAAATTTTCAAAAACATCTACATGACAATGAGAGATATTTATGGACAACAAATTTCATTTGTAGGAAAAGCTTGCATTTTTTGGTGAAATAAAAATGTAGTAACAAGTTCACACTTTTTTTGACCTCAAAATAATTCGTTAATTCCTAAGAATTCTGTAGCGTGAAATTTACAATAACTTTAAAATGTTAAATCATCTGTTTTCAGATACAGTAGTCGTTGAATGATTTGATTTGATTTTTTCATGTTTCCGGGCGAGTCAACTGCTTCGGTCATTAGCCTCGTTAGTGTAGTGTATGTTTTTCTCGCGAGATGGCGGTGATCTTCCCCCGCTGGATGGCGAGGTACGGCGCCGACCTACCGTCGGCTAGTGGGGTTTCCCCCTAACCAGGACTCTCCCACCAGCGGGGCACCGCCCCAGCCGGGACAAGCTCTAAGCTCCCGACTGGTCTCCCAGAATATATGGTAGTGTAGTGCATGATAGTGCCAGTGTGTGAGTAAGGGGAGAGGATAGGACAAGGAAGGGAAGGACAGATCGCGCGCGGTCCGTGGCCCATTTGGTAGGGTACTGCTCCGGCATTCGCCTGGTGTTGATCGGAGAAAGCACGGAAAACTACCAATCAGGGCAGCCAGCCGCTAAAATTCTCCTCCAGACAGCGACTGAATTCGACCTAGCTGAAATGCTAGTGTCGAAAATCCTGTGTGTTGTGTATCATTGGCGAACTAATGGGACGGGCAGGGTGTCCTCCCCACCGCCGCTCCGTTTCTGGGAAGACGCCTAGGTTACTTCTGCACCGCGGTTGGAGAACTCGGTCCCGGACAGCAGCTTCTAGCTAAATTACGCCAGATACGCTAACAAGGGAAAACGGCAATGCAGTTCACAGCAGAGCATTACAACCCACGAAACAACTGTCCGTTTAAATCTGCAAGGAGTCGTCTGAAATGTAGACGTCCCACTCAACCAAGGTCAGAAAGCCGAGTCTCCTGGCGAGGCGTCGTTGCGACGCAGAAAAGAACTCTATCACAGCTTCGTCCCTTTGCGTTGCAGCGTGTGTGCGCCGGATATTTCGTTTTCAAGAACGAAAATTAGTTCTCTTGCATCAGCTTTACGTAAGAAAGTATAGTAGAAGAAGAAAAATCAGCTGTGGGAAAAACTATACTTGTTAGTCGCGAACTCACCCTAAGTTACTACTAACCGGGAGCGGTGGCTCAATGCATCAACTGATGTCACTGCAGCGCCTCTGACCGGGAGGTGCTAGGTTAGAGTCCCGGCGGCGGTAGGATTTTCGACACTAGCTTTTCAGCTAAGTCGAATTCAGTTGCTGTCTGGAGGAGAATTCTAGCGGCCGGCTGCTCTGATCGGTAGTTTTTCGTGCTTTCTCCGATCAACATCAGGCAAATGCCGGAGCAGTATCCTAAAAAATGGGCCACGGACCTTTTCTTCCTCATCCTTGTCCTATCGTCACCTCTAAGACACACACACACACACACACCTACACTAACATGCACTACAGTACCATACATTCGGGAGACCGCTCGGGAACGTAGGGCTTGTCCTGGGTGGGGCAGGGCCCCGCTCGTGAGAGATACCTGGTTTGGGAAAACCCCGTTAGGCGATGGTAGGTCGGCGCCGGATCTGACCTTCCAGCGGGAGAAGACCACCCCCACCTCCAGAGCAAAAACACGCACTACACTTACGGGGTTAATGACCATAGTAGTTGACGCGCCCGGAATCACTAACAATCAAATCAAATCCTAAGTTACTAGTGCATGCTGCACTGTAATTTTTCATTTAAAACTAGATGGTACTCTTCTCTTGGAATTTCATAATTATTTTTTACACAAAGTAGTATAAAAATCTTGTACAACTTTTACATGAAATATTTCCATTCAGTAGATTGTAAATCCATTACCCCTAATAAGGTTTTCCGAAGACGATATACGTCACTTTCCACTGCAATCGGAAATCTTCCAATACAACTTTTCTCCTCTTAGGTCGCAGGTGAAATTGACGAGGATTCGTTTCTTAATCGTAATTTGTGAGAGCTCGTTGATGAAATATATGATTGGTCGTTGCGTTGCAGCTAAGAATTTATGAAGCTGTGACAATTATCTGCGCCATCGAGTGGTCAATGCGACTACTCTTTTATCATAGGTACAGTGCTCCACAAGACGTGATGTTGCAAATATTGGAGCTTGTAAACGCGAAATAGCGGTTACAACGTAACGAAATTCATTTTATTAATGTATTCGATTAGATTGTGAAGTGTTAAAGCCATTATATAACTGAATAATTAAAGAAACTACCTGATATTAACACGATTTATTCTTTTTTTTGGAGTCTAAAGAATCAAAATGTAATAATCTCGATTCATAATTTTTGCTTGATCACAAAAATGTAATGTGATCTTTAATAATAATTAATATTATATTTAATTCAAGATGTGCTGGAACGTGCCTGTTCCTATAATTAGACAAAAATAATTTAAAATATTTCTATTGATTCTACAGGGAAACGATAAGTGAAAACAAACTGTTTAATGATAAGCAACATTCACTAATGCAAGTCTAAAATAAATTTTCAAGAAAACTTTATTTTGTATATCTTTCCCGCCAACCTCTAACTGACAACTCCCAGTTGGCAGCTGTTTCCTCCTCAATAACGGGCTTCGCCATTCTTGACAGGTCTATTTCGAAGCAGCTCAAATCCAGATTCACATCTTTAAGTTCGCATGTTGACCGCCAGAGCACGACCGCCACGCCGCTTGGAATGGCGATGTGTGTGTGTGTGTGTGTATGTGTGTGTGTGTGTGCGCGAAGTGGAAGGAGCTTCGCCGCCGACCGAGGCGACTTCTAACAAAAGAAACGCGCCTGGCGAAAGAAAAGAATCCGGAGAGGAGAAGAGCGCGGAGGCGATGTGCAGTGCTTGTCGCGCGACAAGTGCCCACGACGCGTTGCCTCGCGACGGAATTGGTTGGGGGAAGGGGGCGGGTCGACCAAGGCTCAGCCCCCCCCCCCCCCGCCGCTTCCTCTGTTGAATGAAAGTGACGGTCGGGTGGTGATGTGGCGAAATGGATGTAGTAGAAATGAAATGACGCTGGTAAATGTGGAGGAATCGACGATAGAGGCGGTGAACATGAAGTGGGAACGATGGTGAATGAGGAATCGTTGGTTGAGGAGATGGTAGCAGAGGAAGAGGTAGCGGAGGAGACGAGAGCCGAAGAATCGGCAAGAAGAGGCAAAGATTGGTTGGTGATTCCGGGCGCGTCAACAGCTTAGGTCATTAGTCCCGTAAGTGTAGTGTATGTTTTCCTCGGGAGATGGAGGTGATCTTCCCTGCTGAATGGCAAGATCTGGTGCCGACCTATCGTCTGCTAGTGGGGTTTCCCCCTAACCAGGACTCTCACCAGCGGGGCACCGCCCCAGCCGGGACAAGCTCTAAGCTCCCGACCAGTCTCCCGGAATGTGTGGTTGTGTAGTGCATGTTAGTGTGTGTGTGTGTGTAAGGGGAGAGGATAAGACAAGGAAGAAAAGGGAATGATCGCGCGCGGTCCGTGGCCCGTTTGGTAGGGTACTGCTCCGGCATTCGCCTGGTGCTGATCGGAAAAAACACGGAAAACTACCGATCAGAGCAGCCTGCCGCTAGAATTCTTCTCCAGGCAGCGACTGAATTCGACCTAGCTGAAAAGCCAGTGTCGAAAATCGTGCCGCCGTGGGGAGTGTAACCTAGGACCTCCCGGTCAGAGGCGCTGCAGTGACATCAGTTGATGCACTGAGCTACCGCTACCGGTCGGACGAGCGCTTTCGGCGCAAGCGGCGTCTCCAGGAGTGCTGGAAAACGGTGGTGTGTCTCTTACTCGTACTTTGCGCAGTGGTCTTGGCCACTCTGCTTGTGATAGGGGGAGTGGAGCAAAATCCTGGTCCCGGTGTGCAGGACTCAGAGGCGACACGCTTCAAGTGTGATAGAAGCGAGCGGGAATTCGAAAATTAGAAGCGGATATGGCTCAAGCTCTCAAACATATTGGTGAACTAACGAGAAGGATCAAGGATGTAGAAGACGACAAAACAACAAACCGCGCCACTTGAGAAAGAGAAGAGGAACGAGTGGCAGACTATGAGCGAGTCTTTTCTGTCAGATGCTTCATAGAGTAAAGAGGAGGTGCTAAGCGACTACAAGCTGCGACACAGAGGCAAAGTATTCAAGAATTTGGTGCCACAGTCTTACTCGTAGTAAACTGTTCGAATTTACTTGGTGTAGACTGGCTTTACGGTCCTGCCCCTATTATCTTGACAGCTACCATCTTTTGCCGCCCAACGTAGGTTTTTTTTAAACATTTTCTCAACTTTTCAGTTTCCTATTAGTAGATACGCGATATTACAAATACCAACAGAAGTGGTTCCAGCATGTATACAGGATATATACATATATATGTACATATATGTGTATGTATGTATGTGTGTATATATATATATTTATATATATATATATATATGTGTGTGTGTGTGTGTGTGCGTGTGCGTGTGCGTGTGCGTGTGTGTGTGTGTGTGTGTGTGTGTGTGTGAGTGTGTGTGTGTGTAGTACCCCCGGAGCCAGCCCGCTTGGCGTGCCCTCGCACCCACTGTGCGGCGAGGGGTTGAAGGGCGCCAACTGCAGCGCGCGGGCGACACTACTCGCGCAATACTACACTACGACGCGCAATACTACTTTAAAAATATGAAAGAAGAGTAACACCTCGTCCTAATGGAAATGTTCATTGAAAAATTTATAACAGTTCTTAAAAAAGGGCATTTAAGCGTTACCGTTCCATAAACTTCATTTGACGTCATTTAAAGCAAGTCTACTCAAAAATACAATTATGCATACAAATCGGTCGAAATGTGCATATTAACGACGTAAGAGATACTTCAAAAATATTACATTTATGTAATATGAAAACTCACAAGATAACACCACAATTAACTTTACAACATATTACACAGTGCAATTAGTACTATCCGCTGAAAAAGTTTGAAGGAAAAGTTTGAAGCCATTATTGAGAAAATGGTATTTTCACAAAAAGCGAAAATTTTAGCTCGTTTTCACAGAATACTGTTGAGTTTGCCAGAAATTTCATATGACGTTGTTTATGCACATGTACCCATAAATGCCATTATGTGACCAAATTGTTAGTAAAGAAATATTAACGACGAGAGAGATAAGTCAAAAATATTACATTTTTGTAATTTAAAAACAACAACGAAATATCAGAATAATATGACGTTTATGTCACCTTATAGAGTGCATTTTGGAATATGTCTTACAACATTTAAAGAAAAAGTTATTAAGCCATTTTTGAAAACTTCCTGTTTTTGTAATTTCTTTCAAACTGCAAATATTGCTCGCAATATTGCGCGAAAACTATTATACTTTTCAAATAGGTTATGTACTTTTATAAAAATATATTTTCATAAAAATTTTGACCTTATAAAAAGAACTAACTATGAGCAACAAATTTCATTTCAAGGAAAAATCTCTTCCTTTAATTTTCTATTTTCAGAAGGACGCCGGAATTAATTCAAGCTTTTGAAATTTTAAAAAAAATCGGAGTTAACCGTGAAAATCGATGAAGTGTATTTTACTACTTTTTATGAACTTGGTCTCTTGTTTTGGATATAAAACTTATTTTTTCTTTTTAATACATCAGTGTTTGTTAAATAAGAACACTAAGATGAGTAAACGTTTCGCTAAGTGGCGCATTTCTAGGAGTTGTTATACAGAATTTCAAAATATGTGGACCCGGTAAAATTAGTTTAGGTAAGTTAATTTACATCAGAATTACCTAATATCATAACAGCACGTGCTACTTTCCGAGTAATTCGATATTATACCCAAACACTTTGCAACTACAAAAGTAACGAATTGGAATATTCAATATACTCAATTCAATTTGTGGGAAATTACGGATTACTTTTTTGCACGAAATTTTATTTCATACTTTATTGTGCAAAAACCGAATAACAAGCATCGAATGATTGAATATGGAAGCATCACACGTGTTGATTACATAATACAGAAGCCATTTCAAATGCGCAACAAGCAATATGGATCATTGATTCCTCTTTGCTTTGAAGTTCAAATAATTTTTTTGCACACTGTCACTCTGATCGCTTACAACCAGCTGATTATACAATTGGTAACACAATTACATCTAGTGACGCATTCAAAAAGATGCCGTTGAATGAAGTTTTTTAAAAGCGCAGCCTTCAATGCGAATTTCTTCCTACCGGGAGGCCATTATTTCAAATCTTTGTGCAGTTTTGGTTTAATTATGAGTGTGTTACAGCACGGAGGTAAGAATCAAGAGAACAGCTTGAGGCTCGAGCGGTGCCAGTGACTGGGAGATCGCGGCTCTGACTTCGGCAAGATGGAAGAACTTTGGCAGATATCATTAACATCGGTGGGTTTGTGGCACCTCCCAATATGGAATTCGTGCTCCGTTCGGTGGGTTTCCGAGGTAATTTCCAGGTGAATGTCGAACATCACTCTAGAATATAAGCATAATATAGTGCGCGACAGACTAGTCGTCCACATAAGCAGATAGCAAGTTTTATGTCGAAACCCGTAAGCAAATGGACATAGAATCAAGATACCAACCTACCAGTATAAGGTACATTTACAAGCATAGCGGGGCAAATCAATAATAAACATATTTATAGATCAACATTATATGATATTCTATAGTGTACTCAAGCAGATAAGTAATAATGTCAACAAAAGTGGGGAGATTCATTCATTGGTAATATCAATTATTATTAGACGAATATTGTTTATTAGATATTATTCTTTGGTGTTTCACAAATTAGTATAAGTAATTTGTTTATGTATAAATATATACATAAACAAATTACCCATATATTAACGTCAAAAAATCATATATAAACAGTGAACAATAAAATAATTATTTAAAATTAGTACTTACCCAAGTAAATGTAATCATATTAAAATTACATTTAATACTATTGTGGTAGATACCTCATTCACCCTAGATATTTTATCATGAAGTACCACAAAATCTCCGCTGCCACTACAGAATATATATATATATATATATATATATATATATATATATATATATATATATATATATATATATATATATATATACACACATATATATATACAGGGTGAGTCACGTAACTTTAGCACCTCCTGTAACTTTTGAACGGTTCAAGTTATTGCAATGCAATTTTCACGAAAGTGCATGAGGGAATGGGGCTAATTGACATGTATTTTTTATATTTTACCACTTGTATTTTACGAGATATTTGAGATATCTTTGGTTTTTCAAATGGAACAATACATTTTTTTAGTCTATCATGACGAGCGTAAAAAGAGGAATTCAATGATATACATATTGTCATATGTTAGATTAGCATTTTTTTAGTAATTGTGATTTTTTGCATCTCATGTTTAACGGATATTTTGAATGTAACTGCCGGCCACGCAAGGCTACGCAAGGCAATTTTTCCTGAACTCTGTTTTCCATCCTTCCACATTTTCAGATTTTTTTAAGGATTTAAAATACGGATTTGTCATAAGTAGTATGTATTTAAATATTATAATTTCATTTAAAGGAGGTAATTCCACAAGATATTAATGGGATCTTGGAAACTAAACTCTATAAATTATTGAGATATTACTACAAAGGACATTGCATATTTTCAGCAAATAGTTTTTTGTTAATGAGAATATAATAACACCTTATGAAAAGAAAAAATGCAGGAAGAGAATGATAATAACTATCCCTATGTTTCTATCGCTAAATAATTATTATATGCTTATTAACGTTAAAATTGTTTGCTGAAAATGTGTAATATTCTTTATACGGTCTGAATTATTTATCCTTATTGTGTTTAGTTATAAGATCCCATTAACATCATCCGATATAAAACCCTTTTAATGAAGTTGAAGTAAGAAACAATTTTATTACAATACATACTTTTGACAAACCTGTATTTCAATCCTTCAATTCCTTCAATGAACGAAAGACAAAAAATCAGGAAACGCGGAGGAATGGAAAGCAGAGTTCAGGAAAAAATTGCAACAGTTTTGTGAATATTTGGAATATGTTTGGTATTATAAAATACTAAAATCAGCTTCTCTTCCCCGAGCGCGCCTTTGCTGGTGGAGTGCTGCGTGGCCTTGTGTGGCGGGCAGTTACATTCAAAATATCCGTTAAACATGAGACACAAAAAAATCACAATTACTCAAAAAAATGCTAATTTAACATATGACAATATGTATATCATTGAATTCCTCTTTTTGCGCTCGTCATGACAGACTTAAAAAATATGTATTGTTCCATTTGAAAAAACAAAGTTATCTCAAATATCCCGTAAAACACAAGTTATAAAATATAAATGAATACACTTATCAATTAGCCCCATTCCCTCATGCACTTTCGTGAAAACGGCATTGTAATAACTTGAACCGTTCATAAGTTACAGGAGGTGCTAAGGTTACGTGACTCACCCTGTATATATATGGACCTTCACACTGCCTATGGAAGCGACTTAGATATCCTTAACGGCTGACTGACAAGGGGGGTTGCTCAGAGCACCAACTGATGTCATTGTAGTGCGACTGACCGGAAGGTACTTGGATCGCGTCCTGACGATGGCATTATTTTCGACACTAGCGAGAGAGCCAGGGCGAGTTTTGTCGGCAGGTGGAGGAGAATTCTGGCGGCCGGTTGCTTCGATCGGTAGTTTTCCGTGGTTTCTCTGATCAACACAGGCGAATGCCTGAGCAGTGCCCTACCAAACGGGCCACGGAGCGAGCGCCATTTTTCATCCCTTTCGTTGTCCTATTCCACCCCTTACTTATACACACACTTACATGCTCCACACCACCACACATGCCGGGTTGACAGAGTTTGTCCTAGCTGATGCTAAATTTCACACAAATCGTTTGAGTTTTCGAAAAACATTATTGAAAGTCATTTCAAGCGCTTTCCCTCACAAAAGCAATAATGCATACAAATCGCTAAAGTCGTGCATATTCAAGGAGTGAGAGATACTTAAAAAAATAAATTTTATAATTTTCGAAAAAACAAAATAATACAGTAAAATTATTTTTCCATCTCAAACAGAGCATTTTCACAATCCGTATGAAAAGTTAAAAAAAAAATTGAAGTTGTTGTTGAGAACATAGCGTTTGCGTGTTTCTGAAAATGCAGAATTTTGAGCTTATTTTCACAGAAAACTTTTGAGTAGTCGATTAGTTGATTGATTGTTTGTTAGTGATTCCGGGCGCGTCAACTATGGTCTTTAGTGCCGTACGTGTAGTGCATGTTTTTGCTCGGGAGATGGCGATGATCCCTTGCTGTATGACGGGGCACCTTCCCAGCCCGAACAAGCTCTAAGTTCCGACCGGTCTCCCGGCATGTATGTGTGTGTGTAAGGGGTGAGGATAGGACGAGAAAGTGGGGTGAGGATAGATCGCGCGCGGTCCCTGGCCCATTTGTTAGGGTACTGCTCCGGCAATCGCCAGGTGTTGATGGGAGAGACCACACAAAACTACCGATCAGAGAAGCCACCCGCTAGCATTTTCCTCTAGACAGCGACTGAATGTAAGCCTGTTGACAAGCCAGTGTCGAAAATCCTGCTGCTGTCAGGATTTTGAGAAACCTTAGAAGATATCATTTGAAGCACGTGAACTCATAAATGGGATAATGTAAACACATTGCTTAAGAAAATGGGTTTAAAAAACCAATTAATCCAGAAAAATGGTTTGTTATCTTATAGAGCACTGTCATTAAAATCTAGTTTTTGTTATTTTTAATATTGCATATATTGCACGCAAGAGTGCGCGAAAACCACTAAAATATTGAAAAAGCCTGCATGACCTTAATGAAAGAACTAACAATGGAGAAAAACGTTTACTTGAAATACTCTTAATCTTCAATTTTGTAGTTGTGGGAAGACGCAAAAAAAATCAAACTTTTAAATTTTAGAAACATTCATGTGTAACGGTAAAAATCAGACCTATACCATTTTCATAAGTTAATTTTACTCTGTTATTTCAAAAAGTTTAAAGAAAAAATTGGAGTCATTATTGAGAAAAATTAAAAAATATTCCAGTAATTTTATATAAAGTACTCCCAAATTTTAAAGAATGTTTTTCAAAATCGCAGTGAGAGTCGAGCCAAATTGAGAAATTTCCATTTTGAAAAAGTCCTAAATATGGTTTAGACACTAGTGGTGTTCACAGACGAATGGACGTTTTAAATGCGAAAACGTGCATTTTCGTTGAAATCTCGAAATCAATTTTCGCAGCAATATATAACTGTCTCAATACTACGTATATTACTCCGTATTCAAATGGGGGTATGTGCATGGTACATTTTTACTTATTTATTCTGCCTAAATTACCATTTAAACTTTCGCCCTTTAATTGCCTGAAGTTTGTGCCTAAGCTGTCTCATCATGATATAATGTATTAGTGATGATAGGCCGTCTCTACAGATATTCGGTGATAAAAAATTTACGTTAGTTAATTCCCCTCTCATATGGGATTGGGAACTATTTACTACTATTACCCAGGAAAAATATTACATACTTCAAGTTACCAACAGTTCCATCTGAATTCTGCAACAAAAAATACAGATTACGTGCATATATGACAGTCAGCGAGTCCAACAATTTTAAAAAAATATCATGAAACCCTCATTATTGTGTACTGTTTTGTTTCTAAATCCTTCCTCTTACATGCATGGCCATTACCATTCTAAGATTCTAATCCAGAAATTCTTAATTTATTACAAAACTTGATATTCCTACAATAAATAATTTAATGTGTCTTCTGTTTAGTCACTTTTCTTTCGTAGCCTCTCCTTTCACGATGTTTACGCCGTCCAATAATGCATCGCAAGTTCCATTTTTCCTGAATCTCGTCCAGAGCAATGGCATCTGCTTCCTGCACACACGCGAGAATAATTCTTTTTCTATTTACATCATTTCACTACCCGTCAGAACATCATCCCCATCCGCCCAAAAAGCTCGTCTGCCCCGTGTTTTCCTCTTACGCGGTCTTTGCCTGTCTTCCTTTCTGCACGAGATCGTACCCAAAAGTGCGCTATTCTAATTTCTGATTGGTCACTGGCACTCTAGCACTGTATTTGTTTATTCATTGATTGTTGATTCGCAATAATTGTCCTAATTTACTTTCTCATTCACGGAAAATGCTTGTGTGTCCTTCCACTGCTTTTTATTTACCAATATATTCTCTATTTTCCCCGATAACAATTATGTTGGCCTTCTCTTGTATTCTTATAATTTACTACTCGATCCTTTGCTTCTCTTCTATCACCCATTGTTGCTGACGTCCTGTTGATACATTTATTCGAATTGATAGAACCTATTAATACACCCTTGTTACAACGTCTCACAGTATATACGTACGTATACGAGAAAGTAACCGGGAGCGGTAGCTCAGCGCCTCTGACCGGAAGGTTCTAGGTTCGAGTCCTGATGGCGGCAGGATTTTCGACACTAGCTTTTCAGCTAGTTCGAATTCAGTCGCTGTCTGGAGGAGAATTCTAGCGGCCGGCTGCTCTGATCGGTAGTTTTCCCTGGTTTCTTCGATCACCACCAGGCGAATGTCGGAGCAGTACCCTACCAAACGGGCCACGGACCGCGCGCGATCTGTCCTTCCTCTTCCTTGTCCTATCCTCTCCCCTTACACACACACACACACACACACACACACACTTACACTAACATGCACTACACTACCACATATTCCGGGAGACCGGTCGGGAGCTTAGAGCTTGTCCCGACTGGGGCGATGCCCGCTGGTGGAGATTCCTGGTTAGGGGAACCACACTAGCCGACGGGAGGTCGGTGCCCGATCTCGCCATCCAGCGGGGGAAGATCACCACCATCTCCGGAGAAAATAACATGCACTACACTAACGGGACTAATGACCAAAGTAGTTGACGCGCCCGGAAACACGAAAAAATCAAATCAAACGAGAAAGTAAAAACTGAATGATAAGGGATACAACTTCTGATATACTTCTATGTATGTAAAATGGTAATATATATAATGACCTAATGGTCATGTAACCATTCAGATTTGTAAAAACGATGCCAATTTGAATCGGCCGCGCAGGAGGGACAGGAGAGTCAGACGAACGATTCCGGGGAACGAGTCGCGCGGGGCGAGAAGAGACGCGAGATATAACGAGAAGAAGGGAGAGAGAGTTGAGATGGCGCGTACGGGCGAGGTGAGGTGCATCAATTACGGAAGTGTAATCGGTGAGCATCAGGGAATACAGGTGGGGAGAAGTAGTGACAAGGAAGTGAATAGTAACTAAAGACAGTGGATAGTAATACTAGCTCGAGGGAATTGTGACATAAACGTTCGTGAGTGAAAAACAATCGAATGAAAATGGAAACATGTGGCGAGCGAGTGCGCGTGGGCCATCAGCCATGGGCAGACCAATAGACGAACGATTTTGAGAAAACGCATGGTCGTAATAATACTGAGCTCGCACAATAACACCGAAAGCGTGTGACTGGACAGCAAAACACTGGAGTCGGAGCGGCAACCAGGTAATCCAGCCAGCGGCAACGCGAGGGGCCCCCACGCCACGCCGTGGCGTGAAGGCCTTGAACAAAAGCAGCTGTGTTCCTGCGCCAAGAGAGTGGGAAATACAGGATGAGTAACCGAACATATAATAGCCATGTAATTCCAGTGAATTCAGCACAGCCACGTTGGCCAGAGAGTGCATTAATGGGATAGGGCGTATTAATGAACCATTACGTAGATATGGGAACGAAGTAGAGGTTATACACATACGATACTCATAATGATTGCAATCATAATTACAGAATTAATTAGTAAGAGATTCATGTATTTATCGGTTTCGGAGTAATCCAGTAATGTAATCAAAAATAGATGTTAAATTATGGTGATGTAATATCATTAAAGACTGCAGACTCATGCATGTACTACTATCAGGTTCTCCTTATGTTGAGTTTTCTTTGATGAATAAATGGCAAAGTAGTGATTAATGAACTGTATGAAGGTAGAGAATGCATTAAAAATCACAGCCAACATCCTCCTCATAAAGGCGCTCCCCCCTAAAGGAATCCCTTGTCCCTTCATCAATTTAAGAAACAGCAGCTATTGCTATTAATATATATATATATATATATATATATATATATATATATATATGTATATATATATATATGTATGTATATATATATGATGTATGATATATATATATATATATATATATATATATATATATATATATATATATATATATATATATTACCATTTTACATACGTAGGAGTGTATCAAAAGTTCTGTTAAAATAGAGTTAATTACCCTTTTTTATATTATCTCTGCAGTTCCTTTAATATTTCTCTCGCAGTTTCCTTCCACGTGAATGCTCAACTCTACCCCTCGCGTGACGCTTTGGTTCAAAGAAGGCGCTCGTTCATTTTGAGCCGGAGGGCGCCCACACCGGTATCTGCAGCGCCGCAAAGAGCCCCGAGAGCCAGGATATTCCGCTCTCTCCTGACCGCTCGCAAAGCAGACGCCGCTCGCCCCAACACCTCGCGAGAGCCATCTGCGACCTCAAGCGGCTTAGGCCGCTCGCCCGCGCGCTGCAGTTGGCGCCCTTCAACCCCTCGCCGCACAGTGGGTGCACGCCAAGCGGGCTGGCTCCGGGCGGTTGCTATATTAATAGTGCATTATGAAACGATGATGTAATGATGGGTACGAGTGGGATATTACGATACGAGCGAGTATCATTCAACCCCCTCTAACCTATACATGTCCAGTATGGGGTGGCGTAGCACCCAGTAACCTCCAAAAGTTAGTTGCATTCCAAAATAAGTTCCTAAGAAAGACCCTCAAGGCACCATGGTTTATTCCTAACTCCCAAATTCATCGCGAGCTCAATATATTGCCACTAAACGAACACATAGGTAAAATAGCCGACCATTTCTTTAAAAATCTTTACTCTTCACCCTGTTCCACAATATTTAATCTGGGTCGTCGTGCTTCATGGCCCCGTATCAAATCAAGGTTCCCTAAGGATAGACTCAGACCACCGTAACTTGTACTTTCTACACCTTCCTAGCGCTACCCTAACTTCCAACATGACACCTCAGACAAAACCTTAAAGGCTGAACACCCTTCAAAAATAGATCATGTTGACGAGTAGGAATGAATACTCCTTTCTATGGATAGCCATATCCAAAATGTTGTAGGTATATGTACTATTATCAAACTCCTCGAGAGACAGAAATGTCGAACGAGAAGAAATATATTTTAAAAAAAGCTAGTTTCATAAATTTCACACGAGTGTATTAATACTCATTACATCGAGTTTCATACGGTACTTTTTTACGACTTCGATAAGTTAAACTTTTACATTGAATTGTTTCGTGGCAGTTGACTTGCAGGATTCAGCCAAGGCCACCTAGCGCACAGCTACCCTACTTGTCTCAGGTGGCTTTGGTTTACCAGTCCGCCTGCGAGAGAAAACAAAAGTTGCTCTTGCAATAATTCCAAGCTCGCCATTTTCGCTCTTTCTCTTATTTCTGGAGGTGCCAACTCCTCCTCTGATTCACTAGACATTTAAAACAAGAATTGGCCGGTTTTAAAGGACAAACACACGGCACCAACATAAAACACACAAGAACTTGCGTTCTGGTCTTAACGTCAGTCAAATGTTCCCTCTACCATAACCACTGCGATAGTCGAATAGAATGAAAGTGAAATTACGATACAATTTATTTTATGTAATTTTCCACTTAAAAATTACTGATAATAAAAGAAATTAAAACTGATAAACATAATATAAAATTAAATGCAATTTTAATGTACACAATGGAACAAAACATTTACTAGAACAATTGTCAAAGATTAGTAAAGTCTCAATACTTAGTTTGTAAACTTCTCTGTGATTGGTCAAGAAACTGTATCATGATTAAATCTGTATCGTAATGAGTAACATTAGGCGCGTTGGAACCATCAAATGACATAATTATACAATGGGAGTAGAAAAAGTATTAAGTAATCTCTCATTCATAACGTCGTTCATTAAAAACTCTTGTCTGTTGTTATTTCTTCTTTCGGTTTTTATTATTACTCCGAATTGTTTCTGTCCTATGTGCAGGTACATTCACCAGACTATTACTGCTCTATGCTCGGTCGATCTCGCAAAGACAAGACACGAATAAATGTGACTCTTTTGATATTTCAATAAATCGTTTCCCAATCGGTAGTACATCCCAAGAATTATCTTACTATTTTGCAGCTGCACAGTATTAATCCTTTCTGCATTTGCTCTATGCATGAAAATGGTATTTCTAACACTTGAATTGCGTGCACTGTGTTTTGGGATTAATCCTGTGGTGGACATGATTATCGGTTGTATGTTGATATTAAGGAATTACCATTGATGACGAAGCACTTGAGCCAGCGGTACATATTTCTGAATTTTGAAATGAAATACAAATTTAGATTGTAATGGTTGACGACAGCAAAATCAATTTTCATGGCTCTTTTCTTGAGCTTCTTTAGAACAATTATATCTGGCCTATTTTCGAAATTGTGGTGTCTGTAATTATGCTTCTATCCCACTATAACTTCCATTCTTCATTTTCCAAGGAATAATAGAAGGATGATGTTTATAACTTTTAGGGCATTATTCAGACCCAAATCCGTATTTTCTTACTAACCGTCCGTGAATAATTTTACCCATATTATCTTGCCTAACTTTATAGGCGATTGATGCCAACACACTGTAACCGGCGAGGATGTGCTGGATATTTTCATGCTGTGTACCGCATCTTCTACATTCATCACTTATTATGGAGAGGTCTCTTATTATATAGTGTAAGTAATTTGTTGTTGCGATAACCTGGTCTTGAATGGCTATCATAAAGCCTTCTGGGTACAACAAACCGCGTGTCAACCACCTAATAGATACTTTAAAATCTATGTTTTGGCCTGATAGTTCATTAGTATGTCTACCATGTATATATTTTATGTACAAACTATTTTAAAAAACGAAAACCCGGTTAATAAAAAAAACATGATAATTTTTACGGAATGGCTGGCAAATGCATCCGAAAGAAAAAAAAGCGTAATTACCGTTAACCGGTATTTTCTGTAAAAAGCGGTATTGTTCAGGACCACTGTGTGCACACACACACACACACACACACACACACACACACACACACACACAGACCGTCGCCAACCCACTTCCTCAGGAGCTGTCGGGCCGCTTTAGAAGCGTATAAATGGCGACTTTTGAATTGCAAAAGACGGAAAATAAAGTGGCGCTTAATTTTCATTTTGCGAAGGGGTCTTCTCTTCTTAATGAACGCAGACTGAGGAAGCGGCTCCGCAGGTGGCGGGGGACGGAGAGGGCGAGGGCACGCGGTGAAAAGGTGGTGCGGGGGCGGGGCAGAGGGCGAGGCGGATGTGGGCAAAAGATCCAGCGGCGCTGGAGAGAGCGAACGAAGTGCAGCAGACGGCGATGGAGCACAATCGCACGCGAGCAAACGGGCCGCAGCGAGACAGAAGGAAAGAGAGGGAGAGAGATGGCGACAGAGTGGGAGAGCGATAGACAGCGAGAGAATACGAGAAAGGATGAGAGAGCGTGAGAAAGCGAAAAGTAGAAGGGAGAGAGAGAGAGAGAGAGAGAGAGAGAGAGAGAGAGAGAGAGAGACAAATAGAAAAATAGAGAAAAAACGAGAAGGATGAGAAAGTGAGAGAAAGCGAGAGGACGCGAGAGCTAAAAATAGGGAAAGAGACCCAGAAAGAGAGAAGTCAAACTGCAATTTTTGCTGGCAAAGAACGGGTCCAAACGGTCCAAGAGGCATACACAGGCAAAGTCTTGTTCTTTGCTATGATCAGAAAGCGTCTCCAGAGAGTACTACAGATGGAAGCACGTAGAGCAGAATTGGTATGAAAGAGGAGACGATTGCAAAACTACAAAGTGTACATCAAATACGAAGAAATATTTCGATGGTTTGTGAATCAAAGTGGAACAGAAAATTTGTTTGCAATCTTACAGAACAGTCACTGGCTGTTGATGCGACTGTAAATAATTTTTCTTAAAAGTGAAATAGCTCATTTTTGCACAGAGCATTAGCAGTTCCCATATTTATACGGCGAGTGAGATAAAAGAACGAGACGTGCGCAGCTGAGGGCAGCCGCGGCGCTCAAGCCAAGTGTTGCGAGGGCGGTTGGGGGCGCGGCGTGCGAAGCAGGGCGGAGGATTAGGCTTCGCGAAAGAGCAGTGGGCGGAGGTACTTCAACCGCCTCGCCCCCGCCTTTAGAGTGAAGCGTCATCGCGAAGGCTTCAATTATAGCCACGTGCCATCCTTAATGCCAAAGCTCGACGAATACAAGAGATTACACCCCGCCACTGACTACGTTTTGGACCACACCCACGAAACGACAACCAATCCTGCATTTGACCCCGCCTCCGACCCCGCCTCCGACCCCGCCTCCGACCCCGCCTCCGACCCCGCCTCCGACCCCGCCTCCGACCCCGCCTCCCGACCCCGCCTCCGACCCCGCCTCCAACCTATCAATACTATTATTATTGAAGCCTTGAAACGATTGAATACATCTCATGAGTACATGTAATAAATTGCACCCTCTAACACATTGTGTCGTCCCGTACCATGTTTCGTTGGAGATGAAACATTGATAGACAGCAACACTGTGTCTGTCCGTTCGTTTGTTCGTCCGTTTGTCCGTCTGTGGTCATCCGTGTCACCTCAACCCTTCACGCCGTCCATCTACTCGATTTGAGAGATCGATATCTATGGTCGATCTGAACGATTTCCAGGCCGTGCGCATGAAATTGATATTTCTTATTTGGGGGTACGTTTCATGAATCCTCACACATTTTTCTCAAAAATTTATCGAATGTTTTTATTAATCCTTGTCCTCATGGTACAAAACTCAGCGTACAAAATAGTCACATATTTTATAAGTAGTCTTAAATTTTTGAAACTCGATAAAGATCAAAATGTTTCGCATTTTTTATACAACTACAATATTGAAACATTTTACTAAGTGAAATGTGTAGTTTAATGACATATTTTAATAATGTCATGCACAATTGTTTGGAAATATGAGTAGTTTTGTGGAAAATATAGCCCAATAATAAAATGTTTTCTCGAAAACGGATCAAATCAAAGAGAACGCATTGTATTCGTGGGTCGGAGAACAGCAAATTTTAGACACAATCTCTTATTGTCGGGCCCCGGTAACGAAAAAGTGGATAATTCCAGCTGCTAAATAAAGAAAAAATTCTCCAACATGTGGTGTAAAAGTGCAAAAATACATGATTTGTGAGTCCTTGATACCGAAAAATCGATTGACGGCAAAACTTAAGTCTGTCCGTTCGTCTCTGCACAGCGCTAGCGCACAAACCGTTCTGCCGATTTTCACCAAAATTGATATTCCCCTATCAGTCTGACTTGAAGTCGGGGTCCATTGAATATGAAACATTTTAATTTCGGGGGTACATGAAGCCCCTCGAATATTTTCAAAATGTTCGAAAAAAATGGCACCATTTTTTCATTCATTTTTGCCTTCAATAAGATGAATGCCATTTATTAAGAGAAGGGAAAAGGACTCATTTTCGATGAAATTCTTGATTTTTCCAAAATTACAAAAGTTCAATATTTTTAGGCATCTACTTAAAACTATAACTTTGAAGATAGACTTTTTTTCTAAACAAAATCTCTTCCCTAAAAACAAATCTTGAAATAAGGAATATTTCGAAAACCGGAATTAAATCATCGTGATTAAGGGCATTCAAACTCTCAACAGTAATACGGTGATGTGGAATGTTGGAAACCATTCCAACATCTCAGGGATCCAAAATTTGATTGGTATTATTAATTCTTTCCTTTTATTAACCAATTCCTGACTATTATGAACAACATTTTTTAATCTTGTTTCAGTAAGTGTTTTGATTGAAGTATTTGCATATTTCATATTGAGGCGTTCCAATAGTGGAAACCACAGGCCTCATCGATAGTTCAGGTTTATGAATTTTGATAAGTCCATAAGCTCTAGCAAGTTTCCTTGTTGTTGGATATATTTTATAGTAAGAGTTTATCTATATATTTGTATTTTTTGCCAACTTTTAACATTTTTTTGTATTTCTGTAATAAAATTATTAATTTTAGATATGGAAATTTGAAGGTATTTTGAAGGATCAACAAATTGAGCTTTCACTCTCTCAACATAATCTTCTCGATCAATAGCTACGGATGCCCCACCATTATCAGAATTGATAATAATTATATCTTGATTTTCCTTTAAGCAACTTCTGTGTTCCATAAATTCTTCAGTATTTTTATCTCGTTCAGGGATTGCTTAATTTTTTATGTAAAAATAAATAAATAAAAATAAATTTATTATACACTTGTATACATTGATCTAGCACCTAGTTATATTTTTACTTTGAAATGTAGTTACAAACTATCATGATTTTAAAAGCTTTCTAATCATTTGTATAAATACTCGTATATCATATGTTAAGGAAAACCGATAGTTTTTGGCAGTTAATAACAAAAATCGACGATTACAGGTGAAGGTTATATGGAGGAAATGCAGGAAAGAGGTTGGACCCGGATTTCCAAGAACTTTTTTACTGAGTCTTAGGATACCAAACTATGCACGAAAACAAATTTAAAACTTCCCCTCAGAACCCATGTGCTTTTTTGCATGTATTTTTTTCAATTGCTGGGCTAGAGTTAAAAAACTACGCCTTTCGCAGGCGAGTACTTGGCTGTCTGGTAGACGCCGCGTGCTAGACGCCTGCGAGCTTCCTCCAGGAGGAAGGTCACAAAATGGCGGCTGAAATGTTAAAGAGAAAAGATAAAGATAAATTTATTTAAACTGCAATTGGGTGTAACCCGGTGGCAGTTAATTACATAAATAAGATAATAGATGTCATGCAAATAATATAATAATGTTAATAATAATAATGCTAAAATGATAATTATAACAATAACAGTAATAATAATATAAAAATGCACTAAATTACATGAAAAAGAAAAGAAACGTCTATCATCTAAAGCCGCACTGAGTGTTTATACAATAAACACCGCACTGCACTCTCCCTCATTTCACTTCACTTCACTATAACACTAAAAACTGCGCACTTGGTCTGCGCCTTGGACGCGTACAAGTAGTTACTGACTCCGACAGCGAATGCCTACATCTGTAGTAGATGTGCTTTCACAACTGTAGTTGTTTCAGACTAGTGAAAACCCCTTAGTTGTGCTTTCTTCTACCTAAGAAATGTTTCTTGTATAGGTATAAATAAGTATATCTGGACACGTGCAAAAACTCTGCACTGTGTAAATTATAATTTCATGAAAACTGAAAATTGATTCAAAGTCGCACCCCACTGCAAATATCCGTCCCCCGAAATAAATTTACTGAATTAACTGCCCGGTACTGTGTGAGAGTAACCTTTCCAATATTGCTGTGCGTTGAGATTAAAATGCACCGAAAATGAAATAGTCCCTTTAAACCTCGAGCGACAGCGCTGGTGCAGAATTGCTACTACTAAAATATTTTTCTGGGTATGATCAGCGATAGCCTTTCTAGGAAGCTGTGGCCTGTAGAATTCCTCGGCTGACATACCAGGAAGAAGATAAAATCGTTTCTAACACCTCTACCCTCATCAGTTATCAGCGGTCTGCAAGATTGTGAGGTCGGAGCAGTTTGGAGCAGATTTGCACCGCGCTGCCGGTGGCTAAAGTTGACGTCGACACCGTGGATAAAATGCGTAGGACTTACAGTTTTCCACGCAACCAAAAGACAGCCATTAGCACTTTATGCGTTTATGAATATTGCTAGAATCAATGCTTATGTATTATTCAAGGCTAACAAAGGAAACAAGTATGTTTACAGAATAATTTCCTTGAAAGCACCGGCGCTTCATTTTATGAAACCTCACTTAAATGATAGAGTAATAATGAGTTTTTTCCTACTGATATCAAAGCAATACTTTGCAAGTACAGACCTCAACAAATTCGTGAAGAGCAAACCGTCATGAAAAAAAAAATATTTTTGGAAGAGCGAAAAACAAATTTATATCCACAAAATGTGATATACGTCAAATGTTTGGCAAATGTTACTGGCAAATGTTTGTCTGTAAAACAACATTGTAAAATAACAATATTGTGCAGTGTATGTGTAAAAAATTGCGATTTATAATTACTTCACTACTAACAAGAGAGTAATATTATTCTCACATTATTTTGTGTATAGTATAATTTTCAGTTACTTTTCCAAGTAATTCGTCCAAAATATAAAAATTGTAAAATTAGACATCTGAATAAATTATAATCACAAGGAAACAATTAGTATTTTTTGCGAGAAAAAACCCGTAGAATAACATAATTTCGAAGGAAACGTATCAGGTAGCAAAGTTGCTCCGCACTGCTTCCCGCGTACCTTTCACAGGAGCTGCCTGTCGAGGGCTAATTTTATTTTGTGATTATTTTTGTATTTATTATACTCGCATCAACCCAAGGTTCTTAGGAAATTTTCAGTATTTTACCTATTCGATATTTGATTTTACATTATTTATATATACAATACAATGTTTACAATAGAGAGATTACTTTAATAGTTCAGAAACTTGGTACCCAATCGTGGCTGGTATGATAATATGCACAGGTAGTTACTTATATTTTATTAAATATATTAGTTTTCTGGCAAAATCTTATAATTCCCTGTGGATAGGACTTGAAATATACGACTGCTTTGAATTGTCGTCCGGTGACAGGCCTTGTCTTTCTTCCTGGAATCGGTTCACTATATGAGATACCGTTAGTTCAATCCCACAAAAGTCACAGAAGGGCGCGGGTAGTTTGTGCAACATGTGTGCGTGTGTTATATTAGTATGTCCGGAGCAACATCTGGAGAGCACTACTTTTTCTACCCTTATCATTTGTTTATACAGATACACTGAGTAGAAATTTGATTGCCCTTTCTGGAGGAGGCTGGCTTTGTATTTAGTCCATTCTTGATTCCAGTTAGTTTTAGTCCATTCTTTTTTTCATACATTTTAGAATATCAATTGTGGTGTTTAGGATATCAGTTGTGTTTGTGATCTATATTGTTTTTTTGCCGCCGTGCTTAACTCTTGAGTAACGTTGTTTTTCAAAGATGTGGGGATCCAAACAAATGTAATACTTTTTCCCTTTTGTGATATCTGATGGTAGAATTCAGTGATTGTAAGATTTCTCATTTGCGATTAACTGGAGTATGGTACTTAATTATCTAGTTATGATTGAGAAAGAAGAGTGTTTAATTTATTTTGCCAGTTTAAGAGCCTGCATGATTCCATATAAATCCGTAGTTGTACAAATCGATTTCCGCACCGTCAGTCTTGAGAATGGGCTTGATACCAAAAACAGTGTGTGACATATATTTCTCAGCCAAATCATTGAGAGCAGATGTTCTGTATTCTTCTGAGGATGGACTTTTCTCACGTTTCAATAAAGACAAGTCAAGTTTGAATTCCTGTACCAACCAAGGTTGAATTTTGCATGGGCGATGTTTTTCAATCTGAGAGAGTTGAATATTAAGTATTTTGAGAGTTTTCTTGATATTTAGATAAAAGGGAATGATTGATTTATGTCTCTTGTAGAGAATCCTGAAGGTGTGGTGATACATTGCTGGTTACATTGATAGACAATCCGGCATTAATTGAATACATCCTGTCGAGTAATTGACGTCGGAATTGTAGAAATGGCTATTTGGCTTCAGTAAGCTAGCTACTAATAGGCGTGGTACAGAGGCATCCCGTGCATAAGCGGAGCACTTGATTGTAACAATAATAACTGTATTACAATTATTGTTGATAATGTGTATAATAAGTGTATAAAAATCGAATTATGTCAAGACTAATTGGTGCATGCGTTATAAATGTATCATGATTGATAATGTTAAGAACATTTTTGTATTATTATTTAGTATTATGATCTAAAACATAATGTTTGGTATTATGAGTATTAACTAAAGTTTCTTATAACTGAACCAATTTGAGATGAAGCTGTGTTATTCTCATAATAATTTGCTGTTAACAAGTTATCAATAAACTGAAAGAACGACTTATTCGCTTGTGGGCAAAGGAATTGAGGCAGGGTTGCTTTCGCGTGGCAACGTCTCATTCGCATTCAGCGCCGTGAGCGGTCGGCGAGGGCGGGGTGGGGGGGTGGGGTCAGCAGTTGCCCCTCCCCCCGCCCGCGCAATGAAAGCGCCGCCGGCCGTGACGTGCAACTGCCTGTGAAGTTGGGGGCAGCTGGGGACGTGACGCGGCCAGGGGACAGATGCGGAATTCGCCGCTATCAGCCTATCAGCATGCGGCGGCATTGGCGGCGCACCCCGCCACCCCGCACGCCCGACCGGCGGCGGTGGCGGCCGGCGGCGGCGGTGGCGGCGGCGGCGGCGGCGGCGGTGGCGGGGGCGGTGGCGGCGGCGGGGGGCGGCGGCGGCGGCGGGGCGGCGGCGGGGCGCGGGCGGCGGGCGGGGCGGCGGGGCGGGGGGCGGCGGGGCGGCGGGGCGCGGGGCGCGGGCGGCGGGCGGCGGGGCGGCGGGGGCGGGGGCGGCGGGGCGGGGGGGGCGGCGGGGCGGCGGGGCGGCGGGGGCGGGGCGGCGGGCGGCGGGGGCGGGGGCGGGGCGGCGGGCGGCGGGGCGGCGGCGGCGTGGAGGTGGCGATGGCGGCGGTGGCGGCGGCGGCGGTCGGCGGCGGCGGCGGCGGCGGTGGCGGCGGCGGCGGCGGCGGCGGTGGCGGCGTAAGGCTCTCCACGCAAAGTTGCGCCAGTCGATACTCGCAACTCCAAACTGCTGGCGGCGCTTTCCGCAAGCAGCCGGCTGAGCGCGGGTGCCCCGTGATGTGGGTCCCGAGCGAGGCGGGCGCGCTGACAGCCCGGCGGCGGGAGATACAAGCGCGGGGGCGGGAGCGGGGGCCGTGGGACAGGCGAGAGGAGGCGGGCGCAGCGCCTGCTGGGATTATACGGCGACGTGGAGGAGACGGATGAAGCGGTGACGGTGCAATTGTCGACGAAGTGGAGATCGAAATAGGCAAAGAAGTAGCCTAGATAACGAAATCGTCTACAAGCGCAATGAATTCAGAATCAACAATACGTTATCGCTACAGCGACTCTGACCGTGAGGTCCAAGTATACCAGACCCGACGGTGGAGGATTTTCCATCCTACCTCCATAGCTAGCTATTGTAGCGTCCAAGTACTCTGATTGATAGTTTTCCGTGCTTTGTTCGATCAACACCAGGGAAATACTGAAGCAGTACCTAAAATATATTATTCCGCGCAATATTATTCCTTTTTCTCGTCCTCTCCCCTCCGCTTACACACACACACTTAAAGCTTACACCAGCTATGACGGTGCCCGCTAAGGAAATATACCGAGAATATCTAGAGGAGGAAAACTCTCTTGAACCGATAGGTGACGCCCGATCTCACCATCCAGCGAAAACACCGCCATCTGCTGAGATAAAATATTCGAGGCGACGGTGACGGAACGAATTAGCGACTGAGTCATCGATGGAGACGAAACTAGTGGTGCAACACAATGGCACAGACTTTCTCGTACTAGCTGGTTTCCTAATTTCTTTGGCTGGGTCTAGCTATTCGATTGTTCCCCATTCCTTTTGCCAGCTGCCTTCTAAACCGCCCAAACATACTTTTTTTCACATTTGCTCGATTTTTCGGTTTTCTAACCACAGACAAGAAAAATTAATTTTATAAATTATTACAGACGAAAACCTCATTCTATATGAAAATTTTCGTTCAAAACTTTGGAGGCGTTTTTACGAAAATTACGATTAAGCGTTAATGTAAATCGAAATTGGAAGCTTTTTTCATAGAAAACTATTGAGTTTCGAAAAAATCTACCGGAAGTTATTTGAAACGCTTCTAATCTAATTCATGTATTACTGAAAAAAAAGGAACGGTTGCTACATATTGAAATACGGGTCTCCCAACCAGAAGCAATAGTAAAATTTGTTCCAACGAGTTTTGTGGTTGACGGATCCACGCCACCGTGTGTGGACCTCCGTGGAGCCCTGAACCACCGCTGTGTCCGGTGGTACCCTGGTATATCATGGTATTCTATACTATAAAACCTGTGCAGTTCGCGGTCGACTCTCTCGGAACCGGTGAAAGGTTCCACAACCCAATTTTTCGCTACAGATACTACGAAAATTTTTATATTAACTATGCAATAACCCAATAACACATATATTGCAACAACACATATATTTGCTTGTACACTTTTGCCTTGTTTTATACCATATCTTTTAATTGTAAATTTGGATTCAGAAATTGTTACTTTAAATAATTTAAGAAAGCAAAAACGTTAAAGCACTTCCATAAAAGTGGAAAATTTAACCCAGAAACAGTTGCTGAATAGATTACATTCGATACATTAAGATTAAATCTGAAATAATGTCGTATTATTTGGCTATCATTTTGTAATCTACTAATGTTTAATAGCAAGACGTAAAATCTCTTACCCGAAGTTCCCTACCCAACAAGAAAGAAAAAAACACTAAGATTAAGCGAAATTTAATTTTATTGACTATTTTTAAATACGATTGTTGTTAATTCTTTCTTTATATTAATTTATTTGGTCCTTTGTTTCACTTCAGTCATTTGTAAATTGTGGCGCACAACCATAAATACATGAACGTTTGCGTTTTCTACGTTTCTCGAAACTAATTTAGTACGTTTAACCTTTATTTATTCACAGCTGTGTGCTGCAAGTTATAAATGGCTTCAGTGAAACAAGGGTCTAAATTAATTAGTACAATGAAATCCAATCACATTAATCTGATAACAGTTTCGCAGGCATCAAAACCACAAACAGGAAAGTGAGCAAATGTTATAGTAGTCAAGCGGAGGCGACGGTTAGCTTATGGGGCTGTTATACCCAAGGTTGCGGGTTCAAACCCGATCGATGCCGTGGATTTTTATGGGCGAAAAGTCCTACGTACGCCTTCTTTCGGAGGGGATGTAAAGCCAGCTGTCCCATGGTAGTAGATTTACTGCACGTAAAATATCCTCAAGCCTAAATGAAGCCTCTGAGGTAAATTCAAATTGCCTGTTTCATCGCTCAAGTAATACCTTCATTCTCCCCTAGTTGGTGAAAGGAGCGTAGCGAAATTAGCGTGGTCAGACCGAAGAGCTGGTCTCATGGCCTGGATCTCGCCACGTAAAATAAGGCATTCATTCATTCATAGTATTTATAATACATCAAGGGTATAGCCGAATAAGGCGGTGACAGCGGTGGTACAGAATGGCAGAGACTTTCTCGTAGCAAACTTTTCTAATTTCCTTGGTGTGGTCTGGCTTTAAGGTCTTGCTCCATTCTCTGACCAGCTGCCATCTATCGTCGCCCAAAGTACATTTTTTGACATTTTCTCAACTTATCGATTTCCTAATAGTATGAATGTATGAATGTAATAGTATGAATGAAAAATTACTTCAAAGAGAGTAAATCCTCGTCCAAAATATAAATTTTCATTGAACATTTTTAAACCTTTTTTAAAATGGCGAATAAACATAACTATAAGTGCAAAATTTGAATCTCTTTTTGATAGGAATCTATTGATTTTTGAGAAACTTCATTTGAAGCCCTTTGAAGCACTTCCAATCACAAATATAATAATGTATACAAATTGATAGAAATGTGCATATTAACGTCGTGAGAGATAAATTATATTTGTGTAATTTAAAAAACAACAACGAACGAATACACCAAAATTAACTTATCGCCTTAATTTAGCCTGCACTATCCATTGAGAAAATTTGAAGCAAAAATTTGGAGCCGTTTTTGAGAAAATGCCGTTTGAGGGATTCTTTAAATGCCGAATTTCAACAGGAAACTGTTGAGTTTTCGCAAAACTTTATTTGACATTATTTCAAACACATGTATTCATAACTCTAATATTGAGAAGAGCAAATTCGCTTCGCTTCGAATGTAAATATTACCGACGTGGAACACAAGTCAAAAAAATTACATTTTTGTATTTTTGAAAAACAAAAAAAGAGCAATGAAATGTTTATGTCATCGGGGAGGATGCATTTGGTACTACTCATACCAAATATTTAAAGAAAAAAATTGGAGCCGAGAAAATCTTCTTTTTGTAATTTTTAAAAAATGCAAATATTGCCCGGAAATAGTGTACGCATCCTCAGATGTTTTAGTCTGCACACACCCACCACAAACCTCAAATTACACAATGTGAAGCCCATGAAATTCGCACGCCGTCGTAATTGATACTTTGCAGTCTAAAATAACACGAGAAACGTGTTTTCAATATGTTTCTTCCATTGTTTTTTTCTATTTTGATATAAGCTGAACTTTCACATTAAATTTAGTATAATGTTAATTATTTTTTAACTTTAGTAATTTTTATGTTCTTCCTTAATTTAGATAATGTTGTAAAACCAATTTGGCTTCTTATTTCGCAATTAATTTTATAAATACAGTTTCAGTTGCACTTGATGAGGGAAACAGAAACACTTGAAATGTAAACTTTCATGAGAAATAAATTTGTATTTTTTAAATGTGATTGTCCCACATTAAAAAAGGGACTGATAAATATTAGAAAATATAATTTTAATAGTGACAACAAATCAAAACTTGGTTTTGTTTCTTGTCCTAAAATGTTGTTAAAATGTTTTGTCCTTAATAAGGGCTATCAAACAGTATTGTCTCATATTTTGAAAAAATATCGTCTATCCTGTGATGTATCAACATATCCTCTGTTGGGAACACATTTGTATTTTAACACGTTTATCCTAAATGCATTCTCTTAAAGAGGAGAACCCAATAAATGTATTCTGAATCATCTTCTCATTTCATAATTTACTCATTCTAAAAGAGACAACTTTTATTCCTAAATATTTTACATTTCTGGTCGTAGCCACAAGTTCTCTATCCCAGCCTGAAACATGAAAATTTATGCTAAGCATTAACTAATAATTTTCATAAATAAATGTTCTTACAAAAAATTAAAAAAAAAATACAACTAAATGCCCCAAGTTTCTAGAATACCCAAAATATGCATTAAATGTAAAGTTTTCTATCTTAGACATAAATTTTGACTATAGAATATATTTTAAGTTTCTGAGAGGTCCTAGCAACAAAAAATATGTAACTACATGAACGTTTGCACCTTTACAAATAAAAATTGTATACAGAATGTACAGATACATTTCTAAACTTGAGGATAAGACGAATACGTTTTACTCTGTACATTGTCACTATGTTCAAGAATTGACTATTTTTGTCTAGGAATGTAGAAATGTCTAGGAATGTTGAAAAATTATGTATTTTAACATGGTTCAACACTTTTGCTGGTAGTCTTTAGCACAATGATACAATGGCTTTAAACAACTACTAAAATCGATTCTTATACTGAAATTTAAAATACGTTAATTAATTATTTTAGGTGTCAAGTTATACATCTGAAATATTTAAGTTATTAGTAATTTAAAAATGATGGAAAAGACATATAACCAAAGGCAATTGAATACATTTTGCTTTGCTAGGTGGAACAAGTTTTAGGTATAATTAGGTATATGCGGAACATGAAACATTACATCAAACAGAATGATTTAAAAAGTATTATACTTACGTATTTTTTTAAACTAGTAATATATTGTTTGAAAATAAATAAAATAGAAATGAAATGAAAATAAAACAATCGATTAACAAAATCTAATTTCGCAAGAATGTCACAACTGTGTGTGTGGCACAGTCTCTGTTCAAATTTTAAAATACATACCTTATCGATATTCAGAAAGAAATGTTGCTATAATCGAATATCTGAAGTAAATTATTTGATTTTTGGCAGCAATAATTCTGAAATAACAGATTTAATGCAAGTAGAAGGAGAACAAAAACAAATACCGCAACATTTGCTAACTAAAAATTAATACCTTCCTATTAAGTAGGACTTGAGTAATTGATTATTCTGATATATTGTGTACTGAAACTATGATATACAGGAAATCTAAAAGTGGATAAATTGCAAATTCGTTTATTGACAACAAACCGACAATCCAAAATTCAAAGCGCAGAGTACAAGCCAAGTCAACACATATACCGGAAGATGTCCCTTTTCGCAGCGCCGTAGTCACATCCAACTAGATTCTTCCGAAAACAAGCCACATTTTTTCAACATTGACTTTCCACTAGAACACTTGTACTGCGCCAGCAATGCTCTCTACACTGAAACTAGGCACTGCGGGCTGGCCCGACTCGGGGCCCCTGTATATCCCCGAGCCCTCTGCGCGAGTCACTGCGCGGGGCAAGTAGGGGTGGTGTCTCCCGGTGGCCGATCTCCGTTGTGGTCCGGTGCTCCGACGCGGGGTGCCGCCGCTCGCCCTGCTCCTGGTGGCGCCTTTCGGCACTGCTTATTATCACTAGTCCCGTCGCCGGTCCGGGCGGGTCTCTGGGGCTGGGTCACACCTGTGGGCCACAGTGGGCCACACCTCCGGTCTCCGTCGCTGTGTGCCCACCTGGCACGCCTCCATTTCCCTGGATTGGCGGAAGATGCTATTATTTTATGTGGAAAGATGAAAATAAGGAAATAGAATTAAATTTTAATATTAAATTTTAACAAAGATATTATACGAATTAATGAAACATTTTAAGACACATAATTACCAGCAATGCTAGCAATCTTCAAAATTATGAGAGCACTTTTAACAAGTGCTAGACCCCAAAAAACTTCATTCAATTTATTCGCGTGTCTGCATCTCAGATGCAGGCGCTTAAGTCTTTTAGTCAAGCTTCATTTTGCAAAATATCGATGATTCGTAGATATTATTTGTAAACCACAGTAAAAAAGCTTGTAAATGTGTCACGATATTAGTTTAAATCTTACTTACATGTAATTGAATCCTGGCAGAAATCAGTTTTTCATTCGACGAATATAAATGTAAGCATTGTTTAAAAACCCTTCTGAATTATCAAAAACTACATTAATTTATTAAAGGAATCAGAGAAGTGACGAAGGATTTTATTCGTTATAAAATAAAATGTGAGCGATTACCTTAATTAAAATATTGTTGAACAATAACAAAGATTAATATTTGATGAACTACAAATGTATCAAAACATTGTAGTGCATCATAGAGTTAATAAATCACAGTCGTGAACGTTTTTTAATTATGTATGCTGCATATTAATATGAATGCTGGTATGTAACACAGCATGGAATAAAAAAATGCCAGAATTTCTAAATTTCACAAGCACAACACTAAAGGAAGACACCATATGGTGACATCAAATAGCGCCTACCGAGATTTTCAGATTTGTGATGTCCAATTCAAATCGCATTTAACTTGAATTGATTATTTGAAAACTGCTGTTATTTACTCATCTTTCACTAAACATACATACCATAAACACAAACATCTTTCACTAAAAACACATTAAACTTCAAGTTGAACATCATTTTGCAGTTGCTCTTTCTATAAACATTCAGCATGTTTTCTGCCATTATTAACTGAATTAATCATCAACTTCTCTGACAAACACATTTCAACACTTTTTGTAAACAAATTTACTCTATATTTGTATCAACAACGAAGTATCATAATGAACAAAACCACGTTTTAACAGAAATTTAGGGGCTTGAAAACTATTCTTTATATGAAAATTCTGAACAATTGCCGAATATACTGCAGAATAATCTTAACTTTTCTAAACTCAGGGCTCAATTCCCCCCCCCACACACACACACACACACACATTCGTGTACCGCCAAATAATAAACATGCAAGAATAAAAATTATACGTTAAAATACATGTTGTTATTAAAACCACTGAGTCCAAATAAAACATTTAAACAAAGTATACTCTATTAAAAAATTACACAGTAATAGTATATACACTTACCAGCAAACTATTCAATCCAATGAGGAATACGACCACACAAAGCAATGATGCCGCCAAGTAGGTTGGACAGTGATACCACACTAAAGGTCTTAAGTACCATACCCTCAGCGTTCGCAAATGCGATTTAGTGGCAACCACTTAGAAAATAATATGAATTAATTGAGTGGTTATAGGTCCCACGTGCGTCTCATCTTCCATGGGTTGGAAGAATTGACAATCAACCATGGGCACTTAATCCATGAAGATTATTGTCACAATATATAAAGCTACATTTGCTGACGACACTTTCATATTGGCAACTGACAACGAACCAGAAGAAGCATCATTACTACTGCAAGCTCACTGGACAAATTACAACTATGGTTCAATACGTGGCGCATAAAAGTAAATGAAATTAAGTCGAAGCAAATCACTTTTACCATGAATAAGAGAACTTGTCCTCCCGTACAACTAAATCATGATCTACCGCAAGAAACCACTGTCAAATACCTAGGCGTAACCTAGACAGAAAACTCACATGGAAAGCACATATTCTACACAAACGCAACGAACTACAAATAAAATACAAACAATTATACTGGTTGCTAGGAAGAAAATCTGTGCTAGCTACAGACAATAAACTAGTAATATACAATTCATTCTTGAAACCAATATGGACATATTGTATAAGCTCTGGGGCTCAACTTGCAGGTCAAACATTCAAATGATACAGAGATTCCAATCCAAGGTTCTGAAAGACATTGCTAGGGGTCCTTGGTACACACGAAACGATGTGCTACATAATGATTTTAACATGCCAACAGTACATCAAGAAATTAAAAATTTTAGCCATAAATATGTTAGCGAACTAGAAAACCATAATAATGTACTAGCCATAAACTTACTGGGCAATAGTTAAGAAGTAAAAAAAATTAAAAAGTTCAAATCCATCATGAAATCTGTTTTTAAAACTAGATCTTGAATTAATGTAAGTTAAACACTTTGAATTTTTAAAAACTGCAAATAGAAATATTTCACTTTCTCTTCCCGTCAGGAAGGAGAAAGTTTTGCTGTGTAGCTGGTGGTGTAGGAGAAACGTGTCAGACGTGATAACTTGAAGGACCCGAGATCGAATCCCAGCTAGGAGAAAATAATTGCTGTTTGTTCACAAAGTCCGTATTGTATATTGCGTAGTCATTACAAATAAGATGTGAAAGTACCTGCTGTTAAAGCAGCACTAGTTCTAAATATAACACACTGTCTAAATAGAGTGTATAGTAAAATAGCTTTGTTTACGTGGGTAAACTCAGATCGTTCACTTTGATTGTCTAAAGTCAAACTTGAATATAATTTAATAATTATTCCCGAGGTTCCGGAAAGCCGTTCCGTCACGTTCCGACAGAAATCAAGCCCCGCATACATCTATGCTTCATCAACCCAACAATAAAAGCTTTTGTCGAAAATTCGCGTTTTCCTGTGCACGATTACAATACGTTCACTCCTTACATTCGTATGATTAAGAAAGCAAAAGGTATGACGGCATTCAAAGGAAAGGAAATGATTGAAGACTGCAAGTTTATATGAATCACGTATACTACGTGATTCACACAGGAGCGATTGAATCACAAAAGAGTATTTAATAATAAAATACTTGCTGATGAATCAACGTTTTGTTGATAAGTTTACTTTCAAAATTTTCATTAATTTTCATGTTGAAATATATTTATTACATGTAATACATGTTTATTCAACAATGTGGCATTATAAGCATGAAGCAAGAAACATTGTTTTTCATTTGATGATTCAAGTTCATGTACACGGATGCGCGTCTGTGACGTGTGAGCGCGTGCAGATGCGGTACTCACCTGGTACCCACCTCTCTCACGGCGCCACGCACGACGATTAGCCAGCAGCGTGGGCTCTACTGCTAGCACGATTACACACACATCGGCCTCCGATATCCCAGCGATGTAGCCAGAGGGTTACTACTAAAGAAAAGGCTGGAGGACCACCTCATAGGAGGGAGGAAAGGATTCGGACGAATATAAAATAAGAAGTAATTGAAGAATATTACTTTAATAATTGAAGGTTAAAAAGAGAGTAATAATACCTCTTGGAATGAAATAAAAGACAAAAGAAATTAAACAAAATTTATATTTAAAGGGGGAATAAGTGGTAAAATAAGTGAAGTACGAAGCAATCAAGGAAAAAAGGTTTATCAAATTAATTAAAAGAAGCAAAAGTGTCTGAAACGAAACATTAACACCTAAATGAAACCAAACGTTAATACAATTGATGAATTATAACGTATAGGACTAATGCTCTGTCTTTCTTGACGTGCCACCTTCGGAAACAGAAACACGTACCTGGTTGCGGAGGCGTTGTATTTTGCACCCGTACGGTTGTTGCCGGGGCTGGAGCCTGGAGTCTTGCCGCGATGCGAATGTGATGCACAAGTCGCTCTGTACCAGGTGAGCGAATGTTCACTACCACGATGACCAGGCGTGAGTGCCGCTGTGGTTTCATTTTCACTATTGTACCGCAAATGCAAAATGCGAGCGATGTAGCATGCCTCTATGGCTATTCGATGCCCATGGGCAGCCTTAATGAAGTATATGCCGCCGAGGCATGATGAGAATTGAGTGATAGGCAGATGGGTAGAGTGGGTGGCAGGTCGATGGGCAGCCTATAGCCCTTAATGAAGTATACGCCGTTGAGGCATGATGAGAATTGAGCGATGGGCAGATGGGCAGGGTGGGTGGCAGGCCGATGGGAAGCCCATAGCCCTTAATGAAGTATTCGTTGAGGCATGATGAGAATGTGATGTGATGGGCATGAGAGGTGGTAGGCCGATGGGCAGCCTATAGCCCTAATGAATATACCGTTGAGGCACGATGAGATTTGAGTGATGGGCAGAGTGGATGGCAGGCCGCGAGCGACCGCATGAACCTAATGTGACAATGCCTCAGATGAGCGACAGTGCATCAATCTCAATCTGCATCTGAGCGATATGTTTATCTGAACCATCTGAACGGCGCAGTGGTTTACAAAAAATATGAAGAAAACCGCCCCTCCCACGCGGTGATCGCGGGGGGGGCTTTTGGGCGGCTGCGGGCGCTCTCTCCAGGCAAGAGCTGAGGGCGCGCAAGGCGCAGGAAGGCGTGGCCGTCTTAGAGAGTTTCTCTCTTCATAGCGCCAAATGCTGCCACGAAACTTGAAAATACACGACAGAAAACGGAAGTGCACTGTTTTCTTGGCCATTTATGAACAGCAGTCGTATGGTTGCAAGGTGGTCGAGTGATCAAAATTTAATTTAATTGAAAATGAAATTTACAAACGAAGAGATGGCGGTTGGCTTCTTGTTCAGTTTGAAAATGATATTTATTATTATCATCATCTTTCTTACGCTACAAATGTTTTCTATCGTTCTTTGAACGATGGATGTTTTGAAATGTCAGTACAAGACAAGTTAAATCTAGATAAATAAATGGAAAATATCTCATTCTGATTGTTAAAATTGGTATTTCGTAGTGTGACGTCTGTGTCAACACCAAGGATTGCTGTAGGTATGCCTCTTATTCTACATGGCCAGCCCTCTCAGTCTCTCCTCTCCAAGCAACAGTCTTGACGCCGCGATGGCCACCTTCCCCGAAGGTGAGAGTTGCAACGGCTCCTACACGATGGCCCGTTTCATTCAAAATCTCATGTCAGAAAGTTTAATCTCATACTCAATATATTATCAAAATATTAACATATAATACATAATTTTAATATATTTTCAATTATAATATATATATATATATATATATATATATATTTACATTTAAAAAATCGAAGATGATTAAATTTCTCGAAAACTAAAAATATTATAGACAATTTCTCCTCATATAGTGACTTTGAAATTTCGTGACTTCGTAAATGCTTGACAATAAATACTTCTAAAATTCAATTATTGTAGCGTCTTACAATGTATTAAAGATACTCACTTGGTAAAACGATTAATTACTTCTAAAAAAAAAAAAAATTGTTAAAAATTAAAGAGATTTAGCATTTATGTTTACAGTTTAGTAAATACAATGCCGTAGATTTTCTAGTGAAAATATGTAGAACGAACTTGGTGGTCATTTTATATTACCTTCCCAACACAGACTACATTTCAGTTTCAATCTCACAAATATCCTCAGAGTTTTAAGGTGGTTTGTTGGACGCTACTCTCCACTCTACGAAACTCCCGAAACCTGAATTTTGCACCACCATCTGTACTGGAAGGTCGTAGTGGTTTATCAAAAGAAAACGGGCCATTGAAGGTACCTAATGTTCAATCGTTGAAAAAGTTTAATCTATAAAACCTACGCCAAAGGAAAATATCAAGTAATCAATGTTAATAATCACCGCTTAACATTGTGTTATCGACCTTTCATCACTTCAACATAGTAATTATGGTTCACTGTAGAACCTTCTGGAATATACTCGTGGTAATTAACATCCTTGGCCGAAGTAACCTGTCAGCATCACTTTGATCTTCGACCAAACGTCGCTATTTTTTCCGGGCCTGGGCACGTTTCGCCCATCCACTGAGACGATTGAACCTTTGTTTCAATGTCATAACCAAAACCCATGATTCATCACAGGTAATGATCTTTGACAAGACGTTTTAATCTTCTTCTCAACGATCAAGCAGTTCGTTACAAAGCTGGACACGATAGGCGTTTTGTTCTTCCGTCATCAGATGTGGCACAAATATCGTAGCAATGCGGTGCATCTTCAATTTCTCAGTAAAGACCTCGTGACAAGATCAAACTGATACCCCACACTCAGTAAATCCCGAGTTTAGGGTGGCACGGTTCCTTTGATTCACTGATTCGGTTCATTAGAAGAGAATCGACTCCATGAACTGAATCCTTGTTTATACGTAGTAGTAGCATGTAGTTAAGTCCATGATGTTACAGCAATAAATATAATTATTTAAAATAAAGGTGGATCGGGAGAATAGCTACCCCTCTGCTCCAAAGCCCCCTGTACGTATAAATCTCCGTAGCAACGTACTCTCATTAAGTGAAATGATTATTCGTATTTTTCACGCTACAAATTTAATTTTATAACCTTTCTTTAACCAACGCAATCAATAAATTTTCTTTAACCAACGCATTTTTTCACCAAGTGGTCCGCGACGTGCTACCACACGTCGCTACCCGACGGATCCAACGTGCTACGTTCGCGAGGGCCTTCCGGTCCTTGTTCTCGAGACCTGGTTCGCGCCTCCGCTGTCGCTCCGGCGCTCACGCTGTATTATATACCTCCCTCACTTTTAAGAGAATTTATTTTAAAGGGAACACTCACTTTTAAGAAAATTCATACCTTCCATCTGAGTAGACACACAAACCTATTTGAAGAAGACTTGAAATGCGAAAATACACACAATTCCACGCCAACAAATTATCAGGTGACTTCTTCTCATTTAACATTGAATATAAATAATTCAGTTGTTATAGTGAACCGCGCTACTATAAACATAGGAATCGCGAGAAATAATGAATCATAAAAGGAACCAAAGGAACCGTGCCACCCTAAACCCGGGATCAACCCCCACACTCTTAAGCAAGCTCCCTGACTGTCATACGTTGATTTCCTCGCATCAGGGTATAGATTCTGTCGACCTGTGGGTCTTGATTTGTGGAGGAAGGACCCCCCGAACGCTGATCATCTTCAATGCACTGTCGACTATCTTTAAAACTTTCACGCCTCTGGAAACATGCTATATGCCTCATAGCAACACCTCTGTAAAGCGTGTTAGGCATTACAAACGTTTCTGATGCATATTTACCTAGTTTAACCCAAACTTATAGCAATTTGTTGTTCTTTCAGGCCATTCATTTTGAAATGTGCTAAACGAAAACATCGCACTTCACTAAAAAACACGTAGCTAATAAATAAAATAAATATATCGACAATAAGGAAATGTAAACGCCAGATCTGAGCAAGCCTAGCGACATCAAGCGGATTCCCCTGGAATCAACTGGAGACACGAAATTCAAATAGTTAGCGTATTTTTTAAACAGACTATATACGTATTATCATCGTTTAACATGGCATTACTTGATTCTCATCTGGAGAAAGCAGAACGTGAGGTGTTAACTTTATACAGTTAGGTATATGTTACATTCTGAAGATCTCACACTTAGAGATCGAAACTTCTATTAATAAAAAAATTAAAAGTATGTCTTATTTATATTTTTGAAATTATGAATTAATTTCAATAATATATGAGAATTATGAATGAATTTATTGGCAAATTGTTTATGCTACAGTATGAGAGATGTCTCTAATACAAAAGTTTGTAATAATGCAACATAAAATTAACTGCTGATTTACTGTGTATTTTTGTTGTTGTTACTCATTGCATGTATTCTCCAATTATATAAAAAATATGTACCCAGCATATAGGATTTTACTTTTTTATTTTTTCCCACTCTCCCACGTCACATACTATTATTAATTGTGTCAGGCAAATATCATTAATAATAATACTGATGACTATATTAATGCTGAAAATCTTCATTATATTGATACTGTGTTCTGTCATGCAGTTCAAAATACTTATGAACACATAGTAATGAAATGAGAGTTTTTACTTTGGAAAATGTGAAATCGAGTTCGTCGTAATTCACTTCTGCAAGGAACGATACTTCTCTCGGTTGGGGTTTGAGAGTCCATGAGACTCATCTCCACAATCCCCAAGAGTATCCTTTGGGGTCGTTGAGGAGTCAAATTTATGGGTACAAAGATCGCCCATAACTCTTCCGTGACTTTAATGCAGATTCTGAGGGAAAGAGAAGTTATGGTACTGTAGAAAGGAAGAGAACACTCATGTGTTTCTAGTTCACAATGTCTTGAAGATATACGACAAAACATTATATGATAGATATCACACATTATAACGCAGAAAAATTTAATAGTTTTTTAAAGAATTTTTTGTCATAAAGTAATATGAATATTCAGTCTTCGCATCTCCTGCCTAAAGGCCCAAAATTTTCACATTTTACAGTGCAGATATACAAAAAAAGAAAATGTTTGCTACAATAAAATACCACGAGACAACCAGAATTACCTAACAAGCTATCCTTAGAAAACAACTATTAAAACTGATGTGACAAAAGTTGGAACAGTGAGAAAAACAAAACAGAAATACACCTTTAGTACTTCGACTCCACAAATCACGAGATAGTGCAGTCGATGGAGAGCAAAAAGGGGGTCTACCTTGCAAAAGGTGACGTAAAAGATTTTATTTATTATTTTGTTTATATTGTTATTAGTAAGAAAACTGTTAGTTTTTCACCTCTAAATACTTCGGGAAACGTTTTGGTAGCCAAAAAACCAAAAACATTTCAGTAATTCTTTGGTTTTTGTTTGATACCTTTTTAATGGTTGATATTAATGCAAATGTAGTTATGTACAACTTTAAAGGTCATAAAGTTCTGAACACATTTGTTTCATAAACTACTTTTCTCAAGTAAGTACTAAAAGAGATAGAAGAATTTAAAATTTCCCCAAATTTTCCTTATTATTCTGAAGCTGCCGTACATGACTAATGGTCTTTCTAATGTAGTATTTTCAAATTATTAAGGTCATTATAAATAAAAAGTGACTAAAAAGTTTTTTTAAAGAAAACCCCGACCTTCCAGAGACACTACATCAATAAGGACCGGTTTCACCGACTGCCAAGTAAAGTTAAGAGTAGTTACCCAAGTATTATTCTACGACAGTTATTCTCGAGTAGAATATAAGCATTTCACGACGCATCTGGAGAATTATTTTACTCTAGACACTCCCCGATTTACTCCGGGAACCAGATGAACGTGCAGTTTTTCATACAGAGAGCGATTCAAGAGGTCGTGAGCGAGAGTGACACTTGCAAACTAATGAGGACCAACGCGAACTTCTAGTTCCTTTCATTCATTTGTGTTATAGCCTTGTGTGTCGTTTTGGGGACTTGAGTTGTCGTAGTTTATTTCTTAGTTTTTATATCTTTAGTTCATACTAATTCTTTGTAATTTTTAGACCTTGTAGTTATTATTTTTCCTTTTGTTTCTGTATACTTATTATATTTATTTCGTATCCACATGGGTGAGAAAGAAAAATAAGTCTTACATAGTTTATAATGTTCCTGATTATGTGAACATCGTAATTCACAAGTAAAATACGTTGTTACAATGTTTAAATGTCTTAATAAACAAATATTGTTTTGATGTTGACAGTGAACCAATTGTCTAAAATGTTAAGATACCTACAAATGAGAAAAAATATTTTATGTAATTATTCGTTCCCTAATCAGCTTCAATTCTTCCAAATAAAATAGATAATTTGGTGAAACCTCTTGACAAAATCTGGTTCGTCATATCCATTCTCTCCCGAACCCATCTTTGTCTTCGCACTGGAGGAAAATATTACGAATCATCTTCAAATACCATCATTCGCAATCGTCGAGCCATAACAACACGTCGACAGTACACGCACTTTGAAAACTGAGGCGATTTAGGGCCAGTTTCACCAAACAAAGAGTAAGAGTTTACTCTGGAGTAAATCATATTTACACGAGAGTATCTTCTTGGAGAGTTTCACCAACACGTTACGCGAGTGTAAATCGTGAGTAAATTCGAGTAACTTTACACGGCGAAAATGCGTCGAGTAAAGTACGGAGTAGGCTCAGTTTTTAATTTTTAAAACATTAAAATATTTACATTCTTTCGAATTTCCGTCTAGTCTCGCATACTATTAAATTAGGACTTTACCAAATGATTTAATGAATGCTTAGATGTAGGTTGTAGCTGTAATTATGAATGAAGACAATGATCGTTTAAATCAGGCGTCAAACTCCGCCCGAACGAGCTACTTGCCGCCTGGGGCCCGGCGCTCAACTTCCTCTGACTCCGTACTCATTTCCCCTTAAAATCCAGAAAGGGGTGTATTGCACAAACTGGGGCAGCGCGAGGAGCTGAATAGTAGCTTTTTACCGAAATATGTTGGCCAGATTTGTCCTATCAAATAACCGAGAATTGCGTTATGTTTATACCCTTCACTACTTATTACTATTTCATGTTTATTTTATTACAAAATACTCCCTTATACAAATATATTTGCTAAGTGACAAAATATATTTAAATGGCAGAATTATTTCTTATTTTCATTTTGTATTGTGTTATCAAATCATTCAGTTATTTATTGTATTTAACAAAATGTGCAACAAATTAACAAGTCTAAGTCAACAATTATCGCTTACAGTCAGAAAAGCCCTTTTAACAGACTAGACTATTTGTCAGTTAAACCTTTTAACTTGAACGTAGAAAGTTCATGCTTTATATCACTCTTAAGCAAACAGGATTAATAAATAACGATACTGTTGATTCAGGTTTTAAATTTATTCTCAATTGAGAATTTGAATTGTGACTGATGACATTATTTCATTTTAATGGATATTTCTTCCCTTAAGAGAAAATGGGAATGAATGTAGCTAAATTTTGGGCAATGACTGTCAACTGACTTCTCGTAAAGGCTGCATCTACCAGATATTCAGTGACGTACCGCTACTCCCTTTTCCGTACATTTCTTTTAACTCGCCTAATTTCCCTGAAACAATGCCCGCGAGTTCTGGTAAGCTTTTTACTTGCCACGCTGTATGTGTAATGTATGATGAAGATCCTGTAGATTTTACAGGCTCTACTTCAGGGTTGTCCAGTGTCCTTGCTAAACGTGGTAAGGATTATTATTATTATTATTATTATTATTATTATTATTATATTATTATTATTATTATTAGCCATAACATCCGTAAAGAGCAAAGGCCTCCTGCTTTGGAGTTACAGTAGTTGATTTTCAATTCACTAAAATTCACTCAATTTCACTAAAATCGATTAATAGCACTGTGGATCATCATCTTCTTTTGCTGTTCATATCCCAGTTGCCTCCATGTTGTTCTCTCTTGGCCAGTCTCGTCAGGTGGGACCAGCTGCTTTGCATAGCTCGTCTGTCCATCTTCTCCTCTGTCTCCTTGGTTTCTCCACCCATACCGAGGTCCCAGGTTGTTTAGTGTATGGCCATCGTTGCTGATCTTGCCTTATAATATGTCCTCCCCAATCCATTTGCTTATTTTCGCTTGCCGTACTGCAACTTTAATTTTAGTCTGCCATATTATATTGGTAGTATGGATATTGTATTTTCATTACTTCCATGCTCATTGTGTTAGTGTTGAATTCGTGTAAAGTGGTGGCGGCGAACATTACGTAAAGTGTAAGTTTATCTTAGACGACAAAACAGGAATAATGACGGACCCAACAATCAAAATCCGTCATTTGATGCCGTCGCATGCTCAGTACAGTTTTCCGCAGCATTGTAGTGTTACGTCTTCAAATCAACGACTTGCAAAAGCTCTCTTAACTCAAACTTATTATCGGTCTCAATATTGTAAAAGGACAAGAGAATTGTGTTCGATGAACAAATTGTTAAAATATTCGTTTCTATTAACAATTCACATATAGCAAATGGATTGTTCGACAGGGATAATTTCATTCTTGAAGTGGATGTGGACGTCAAATCGGTCTCAAGTCGAATATTAACATTGAAAACTTTTGGCACAAAAGAATATGTATCAATTATAAATAATTCAAAACAAAGTGTAGAGATAAATTAGTCAACGGGCTTGAATATTTTCAGTGAATACAAAACATATGACAGTTGCTTTTAGGAAAATTTACAAGACTTCCATTCAAAGACCTACATTATGAAAGTGTGTCGTGTGTTTTAGAGAGACTGCACGCAAATGTGTGCGTCTCATCCAGTGACCTCATTGGGAGGAAGCAGATATTTGTTGTTGGTTGTTGAGCAATAGAGTCTAGGTATTTTGCTGAGGTTTTGAAACACAAACACAGAATGTGTGATTAGGTTGGTGGAATTTATTACGAGAGAAGAGAATCAAAAGCAGTGCCAAATAAAACGTATTAGGACTGTTAATGGAAGAATTCGTCATCAAACAACATCTCTGTACAAAATTTGTACAGAGATAAAGGAATAAAATGCGAAAAACGGCACCGTATACAACCCAAAGCAACGGAATACCTGTAGGGTCTAATAGAACTGATCAAAATGCCACGAGGACTTTGTTAATAGATTCAGGTTTACCACTGTGATTATGGACGGAGGTCATGCAAACGGCTGAATGTGCCTACAACGATATTTGTAAAGGTTAAATAGAGCACAATGTTACAACAAAGGTACAACGTTAAATGATAAAGTTCTTTTGAATTACGGTCTGGAATCAATCCACGATGTCACATTTTAGAATATCTGGCTCCAAGGTTTTCTTTAAAATTCGAAGCCACATACGAGTAAATTGGAGAGAGAGCAAATGAAGTATCTTCGTAGGATATTTGAGATGTCACAGAGCTTACCGAATAAACGACTTGGAAAACGATGACATATATGAATCGAGAAATGTGAATGAAATAAGTGGTTATAGTATGAAAAAATAAGAAAATGTTATAAACCATTCAGATGATACTGGTTCTGAAGCATGAATTCGCAAATTGTCCAGAACGCTGTTGTAAGATTTGATGCAGCTGCAAACGTGGCTGTAGAATCAACCCTCAAAATACATCTAAACGTGATGAATTGACCCGACTGCAATGAATGGGAGAAAGAAATACAAGAGTTGAAGTGTCTGCAAAACTGTAACACGTGGGATATAGTGGATCGGAGAGAGTCAATAAACGGAAATATTCTACAGAAGAAATGAATATTTAAAAGAAAGTGTGTGGGCAACAAGGTAAATATAAAGTGAGGGTCGTAATGGATGTGTCCAGACAAGTGAGTGGAAGAGATTGAGTGTACTTATAATCCAGCGATGAGGATAGAAACGTTTCGTATCTTGCTTTCAGTGGCTGCAATGAACGCTTATCTTGAAAATTACATCGATGCAGAAACTGGTTGCTTAAACGGAAAATTGGAACGCGTCGAGAATAAAGTGTTAGGGCTGAAGAAGAGCTCTACGGCATACCTAAATCTGGGAGATGCTGGTACAAGACATTATGCAGTGTTCTCAAGCGTTGTGGAATGCAATCATGTAAAAGTGATCCTGATCCTTGCGTGTTTGCGAACGTTAAAGATAAGAATTTCTTGATACTTGGTTTTTACGTAGACGATTTTATCATCATAGAAGAGATTACCACTCCCAATGACAACTTGATAACACATTTAAAGTAACATCTAACGATAAAGGCAGTGGACGGCAATTAAATGAATCGTTTCTGGGTATAAGAGTTGTAAGAATCGAGATTTTTCACTAGATCAGGATAAAGTTATATAAGAAATATTAGAAAGGTTTAAAATGAATGAATGTCAGCGCGTAAATACGCCTGGAGTAATGGGAGTAAAACTGAATGATTTTGAAAACTTGGAAAAGGCGAACGTTAATTTATACCAAGAAATGTTGGGTTACCTTGAATACCTTACGACTGTCACTCGTTCAGATTTGGCCTACACCTATAGCAAATTATTGCTATAGGATTGCACAGGATATTGCAAGGATCGGAGAGCTATACATTTGCAAGGCATTAAAAGGGCTTTAAGATATTTGAAAGGAACGAAACATCACCGATTGAAAATAAGCGAAGAGCAAGGTATTCTGAGTATATAGTCAGACGCTAGGTGACGCGTTACTAAAGATCGATTGCGGAATATACGATGATGCTAGGAAAATGCACACGTTAATGGAGACTTACTCCCCAACGCAAAGAGGTCAACGCCTCTTAAGCGGTTTGGAGACGTGTTGCGTCAATTTGTAGACGCAACAAAAAAAAGGTATGTGAAACCCTGGGAAACGCCGGGTATTTCGCTAGTTATCTATATAGCTACGTCGAATTCAGCTGAATCTGGCGACTCTAGCGGTTGTCTGATTTGATGGGTAATTCTCAGTGGTTTCTCCGGTCAGCGCCTGGATAATGCCGTAGCGGAACCCTATAAAACGGCCATGAACCTCTCGCTCTGTTTCTGTCATTTTCCTTGTCCTATTGCCTCTCCTTACACACACACACACACACAAACGCGCGCGCGCATTCACTACATAACCACAGGAATCTGAAGCTTATAGCTTCTCCCGACTGGAGCGGTGTTCCACTGGGGTAAATACCTGGCCCCCGCCATCCGACCTGTAGTTCGGATAGGTGGACTGGTTTCACCAGTCAGTTGAGGAGGAACACCGCTACATCCTGGAATAAAACATTTACTCCACTAATGGTGTTAAATTTGAAATTTAAGACTCGGTTTGATTTGTGAAAGTGTGTGCTACAACATCTTCAAGCCACCAATCATCTGAGAAGCCAGCTGATAAGAATTTATAACCCTAGCCTTTAAGCAATAACATTGTATACAGGTTAAGCAGGGTAAGTTAAAACTTTTGTCATCTTTTTTCTTAAAACTGATATATCAGACAAATCAAATTGTGATTGTATGGCCACAAGAAGGTGTCAAAAAGACAGTATTTTGTTATAAACATCGGCTCCTATTCTTAATTTGTCTTTGAGAAAAAATTGGTTCTTCATGTCACTAAATTTAATACTATCAAAACAGGTTTTTATTGATTCTAAGAAAATGAGCAATAGAAATGGATTGTTCTAAAAAATCTCAAATTTACATCAAATTTCTGATTGAATGGAACCATCGTTTTGCTTCTAAAAGACTCAATTAACAATTTTAGAGCAAAATTAAAAATTATTCATCAACATATACAAGTATATGTACTTGTATATGTTTCCATTAGCCGCTCATAGAGCGCCCTGCTTTAGCTGCAACGCCTTTCAGCAGCAAGCCCGTCAAACACCCGTGTTTCGCAAGTTGCCTGTTTTGCAGGCGCCTTTAATTTCTATATACCACAATGAACTTCTAGTTCTCTTCCTTGAATCCATACCTACTACGTCACGCTTCGCTGACGTGGTAGCTTCCCCCTCCACCTCTGTGTAGCCTTATAATCACTCCGCGCATCCGCCGCTTTGCCAGTCTAATGCCATTCTGACATGTTAACTAACGTTAACATGCTAACTAACGTTAACTCTGCTCGAGCTCAGAGGGCCCGGTTCCTTATGAGTCGTAATTTGTATATTTTACGCTGGTTTTGCGCATGAGGTATTCTATGCCCAATTGGGGTTACGTTTTTGTTGATGATGTGGAACTGGATCATATTCTAAATGTGTGTTATATTTCTATGTTTGGGTAGATGGATTTGCCTTTGTCGCTTTTGTACATCTTTTGCTCTGCATATTAGTGTTTACAGCCTCGCGTTTGGCGTAATGGTGGCGCGTGGACTCCTCGTAGCCTCAAGTTATGTATTTTGAGTACTACAATATTGGACTGTACATTTCCAATATGTTTTTGTGAATGTTGCAGGGCCTCGCTCCAGTCGTAAGACGACCTGTCACAATCGACTTTTAGGAGCTTTTTCAATAGACGGCAGCAGAACCCGTACGATCAGTTTGTCGATCGTGGTTCCTTCGAAGCTTCGTCTCTCTGGCCCCGTGAGTTGCAAACACGTAGCTCAGGCAACAACTTGGAGGGCGTGGAAGGCCATCAAGTTTTTCGTCGAAGTCGTAGCGGGCGTGGATAGGCCGCTCGGCTCTCGCCGCAGAGCAGATTTGCAGCTTCAAGCATTCGGTAAGAGGGTAGTAGGTTAAGAATCCATTTCCATGAATTTATTAATTCGATGTTCCCTCTTAGGCAAAACTATTTAATTTTTTAATTCAGTTGTTTAATTCAGATTATCACTAATTTTTTGTAAAGAAAGGCGGCCGAAGTCGGAGTTTTTGACAATTTGGGATTATTTCGCATTCGGTTCTCGCGTCCTAAAGTGGACTCTGAGCGAGAACAACTTGAAATGCTGTAATTCAGCGTAATTATTGTTAATAAAGGCACTCAGTTTTTGCCTATTCAGTCATTCTGTATTTTTGTATTTCGTTGCAATTTTTCTTTGAGCTTTCTTGTGCAAGACAAATGTTCTTTGTAAAATTTTTTATGTGCATGTTGGTCATTTGTTAATAAATGTTCAATTTTTGAGAGTATTGGATTGTCATATCTTCACTTTAAGATTCCGTAGTTTTAAAGCTCCTGTGTGTACCCGGATCTTATGCGTACTTTCTAAAAGTTTGAAAGATACGCCAGTAATCGAAGTCTTATGGGTTTTAGTGTTAGCCCTGACGAAATCCGTTAGGTAATTCTTGAATAGTTCACTTTTCCTCTTTTCTTCTTTGGTTGGGTATTCGTTAAATTCTTTCTTGCTGTTTAAATACAACTGGCGACCGTAATATAGATAATTTTTTCCACTTTTCGTAATTTAAATACAACAAACGGGGCTATTAACATTACCAGTTGACGCACCCGAATATGTACTGCTCTGAATATTAACCTGCTCTGATCGGTAGTTTTCCATGATTTCTCCGATCAACACCAGGCGAATGCCGGAGCAGTACCCTACCAAACGGGCCACGGACCGCGCGCGATCTTTCCTTCCTCTTCCTTGCCCTATCCTCTCCCTTACACACACACTTACACTAACATACACTACACTACCACATATTCCGGGAGACCGGTCGGGAGCTTAGAGCTTGTCCCGGCTGGGGCGGTGCCCCGCTGGTGGGAGAGTCCTGGTTAGGGGGAAACCTCACTAGCCGACGGTAAGTCGGCGCCGGATCTCGCCATTCAGCGGGGAAATATCACCACCATCTCCCGAGAAAGAAAAACATGCACTGCATTTACGCGAATAATGACCAAAGCAGTTGACGCGCTCAGAAACATGAAAAAAATCTATCAAAACCCAATGGACGGCACCCCCGCACGAGGACGCTCCTGCAGCTGCAGCGCGGGCGCGCGGTCACTTGGGCCATCTATCAAGGGCGGGGCGGGGGTGGGGCGGGGGCGGGAAAGAAGGAAGGGGCGGGGATGACGTCGTAGGGTGGCGTGACACTGGGCACAGCGGTGGGGATAGGGCAGCAGCAAGCAGCGCAGAGCAAGGGGGCGGGGCGGGTTGGGGGGTGAGGAGGGGTAGAAGAGTGCCAGGCCCTTTGGCCCTAGAGCCTTTTCGCCCTCCGCCACCGCCGCCGCAAGGGCAGCTATATATCAGCTATTCAAAAAAGAACCGTAAATCGCAGTATTTTAGGGGATGTTAAATCCGAGCTCTCTTCACGAATGGACAAAGTCCGGGATAGCCAGGGAAGGAATTCTAGTTGGACGTGACCCAAGAAAACAGTTTTGTAAATGGATCACTGAAGAGATTCGCCATACGTCGCTGTTATGGACCTTTTTGCTGTTATTTCAAAAACAAAAGTGCTACGTTTTAATATATTAGTGCGAGACACTATAAACGGTTTGTTGTACTTTTTTGCCTGAGAAATGTTGAATGTAGTGGCGATTTTATCTTTAGATGGAAATACACATTATTTATTCCTAATGACCTAGCCCACAAACTGAAATTTGTTTATGAAACCGTGAAATAAAATGTGTACGTTATACCCTTATAATAAATTGTCATGATGAAGCAGATTTTTTTTCATAATTCCAGAAATCGAAATATAAATATTCAACATTTTTTATCGAACAATTGGAAATATGAGAATATTGAAGAGTGTAGTGCTGGATATTCGGGTATGATGTATATAACCTCTGCAAGTATGGACTCATACTCTCTGCAAGTACAACTAATAAAATGTTCAGCATTATGTATTACCCTTGTAAACATAAAAAAATGTATTATATTTCAAGAAATCAGTAATATTCATTAGAAGAAGTTGTTTCAGAAGCTGTAGACTTAAAATCATTGAGGAAATATATCGTGGCACTGAGAGATGAAAGCTCTGGAAAAGAAAAAGAGCCGAATTAACAACATGGAAAATCAAATCAATGGTTAGACGAAGAGCAAAAAAAGTAGAAAGTGAAGAAGAGGCATACATGATCCATCCTGGAAACATTTACCTGGCTAATGTTGGGAAAAAATTCCAAATTTTGCTGATCATATGATCCTCATATTTCTCGCTCCTTTTTACTTTCACGTATACCTAGGTATATACGGAGGATGTATACGTAGTATAAAGAAAGTTATGTAATGCTGCGCGAATAAACGGCGAATTTTTTATAGAAAAAACTATATTGCGGGGCCCTGAAAACAAGAAAGTGGATAAATTCAGTTGCTGAATCAAAAGGAAAAAACCGCTAACACGTGGTGTAATCTGATTCCCATTTTTCTTTGATGTCGAAAAACCAATTGAAAGTCCGTCCGTTTGTGTCTATCGATCAGTCTGTGAACACTACTAGCTCCTAAACCATTCGTATGATTTTTTCCAAATTGAAGAATCCCTTGTCAATCTGGCTCTCAATCTGGTTCATTACTCACCTTACTCATCTGTTCCATCGTCATATCAGGAATGCCATTGCCATTGCAGATATTGCAGTCAGTGCGTCGTCTCCATTAGAGAATACTGAAAGTAAAATCGTGGTCTCTCTTCCTAAGCAGAGAAATATCTCACAACTCATCCGCCTGGACAATGAACGTCAGCAGAAGTCTCAGTATCCTCAAATTCGGGAAATTCTATTTCGCGCCATGAGGTGGTTTGGAGCGTAACATGATGTGACTGCACTGTAACTTTGTCCGGGAGGTCATAAGCTTGTCCCGATTGTGGTGGATTTTCGACACTTGCTACGTATCTAATCAAATTCAGTTGCTGCCAAAAGGAGAATTCTAGCGGCCGGCTGCAACAATCGGCAGTTTTCCGTGATTGCTTTGATCAACACCATCAACTGTCCCAGTAATACCCTCAAAAACCGGCTACGAGTTGCGCGCGATCTTTCCGTCTTCCTTGTTCTATCCTCATCCCTTACATGCACTACTCTACCGCACATGTCAGGATACCATTCGGGGGCTCATAGCTTGTTCTAGCTGTGGTGCTGCCCCGACGGAGGGAGATAACTGGAGAGGAAAACACCGCAAGCCGACGTTTATGTCGGAGCCGGATCTCATCATGCAGTAGTGTAAGAACACCATCACCTCCCGGAAAAAAGGATTCATTACACATACAGGACTAATGACCATAGCAGTTGACGTGCCCGGAAATCCAAAACAATCAATTTTCCGGGCCATCACTTCCAGAACGTCACTATTCCTGCTGAGCCGATTAATTTTTCTACAGGCGCGTCCCATGTGTCCTGCAGCCGCAGTCAGATTTGTGAATTATTTGTTTCCGGTGACTCAACCATGTTTCTGCTTCAGCTGCGCCGAGCAGAGCAAATTAGGAGCTCTTTATCCAGGCCGCGATCGCGGACTCGGCGTCCGTGTCCAAGTTCCTCTATAAATCTGGACACACGCAGTTGCGCTCGCGTAGAAGGGAGGGAGGAGAAGAGGGAGGGAGGAGCGCTGATTCGATAACGTCCTCGCCGGCGGAAGCGTGCGTCTGCAGAAGGTCTACTGGCGTACCGCAAGGGTCGGATTGAAATCCACCGTCAGATTTGGGCTGCCGAAGAAAACCTTTCTTCTACTTCCTTCCAACCTCTTCAAAGGTAAAGCTGAGGTGATTATGAATGTAATGAACTGAATTTTATTGAAGGACCTAATCATCTGGAGGACCTAATCATATTGTGAACGACCTAATCTTTTGTTCTGGACTATTGGGTTCTCATGATGTATTGAGAGATTTCATTTAACACAATAGAATCTATGATTCAGGAGGGGAGTGTTTCCTCTCATGCCACTCCTCTGCACCTGCTGCGTAATTTGAAACGATCATATGAAGTTATCTGAAAACGTTTGTGATAATTATAGTGTATTTATTGACAAAACAATGTCAATATTAATGATTTTCTAGAATAATTATTTATTCACGCCAAAAGTAACACTCATAAATTTACTGTTTATTCATTCATCTATTCATATTATTCAAAAAATGTTTTTAACAATATAGTTTTCTTGTCAGTATACATGGTTTTTCAGGGGTTTCAGACATATACTTACAAATCATTGGGAGTACGGGAGGAAGTAAGCAGGTATGAATTTAATCTTCTTAGGGCATTTTACAGCCGACAGCCCGTTATCCTTTGCGTTCCATTGGGACCCATACTTGACCATATACTAGACATTAGCACACTTTTCGGGCTCCTATGATCTGTGGGCAGCAGAACGCGTGACCCTCCGCGACAACATAGACGAAAGGCAAGGGAAAAACAACTATGAGCAAGTTGGGATTCGAACCCGCGACCCTTCAAATTGAGACTCTGGGTTGGAACACGCTCTAGAAGTATAGATTTGAATTGAAAATTTCTGTATCTCATTCTTATTCTAGTTTCTTTCATTTCATCATTAATCCACTCAATTGGACGTTATTAAATTTTCTTAAATTTAATATTTTAGTCCGTCAAGATCCAACTGTTGTAATACCATTTTCTGTTTTTTTAATTATGTTCAGTGAGAGGTATTGTATAATCAAACAAAAACATTGTTACGTGGTAACGGTGTAAGTAGGAACATAAATTTATGGTGTCAGCAGAGCCATACGTGTGTTAGCAGATAAAGCGTCGGAGTTGGGAGATACACATACAGATATATTTTACTAGTAAATGAATTTTCGACACTAGCTTTTCAGCTAGGTCGAATTCAGTCGCTGTCTGGAGGAGAATTCTAGGGGCCGGCCGCTCTCATCGGTAGCTTTCCGTGGTTTCTCCGATCAACACCAGGTGAATGCCGGAGCAGTACCCTAACAAACGGGCCACAGACCGCGTGTGATCTTTCTTTCCGCATCCTTGTCCTATCCTCTCCCCTTAAACACACACCCACACCTACTCTAACATGCACTACACTATCACGTATTCCGGGAGACCGATCGGGAGCTTAGAGCTTGTCCCGGCTGGGGCGGTGCCCCGCTGGTGGGAGAGTCCTGGTTAGGGGGAAACCCCACTAGTCGACGGTAGGTCGGCGCCGGATCTCGTCATCCAGCGGGGGAAGATCACCGCCATCTTCCGAGAAAAACATACACTACACTAATGGGACTAATGACCGAAGCAGATGACACGCCGGGAAACACGAAAAAATCAATCAATTTATGGGCTATACACGTAGAATCATCATACAGGACAATATATAACTAAATTAGAGATCTGGAATCTACAGAAACAGAGAAATATCTACCTTTGCCTTTCCTTACTTCCATTACTAGAGTACTTGCTCAAATCAGGATGTTCAGTGACCAAGAGATCAACATCAATAATAGAAATATGTGGCACAAAATACACTTAAATTTGTAATCTGCTCGATATGTAATATGAATACTGAATAAAACCTTCATCTTATCTTATGTGAGCACCCAATCTACAAGGAGCTTAGTGTTTTATATCACAATTCATTATCATTTCCGAATTGTTTGGTTAATATAAACTCTGAAAGATCTAAAATTATTATTACTTTATTTAATCAATTCTGAAATTACGGGCATTCATTATAACTGAATATTTCAAGCTAAATTGCACAATTACTAATGAACGACCTTATTATATCTGTAACGCGTCAAGCGTCACTTGATACAGCTTGTATTGTATATATTTGAATGTTATGTTGTCTCAATTACTTTGTATCTTTAATTATTGTATTGTTTTGTACTGTGTTACTGTATTATTGGTATTTGTTCTGTTATTTATATTGTATATTATGCTATCTGCTCTATCAGAATTTATTTGTAAGCTATTTATGAGAAGTTGTTTGCGCTATCAATATACGGTTGTCTAGCGTTGTTTGTGTTCGGGAATTTCTAGCAGGTTAATCTTGTAAACAAATTACTAATAAAATTGAATTAAATTTAAATTTAATTGAATTAATAAATAACAACGTATCAATTGTTAATAACTTTTTTAAAATTTTGTTCGGTATTTCTGCCTTTCAAGGGCGTTTATACAGGATTTCAATAACTCTAGGATGAACCATCCTCAGTTCTAAATATCAATAAAATAAAAATAAAATAGAGCTTGGCAAGTTATGTTTTGTGTGTGTGTGTGTGATATATATATATATATATATATATATATATATATATATATATATATATAGAGAGAGAGAGAGAGAGAGAGAGAGAGAGAGAGAGACAGAGACAGAGAGACAGACAGACAGAGAGAGACAGAGAGAGACAGAGAGAGACAGAGAGACAGACAGACAGAGAGAGCAGAGAGAGAGAGAGAGAGAGAGAGAGAGAGAGAGAGAGAGAGAGAGAGAGACCGTTCGTTTCTGGTGTCCTACTTATGAAACAAGGCTTATAAGCGATCCTGTAAAAAGAATTTCATTTAAATTATATTCTTAATTAAAAATTGTTTGTTCTGAAACAATTGTATGTCTTTTTTTAGACAATTCAATTACGAAAAAAGTTAGTCAAAAACGTGTTAAGGACATTATGAATAAAACGCTATTAATTACTAATGTTTTAATACTTTGCTCATACTACTCTCGTTTGAAAGTTCTGATAAAAGTGACTGTACGTTCTGCCCACTAACACGATTTACTTACATCAAAAGCATTTCAATAGAATAAAATGAAGTTTCTTCTTCTGCCTCTTGTTTTTCTTTTTATTATAATAACAATAATTTTATTATTATTATTACTATTATTATTATTGTCGTTAATAATATTCACAACCACAGGAAAGACTGCTCTTTCCGTAAAGAATTTTGCGCACAAGGTTATGAAATTTGGAGGAATGGAAGGAATAATGACAATAATTCCTGCGACCAAATCCTCGTCAACAATGCATGTTATTTGCTGATCTTATTATTGAGTGTTTTCAGCTTCATTGATTTTTGATTATATCAAGAAAAACTTCATAATTTTGTGCACATAATATATGTGTGTATTGGACAGTCCTTTTTTGTGATTTCATAAATTCAATCCCATTATCTTTCTCACGTGGAAAAAATTGGTTTTGAAATTGTATGTATTATGTAATCTAACAGGTGATTATATATCTGACTGAGACTGCTCACTTTCCTTTCCAGTTGATGTATAAATCAATTTTGGATTAATACACTCCCCATGACAAGGTTTAGGCGCATCCTCCCACACGTACAATTTTTGAATTGACAAGACTTTTTCTTCTTCACCACAATCACTTCACCTTCGTCCAGACTCACCTCACATACGAAACATACTCACGATATGCATACTTAAGGATCGCGAGGGAAACAAAGAATATAGCAGCAATGTATTAGTAGCGATGTAGGGGATATGGTGTGGCCGAGATTTAAGATTTCAAAATGTGTTGTAAATAATTTAAATAATGTCCGTTCGTTAATAAATGTATTTCGATTATTATGAAACGCGTCGTATGAGTATATTTAGCACTAATTACCGTTTTTCCTTCTTGGAGCAGAATTAATATTCTTATCATCATTGGTAATAATATTATTGAGAATATAATAATATATAATATTATTATAATATCAATAATATAATATAATAACAATACGAAGAGAAAGAGAACAAGAAAAAAAGGAGAAAGAGAAAGAAAGAGAAAGAAAAGAAAAGAAAAGGAGAAGAAAAAGAGAAAGAGGAAGCCGAAGCCGAAGAAGAAGACGAACACAAAGAGGAAGAAAATAACGAACGCGATTTTTATTTGATTGAAATGCTTGTGATTTAAGTAAATTGTGTAAGTTGGTAGAACTCTTACCAAAAATTGCTTGTTGTCTACTATCACTCTTACCAGAAATTGTATGAATATCAGTGAAACATTTATTTTCATTGCTATCTTTGTTTCATTAACACATATTTTTTAATCTTATATGAATTCATGTTTTGACATAATTATTCAGTGTACTAATTTTATTCACCGTTCAGGAACGCTTCAGGAAAAACATTTTTAAAATATTAAAGCTAGTTTCATGGAACTAGATGGAGAATCTTTGGGTGAAAATATAGAGAATTCAACTACGAAAAAAAGTTTTCGATACGACAAAAATTGAAAAAAAAAACGAAATATGTTTAGCTCAAAGCAGAAAATTCAATTTTATTGAAATGACATGTATCTCAACTAAACTGCATGGATTGTCAAAGTGAATTTTCCCGGATTACTCAGAGCCATAAAACCTTCGTGAAATGGGGATCGCTTAATCAAATTGAAATAAAATCGTAGTGGTGCAGTGGTTTTATGAGAATGGATGACAGAGACCTCTACTAGATTGCGCATTAAATAAACCGATGGGAGTAAGCTTATTTAAGAATAATAACAATTAATTAAATCAGAATAATTAATTTAGTGCTTATGTTTACTTTTTGCGATCGTTCTGTTCTTTTCAAATTTCTAGGAAATATAGATCTCCATTCGATGATACTGAATACAACCATTAAAAATATTTCATTTGACAAAACACATTTCTTTTCAATAATCTGAGTAAATGAATATTTATCTATATTATTGTATTAAGTAAATACGCCGCAATGGATTACTTGACAAAAGAACCTAGAGGTGCTGCAAAATGGCACAGACTTTCTCGGACCAAATTTTTCTAATTTCCTTGGTGTGGTCTCGGTACAAGGCCTTGTCCTATCCTCTTGCCAGCTGCCATCTATCGCCATCAAAACTACATTTCTTTAAAAAATTTAAACCTTTCGGTTTCCTAATAGTAGACCGAAATATTACCTAGAGAATATATTAGAATAGTAAAACCTCAGCCTAGTTGACAATTTTCATTCAAAAATTTACAGCCGTTTTTAACAAAAGTGTGTTTAAGCCTTGCTCTAAATGCAAATTTTGAAGCTCGCAGCATTTGAAGATTTACACAGGAATCTACTGAGTTTTCGAAAAACTTAATTTAATGTCATTTGAAGCACTATTACTCACAAAGGCAATAATGGAAACAAATCGATAGAAACGTACATATTCATGGGTTGAGACATTTAAAAAAAGTACATTTGCATAATTTTTTAGAAAAAAAGACTACACCAAAATGTCATATTAACGTCATTACATATTATTCGTTATATTAAACAGTGTCTTACAAAATCCGTTGCAAAAGTTTAAAGAAAAAATTTCAAACCATATTTGAGTAATGGTGTTTGAGCTTTTCTGAAACTGCGGAATGTTGAGCTTATATTAACAGAAAACTGTCGAGTTTTCAAGAAACTGTATCTGACATTATTTATAGCACATTTTCTTATAAATCTAATAATGCGAAGAAATCGCTTATAATGTAAATATTACCGACATGAAAGACAAGTCAAAATATTACATTTTGGAAATTATTGAAAAAAAGCTATATGACGTTTATGTCATCCTTTGGCATTACGCCTACCAAACATGTAAAGAAAACATTTAAAACGGTTTTTGAGAAATTGTGGTTGTTGTAATTTTTTAAAGTTGTAAATAAGGAACGCAGTATTGCACGAAAACTAATAAAATTTACAAAAAAATATACATTAACTTAATGATAGATATTTATGGACAACAAATTTCATTGTTGTGAAAAATCCTTATCTTCAATTTTATAGTTGTAGGAAGACGCCGGAAAAAAGTAAAACTTTTGCAATTTTCGAAACTTTAGAGTTAACCGTGGAAACTGGACCTATGCCACTTTTATAAATGTATTTTACTCCTTACAAGAAATTTAAAGAAAATTTGGAGTCGTTTTTGAGAAAACTTTGAAAATGTCAGGCGGGCGTGTAGTTTAGGTGCTAGTAGTGTTCACAGACGGACATACGGATGGAAGGACGAACATTTTGAAAAAAAAAGAACGTTTTCGGTATCCAGGGCCCCCAAAATTACAGTAATGCTTAAACGCCATTTTCTTAAAAACGGTTCTAAATGTTTGAATGAAAATTGTCAATTAGGTCGAGGTTTTCATCTACTAAACTATTTAATAATGTAATCTAATATATAAGAGGCATAAATCTAATAATGTGAATAAATCGCCTCAAAAGTTTTACCGACGTGAGAGACAAGTAAAAAAATACGGTTTTTTGAAAAACTTTTTTTCAGAGAATCTTCTTTCTGTTATTTTTAAAATTTCAAATATATCACACTGTATTGCACGAAAACTAATGACATTTACAAAAAAATCTACATCACCTTAATGACAGAACTATTTCTGGACAACAAATTTCATTTGGAAGAAGTCTTCCATATTTTATTTGAAAGAAGTTGGCCGGGAAGGGTAGCTCAGTGCATCAACTGATGTCCTGAGACCGGCAGATGAGTTCAATTTAGGCAATAATTAAAAAGAACTCAACAAAATGCTAATTAGTAGTGTCAAAAAAACCTGACTGCAAGGATCAATGAAATTTATCACGTTTATGTTAGAACATTAGGGCTTCTAGACATGACTAACATAGCAACCATATGGCGACACAAACATGAAAAAATGTTAAACTGAACAAGGATTCACAGCGTCAAAGATACAGTCCCTAGTCTTCCCTTTTTTAATATGAATGTACGGATCCTAAAATGAAAAAAAATATAAATTTAGTATAATACCTTACAGCAGGTCCGGGAGCGGTAGCTCAGTGCATCAACTGATGTCACTGCAGCGCTTCTGACCGGGAGGTCCTAGGTTCGAATCCTCACGGCGGCAGGATTTTCGACTCTAGCTTTACAGCTAGGTCGAATTCAGTCGCTGTCTGGAGGAGAATTCTAGCAGCCGGCTGCTCAGATCGGTAGTTTTCCGTGGTTTCTCCGATCAACACCAGGCGAATGCCGGAGCAGTACCCACCAAACGAGCCACGGACCGCGCGTGATCTGTCCTTCCTCTTCCTTGTCCTATTCTCTCCTCTTACACACACACTTACACTAACATACACTACACTACCACATATTCCGGGAGACCGGTCGGGAGCTTAGAGGTTGTCTCTGCTGGGGCGGTGCCGCGTTGGTGAGAGAATCCTGGTTTGGGGAAACCCCGCTAGCCGACGGTAGGTCGGTTCTGGATCTCGCTGGGGATCTCACTAAACTTACGGGAATGATGACCTAAAGTGTTGACGCGCCCGGCATCACCAGCCAACCGAGTAAGAATAAACTTAAAGAAAAAATTTCGAGCGAAAATGTCCAGAGGTAGTAATCCCCAAAAAATAAGGACTGTTTTTCAAAATAGCAGTGCTTCGGGCTCACGCAAAACGACAGGGGTTTCCTCAATTTGGAAAAAGTTCTATGCTTCTTTGAAGCGCTAGTTTTGTTCACATTCACGAGACAGACGGACGGAGGGATGGACGGACGTTGTGCTTTAAATTGGTTTTTCGGCATCAAGGACCCACAAATAAGGAATTCTGGGTACTCGTGTTAGTGGATTTTGTTTTCTTAATTTACCAACAGGATTTATACTCTTTTTCGTTATCAGAGCTTGGGAATGAATTTTTTTCTGAAATTGCCTTTTTTCACGCATCATTACATATTTCTTTTCTATACTATGTATATTACGAAAAAGTAAAAAGAAATGGCATTTCTAAAATTCTATTTCAATTTTTTATTTTAAATATTTGTGGATTATTAGTGGTTTCTTTCAATATATTTGTAATCAACATGTTGCTCCAGAAACCGTTAGAGCAGAAAGCAAGCAATTTTCACGGGAGTTGTTTGATGTAATGAAGTGTAAGGGGAAGAAATCCTTTCAGTAGATACATTTAATATGAGTTTCAGTACAGATACATGATTTGACAGCAATGTGTTCAGAATCCACCCAAATATATATGTGAAGTTTTTGGGGGGCTAAAATTGCGAATTAGTAAGTAACAAAATATGACCGGTAATAGAAAGAATGTGTCGATAATGAAAGTATTATTGGGAATTTTTGACAACTTCCATTGCATATATAAAACGAAAAGGAGAGTGAGGCAACTTTATCTGTACCACGTACGTACTACGGTAAGAAAATAAAATATGAAAATCGTTGATCACGATGTTGCTCAAAATTCGCATTTGACTCGCCAAACTTAGCCCAAAAATTTTCCAATCGTTCAAGGTTTTTACTAATGAAGAAAATATAGAGTAAAGGGGAAAGGAACAGGTTTGTCATTAGAGGAAAACGTGGGTGTTCCTCACTGTGCTGGTGACGCCGCGTTGAAGGTTGTGATGACGACGTTTCGACCATCTTGCCTTGGTCTTCTTCGGGTCTGAAGGTTCATTTGTTAAATTTTGAAATATTATTTCATCGATGTGTAGATAAACATATTTTTGTTTACACATTGAATCATTCTAATGTTTGTGCGCAAGGTCTTATTCAAATATTTTTTTTACTGCGAGTAGTCACCAAAGAAGATATTTTAAAATGAGCCGAACCATAATATTAGTACGAAAGTTACATCGATTCGAGTCGGATCATGATATGAATGTATAATCAATCCCGAGAAACGGAAGAACTCGAGGCTAGTGTATTGACTGAGTTGTCTCAAGGCATCAACTGTCACTGTAATGCCTCTGACCCGGAGATCCTATGGTTCGAGTCTCTAGACAGCAGCAGGATTTTCAACACTAGCTAGATACTTAGGTCGAGGTCCACCACTGTCTGGAAAAAACAGCGTCCGGCCATTCTAACGGCCGGCCATACTAGCGATCGCTAGTTGTCTATGGCTTCTCTGACCAATATCAGGCGAATGCGGGAGTGATATTGGAACAAATTAACGAATTTAGTATACAGCTTAATGTTATTCAATGAAATAATTATGTTTCATACAAAGTTTGAAGTAATTAAGTAATCATGCGTATGTCAAGTGACCTGGATTAAAATAGGAACAAAATCCCGAAATTAGGACTCTTTGTTGTGTCCCAGTCGGCTCTTTGTAAGTTTAGAACATATAATTCAACACATACTGTGAATTGGAATGATTGAAGGCGTTGTCATTGTCAAGAATATTGTTGTACAATATTGTTGACAATAACAACGCCTTCAATCATTCCAATTATGTAAATGTCAACTACACCTCACCACTGAATCAACATACTGTGAATATTAATTCTAAATGCTCCATTTCATAGTACCTAACACCATACGACTTATACAATAAAATTACACACACTATAAGTTCCTCCGTAATTACATTAGGAGGCTCCTGAGTCAAAGGCCTATTAGGACAAACAACAACTGAATGTAGTCCGATTGCATGCCTGAGATTCGAAGGAGGTATCACAATACCAGACGCAAGATTCGTTTCATCATAAGCGACGAACGATTGTGCCCCACATACCGTAATATAATATGAAATTTAATATGTCACAATGACACATCACAATATTACGTCAATTAGAAAGATGTACCACCATACGGCAAGCGCGCCTGCCATGGCTTTAAGATAGGCCCATGATCCTTTGGATAGAGGACATTTGTGGCCCAACAGTGCCGAATAGAAATCTCTCAACGCACCCCCGGGATTCGAACGGATCCCTCCGGTCAGTGAGCAGCTGCCTTTGGAGACTTCTCTCTCTCTCTCTCTCTCTCTCTCTCTCTCTCTCTCTCTCTCTCTCTCTCTCTCCTCTCTCCTCTCTCTCCTCTTCCCTCCTCTTTCCTCTCTCTCTCTTCTCGCTCTCTCTGTCTCTCTCTCTCTCTCTCTCTCTCTTCTTTCTCTCATTCTCTCCCTCGCTCTCTCTTTCCCTCTCTCTCGCTCTCTGTCTCTCTCTCACTCTCTCTCTTTCTCTCTCTCTCTCTCTCTCTTTCTCTCTCTCTTTCTCTCTCTCTTTCTCTCTTCTCTCTCTCTTTCTCTTCTTCTCTTTCTTTCTTTCTTCTCTCTTTCTCTCTCTTCTTTCTTCTCTCTCTTTCTCTCTCCTCTCTCCCCTCGCTCTCTCTTTCTCTCTCTCTCTGTCTCCTCTCTCTCCTGCTCTCTTTCCCTCTCTCGCTCTTTCTCGCTCTCTGTCTCTCTCCTCTCTCCCTCGCCCCTCTCTCTCGCTCTCTCTGTCTCTCTCTCCCTGTGTGTGTGTGTGTGTTCACCCACTCAGCCAGCGGACGCGCGCGTGTGGTGACGTCCGCGGCGCGTATCGATTCCTGCGAGGTCGACCGCCCCGCGCCCACTCTCCGCGCTGTCATCGGCAGAGCGCCCCCCTCGCCCCCCTCGCCCCCGCCCCGCCCACGGCCGCGCGTTTATCAATTACACGCGAATTTATTCTCATGGAAGTTAATTCGGATTACCATGCAGGCGAAGGCTTTAAATGTCGCGGACTTATCACTGCGCTCACTGAAGACGGGATGAATTTAACGTCCGCGTGATTCCTTCTTGTAAATTTATTAAGGGAAAATGTAATTCCTCGGGTAACTCTGTGTGAATTTCTATGCAATCAATGGAAGTAAATTTCGTATTCAAAAGCGTTATAAAATAAAAGTATCTCTAATTGCCTCTTTGTGAAGCTACTTTTTCGTAATATACGTAACTTAAAATATTAATAGAAAAATAAGTAATATATCTGTTAAAATAAGCGGTGTTTTAATATTACTGTATCGTAGTTAATTCAATTAAGGCGAAGTAAACATTTCCTTGTCTAAACGTTGCTAAAAGCTGAAAGTGCTTTACTCACGTCTTGAGATTTCTGTGTGGAAAAAATATTTGCGGTATAGTGTCTCAAATCATTAAAATAATGAAGTCAGAACGTTTCAACTAAGTTCTTCACCTCTTTTAAGTGTGAAAAAAAGGATTTATGATTAGTAATCACAGTTCCATTGCTTCTGTAGAGAAAATGCTATGGAACTGTAGTGCATAAAAAATATTTTATATTATTTCAGAAAAAGCACCTTCTAAAATTATATTAAGTGTTTAACATTCAAGCTATTTCTTAACTTCGCTGTTTATTGTTTGTAAAATGTTACTTTGGCATACGCGTACCGCACAGAAGCCATAAACAAAAAAACAAAAAACTATTGAGTGTTGCACTGTAAATAAACCAATGGGGCCACATAAATGAACATTTCAACCGACGTGAATATTAACGTCGTATTGACGAAATATCCTTGTAATATTTGATGAATTCGTACCAAAAATAATGCAACTCGTTCTAGTGCTCTTAAGGACTCTCATTTCAAAATGTCAGGCTCTATCCCTATCGCCACCTCGTCTGTTAATATGCCACTCGTTCGGCGAAGACCTATTTTCTGTACTAGTTTCGTGAATAACTTTTGAACCTATAAATTAAACATTTTCCATATAGATATTTCCGACAAAATAGTTTCTAAGCCGTGCAGTTCCATGAAAGATCACTAGTGACGTACATACTTTCTCGCATTATTCCTGTCGTAAGTATTTTTTTAGAATTCAAAGAGTTCAAAGGAAATATGATCTGCACCATTTAAGAATTCTTTGCTCTAACAATTAAAAAAATAAAAAATTGGAGCGAATTAGAGAAAAGTTTTTTCATAAATTGCATTGAATTCAAGCAGAAATTACGGGAAAACGACTAGCATTTTCAGAAAATTGTTCATGAACATTTAAAAAATGTGATTATTTTGAATCGAGTTCTTTTATAGCAAAAAATCTCTAACTTCAATACTGTCCTTTAGCAATGCTTTTTGCAATTTTCATAAATGCACAGCTCGCCCAAAAAGGACCAGTACCAGTTTCTTAATATCCTTTCATACATAAGATGTGAAAATTTAAAGTAAAAATTTAGACCGTTTTTGAAAAATTGCGTATATTTCTGTAAAAATAATGTAAAGGCTACTCATATTACTAGAAATGTTTACATGGCGTTAGTTCAAGTTCTGCCTTTAAACAACAGATTTTATTAACAAAAATATCTCTATCTTCAAAATGGTAGCTGTATCAAGACCCCGAAAAAAACTTAACTTTTGTAATATTCAAAAATCAAGTATTTCTTCGAAAATGACACCTGCGCCATTCTTTTAACTGTATATGGTTTCTTTCAACACTTTTCGTCTGAACTCATGGGGAAGACCCGTGGCAGGGAATCTACTCTACTTGAGGTTACCCGGAATCTGATTTGCCCCTGATGGAGTGAGATTATCATGTATTCCGTCCTAACTGCATATGTCCTCCTTCCTTTGATTTCCTGCATGACCCCCGGCAGCCAGGCTGGGGCTTTTTTGAATGAAAAACAGAAAACCTTGTCACCTACCTCATACTTGGGCAGCGTTCCCTCCGACCTGTAGATCTCAAATGGAGAGACAACAGCGTGCGTGGCTGCCTACCTTGGAGGACCTCCGCGGGGGTTCTGCCTTCTTTACCCGGCAGTGCGCGGAACTCGCAGTAGCGCTTGGAACCTCAGTGTCTTGCTCAGAGCCGTCTTCAAGGTCCTGGCGAACCTCTCTGCTTCACCATTGAACTGCGGGTGGAAAGGCGGCGCGCAGGCATGCTGGATGCCATTGTTACCGCAGAACTGGGTGAATTCCTGCGATGTAAACTCTTTCCCGTTGTCTGAAAGTAAAGTCACAGGCAACCTCTCTGTCATAAAAATTCTCTCTAATATGTCGATAGTATATGTCGACGTGGTGCTGCTCATTTCCACCACGTACGGCTAGTCGGACTTGGCGTCCAACACTATTAACCACATCGCGTTCCAGAACGGCCCAGCGAAGTCCACATGCATCCGCTCCCAGGGTTCGCTGGGCTCGGGCCAGGACACTGAGTCCCTACTAGGCGCTCTCTGGTTGGTTTGGCACGCCTCGCATCTTCTGAGCATTTGCGTAATGTCACCATTCATCCCTCCCAAAAACAGTAGCGGCGCGCGAGTTGTTTAGTCCTGACGATACCCCAGTGTCCTTTGTGAACCCCGCACTCCTCAATCTCTTAGGGATGACTTCTCTGGTGAATTCTGCCCCCGCCAAGAATAATACCACTGCCTTGCGTATCAGTCTGTCCCTTTTGTTGAACCATCTTGCGTTGCTCCTGAGCAACTTTGATGGCCACCCATCCCTAACATACCCGTGGATTGTCCCTATCCGTCTCCCCCGCAATCCTGCGCGCCTCCAGCGGGAACTCTAATAACCCTTCGAGTTCTTCTGCATCCTCCTCCTCTGTCCTGTCGAAGTCCAGGTCTGGACCGCCCGGTAACCTGCACAACGCATCAGCGTTTGCGTGCTGGGTGGTCTGGTGGCCTGAAATGGATCTGGTAGTTGTGATCAGTCAAGAATAACGCTCATCTCTGCAGCTTCTTTGCGGTACCCTCTGCTATCTTCTTACCCGGGTGGAAAAGTTGCACCAGGGGCTCGTAGTATGTAATTATGTAGAATGTACTCCTATAGAGGTAATCGTTAAATTTCCTTACAGAGAAAATGATCTCCAGTGCTTCCTTTTCAATTTGTAAATAATTCCTCTGGTGTTTATTCAGGGATTTAGACGCAAATGCGATTGGTCTTTCATCTCCATTCTTATCCTTTTGCGACAGTACTGTTCCCAAACTATAGTTCGAGGCGTCCGCGGCTACTGTTATGATTCTATATGGCGCAAAATGGTTCAGTTTGGCTGTCTGTACCAATGCTTTTTTCAGATGGCGCAAGGCTGTCTGGCAGTTTTCTGACCAGACGAATATTACTCTCTTTTATCTCGACTCATTTAATAGAGCTGCTATTGAGGAGAAAGTGTTGATGAACTTGTTGCAATAGTTTATCTGTAACGCTTGGAGCTGCTTCACATCCGTGGGTGGTGGAAGCATGGTGGTAAAATGGCTTCTACATGCTGGCTGGTGGGTGCTATGTTGGTGCGGTCCAACACGAGTTCCAAAAAGACTATCTGGTCTTTAAGGAATTTGCACTTGTCTTTGTGCATCTTTAATCCATTTTCCTGGAGCAATCTGTATAAATTTCTGAGATTCCTCTTATGGTCTTCTACTGTACTGTGGGTGACTATGATGTCGTCCAAGTAGTTACCACAGTCATTTAGCCCTGCCGTTAGCTGCTGCAAACAGCGTTGAAAAAGTGCTGCGGCAGAATTAACGCCGAACGGCAACCTGTTATACCGAAAGAGACCCAATGACCAAAATCTTCCTAGCTTCTTGGTCGAGTGGCAGCTGCAGGAATGTATCGCAGAGATCGATCTTTGAGAACCGCTGTCCACCAGATAATTTGTGGAACAGATCCTCCTGCTTAGGAATGGGGAATATTGCTCCACCTCCACTTGTTGGTTCACCGTGCTCTTAAAATCACCGCACAGCCTGATTGCCCCATTTTCTTTTTTACCATTACTAGCGGCGTGGCCCACTGGCTTGTAGGCACCGGAGTGATGAGGCAGTCCTCTTGCAGCCGTCTGAGTTCTGCCGTGACTTTTTCTCTGAGGAGGAGAATTCTAGCGGCCGCCTGCTCTGATCGGTAGTTTTCCGTGGTTTCTCCAATCCACACCATTCGAATGCCGGAGCAGTACCCTACCAAACGGGCCACGGGCCGCGTGCGATCTTTCCTTCCTCTTCCTTGTTGTATCCTCTCCTCTTACACACACACTTACACTAACATGCACTACACTACCAAATATTCCGGGAGACCGGTCGGGAGCTTAAAGCTTGTCCCGGTTGGGGTGGTGCCCCGTTAGGGTGGTGAGAGAATCCTGGTTAGGGGGAAACCCCGCTAGCCGAAGGTAGGTCGGCGCCGGATCTCACCATCCAGCGGGGGAGTTCATCACCATCTCCCGAAAAAACAACACAAGAGCATGCACTACACTTACAGGACTAATGACCAAAGCAGTTGACGCGTCCGGAAACACAAAAATCAATCAATCGTTCAGCCGCCTGTGCATGTCCCCCCGCGTCAGTCGCCCGAGCTCTGCGCTCCTGCCCAGTGTCACTTCCACAGCCCCGTCTCGCGACTCAACTTCACGTTCTCGCCTTTACATTCCTCTCTCATGCTCTAAAACGGAGCGAATTGTTCTATCAATGATCCGGTTTTAGACCGAAGCTTCCCAGGAGTGTAAACCTAAAACTTTTTTAAAAAAGAATCTTGGGGCAAATGAACAAGTAAGCACATCAGTAAGCGTAATTGTTTAGACCTATTTAAGCTAAGCAATATCCTCTCACATGTCTGGAATTTAAGGAAGCAACGATCTCGTCGTGAATAAGACATTCGTTTCCTATGGTATTATGCATGCTTGCACAATCATGGTCTTTGAAAACGTAACTATATTCTGAATCTCACAGACTTGCCTGCGGCATGTGTCGAAACTACGATTGATTGCAACTCATAAAACAAAATAGTGAACAAAAGGTACATGCTATGTGTTCATTCAATTAATTTTACGAACTTATTGACATTTAGAGTTCTTACTGTAAAATCGGTTAAAAATAGCACGCTATAACATACCTAGAGCCCACTACCTTTCATATAAATAATAATCACGAAATGCTGTTCAGTGGAAAACTGAAATTGCTTTGTAAATTTTGTTTTAAATATCCCTATGTAATATACTAACAAAATGTGTTAGGAAGCGATTGATACTTTTATTTTTAGAAAACAGTACTGAATAATGTGAATGCAATGGACTCATTAATTGCAGAAGTAAAAAACTTATAAATCCTCTTCTCCGATACAAAAGATAAGAGAAATGAATTACATTCAGTTTCTAGTATTGACAGCAATACTGGTAGAAATATAATTCACCAAGAGAGCACAAATCTCTATCACAGTCATTTTGCTAACCAGATTTGCACCCGGCAGGCCCGTCGCATACATCACCCTCGTGGAGATAAGCCCTAGTCGCGCTGTGCATAACATACTGCACCTAAGCGGTGAGTCCCTTGTTTAGACGTAATGAAACGGCAAACGGGGACCGCTGCAGAGGCTATCGCTGCGGTGGCGATTCATCCACATTCTGGAAGCGCGCCCCATATCAATCCCTCTTCCCCACAGAGGGGGGAAGGCAGCGTTGCCAGCCCTTCAATTGTCCTCTCGACCTCCTTTGTGTTTTAAATGTCCTCCTTTTTGTACGATTTTAACATTTATTGTCATTTATTTTATCGCATGACTAACATCTGCCACGTTCTCTCGTTTATTGTTTAATTTCGAATAGAAGGCATGAATATTCTTTTTCTGAACGCTGGCACACGCATGCATGATCGTGTGTCTGTATAGCGACTAAAATAAAAATAAGGCGCTCAGATTATCTTCATCTGCATTTTGTGAACGAATTTGTTCAGATGAATTGTAAACGGAGAGAAGAAAGAAATAGAGCTGGTGTTGGAGTCTAAAATAATGTGTTTTTTTGCTTGGTGAGTGTCCTCCCTATTACACGAACATTGATGGCAACCCTAGTCCATATAGGTATTGCACATTCGTCATGTTGTGCACTATGACCTTTCATCTCGCAACTCTTTCTCTATTTATTCACATTTGTTTCATTCAACCACGCCTCGTCATGCATCACCACTTCTCTCCGCATCTCTATTCCCTTCTTAAACTCGAAGTGCATTGCGACGCTCACTTTACCCCAACAGTTTCTGCTTTGTGGTTGCAGAAGCATTCTTCGCTTCATTCCTCCTCGTCATTATCCGCCACTAGTCGGATATATAGTACCTGTATCTACTTCTTTCTTTCTACATTTCGCGTGCTGCTTCTGGATGCGATCATAATGTTTTCTACCCTGACCTTTCAGTTTTCAAGTCTTCCAAGTCGAAGCATCGTAGCAGCTCTCTCTCTCCTGTACGCGGTTCATCACTCATCTATTTCTGTCACCTTCACAACGCTTTGCTCCCAGTCACAGCACTTTTCCACCTGCGTTTGATTTTCAAAGTCTCATCTCGCTTCCCTTTCCTCACACGTTCCCTTAGCCCTCGCTTCTTCTCCTCTCTTCATGGCTGCTTTTCCATCTGATCTGCCGCTTCTCCATTTGTTCGTAATGTCCTACACATTGACCCCTCCCCGCACATGTGCTACCTTCGCAGTCCTCTTCCCATCTCTCTCCATTTCCGCGTCGCCGAATATCACCGTTCGTTTCCACTGAAGATCGCTTCAGCTCTCTCTTTTCCGCCTCGTTACTTATTATCCCGCTCCGCGCCTCGCCGCCTCTCGCGCTTTGGAGCATCGCCAGAGCTCTCCCCGCCACACCTTACGCCTCTCGTCACGGCCAGCCTTTGTCTTCCTTTCTGTCTTTTGTCTTAGCCTTTGTCTTCCACGTCTCGCCTTTGTCTTCTCTTTTCCACCGCGTTTCCTGCTCCGCCACGCCCCATCGCATCTCAACCCACTTTCTTTTCGCCTATTCAGTTTAGGTCACTGAGAACAATGTTGGAAAATGTTTCTTTACAAATAGAATGACAACGGACTGGAATAAGTTACCTAAGTCTCCTGTAGGTGGGAAAGGGTTCCTCCCGCGTTTTGAAAGATTTAAAAATGACAATAGATTGGTTGATTTTTTAAAATTTATATTATTGAAGTTTTAAATTTATTAAATCGTTTTTTTAAAAATTATTAAATGTATTGAAGTGTGGTGACGTGTTGTGAAGTGTAGTGTAGTATAGAAGTAGAAAGAGAAGTGAACTGCAAATGTTGTGAAGTGAAGTGTAATTAATAGGTCGTGTTGTCTTGTAGTTAATAGTTTAAAATAACTGTGCAGGTGAGCCATAAAATGCTGTTAATACTATTATTGTTAGCAAATTATTATTATTATTATTATTATTATTATTATTATTATTATTATTATTACGTCTTAAAATAATTTAATGTTACATTGTGTTAATATTCCTATTTGTAGTATATAAATTGTAGTGTTCTGCCACCAGGTTGTATAAACCTACTTGCATAAATAATAACTATCTATCTATTGACGTGGCGTACCACTCTTTCTCCGCTCTGTCCCTCTCCGTTTCACTTTGGCTTCTCTCTCCGCCTAGTTTCCCTCTCTTCCCTCGCCTACACTCACAACTCATTCCTGTCTTACTACCTCTCCTTCCCTCTCTTGCATGTCTGTACTCCTATTCGCCCGTCCCCCGCCCATTCACATCGCCCCCTTCCCGGTGCCCTTTGCGTCAGGAAATCGAAGCGGAAGGCAGATAGGCGTCCGCTGCACTCGCCGCGCGGGGAAACAGGTCGCTAAATTCCTCCCCATTGTTCCAGCGCTGCTGCTGTAGCGACCGTCAGAGGGAATGTTTCGTTCGCGGTGCAGGCGCTGCACGCTGCTTGCGAGGTGGAAGCTTCATCCACATCAAATGTGGTTGGCATGTAAAAAAGCGGGTTTTCAAGTTTATGGTCGAAGTTAGCTGAACAGACGAAACGAAGGGATCTCTCACAGTACTGTCACCTCCGGGCATGATCGCGGTGGCGCAGGTTGTCGCGGTCTCTGGTGGAGTGTCGAAGACGACCACCCGGACCCTGAGTCTCGCGGCGTTGCTCACGTCGGTAGCTTGAAGGTGCAGGCCGTGAGAAGGCGATGCTAAGCTCCTGGTGGTCGGGCGCCGGCCACTCACCAGTGGCCCAGTGTTCCAGCGCTGCTTTTAGCGACCGTCAGAGGGAATGTTTCGTTCGCGGTGCAGGCGCTGCACGCTGCTTGCGAGGTGGAAGCTTCATCCACATCAAATGTGGTTGGCATGTAAAAAAGCGGGTTTTCAAGTTTATGGTCGAAGTTAGCTGAACAGACGAAACGAAGGGATCTCTCACAGTACTGTCACCTCCGGGCATGATCGCGGTGGCGCAGGTTGTCGCGGTCTCTGGTGGAGTGTCGAAGACGACCACCCGGACCCTGAGTCTCGCGGCGTTTTCTCACAGTCAGTGAAGGTGAAGCCTGGTGTGACGGACCCTGTCATGGCCGCCTGGAGCAGGAGGCAAGATGCTGATACGAGTCCGGAAACGTCACGCAGGTGCTGGACGGCGGCCACGTCGTACGCAGTTGAAGGGATGCTATGGCACGCCACTCCTGATGGCCTTGGAGCAGGACCGGGCGAAGGATGCTTTTCGGAATACTTCGGATACCACTTTAAAGCCCGGCGGGAAACTAGTTACCACCCGTCAGGTTGCTTCGGTACCAGCGTTACCCACGTCGTGAGCTGTCAGTAAACAATGGGGAGACGGGATGGGGGCTCTGGACCTTCGTTCAGGTTGCCCCCAGTTGGGCTCTCGGTTTCGCCGTGGCAGTGGCCCGATACTCTGGGCAAAGAGGAGGGAATTTGTTCCCGGCGCATGTGAATATTCCGAGAACTCCCAACGTCAGCGAAATTCGAACGAAGACGCGAACTTGCAACGGTCGTAGGTGACACCGCGAGAGGGCGCAACGCACCGCGTGATTTCGGGGGGGGGCATTCGCCGAAAACCGAGCGGGGGAGGGCCACATGACCTCGCTACCCGAGGAAGGTCAATGTTGGCCCCAGGATCGTTTTTCTAACTTCGGCATCGGACGAGTACGGACGGGCGTCTAACTTTGGAAGCGGACAAGTAGAAGCACGTTTCGGACTTCGACCACGGACACAGCGCGGACGTTTCTTTTCAATGATGTAAACGGGTGCGTGAAATCGGATTTTGCACTTATCCGATGAAATTAACGGGCACATAAATGTGATCGTGCGTGAACGTCCGCCGACAACGCGCTGTCACGCGCCGAGAAAGCGTTGATTAAATAACTGAGCATATTTACTATCATTACTGCAGCTTAATTTTGGAATATTTATGAATAAATCAATACTATATTAAAATTACACTACCTACTTAACAAGTGTTTTAATGTTGTGATTACATTTGTAGCGAGCATTATATAATGAAAACTATCAATGTTGCCACAAACACCACATCCTTTTCCAATTTGCAAACCTTTTCTTACTGTGTACCATGCATTTTGTGTGTTCTACACCCTCTACTATTTTCTATTTGTAGGACACAAAAATACAAAATAATTCAATTACTAAGTTGTTTTTTACAAGATTCTCTTAAAGGATACTCCTAGAAATCAACTTTAAGAAACCCTCTTCATTCAAATTGGTTCAGAATACCAGTAGCTACTAGAGGAGTGTCCTCAGCAATAAGCTTTAATATGATATAATATATAAAAATGATAAAAAAATGAGTTCCTATTCTGTTTAATCTCTCTAGAAGCTGATTGAAAGAATTGCGTATTAATATATCAGAGGTGCGTGCAAGACGCGCAATTGCAGAGAGAAATTTTGGTGAGAATATTTCAGAAGCTTTGATCCTAGTAAGTAGCGTATTTTAGTTGGAACATTGAAATGTTATACATAAATAAACTTACTTCATGGATTACTTCATTGATTTAATAAACAAGATAGCTTTAAATAAACCTCGATCGTTTACAAATATTGTATTTTACGCAAAGCATTTATATCAGAATATTCGGCCACATCTCAGAAAAGGGTAAAAATCTATACGGTTTATCATAAAAATTATGGAAATGGAAAATAAGCACAATGCTCGCAGAAGATATTAGGAAGGATTTACTCCGCGAATGATAAGAAAATCTATATGATCGTAGACAATATTAAATCAATACTTTTTTCACAATTTAACTGTCGGCTTCCGAAAGTTTAACAAAAACAAGCTTTGTAAATTTGTAATGTTTTACTCATAGTTTACATATGTGTATTCAAAACTGTTTCATGTGATATATTTAAAAAATGTTCAGTGCAAGTTTTAAAAAAAATCCGGCTTTATTTTTTTTTCAAGGAATTCTCGATAAAATTTGTTTATTCCACAAATCTTAAAGAGCAGTAATATACGTAAAACAGCTTCACATTTTTTGAAAAATGTTTGGATTAGTTAATGTCTTTCACACAAACCAGCACAATAATTGTGATACACTGAATAAAAATGTGATGTAATGCATTGGTACAATTGACAATAACGTTCCTGACTGGTACTGCACGAGCAGAATTACAATTTTAACCCACTCTAATTCATTAATTAAAAGAAATTATTCTCTTTTCCGACTTTTTGAGGCATACCATTTACTTTTGAAACACATTTTTACGCTCTGATGAGTATAATATAACGTGTAAAACAGAATTGTAAATCCATCGCAATATGCATATGATGTAATTTACATTTGCACGGCTAATGGATCTGTGGTAGGAATTACTTAGAAAATTCGTTGAAATATTAAAGTTCAGAAAAAAGGTGTGTGCAATATTTCCTCTAATTTTGAAATGTCACTTGTTTCTTTTCTGTGTATTTTTGAAAATTAGTAAAAAGCGTAGTAGTACTTAAAAACAAATTTTACCCGAACGACGACTGAGTGGGCATTCACTTTTTCCTATTATTGTTCCTTAAATTTCACATTTTTAAAGTTAAGTGGTAGTTCAAAGTATATGTCACATTAATAAATTAGAGAAATATTTTGTTTGAAATTTATTTCCTAATATTTATTCATGACTTTGTCTTTTAGAATACTCAGCTCACTTGCATTAGTAGTTTATGCAATTAGTTTATAATGAAAAGCTTTATGGCATGAGTACATGTTTTGAAAACGACCGAAACTAGGAACGAGTTTCCAAAAATATACAAATGCAATAAAGCAACATTATAAACAAGTTGCATACGCTATTTTTTGTATAATAGCATTATAAATTTATAAGAAAATCGAACTAAATTTCGCGAAACAACTTTCTTGTGACGTCTCTGGAATTTGACATCCAAAGCCCTCTAAAAGCAAATTCAAGACGGCATTGTTGACATGTGTGCGAAAATACGGTGGTCGCTCTTTCAGTTTACATTTACTTCCCCACGATTCTCTCGCTGCGATTGGCTGTACGTGTGATGACGCAAACATTCCTGCCGAAAATGCTAATACGTCACCATTTGTGCCGTATCCGATATGAACGATTTTTGGCAACAACAAAGGCCGTTTATAATGCTGATATACAAAAAAGAATATTCCACTGATGTAATTAGTGCCAATAGTGTTGAATAATGCATTATCTTCCCTCCAGTTTGGCTTTGCTTATTAAAAAGGGGCACTTTTTATAAAAAAAACTCTCTCTTTCTTACCACTTCTCCGTAGTGGCCAATTACACTGTCATATATCTATCATGCCAGCATGCACTAAAATCACGAATTTCAGTATATAACTATAGGTGCTACAGAATGGTATAGACTTTCTCGTACGAATTTTTTCTAATTTCCTTGGTGTGACCTGGATTGCTCTTTTGTGTGCCCCGCTTCAAATTTCGCATTTATAGTAACGCTTAACGCTATTAAAAACAGCTCCAAGTTTTTCAATGAAAATTCCTATTTAGAATGATGGTTTAGCATTCTTTAATATTCTTAAATTAATATTTGGGTTCTACTACTTGGAAACCAAAAAGGTTCAACAATTTTTAAAAAATGTAATTTGGGAGGCGATAGATGGCAGCATGCAGGAAGGAGGGCCAAGACTCTATAGCACCAGTTTACAAAAAGGAAATTGGAAAACTGTACTACGAGAAAGTGTGTGCCATTCTGTAGCACCTCTAGTTATTTCATTCTCGTTTTATTGAGATATTTCTTCTCCCAACACCACCAAAAATAGAAAGAAATGTCATATCTATACAGGAGTCTCAGAATAAATATTATAATTTTTTGGGTATTTGAGGAGCCGAAAATGATGTACAGTGAACACGTGACAGTTTTCTCTGAACGTTCGGCAACCTCATTCACACATGTTTCGCAGGAACATGAATTCGCCTTCATAGCGTCAGAACGTGACCTGCAAAGCACTTGTGTTTAAGGGGTTGCCTACCAAATCGGGACAAATATGCCATGTGTTACTCAGTTAAATAAAATTATATATAAATAAATAACAACATGTTCATTGTCATTAATAATTATTGACCTCTGTGCATGCCCTAGAAGTTTGTAACTTTCTTTAGACACCCTGTAATGTACGCAATGTACGTAATAATGCAGCTTATTCACTTGGTTAGGATCGGCAATGATGCAATTCGAACCACGAACAAGAGCGGATGAAACAAGAAAACTGTGAAGTCGGAGGAGTACACAACTTATCATATATGCCTTATTAATAGGCACCTAGACATAAGGCCGTATACATAGTCGTCACTTACAGGATAAGGAAATATTTAAGAAGTTACTTTTGATACAGATATACTTATGCAAATTCGGTATTCATAGACCATACTCAACTTAAGTTCGATGCTAGCAGCGTCTCGTGAGGCAACAGCGTATTCGCTGTTTCACAGCCACTTGGTTCATGATGAAGTTTTCCATCGAATTAGCCGTCAACTACTCATATGCATGCGTCCGTGAGCATTTCTAGTGTAACCTAATCTACCCAATTAATTAATGGCAGCATCTTAAACGCTTAAACGTCTATTAGATTTAACTGATTTGTGCCACCAACGTTGTCCAAAAGGTATATTTTGGTCTTGGTAAAACGATATTTTCTTAAATATTGTTGAGCGTTGTGCATTTCCAGGGTATTTTACGTATCGCGTAAATATTGCTAGTTTCTAAGAAGAACGATGACACCATAAAGGTTTTGATAATCATCGAAATCGTAATTCATGTCTTTCAAATTTCGACTGTTTTCAACTCACCATCACTTGTAGCTATAAATGAAGGCTAACCTTCCTTGTAGCTATAAGAAGTTTCTTAAGTATGCGGATATGTTACTACTATGAATTGAAAAACGTTATAAAGAACTCCTTAGAGTCTTCATTATTAAAAGAAATGATTATGAATAAGTAATATAATTATGAAAGGAAATTCTGAAGAGTGTAAATATATGTGAAGTTTTGTATTATAGAACTGTATTCGAAATAAAAAGTAGTTGAAACAAATCAACATTCTTTACGATATTGCAAGTGTTTTGCCTCTGAATATTTATCACGATTTTTTGTGTACACCGCATCATACATACATCCCTGCATCGTTTCATAATTTTAAAATGCTATGTTTCATTTCACATTTCTGTCTTACAGCTTTATTTGTGCACGTGAAGACAATAGTCAAATCATCTTTTTGTAATAGTATATTCTTCAATGAACGCATAATTGTGGCTATTATTCACGAATTACTTATCAGACGAGTTATTTACCACAGACAAGGGAGCGAGTGTCATTTTGAACAGATTTTGTTTAATTTGAAAGTCAAGTATAAGGTCTACCTACATCAGTGTTGTAATATAGGATATTATCAGTCTGAAATTATTTTCTGACAAAATTAATAGTGAAATATCTGCAGGTAGAATTACTTTTTACTGACTCTGTTGTTTGACATCAGTACTAATATGCGACGACGTTGGTAAGGTATTTTGCAAGTTTTGTATATGATTATTCATAATACTTCCTTGAGTTTTCCGACTATAATTGTTGAGTTGTCGAATTCGCTATTTCTTGAATTTCAGGTGGAGTACAAATTTCACTGTCACTGTCGCTGGATTCAAGATTAATTTTGTGTTCAACATCAAATCGAAAAGTAACGAAAAATACGAGTACAACAATGTCTAGGTGACGTACATGAAACTGCGAAATCATTCACTAGTCTATCGCACTTCAAAAGAAGCGCGAATTGCACAGAAAATGCAATTCTGCCCGTGAATTCCGAAAATTCTAGTAATGTGATTGGTCTGCCGGCCGTGAATTCCGAACTGAAATCCACGGTGGGTGGTAATTGATGATATTCGTTGATTGAATACACAGCAGAAATACGTGTATGAATGTGGTTCTAGAAAAACCCATTTTACGAGCGCTATGTACGTATGATGGGGAAATATTTCAGGAGTCATGTACCGATATTGTTACATGATCTAGTGTTGGGTTCATGCGAAATAAAACAATGCATACAAAGAAGCTCACCATCAATTAAACAATGAATTCTCTTGCGTATATTTCTAATTGTCCTTTTCTCATACAAAAATTAAGTCATTGTCAGAGTGCACACAGAACAAGTCTCAACTTGAAACGCAAGCATTGTCCGCTCACTCGCACACGCAAATGTCCCGCTGCCCTCGCGGTGCCCACGAGGCTTCTCTGCTCCGAGAACTCACGAGCCCAGCAGCGCCACGACGGCGCTGAAGAGGAACACGCCCACCGGGTGCTGCAGGCGCAGCTGGCCCCCGTGCTGCATCGCCGCCGGGTGCTCCCCTGCAACGCACACACACACAGCCGTCAGTACAGTAGCCTTGCTCTTGCACACACACAGCGCCATCAGTTCAATAGCCTTGCTCTTGCACACACACACACCGCCATCAGTACAATAGCATTGCTCTTGCACACACACACACACACCGCCATCAGTTCAATAGCCTTGCTCTTACACACACACACACACACCCATCAGATCAATAGCCTTGCTCTTACACACACACACACACACGCCATCAGTTCAATAGCCTTGCTCTTACACACACACACACACACACACACACACACACACCGCCACCAGTTCAATAGCCTTGCTCTTACACAAACAGACGCATGTTAGGAGTGTGAAATAACGGCTATTTTTAAATGAAAAATACATTTAGTAAAGTATAAAAATATAAAACAGACACACACATCGCCATCAGTACAATAGCCTCGCTCTTACAAAACACCACAACACAAAAAGACATATGTTAGGAGTATAATTCTTATGTACGTATAGAACAGTATCTCACGCGCAGAAAAAAAACTGCTAGTTTTCGAAGGAAAGATGCATTTAGTAAAATATAAACATATAAAACAGACACTCCCACCGCCATCAGTACAATATCTCTTCTCCCACAGGACATCACAACACTAACAGACACATGTTACGAATATTTTTTACATTCTCGCAATTCTTATGTACGTAGAGAATGGTATCTCACACGGCAGAAAAAACGGCTATTTTTCAAAGGCAAAATACATTTAGTAAAATATTAATATTGGAAAAGTGGAAAATAATCTATTTAAATTACATAATCTCACATGTTGTATAGTCAGAATTTACGTTTTGTGGTTTCTTAATATTGAAAACTTCGTTTGTGGTAAATCGTCCATCTGGCTGGCTGTGAGAAACGCCAGCAGCTAAACTACTAGCGTTGATTACCACATTTGATATTTTTCGATAGCTGTGATGGATGTCGCGGCCCATTGAATTTAAAACGGATATTTTGATTTCCTATTTTTAAGCGCCAATTTTCAAAAATTTCTAAAGATAGCTCCAAAAGTTTAATGACTGAATAATGATGGAAGCAAAGAAGACATATTGGTATCAATATATCAAGCTTGGATCCTGTCGATTCCCTTGAGCTAGATAATTAGTACATCATTAATTTTATTCAGGTACTTTGCAACCGACAGACGATACCTAGACGATTTAGAAATTTATTGGTACAATATTGTACAAGAATCGGTATAGATTACACTGAAAATGCACGTAATGAGAAATTTAAAAATATATGTTCGGTCAGCCCAAACGGCCGAGATCTTAAGGTGGTAGCGCGGTGAAAAGGCCAGATAGAAAGGCTTAGAATTCGAACCCTTCTTGGAAATGGACAGTACATTTCTCACTATTTTGCAACCCACAAAAGATAGATATTACAAAAGACGCGGGTTTCTATGGTGCAGATACGCAGATGACCCCATAACAACGCGATTTCTTCCTGAGACAGGGGCGGGGGCACCTTAGTAACTGTGAGAGCTGGGAGTTAATCACACAGAAGGCACCGTAGCAACGCGAAACAACAACGAGTTCGTCTAGAAGCATGTGCAGGGTGCACAGTAGTGATCACGAGTTTGTGATTGGTTCTAAAGTAGGATAATAAGAGTGTCGTCAGCGGATGTATCGTGGAGTTTGTCAAAACAATAGAGAGAAAAACACAGCGAGCTTTGAAGGGATAACCAGATTGGGAATTAGGGCATTCCGTCTCGTGTCGTGGTAGTGAGTGGATATCCTGCGCGTTTTATTAAATTCGAGTGATATTTGTGGAACTTGTAATTGAACAGGAAAACTGAGGGAGTTAGAAATAAATAGGCGGGATATGTCGAAAGGAATCGCTGGCGAAACTATGGTAATTACAGCGACAGAAGGAAGTGAAATATCGGTGAAATATTTATTAAGAGAAGATACGAATAAACGGACGGGGCAGAACACGTGTTTAGTTTTAAAGCGGATGTTTAAGAACATATCAGCGGACGTGTTCATAGATACTGGGGCGAACATCTGTGCGGTATCACAAGAACTTTATGACCGAGTAAGGGAAAACGGTGATGAGATTGAAGAATTACCCACTGGAAAGCTGGATATCCGTGTTGCCAATGGCAGGCGCAAAAAAACAAAGAGTCGACAAATTTGGGTGGAATTATAGGCCCAAGGGGTTACAATACAGTCCGGAAATAATTGTATAAGGCTTGATTCGTCCAATTATTCTGCGTATGGATGGCGTAAAGATGTGTGACGCCAAGGTCGATATAAGTAACAAGAGAATAATGTTACGAGGTGACGTCAGGCAACAACATTGTTTAGGGATCAGCGAACAGGAAGACGAAGTTATATGTATTTGTGACATTGCGGAACAAGTCAAAAACCAATTCCTAGCAGCAGCGGGTGCAGTCGACGAAAACATTGTAGATAGTAGCCGTGCAATTGAAGAATTAATTAACGAGTAACAAGATGTCTTCGGAAGTTCTACGTATCTAGTAAAAAGGTAACAGTTTGAAATTGAATTGACAGATGACGAACTCTAATTAAAAAAATACCCGATTCCCCAACTATATAAAATAGAAGTTAGAAAACAAATAAATACGATTCTTGAGGACGGACTTATAAAAAAATCTATGACTGCGTATGTAAGTCCGATAGTGATAGTTCGTAAAAATAATAATACCATTAGGATTTGTATAGAAGTAAAAAAAATTAACAGTAAACAGCATTGCTCCTCGAGAAAAACTGCCGAAATTGGAAGAGATGATACGGAAGATAAGGGGAGCTAGAATATTCAACGGATTATTTATCACCGCGTCATATTGGCAGATCATCAGAATGTCAATCCCGCTCACTCTGTCGACAGGTTCTTATGAAATAATTGTTGCTATTTACTACGCAAGCAGTTACTCAATCTGCCATCCATACGAAGTGGCGAGGAATCTGAAAATAATTCTAAAATGTCTACTCTAGGATTGCACGTAATGACAAATGAGAATCAGCTTTCTTTCAAACTATGAATTATAATTTATTATGCATGCCAAAGTTATCAACTATACCGACTTTTGCCGAAAGCAGTGAGACTGAAGATGGCGGCAATGCCGTCAAAAGCCGGGTATCTGAATAAAAATAATATGTTGACGAAGATGATCTCTTTTATTTCTTCTCAACTATGTAGATGTTCGGTCAAGAAAATTTTGCTGTCTAAATACTTCGTAATTTGTTGTCGCGCAATTTTTTCTAATACTTCAGAAATTCTAGGTTGAATATTAATAGGTCAGTACTCAGTACTTTGATATAGGAAGAGGATGGACAAGCGTAATTTTCCAAGAGGTTGGAAAAGTTCCGACTAACGAAGTCGTTTTTGTGGCTCCCATACAGCAGAAAACTGATGATGATGGCTAAACCATCGAAAGCTGCTATTTGTGAAATAAATACTATTGTTGACAATGACAACGCCTTCAATCATTTCAATTATGTAAATGTCAACTACAACTCACCACTAAATCAAGATCAAAGTTTCAGTAATTCGGAGTTGTTTATTCTGGGTGCGCTTGATTATAGTCTAAATAGTTTTGAAACATTAATGTGATTTGCACTAAATACTCCTCTTCTGAAGTATTTATAGAGTGGAACTGTAAGTTAGAGTCGTCTTTTTTAATGCATTTTTGAAATAGTGAGCCTTATTAGTGGAACGTTAATTTACAGTGTAGGGGGGAACAACATTTTGCATCGGTGTTCGAGATTTACCTACGTCAAAAATGAGTGAGATCTCCATATTAGCTTCTAGTCGCCATTTGCATCTAAAATATTGTGGTAATATTTATATTTAGCGTTTCTAAATTTTTGTTTAACAACATTTCTTAATTTCTGGTATTTAATTCATTGGCATTTTGAATTTTTTTATTCATTCTTGGCATTTTGAATTTCAAAAAATTTTAAAGCCAGCGGCCCTTTGTTTTATTAAGGAGCGTATTTCATCTGTTATCCAGGACCTGGGAGACATGTTGCCCTTCTAGGTATGAGCCGATCAGGTCAACTCGTGGCTCAGAGCTAAAGTCGCTTGCCTCTCACCAAAGAGGTCAGGGTTCAATGCCCGAACAATCTCATGTGAAATTTGGGCTGACAGAACTATCCTGACAGCTGTAGGAGCTGGTTTAACCTGTAAAGTGTCTTAAACCCTAGAATGTTTTCATTTTTTTCCAATTCAAAAATAAAGGCTGGAATGCAACTGCTTTGAATATGAGATCACCATGGATCGCGCGCCATTTGTGTTACCACCACCACCACCACCACCACCACCACTACCACTACCACTACCACTACCATGTAGTAGTAGTACTATACTAGTACTATACTACTACTATGCGCCGATTAATCAGTTGATGAGTGGACGTATTTACTTTGCTATCTTTCTTGGAGACAAGATGACAGGGCATAGACACAGCGTCAGAGAGAAATAAAGATTAAACCTCTTAAAGACGCGGTGCCGATCCGATAGCCGAGATCGCTAAAGCAGTATTATCGTAGCAATCTCGGACCGAAGGGTCGCGTATTCGAGTTCCGTCTCGGGCATGGTTGCATTTGTGTCCGTCCTTTCACCCCTTATCATCAAGATTTGGTTTCATCTTCACAGTTACAATAACGTTAACTCCAATAGTGGTCGCTAATGACCTAGATGTTGATGTGATCTTAAATAAATAAAAAAAAAGACGCCGTATTTGAAAAATCTTGTCGTATATCTAGGACATTTCATATTGTACGATACAGATTGTACGGTACTAGAACATTTCATATGCATGAGGTCGTGTTTAGATATTACGGGAACTGGTGATTGGTCGTGAAATTTCACTTTTTCATTATTCGATACCATGAAATGGTCTATTCAAGAATATGTACCGATTGAATGCTGAGTTGGATTTAGTGGTAGAATGAAAAGATTCTTTTCACCAAATACAAGCTTGAATTTGTTGGCATGCGACGTACACTTCAGAAGATTATAATTAAAATCTCCCGTCAGTATTATGTTGTATTTACTTGAGCAAAACACAATTTCTTTGTCGATAGCTTAAATATTCCCGGTGTTCGGAGGGCAGTACACTACACCTACCACACACTTTTTGATAAGCATTGAAATTTCAATGCAAATGTTTTTGTTACACTGATTGACGTTATCTGCTAATGAATACTTATAATTATAGGTGAGATCATCGCGAAGGTGAATACCGACACCTCCCTTTGACGCGATGTGTGGGTTCCGGTCACTTTTAAGAAAACGGGAAACAGGATGTGTGACAAATGTTGTAGCAAGTGATATCTTTAACCACGTTTCGGCGGAGAGCATGAAAATGGAGGGTTGCAATTAGTTCTCGCACTTCATCGAGATGACAATACAAGATTCAGTATTTACGTGACCTACAAATAAAGTTAGCGATGAATATTTTGGTACAGAGGTGTAAGTATTACACTGGTCAACACAAAGTTTGGTGCCTAAGATATTAAACTTTTTTCGATGTCTTTGATTGCAAAAAATTAGTTTTGCCATATCAGCTCTAGTTTTGGAAATACATAATGATCATCATATACATCACTTCCACACTGTGTGCGATATAATTTGGGAGCATCAATGGCATGTGAATATAAAATATTTGCTTTACTGATGATAATTTGTAAAACAAAATAAATTTTGCAATGGGCAGCTACGTGAGGGGAAAGGTTCCGTGAAACACCTACTGAGAAACTTTTTGCCACTACGAGGACTGCGAGAAGTTCAGGAACTCGAACCGCAATACCGAGGACGGGAAAGCCAACGCTTTCCGTTCGATTTGTTCTGACGTAGAGAGCATTCAATGTGAACTCAGAAGTTCAAATACTTGCACAAACGTCAAGGATATCTGAAAGTATCAAGGACCAAATGTCCCCAGTGAACTCTGGGTTCAATAGCACTCTGTTGGACAAAAAGGGTGTTGAGACAAGGCTGTCAAAAAGCTCGTCTGTCCCATTTCGCAGTTTGCTCTATCAACATGCCGTAAACTAGTTCCCGCTTCATTCTTTCAGTCTGGGAGCGGCAAGAAAGAACTTAAGACCAAGGAATGTTACGTTTTATTAGCAGAAATACGAACGTAAGGTGACAGATTTTTGACACTAGATAAATAGCTAGGTCGAATCCAGCCGCTATCTGGAGGAGAATACTTGTGGCTGGCTGCTCTGATCGGTAGGTTTTCATGAATTCTCCGCATAATGTACACAATCTGCGAGTTTTTTTTTTGTTTTTTTACGGCTGACGCCGCTTCTCGCTTCTCAGTTTCCACCTCTTCCGATCTTCCCAGTCTCCATCCTTGAGGCTTCTTGCCTCCATTTCTTCTTGGATCTCCTTTCCCCAACTTCTTGGTGGTCTCTGGACCTCGCTTCTTCCGTCCATGCCCAGATCTTCTCAGGCCATCTATTGCTTCCCATATGTTGGAGATGTCCATACCAATTCAATTGTTTTGTTCCAATTGAATCCAAGATGCTGCTTTCCACGTTCATCATTTTGTCTTATTGTTTCATTTCTAATGTGATCCATCCTGGACACCCGGCAACACCTTCTCCAGTAATCCATTTCAAAGGCCATAAACCTACATTTATCCCTTTTGTTCAATGTCAAGGTTTCAGCTCCAGAGGTACTTATGCTCTGTACGATGGTCTTAAAGATGTGAGCTTTCTTCCGTTTTGTGACGTTTTTGCTCCAGAGGAGAGAGTTTAACTGTCTTATCACTCTCCTTCCCTGTCCTATCTCGTTGGAAATGTCATCAGAGCTTCTTCCCTTCCAGGAGAGGGTAATTCCAAGGTACTTAAGACCAAGGTCTCCGCATAATACCCGGTGAATATAGGAAGGGCCCTATCAAACGGGCCATTCACGCACGGCTAGACCACTTCCCATTCACCAATCGAGACGTATAAGGCGTCATTCGACGCGTCTTGGTCTCCTGAAGGGGAACTAATAATTTGTTTTCTGATCCGGCCAGAACATTTAATGAAATTTCCAAATACATGATTTTTGCGCGTCTTTGCTGCAAACTTTGTTAGTAAGCCAGGAATAAATAGATTTATGTAGATTGCATTGATTAAACTACAGTATCTTAAAGACAATTTTCGCTCAATATGCCATAATTTTCTTTCAGGACGTCGGCAACACTGATGTTGATATGTTCGAATAAACAAATGAAGTGAATTTGAACAAGTGAACCGCGCGGCATTTTTCATATTAATTTTTTATTCCTTATCCCTATCCTATTACCCTATTTTTAAAAATAAATTTGCAGAAACCTACGAACAGTATAGCCTTGGAACCTATTAAATTAGAAGAATTTCAAGTGAATATGGAGAAAACCTAACTGTGAGTAATGTTAGAGTATGAATGAACGTTATTGCGTCCGACCTTTCACTTTTACATTCCTAATTGTACAAATATCGATTTTCAAATGAACGTGAACCAGAAACTTATGAAACTTGTACTTTTATAATTTACTAAAATGTAAGAAAATATTTTTCAATGCATTCTTTATGAAAAGGAATCGATGTTTTCTGTATTATATCTATAATACACAGCCTCAAAGAATACAAAATCTTATTGTACTCGCAGATGTGTCAGATTCACGGCCGCTACAGAGGAGTACTATTTCGATCCAACTGCCAAGATTTTATGTCATACCTACTTTACATTGCAATAAGTCGTTGTATAATATCCATGTGTAAACAGATAAATTGTGGAAATTCTGATTTGGTGTTGTTGACGTTCTTATAAGAAGAAATAAAAGAGGTCATCTTCGTCAACATATTGTCAATATGTTGACGAAGATGACCTCTTTTATTTCTTCTTAAACAGATAAATGCTTGGATAGGCGTTATGCTTGGATAGCCTTTTAACTGAAGAACAGTAAGTAGAGATGCACAATCACAGTGCCACCCTAAACTCGGGATTTACCTACCTACTTTATATTGCAAAAAGTAATTGTAAAATATCCGTGTGTAAATAGACAAATGCTTGGATATGAGTTACAAATCTAGCCTTTCAATTGCAGAGCGGTAAGTAGTGATAGTAGTGATGCACAATCACAGCGCCATATTAGATAGCTTCAAATCATTCACGTGAAGCTTTTTTCTCAGTACTATGTCCGGAAATGAGAATTCAGTCGTATTCTCCGAACATAACAGCTACGATTTAGTAATGTCACAAAATGGGAATGAAAATGCTCTTCAAAATGTTTATGCTTTTGATAGAATCGGACAATGAAAGCATATTTTGAAAATAAACTCGGTAGTTACTGTACAAACATTGTGGAAATACATATGGATGGGTAAAATAGAAATAATTTTTCACAATACAATGATTTTTTATGATTATTTCTATTTTGCCCATCCGTATTTTAAAAACTAATATTGTTTTTAAAATTATTGGATTTATTTGTTTACCAGATTTAATTATTTGACTACTATTCTTTTCCATTTTTAGATGCCTCGTTGTTTCTGTAACTAATGCTGCGCCGTAAAAAATATAGTTTCTCAAATTCAGAAAACATCTAAAACGATATCAGTCCTTTCAATTCATCATGAACATATTTAAAGATATTAAATAAATCACTTTTGCATGGAGCAAAACTAAATAGTTAAGAATGTTGAATGTTATCGATGATGAAAGAAGCTCTTATATTAAAAATTCTCATAATTCTGAAAAACAGTCTTACTTCATATGAGTGGTATGTCTGCTAATGGAAAATGCCCAAGTCATTGCAAAGAAACATGTTTCGAATGCTTGATGAATCCTGCTTATTTGCATGTGACACATGGCAACACTTCTAAACCCATTAATCCATGGGTTGTGATACATCTTTGTTTACCTCTAACTTAAAAATCTAAACATTTTTTATGGACTTAATTGTATACATTGGAAGTTATAAATCTTATTTAAGGCGACATTAAATACGAAAAAAATGCCTAGATTGAAAGTCCTGAAAGAATTATTATTCCCCAGCTTAAGATTTTACTCTAATAAAATGAGATATTGATTGCTTTTGAAACTATAAAAATAAATCCAGGATATTTGTGTATTGTTTGTATAAAAATTACACAGTGATGAAACTGTAAAGCCTTAGTAAGGATGGAATGACGAGATTGTAAAAATGCAATGTTGTAGATATTCGTTGCAATTGCATTGCAGATATTGGAAGAGGAAGACACCGGAGAAGGTTCACGGGTCATGTCCGGATTTAAGGAGTACGACGTTCAGTTCTTTCCAGACTCTAGGTCTTTGCCACTCACATATTTATCTGCGTGGATTCCTCTTTTTTCTCCGCCAATCCTAATTCAGTTACGAGCGAAGCAGAAAGTCGGGCTCGAAGGTCGTGAGGCAGCAGGTGGGATAGAGGAGATCGCCGGCGCATAATCCGATAAGGCAGCTGCGACGCAGCACGTCTATGTGCGTACGACGCGAGCTCCAGGCTAATTCGCTTCATTGGCCACTAATGCAGGCGGCTTGCCGCCTCCGTCACGGCCGCCACGTCAAGAGCCACGCCCCCCCCCCGCGGACACGCCCAGCAAATCCTCGCTCGTCGAACTGACCTCCTCTCCACGCACTCTTCCTCAGGCTCATGAATTTTTCCTTGTATTAAAAAGGGCTCGTTGACTGGAATAGAAGATATATTACTTTTTAATGATAATTCGCAACGACATAATTCGGTTTAATTTTATTGATCTAAGAATACCAGTAGTAGTGCAACAGGCCAGAAGATGACTTTTGTACAAGGCTAAGACCAGACTCTCTTCCTAAGGCTCATGAATTTTTCCTTGTGGTATTAAAATGGGCTCGTTGACTGGAATAGAACATACATTACGTTCTATTTAATAACTCGCAACGACATATTAATTCGATTTAATTGAATTGATCTAAGAATTTCAGTAATTGTGCAACAGGCCAGAAGATGGCATTTTGTAAAAGACTAAGATCAGACGCTCTTCCTGGGGCTCTGAATGTCATTGATTTAAACTACTTCCTTCACAACATATACCTTAGAAATCGGAGGAGTCATCAAGTTTTTAATGAAGTTCTAATACCTTTTCACATAACAATGGACCTGTTATCGGATCTCCTTTTGCAAGCCTTTGTACAAACCACGTGTAAACAGCCTGTTCACGAATATAATCATTTGCATCCCTCATAGTTTTTCATTTCTTCGATCCATCCTCGGAGTCTTCGCCGCAAATTGTAAAATGCTGTCTGTATTTCGTTTTATATCAGAGATAGTGGATTTACCTATGCTATATTCACGTGTCAGGGAATCGTACTCTCCCCCTTTCTTAAACGATTTAAGATTATTATATTTTTTCTATTGTCAACAAATTGCATTTACGTTGTAAATTAGAAGATTCTATAGTTATAATGTAAACACTAAGATCGCAAAACACAATCCAGTCACAAGAGAAACCCCTTGAGCAAATTTCTTCAAACTAAAAATGAAAACGTTCGTGATTATTCAATAAAATATATTACTTGTCGATGTAGGCTACAGTTGCAATAAAAGGTGGAGGGATTTCTGCCAACAATGAACATTTTGAGTGAGGTACAGCTATTAAGCATTTACAACCGGTCATTGGACCATCCCTACCGTTTACTCTTGCACTTAAAGGTGGTGAATAGGGTTATTAACTAATAATACACATTCCGAGTCCTTATTCTAAAAACTATTTATGGACAACAAATTTCATTTCAAGGAAAAATCTCTATCATTTATTTCATAGTGTAGGTTTTGCAATTTTCAAAAATTCAAAGTAACCGCGAACATCGAACCTATGCCACCTTCGTAAACGATTTTACTATATTCTTACAAGAATATTAAAAAAAAGTTTAAGCCGATTTTGAGAATTTTTTCAAAAAGGTCCGCCAGGCTTCATGTAAAGTACCTCGAAATTTTAAACAATGATTTTCAAATTTTCGAAGTGTCAACTACAGCCAATTTCTTCAATTTCGAAAAGATGGTAGGATGGTTTAGGCATTAGTAATGTTGACAGACGGAGGTTTTGCTTCCAATTGTTTTTTCGGCATGAGGGACCCACAAAACGGGGATTCTTGCTACACCAAGTATTAGAGGATTTTTTCTCTTAATTTAGCAACTGGTTTTATCCACTTTTTTGCCACCAGAGCCCAGCAATGATTTTTTTCTACCGAAAATCCCCCGTTTTTCGCGCAGCATTACATTCGCAACATTACACAGAGAGAGGCAATTTGGAGGAACGAAAAAAATATTTATAATTGTTCACTTAATATCATATATTCATTTTATGGAAATGTTTCTATGTTTCTTTTATAATTACAGGTCAATGATCAATTAGTAGAATGGCATATTCCTTCAAAGCTCGTCAAGTAAAGTTTAAACATTCGCCATTTTCAAAAAACGAAAATGACCTCTTTGCTTGATGAATGTCAAATTGTCAAGGTTATCTGACTTCTTCCATTTCGTTTCACGGAGAATTGTTTTTTCCATTTTGTTTCACGGATAAACAACCCTCAATACCAGTTGTACCCCATTCTTGTTCAAATTTATCGTGTATTGAACGTATGCTACTGAAAGGTAACTCTTGCAACAAACATTCATCCAAATTATTGTTCTTCCCAGTTTTAAAATTTAAATCACCTCCCACAATCAAGCTAATCCAAGCCTTAACACGTTGAATGCCGTGTCACTCACATATGAATGACACTAATATTTCCGGGGATGCTTCATCATTCATATATAAATGGCGGTCAAAAATCGGGAAGGCCATGGCATTCATATATGAATGACAGATCGGAATTATCTTTGGGAGAGTTATAGAGTGGCCCATAAGGAATATAGAGATACATTTGGTTCGACCCTACCACCAAAGTTGTGAACATTAATTTAATCTAAATATAAAAAATGAATTTTTTTAGAAATCAAAGCTTTTTATTAAAAACTATAAAATCTAAAGCTTACAGAAAGTACATTTATCACTTATGAAAAACATTGAAGCATTCCAGACCCAATTGAGGTTTATTTGGACAAGCATCAGAGAAAGTGCATGAAAGAATTTTTGCATGTTTCCTAGCTTCCTCGCGATTTTTCTCTCTTTGATGTTTTGCATAATTGCCGGACTGAATTTTCTTTCCAGCAGGAGGTTGAATTTTGCCCAAACAGTTACCTGTTTCAATTTCAGCATTATTTGGGAAATGAAGCATTTTTAACAAAATTTAAAAAACGGATAGACATAGACATAACAGACTTTGGAATTGCCAGCTGATATATTCCTCGAGTTTACCAATAGGATGCCAGAATACCAATGTTTACGAGGCCCATCCATAACATAAGACCAAAACCGTTTTCTAATTCTTCAATATTGGTTGGCACCCACTTGTTGATACGCGAAAATTGTTTAGGGGGTTGAATAGCCATATATTGTTCTGCGTACCTGTTTGTTTCAATATCAATGTGACTCAATACTTCAATGTCTACCAAAACCCGAAAAATATTTGTAGGAGTACTGTCAGGAAAAATCGTTTCTTGTAAACCTTCTCTCCCAATGAAAGGGAAATCTTTATGATTTCCGACGTATTCTCTCCAAGTATCTGTCATGTCTTTTTGCTCGTTATGTTGTCCTCCATCATCATTACCTTGCTCGATCATTTCTTCCTCCGCCAGATTTTGAAGGACCTCTTCTATGCTTTCGTATTCGACGGAATATTCCTTAGAAGAAGAACTATGAGGCAACCATCAAGGATCTTGAAGCGAATTTATTTGAATCAATATCACTTTCAGATTCCTCAATATTTATTTCATCCGCCTGAATTTCTAGCTCTTTCTGAGTCAATGGCGCACTGCGTCATCTTTCACTCATAGTTTGTAGACTTAAACTTACAATTACACAGTAACAAGACGCAAACGAACGTACACTTGCACAACAATGGCGGAATATGACTCCGCTTGCACTGCCGGTGGAAGATAACAACGCTCAGGCGCAATGCAATAAATGTTAATCCCTTTCATGGGTGTCATTCACATATGAATGACGTGGCTAAAAGAGTAAAAAAAAATACACAAATATTTTCTCTCCAAGCCACGTCATTCATATACGAATGACACAAAAAATTTTCAAATGACTCCTTCAAATATAACCAAATACAAAATCATTAATCAAATTGTCGAAAAACGCCCAAAAAAGATTATATACCCTTTTTTTACATTTAGCCCCAAGTAAGAGTACACTCATTATTCCTTGGCATTCAACGTGTTAAAATATGATTGTGCACGTAAAGAAAATATGTTTTAACTTAAGTCATTAATGTATAGATAATGAATCGTGCAATATATACTTACAAAAAACGTACAATACAATACACTACAATATTATCATTTTAATCAATTTCCTAGAGAAAGGAATTATGTTCAACAACCCTTTGTTTATATTGGAAGTAAAAGAAGTACGTCATCGATTCAGTGTGACAGCAATCTCATGCCATTCAATTATTGGTTGATCCCGAGTTTAGATTGGCACGGCTCCTTTGGTTCCTTTTATGATTCATTATTTCTCGTGATTCCTATGTTTATAATCGAGCGCTTCACTTGAATCACTGGTTGAGTGTTCGAGAATAATTTTAATGGCATTGATTAATTTTGTTACGCCAAAGCATAATTATATACAATATAACTACGGCCTTATACATTTTTTGTACAAAGCCCTATACATTTTTATTGTTGAAAAATTGAATATAATTAACGGTGAACACAATTTCTCGATATTTCTGGCGTGGAATCACCTTTTTTGTGCACTGTTAATCCATTTAACACGTTTGTATTGCTTACTGTGATTGATGTTTTGAATGCTGAATTTATTTATAACTACCACGGACAGGGAAATTTGAATGTGATTAAGTGCCACAATGCGACGTGAAAGATCCTACACGCTACAAAGTTGAAAGTAATTTTGATAGCGATCTCTCTGAATATACGTGTCGTAGAAAGGATAAGCAACAATTCATTCATTATCTAGAAATGATTAAAAAATTATGATTTCCATGAATATGTGAGTTGATATTTTTCTTTTTCTATAAAAATACTGCTATCTTTAACATATTAAGTAGTATTTTCTAAAACAGAACAATAGACGAGTTGTTTTTGAGCATTAAAATGGGAGGTTTGAGGGGTAACAGCTTCCAATAATAAAACTTAAAGTAGCATGTGTTAGTGAAATATAATTTATTTTAAATAGTTGTATTTATTGCGTTAACATTATGAACTTTACTATTAATTTTTTATTTCGTACTCATATATGGCAGTTCACAAAAAGTTCATAAAAAGTAAAAGGTAAATATTTTTTCAGAAATAAGCAGATTTGGTGATACTTTGATGAATCATTTAAGTTTTTTCGTGTTATGCCTTTTTAGTGCAGAGAAGTACACTAACTTTAAGTATTACTATAGTAGAGGAAATACAATTAAAATTTTATAATATCAATAAATACGTGAGTTGATTTATTTCTCTTTTTATTGTAAACGATATTCATTATTTTATGACGAGTTTATTTTTTTTTTTCATTACAATGTTTCGGGGTTGTTTGGGGGTCGAAAGCCCCGCAATAATATCAAATGCAATAAGCATGTGCTTTTGAAATTCATTTATTTTAATACTTACATTTATGGTATCTCGATAATTCTGCTAATCTAAAGTGGCTTCTCTGACCCTCCGTCCAGAGTGGCTACCCACCAACCTCCTCCAAAGCGTTGGATCTTTACTTTCGCACTGGTTCAGTCCGTCAGATGCAGTATTGCCACCGTCTCTGAAGCATCTCTGACCGAAGATTTCGGGCGTCGGCAGCGGCGTATGAAAGAGCAAGGTCTAATTCAGTCACTATCAGGAAGAGATTTGAGGCATTTACTGGTCGTTTCTCTTATCTATACTAGGTGAATGCCGGAGGAATACACTAACAAACGCGTCACTGACCGCGTGCAATCATTTCCTCTTCCTTCCCCTATTCTCTTCCCTTACACACAAACTCACATGTACACTACTGCATATGTCAGGAATCCAGCGGAAGCTTACAGATCGTCGCGGTTCCCACAGGGGGAAATCCCGTAAACTGAGTGTATGTTGGCACCGGATCTCAGCGTCCCGCGGGAGAGCAACGCCGCCATCTTCAGGTATAAAATTATTCACTACACTAAAGCGACTCGACACTACAACACCGATGTTTCGTGGTAGTTGGGGTGCCATGGAGGCATCTCACGATCAATTTAATTTTGTAAGTATCATTCCTGATAGCCGACCTAGATGGCCGAGGTGGCTAAGAGCGAGTACCGACTCAGCGCTTCGGTCCGAAGGGTCGCGGGTTCGAGTCCCCCCTTGAGCATGGTTGTTTGTCCCTTGTCTTTGTATGTGTTGTCGCGAAGGGTCTCGCGTTCTGCTGACCCCAGATCAGAGAAGCCCGCAAGCGTGTATGGTCAAATATCCGTCCCATCAGGACGTAAAGGGTAACCGGATGTTGGCTGGATAAAAGTCCTAGAAAAAAATCGATCCTGATATTTGTACATTCCAACAACCAACCATCGCTCTCTGTCTTGGCTCTCCCGCTGTGAAGACTACTCTCAAATCTGTTACCTGTCAGCGTCCTCTCCACTTTTTAGACTCCACATACACCCCACCTCTTCTTGACCACGTTCGCCGAACCATCCCCTTTCTTTGTCACCTCTTGTCGACTCTCCCACCGCTCTTCTTCTGCAAAGCGTCCACTCTCCGAAGTTTTCCGGTCTAATGCTGTCGCCAAGTCCCAGCAGCGCCTCCCTCGGCCCTGGCCACCGCCTCCGAGCGTTGGGCCGGGTTCCGTGCTGCCCCCGGCGGAGCGCTGCCGTCGCCGCCGCGGTGGGGAAAAAAAAGAGCATCGCGACGGGTCGCGCCGCCCATTGTCCGCCCGCGCAGGCGGCGGAAATCGAGTTTTGCGAAATCGCCGTCACGTCGCGTTTTTACACGAGCGCCGCCGCTTCAGGCGGTGTTTTAACATTTGACGCCGCTGTTTCCCCCCTCCCCCTCTCGCCCCCGCCCCCGCCCACCGCGGGCGTGTGCACATATTCCGCGCCTTTTGGGATTTTAGTGGGACTGTGGCGGCGCACAAGCCTAGTAGTTTTAATTCGAACACGGGTGTATTCGGACCTGCGTTCAACGTCCAACGAGTGACTGACGCTTCGGTCTTATCTCGAAGTGGACGCAAGTCAGGGAATTTATTCGGCGTGACATGGTTGCGTTGTATTTCGCTTTCGTAGTCATTTTTCAACTTCACTCGGTTGCAGTGTTTGTAGATAAATTTTTGTTTGAATAATATTCACCTACGAACATCTACAAATACCGTTTTGTATACTGTTACACAGAGATCTACTTGATAGAGAGGTTCGTTATTTCGCTTCATTGTGTTGTGGGTTGAGTATTTTTCACTGGGAAAAATTAATGTAATATTGCTAACTATCAAATCCGTTGAATGTTCAACCCATTTACAAAGAAAATGAATATTACCATCAATATACACAATATTAATTCTCTTCTTAGACAGCCCTGACAACGAAAACGTGGATAAATCCAGTTGCTAAATTTAGAAAACTCTTTAACACTTCATTTACCCAGAATCCATGTTTTGTGATTCCTTGATACAGAAAAATCCATTGATAGCTAAAGATCTATCTGTGAAATACTCTAGTTGCTAAACCGTTCTGCCGATTTTATCCAAAATTGATATTCCGCCATCGGTCTTGCTGATGTCGCGAGTCTTGGAATTTGAAACCAATATTTTAATTTTAGGGGGGTATTTTACATGAAAACCCTGGGACATTATCTACATTAAATTATTTTTATGTGAAGAACTTTTAAGAGAATGGTCTCATGTTAGTTGAAAACCCTGATTTTTCGAAAATCGATAAAAATCATAATTTTTTGGCACCTTCCTACAACTTCAATTATGAAGATAAATATTTGTTCTTAATGAAACGTGTTCATCAAAAACAGTTTAAAAACATGTTCATGTTGAATGTTTGGAATATATGACTATTTTTTGTGTAATTTGGCTACAAACATAATCGCTCCCTCCGAATTTACTGTGCTTCGCCTACATAAGTCCAGGCAGTTGGATACTTCATAAATTGGAATATGTACAATTATTCATGTTTGTTTGTTTCTTACATTAGACTTTGTGTTATACATTTACACATTAATCTTTTAGAAATTATTTAAAACCTATTTGAAATGTATGAAATAAAAATTGCTAGCCTTCAGGGAATATCAGATTGAAATGCAACAATGAAATTCCGCGCCGCAAATCAACATTAGAATTTCTATGAAAAACGTCTAATTGTTGGGACATGATGTATCTGTATAAAAAAGTTATAACTGTCAAATTTAGGTTGATATTTACTTGAAAATCCTTAGATTTTCATCAAATGTACGATTTGTAATGAATTTTACAAAATAATAATGACTGAAATGTGTTAATTCGAAAATTGTGATGTAAATAGTATTACATAACTATTACTAAGTGCGAGAAAGAACATGCTGTTTTATAAGCACTAGTTTAAACTTTAATCTCCTGATCATAGTTTCAAATTGGGTTAAATTACTTTCAGGTGAAAGTTCTGGTTATCTTTCTCGCACGTAGTGCTAGATCATTTCGCCGCTGGCTGATGGATTGGTATGGTCTGATTCAACTCTAAGAGAACAACTTTTCACATCGTATAAACATATCATCTGATACGAAACATTACAAAATGAAAAGTTTCCATTGCGGTTATTTTTCAAATATTTTAGAAGTTTTTATCTGCGTAGTTTTGAAAAGAAATAAGATGAGCTTTGAACAGTTTTCAAAACACATTATTTGTAGTACATATGTCTTAAAAAGCGTCGCATGATGCACGTAGATTGTAGAGTATTAACCCTCGGATGCAATTATGAGTTTACCTTCTCCATTACAAAGGTGGAGTTAGATTGACCCCAGGCTGATAAAATATAGTTCTGGGATTCTTTTCCGAATTGTATTCATTAACTAGCGTACACGTGCGAGAACTCTGCAAGTTACATTCCACCCTCTTCCCTATCTTTCCTTTCCACATGACGAGGAAAGTTTTAATGAAACGTGTTTAATTGTTTAAAAAATTTAAAAGCTAATTACAAATGAAGAAATTGCATATATTTTAGACAATGTATATGCGAATAAAAAAGAGCGCGAATAATATGCTATCAAAACTATGTGAAACATTACAACCAAAAGAATTCAGAAAAATGCTTGATTTGATTTAATTTGATGGATTTATTTGGTCAAAAAGCAGTAAAACTGTGTATAACATATGGGGGAGAAGATTATCTACGCACGTTTTCTTGAATACCAGAATACCATGCCGACACTTCAACAATAAATACTTGAAAGATAAATAAAAATTAGAACAAAAACTATAATAATAATAATAATAATAATAATAATAATAATAATAATAATAATAATAACAACAACAACAATATTTGAAGATGAAAATCGCGTATCAGGGATATTTGTACAGATTCAGAAACATTCCGTCTTAGTTTCGAATTAGGAATCTAGTAAAGAGGTAATATATATACAGTACTTGGTTGGCTACACTGATTTTGTGCTAAATATTCTTGTACTAGCTACGTTGTTTCTTTTATCAGCAACGATTGTATGACTGTGTAAATTGTATACTGCAGAATTCTTGTCTGAATACTTATGGTGAGAAAGGTACAAACTGACAAAGTACACAGAAAAATCATTAAACTTCATATTATCATATTCAATAAAATTAAATACAATTCCATATATTATTTTGGGATGTTCTAAACCAATATATTTTTTACTTTTTCACAAAAATATTAAAAAATCTTTGTCTTGTTTAATTTTTTCAAGGTTCACATTTTTTTCATTTCCCTACAGACGTCTCCTGCACATCTTTCTCTTTGGTAAGAAATTGTGACATTTAATTTAGAAAAAGCAAATTATTACATTTTATGAATAGGCACTTGTTATAGACACGGCACTGATACGCACCGCTCAGGCAAGGACCTCACAATGCACTACTGCCATTGCACCGAACGTATATGACAGATATCGGGCAGCCCAGCGATCAAGTTTCAACATGCTCACGGGAAATGATTCACCAAAAGGGTACAAATAGAAGTCCAGGCTACCTCATAAAAGTACAATGCAGGAATACATGAAATATCAGACAACAAAGTCTTGCAATAATTCAGGAACATAAAATTGCCGTGGCTTGAATCTCACAGATGTATTCCCAGCACTTCCGAGTTAAACGAGATTCAAACTTCCGCAATCCGCTTGGCGCTATTGCATTTTGTTTCCGAGGACTGTAGCTGTTTAACGGAAGTTCACATATGACAACTTTTTTTGTTTTGGGTGTCAATCCTTTCACAGTTCCCATACAAGAATTCTCTTCAAGCCGGTTTGCAAATGAATAGTGTACTGTTTTTCCATACGACCCTGACACCACAAGGCTATATGCAACTACCGTCAAAATGCAAGTCGGTTGTTTGAAGCCATTAGTTATCGAACGAAAATCATCGAAACTTACAAAACTTTCCTAAATACGTAAATGCCAATAAGGTCATCTTATGGAAATGCACAAAATCTCCAAGCACATGAAACAATCAGTCATGTCAACGACGAAGCCCTGCCCTTATAATACTCGTAGTCACATTATCCACAATTTCTTTAATTTTTTGTGTTCTTTAAATGCACCCCGTGTCTCTTTTTTTTTAATTTGTTGCGTCTACACCTTGACGCAACGCGTGTCCAAGCCCCTTAAGGGGCGTTGAGCGCTTTGCACTGGGAGTAATCCTCCATTAATGTGCTTTTACTTTTAATATTTGTCAAGTCTCATCACGTCATAGTCAGGCAGTGCCTTTTATCCCTTCGGCCAGGGGCTCGACGCCGTTAGATCCCGGGGTTCCTGGACGGTCACCCAACCAGGAACCCACGAGTCTCGAATGCGCTTAACATTCGTGACTTCACGGAGCGTAGTAAATGCATTCGGCTAGCGCCGCCGGCAAAGCAAACATTAAAATTATCATTCAAACAAATAATAACCATTGTCGGGATGACACTATAGATTTAGATCCACATGAAAACAACAAAGTTATTTACAAAATTAACAAATTTTGAATGCAGTTATAAAATTTGAACTACCATATAAAATGAATACCCGTTCAATGCCATCGGTGCTGAACATGCAGTCATTGGAGAACATTCCGCAAGTTAACGCCTAGATACGTGTGAACGACATCCATGTCTATAATGCACTAATGCAGCTGAAGAAATAAAATTATAACTTGCAACGTGAATTGATTAATACAACACTGCAGAGAATCTACATTGGATGTTCTTCGACGAATCAAAACCAAAACGTAAGACGTCTTTGCGACGACCCATGGTTCGTGACAAACTACAGAGACTCTCTACAGAGACGTCGATATAATTCCTCTGGATGTTTTCATCACGAAGAGAAGTCAAATATTATATCAGAAGAGATTCTACGAGCACGTGAATCACTTTCCAATGAAGGTACTTGATATGTTTACACGTATTCAGAATGACACAAAAAAAATTATTTTTGAAACATATAAAATTGTCATAGTAGTAGTTTATTTGTTATTATTTATACCATTTACACAATGTTCAAAACTGAACTGATTGTAAATTTGCAAAAGAGAAAATAATAAAAAATCTGAAACGTAAATGTTTCGCGGTTTTCTCTTCAAGACGTCTTTTATCGTTGCTATTCATTCGCTCAGAATATTGCAATCGATTACGAGATTTCAACGTAAGTAGACGTTTTGGCATCCTCTGATACCAAAAGAGTGTTGTTGTTTTTCTCTTGTTTTCCAAATGTTCGCCCGTCGGTCCACTTGTCTGTCTGTGAACACACTAGTGCCCAAACTATTTGTAGAATTTTTTCCAAAAGAATATTCCATTATCTCTCTGGCCCGAATTGTGGACCTGCAATTTGAAAAGAATTCTTTATGTATTGAGAGTGATTTGGTTGAAGGGACTTTTACTTCAGATGATATTAGTTCTTCACAATCAGTTCATTATAAAACATCATGCAAACTTTTCTGAAAATATTAGTTGTTTTTGTGCAATCTTGATTAAAATATGAGCAATATTAAATATTAAAACAACATTTTCTCTAACTGCATCATAATTTGTTCATTAAATGCTCTGTATGTGTCTTGCTAAATTCACTGAATAAAAAGACATCAACTGCATTTTGATTTTTTTTCAAAAACTTGTTTTCAACAAAAGTACTTGTTTGCAGAAATCGGCCGTCCCTAACATGAAGAAACGCCGCCGCGCCGTTTGCAGCTGGTTTTCTGTCAGGGTTGTCCTTCCCTTATCCCAGTGCCCCCGTTTTCAGGCGCCGGACATTCTCCCCCGCCCTGCGAGAACGGGGCTGAGCTGCTCACTAGCTCTCGCCTCAGAGAGTCTTCAGGAACCGCCGCGGGGAGGAGGGAGCAGGGCTTGCTGATTTTTGACCCAAGTCGGGTATACCCTTTACAGGGAGCATGGATAAGCCGCCGTCAACCCTACGTCAGGCATCTGAACCCATATTATTATTATTATTATTATTATTATTATTATTATTATTATTATTATCATCATCATCATCCTACGTTTTCTCAGCTATTTTTGCTGCTCACCTTCCCCGGAGTTGTTTTGGGGACAGGTTCGGTCACAGAAGAAGAACTTCATCTTATATCTGGACTTAAAATAAAAATTTTCTTACGATATGGGCAGTTTGCAACAAAACTGCGCGCTGTCCCATGTTCAGAACGTTTTTAGGTAGTTTAAGTTCTGTTAAGTTTTTAAGGAAGTTTTTACTGACCAGGCCTTCCGCCGATATCACGAGTGGGTATGTTTTGGTAGAATTTAATTTCCAAATATGTTTTAGTTCATAAGATAAGTTTTCATATTTCGAATTTTTTTCTATTTCTTTCTGCTTGATATTGTGGGATAATGGTACTGCGATGTCCATTATTACTCCTTCTTTCTTCTTTTTATCTATAAGGAGAATATCTGTCCTCTTGTAATCGACAGTACGATCAGTTAAAACTGGTCTGTCCCAGTACAAAAGGGTGGAACTTGTTTCCAGCACTGGAGGAGGGGTGTACTTATGGAATTATTATTATTATTATTATTATTATTATTATTATTATTATTATTATTATTATTATTTTTATTATTATTATTATTATTATTATTTCCTATTTTCTGTGGATATACACTGATGCCGGGGTTCTCAAAATCACCCAAGGCAACAATGGTTTGCACGTAAAGTGGAACAAGAATATATTTTGTTTTTTATATCCGTCAAATCAGGCTTAAGAATTTACGGACTGTATTTGCTGTCCCCAATAATGCGGCTTTTTGAATTGTCCGTAAATGCTTTTCAGTCAATTCTAACTTCGCGATCTCTTGCCATTCCTTGGTGACCAATCCATTTGCTGAGACCACTACTGGAAGCACTTCTACTGCGCGCAATCCATACATGTCCTTCAATTCAACAGCCAGGGGTTGGTATTTCCTCTTTTTCTCAGCAACAGATGTTACTAGCCAGTCATCTGTAGGAACCGCAACATCAATTATGGATGATGTTTTAGATATTCTATCAAACAGAATTTGGTCTATTTGCTTCCACTGTTCGGTCAATGAAGATTACACTATCCCACAGAATTCGAGCTCGATCATTGCTGATTACTTGCTCAGGTTTGCATTTATAATACGGTTGTTAACTCTCTACGAGGTCGTATCACTTGGCAAGGGCTTGGTGGATTACTTTGGCGACGCAGTTGTCTCTTAAGGTATTCTGTTTGTGCTAATGCGGGGCATCCACAGCAAATATGCTGGATTGACTTGTTGGTGGATTTACATACGCAACATCGGCTATCAATTTGCTGACGCATGATGAATATTTTATAAGTTCTGGTTTTGACTACTTGGTCTTGAATGGAGAAAAGAAATCCTTCCATCTCACCGAAGAGACTCCCGGTTCGAAGCCACTCCACTGAGATTTTCTTATCAATATTCTCCAAAGTTAAAGTTGCAAAAAATCTACCATGAAGTTCCTTTCTTTACCTGATATTCACGCGGTCTCGATGCTTCAGGTAATCAAACTCTTTACTTGGTTGTGCCAAAAATATTGGGGTCATCTTTCTATCTTGATCACAAATAGCTTTGTGAACAGACGAGTTGATAGAGAGAAAGTACCGACGCAGCTTTTCTTCTTGCTGTTGGGACAGTGCCTCCAAGTTAAGGAGTCATATTCCTGCACTAGCACGAAGTAAGTACAGCCTGTGCACTGAAATCTGAGGGTGGTGCAGCAGTGCTTTGTAAGTGTAGTTCTTATTTTCCTGTCGAAAGTCTGCAAAGATGTTTCTGTCCATTTTTATACACCAAATGGGAATAGCCCAAGTTTTAATAGCAGATATTTTGCTTCTTAAATTGATCCACGTTTTGTAGATTTTATTTATTATCGATAGCACGTTCTATTAAATTTTGTTCCTAACGTCTAAATCAAAAATTCCCATTATAAATAGCATTCCCAGATATTTGTAGGAGTCTTCAGTGCCGATATTTTTAATAATTGTGTCACCAGATATTTGCATATTTTGTTCTTCATTTTGGACTTGCCCGCGGACAACATGAAGGGTAGTGCATTTTTCAATCCCAAACTCTAAACAAACTGCATCGCTGAAACTCTTGACAAGTTCGAGCTCGTTTTGTAAGTGATCTCTATTAGAAGCATATAGTTTGAGATCATCCATGTAGAGCTGGTGAGAGATACAAACATCAGGGTTTTTCTTCAATAAGTACCCATATCCAGCGTGTCTGAGCATTCTGCTCAAAGGGGTAAGTGCTATGCAAAACCATAGCGGGCTTAGGCTGTCCCCTTGAAAGATTCCACGACGAATTGCAATATCTTCCGTCACGTAACAGCAAGTTCCCTTCTTAATCTGCAAATGAGTTTTTCATTCTGACATGCAGTTCTTCAAGAAAACGATCAGTCTTCAGTCGATCAGATTTTATACAAGTTGAGTACTCTTAAAAGCCACGAGTGAGGTACCGAATCAATGTTTTGTTTGGAATTTATCCAGTCTAGAGAAAGATTGCGCTGGTTCTTCCGTATTTGTTTCGTAATTACACTATCAATCAATAATGATTCCTTGCATCCCATACTTCCCTTGCGCCACCCATTTTGTTCAGGAGCCAAAATGTGCCGGTCGACAAAATGACTGTACATTCTTGAAGAGTTTATGGAAGTCATATTTTATATAGTATTGGCAGGTAAGTGATCGATCGATAATTTCTTGGCTGGGATCTATCACCAGCTTTGGGCACCATATACGTTCTGCCTCTCAACAGGTACTTTGGGAATATAGTTGGATATTATTATTATTATTATTATTATTATGCCATTCAAGAGTCTCGCCTAGTTAGGTGCCATACAGCCGACACCGGGTCCTTTGGAAAACCAAGGTACCTGGTTCGCTTGCAAATTCGGGCGCTGAGGATTCACCGGTGAAGTCAGGTGAAGTTATATCAATAGAAACTTCCTCACGATTTGCGCAGTGCTCAGGAGACCAGCCTTTTGCATTGATTGAATGTGCCCGTTCTTAAGGCCAAGCATTACAGACGATGAACTTAGTGCTTCAGAGACCAGTCCATTTGCAGAGATGGCTACAGGAACTTCCTCAACAGATACTAACCGCCATATGGCGCTCAGTTCAATAACCGAGTCCTGGTATTTTTGCTTCTTCTCGGAAATGTAGACAGCTATATTTCGGTCTAAAGGAATAGCCATGTCGACAATCTCTTTCCGTGAAAACATATCGACCCGTATTATGTCAGATATATTGGCTTCGACCCTGCGATCAGTGGTAACTGCAAACATTCACAAGAGCTTCCACCGTTTCGGCTCCAGAACTGAATTCGGCTTGAACTTGTAGTATGGGACCTCTTTCTCTACCATCTCTGACATTGCAGCCAGGGGCTGATGAACAACCGCAGGAACGTCTTTGTGCCGATTCATGTATTCTATGTGTGCCTATGCAGAACACCCGCCCATTATGTGTTGGAGAGTTTCGTCTGAGGGCTTTCGCAAAGTCGGCAGCGGTTCTCCACACTCATATCACCAATCACATAGCTTTGGTAATGGCGAGTGGAGGTTTCTTCGTCCTGATTAGAAATGACGAAGCCTTTTGTCTCAGTAAAGAGGCCAGATTTTCTTGGCCAGGAGACTGACGATCCCATATTCATATCATTCCCTTTGAACTCAGCAGGAAACCTACCGTGCAAACGCTTCTGGCTCCACTCCGTCAGCCTCTCTTCTTTGGCAATACACGGTGTCTCAGAGTCCGCTAGGTTTAGGTTCAATGAGTTGACATTCTTGTCCGTGGCACGAATTACTTAATGCACAACCGTCGTTTTCTGAAGAAGTACTTTCGAAAATTTTTGATTTGCTTCGCGCACAAGGACTCAAAATTCAGAAGACCTCTACCTCCTTCGTTCCGAGGTAAGTATAGCCTTGCCACTGAACTGTTGGGATGGTGCATGCGGTACTTGGTAAGGGTGGTACTAACTTTTCCATTAAGCTCCTGCAGGGCATTTGTTGTCCAGTGAAGAACACCAAATGCATAGACAGCCACAGGTACTGTTCACGTGTTGATGGCTGATATGTTGTTTTTTTTATTTAAAAGAGTTTTACAAATTTTTGCGACTTTGCAAGACTATCTTGAATATCATGCCTCATCGTTGCTTCACTTGTACTCAAATGTCGGTGCACGCGAAAACATTTATAGGTATTCTCTTGCCCAAGTTCTTGGATATTTGTGCCAAAAATCCTTCATAGAATGAAGGATTTTTCCCTTTTTCACGTGCACTGCCACGCATTTATCAATGACAAACTCCATACATATAGAGTCGCTGAAGGTCTTTACAAGTTGAACCAATGAGGAAAGCAGGTTCTTATCTCTGGCACTCGTCTGCTATTCAGTAAGCTGCATCATCATGGGTATTGGGAATGTTCCATATATTACTCCAATATTCTTCCATCTCGGAGCTTTTAGGAACTGTTTCTGGCAACTTCCTTTGATCTTTGAGTTGCATGAATACATAGCATTATGATGTCTTCGTTTCATTGCTTTATGTTATCTTCTTACACGACACCTAAGGTGACAATTTACTGTGACAGTTTCAGATTCTCAAGTCGATCTCAAAATTTGGCTGTGTTCTTCGAATTCTTATCTTTCGTCCAATCGCCTTTACTGAATTGGAGACTTTCATAGTTGCGTTCTCAGGAGTTGTAAAGAAGGCTATCAAGGTGCCTATGTCTCGCCGGAAGCTTTCGATCTTACATTCCACACGTCTCAACCATGGAGGCTTGATGGGCTTAGCGGACTGTATTGCGTCTTTTAATGTTTCCAATTGATCCTTTATAGTTTTATCCGCTTTACAGTTTTAGTCTCTGTACAACAGCAAGGGCTGCGTAATACACATAACTTATACATACTTCCTCAAGCGATGTCTATTGTTCTACATCAATCTTCAGCCAGTTATTGACAGCTTCAATTACCGCATTTGTTCGCGGACCATATCCCACTCGTGGGATCCATGGTCAGAAGGATAAGGGGGTACCATAATAATATGTCATCATGGCTTCGTAATGCCCAGCCCAAAAGAAGTGCTCAAGCACTAGGAGACAGGATAGGTCAGAATTTGTCTCCGCAGACCATTCCTGATTAGCTTGTGGATCTTCATTACTTCTTCCTTCACCAATCTCATTCCTATTCTCAACATGCAAAGATGCTCTTACATTCTCCCTAATGTTATTTATTTCTACATTTGAGAGAAAGTCAGTCGCTGGCCAGCCGCCGACCCGGAGACTACCCCCACGACGCTGCCGCCACTGAAGCTCTCCACCGCAGCTGTGGACGAAACGTTTGGTTCTTCAATGCCAACTGGACCACGGCCTACCAGCCCGGAAACCTTTACTCATATTTGAGAGAAAGTTCGTTACAATGATGAAGCGCTGCTGGTCGCACACCCTCGGCTCGGATGTCCGAATGCAGCTTTAACCATTTTTCGTGAAAACGCGTCCTGTATCCCTCCCTGTCCGCTTCAAGTCTGATAGCCAGAAAGTACGCATAAAAAATGGAAATATTTAACTCGTTAGTCCATTTCATGCGCTGGCGTTCGTTCTGAGGTTGGGCGGGGTGAGCTGTCGTCTCACCCAAGCCATGACCCTCCAGTATTTGTTTGTATTGTCGTCGCCATAAGTGGTGCAGCGCCACACCTTCTCGGATGGTATGAGAAGGCTTCAATGCTCTCCACTGGCACAGGTAGCAGATTATTCACTGCGAGCCCGGTCACAGAACTCGCAGCGCCGCCTTGCAAGTGCTGGTCGCATGCCTTACGAATCCTTTTACTTCTTCTCATAACTCCTTCTCCACCGGTGGACCGGGTAAGAGTAGAGAGTGGAAGCACCTCTCGCCTCTGAGCGAGAGTCCCATCTGCGCACCATCACCTAACCCCTAAAGGCTTAGCTCAGGCACTTACAGCCCGCAAAAACACAGGGGTAGCTATTTTGGGTGCTACCCCATCTTCTAGGTGCCAGTTGGTTCGCCGATCCCTTTCCCGGAAGTCAGGGGCACAGGTCACCTGCCAGCTTCCAGAAGAACAGACAGGCATCCGGTTTGGTGAGTTGCCATTGCCCTGAGAGCCGACGCTCAATAGTGCGTTGCCAGTCCGCCACGTGTCGTAACGGTTATCGTTGGACTGTCCACGTGGGACTGGTCTTCGAGGGGCGTAAAGAAAAGGATGAAGTGGATACGAGATAGTTTGGGAACAAAATCGGGAAAACAGCTAAGGGACAGCTAAGGTATGATTTTGGCAAAGGAATAGATGGAACCGCGGAAAAAGGAATGGCGAATGAAAGATGGATTAATTTTAGATGGAGGGACAGTGGACAGCTGCTGCCGACATTCGCCTTTTACGACAGGGGGAGATCCCGTGTCGCTATTCTAGATAAAACCCGGACACCACAGAGGTTTTTATTATTGTTATTATGATTATTATTATTATTATTATTATTATTATTATTTCCATGATTAATATTGCTCAAGTGGATGGAGATGTCCGCCTCACATTTGAAAATTCTGCTAAGGACGAGAGAAACATGATCAGACTACGAAGGTAGTCTGAATCGATTACTAATATAATAATTGTGTCGAGAATTAATACAATAATTTTATCCTAAAAAAATTCAAATATTCCAGATCATAAAATAAAAATTAATATTTATCAAAGAATAGAACAACCAGGAAAAAATTCCATGGACGTCTACAATAGAAGTTTTCTACAGGCAGGTACGAAAACCTAAATGGTAATCTTCCTCGAAATAGAATGACAAAATTATTTCTGTAGAAAAAACAATGAGGAATTGAAATCAAAATTTTAGTGACGGGTAAATAGAAAACTCGGACGACGAACGCAAGTCAAACTCTTCATGAATTTTTATTTAGAAAGTAACGAGAAACAAAGATACGTTTTTATGTGATGAAAGAAAAATGCAACTGAGATAATGAGGAAATAACAAAATGAAATTAAAGAGAAATGATAGAAAAGTTATTTCATTTGGTCTTTAGCAAATCTAGTATTTAAAGAAGGCAAATGGCAGATACAAGGAGAGAGTTATGCAGTTTCTCTCACCAAAAGAACACACTCTTTCCATGATATAACCGAACATTACCTTAGAATTTTACAAAATGTCAGACAAGATGGTGAAATAGACTTCTACAAATTCAAGCTTTAGCCTTTTTAAAAGATCATACGCTTCCGAGATTCGTTTGCAACACTGCTTTGCACCACTTTTGTAAAATATGGACCAGTGCGTCGAATAACGAGAAAAAAGTGAAAGGGAAAATAAGATAGGAGCTATCGCGTTTTCCACTGAAATGCAAATATCCAGCACTCGTGAAGATGCAAATGGCATGCAAATAGACAAATGCTCCGCATCGACCAGAGAGATACGAACTGCTTTCTGTTCCTGTATTGAGTTGGTTTGTTATTATTTCAAGCGTAGAGGAGAAATGGGACGGTGACGATTATTGTGTACCCGAATATTGTATTGCTCGGGAAAGAGTGAGGGAGGACCATCGTATGCTTTAATTCTCTATTTGCTTTCTCGATGTCGGTGAATGACTGTCACCCCAGAGAAATGAACAGAACTCATGGAAATTGAAAATTCTGATAATCATATGAGAGGCACAACACTGACCTACACATTTTATAGAAAAATCTACAATGAATGAGGAAATTGAACACGTTTTGTTCAAGATTAACTTGCACTTACTTCAGAGGAAAGAGAGGAAAGAATCCAGAGGGAAAAATAAAATGATAGCGAGTACAAAATGTATATCAAACAAAATATTACTTGTGACTAGAATATCTTTATAAAAATCGTAATGAAACTTTATATAAAATATTGTAGTAAACCATTTTACTTTTCATGAAAAGTAAATTTAAAAAATCACTGCTTCATGTGCCTTTGAAGTATCTTCTGTGCGTGTGTTAGGTAACTGTTGAGAAATAGAGAACCTCTTATTTATAGAAGTAAATCCATTAAGAAGCAGGAAATGTCATTTTAGCTGGTGCTAGAATATTCTTGCCAAAGTCATTTATTTAACGTCAAAAACTGTTAAAAACAGTGTAACGTACTATGAAGAGAAGTGACATCTGTGCACTGTTACTTGGGCTAACTCATATACACATTAAATAAAATTATAAATATATATATCAGCGAGCGTTTTGACAAGAATTGATATGAAAATATTTGCTCCGGTGTAACCAAAACCATTTGCAAATTAATTACAGATTTTGGCTATTTTCTTAAGTGTTCTACGTGAAAGAATCTACTTACTGACGCGAGAAAAAGAAGAAAGAATATTTGAATATCATCATTTTCCAAATAGCTCAAGAAAACATTCACAGAAAGTAAAGCTACATTTATGTCCAAAAGCAAACAAGGAGCATCTCAGCAATGCTCAAAAGATGAGAGAAACTGGTCGAAAATCCTGATCGGCATGGGAATATTTAACCTAGACACAGATATAGAATACTTCTATGAGGTATATTTTGTTTTTCAGAATTTATTTTACAGTCCAATTTTTCAAATGGTAACTATTACAATTAGAAAAATAATGCATGTATCTGAGGAAAATTAACACTTGTATGTGTTGCTGTATTGAAATTATTTTGTTTCACACGGTGAATTCCTGCGTGATTATGATTTATATCGAAATTAAAAATTTCATTTCATCTTCTATCAGCAAAATAAATGGTATATTATTAGAAACAAAACAATGTAAAAATGAATTTTTCACAAAAAGAATTTAATAGTCTTTAGCTGTTTAAATGTTTACAGTTGTATAGAAGCAATCAGACCAAGAAAACTAACATATTTTCATTGTTTTCATGGATCTGGGTATGAAGAACAAACATTAATCCTGTTACCTTCACAATTCATAGCAACATTTCTAGCAACAGGAAAAGTGGAGTCGATTTACGAAGACGTGTTTACATTACGTGATTTATCACATTTAAAAAAAATGTAACATGTTCCATCGCATTAATGACAAAGGGGCATACGTACTAAGCCCTTGTTACTTCTCGGGTTACAAGACTAATAAACTACAATTCAGTGCTGTATATTTGCTCTTGCTGCTTCAGTGCTCATGCATTTTCTTTCTATCAAAATAACCCTTCCCACTACACTTCACATTCGCGCATGCAAAAACTCGATCAAACATTTTGGAAACCGTCGTAATAACATCAAAATCCGATATTCACGCGGCGTCGGTCATTACAACAGGACGGGACGCGAAGGTTCGGCGGAGAACCGTCACAGCAGCGCTGGAAAAAGCTCCGCCGCGAAATGGGAGGGACAAAGGGGTTATGCGCGCGCAGTTGGTTGCGCGCGAAGCGAGGGTCGAAGGACGAGGCAGGGTTCGGGCCGAGGGAGGAAAGGGTTAATGGGGGGGGGTTGGTGCAGTGTGCTCGGGCAGAGGCGCGGGACGGGGTTTGGTGCAGAGAGGTTGAACCGAGGCGCGGCTCAGCGAGTTGGTGCAGAGGCGCGAGGGACAGAAAGGCCGGGCGGACAGTCGGCGCAGCCGAATTGTGCAGCGGGGCGGGGCAAGGGTTCGTGCACAGCGGTTGGGCGTTGGGGCGGGCAGGGGCGAGGGATGATGGAGTGGTGGTTTGGGGATGTAGTGCGACCGATCCGGGAGAGGCGTTTGTGTGTATGGTGGACAGTAGCATGGTATGGTGGACATATGGTGGACAGGACCCCCATCTCGATCAGGTTTTTTGTCCAGTTTCCCTGATCCATTGAGCAAATGCTGAGATGGCCCCTTGTTTTGCTTCTGGACATAAATTTATTTTTTTTCTAATACTAAAATTAGTTGGTAATATAATTATTTTAAATATCGTTTCCATGTTGTCGCGGCAGGAAGTAATAAGAGCCAAAATTTATTGCTTATTTATCTTTGAAAATAGATTTTATTACATGGGAGTTTTTTGTTTTTTTTCTCCCTTTCAAAATTCAAAATTTATTGCTTATTTATGAAAATAGATTTTATTACATGAGAGTTTTTTTTTGTTTTTTTCTCCCTTTCAAAATTCAAAATTTATTGCTTATTTATTCTTGAAAATAGATTTTATTACATGGGAGTTTTTGTTTTTTTCTCCCTTTAAAATTCAAAATTTAAGTAGTATATGACTTAGTGTAGGGATCACAGAATTTTGAAAATGTGCACACAATTTCACTTTTCCCCATAGCACGTCATACGCAGTTTTTAACTGTTTTTTGACGTAAAATAAAATAAAAAAAGCAAGGGGGAGAGTGGAAATGTGTGTGAGAGTGTGATGTGAAGAGGAGGAGTGTGATAGGATCGGGCTGGGTGACAGTGTGGGGCCGTCAGTGATCCTTCCACTTCCGTTAGGTATCCTCGTTGGCACACATTATGTTCGATGCCCCATGCGGCCACATCTGGCTTTTCCACAGCTTGTACAACCACAGCTGAACATTTGACCATTTCTAGTGTAGGTCACGCGGCGCACATCGTTGGCTTTTGCTCCAAGTTTCAGACACTTTCCCCTCCTTGTCAAAGATTTTCCTTCTCGTTATCTCAAGGGGGCGGGGCAATTTCCGAGGTGTGATTGACGTCAATGGCGCTCCCTCGCTGTGGGCTTTCGAGTTTCCCTCTTCCTTCCCCCTACGATTTTCCTTCTTGTATTATTTTTATTTTAAATTTGTTGCGTCTACCATTTTGACGCAACGCGTCTCGAAGACCATTACGGGTCGTTGAGCGCTTTGCGCTGTGGAGTAATCCTCCATTACTTTGCGCGCTTTTTGGAGTAATTCTCCATTATCACTTTCTGTCATGTCGCGTCACGTGGCAGTCAGTTGTGAAGAGGACCGCCAGGTAGCATCTCCGCGTACGCACCTCCTACTACGCGCTCCTGCGTCACTACCCAGCGGCCAGAATTGGGAAGGAGTAAGGATAGGGGCATGGTTTAGGACACTTCACAAGGATTGGACTAGCCCTTGTGAAGCAGCCGAACTCGTTTTGTTGGAACAAATTTCACATGAGATTCGACGGGCATCGAACCCGGACCTCAGTGGTGAAAGGCTAGCGACTTCGCTATGTGCCACGCGCTATGTGCCCTCCTGTCGTCAGTACTTCCACCCGACAGTCCTTCCGCTCGTTACTTCCTCCGCCTGACAGTCCCTCGTGTCGGCGCTCCCTCTGCCCATCTCTGCCTGGTCCGTCAGTCTGGCTGCCCATCAGACTGCCCGTTCGTCTACCCGTCCATCAACGCTAGCACCTAAACCGTTCAGGTGATTTTCTCCAATATTGATATTTCCTCGTCAATCTCATCTAACTTAAGACCCTGAACTTGAACTAACTTAAGAACCTGATATGAAGGGGTTGTCCTGGACAAGATTTTTATAGACCGTGTTTTCCTCATTTTGAAATATTTTCATTTCTTGCCATAAAATTCCAATATTAGCTATCAATTCTCTATATTTTATCATTTTAGCCCAAAGTATTAGAAATTTTTACAATTGTGTGCGTATTTTGAGGCGTTGAGGTCTATTGAGAACCCGAGACCTCATAATTTCAATTTATCCCATTTTAACGTGTTTAAGATACATTCTATTCTATTTTTACGCGTTTCAGATACGTAGACTGCAATTCAGCGTTGAAATCGCTAAAAGCACGTAACTAGTTTACACGTATATCGATAACACGTTATCGCAAGTGCCATATCTCCGTCTCTCCCGTCTCTCTCTCTCTCTCTCTCTCTCTCTCTCTCTCTCTCTCTATTATATATATATATATATATATATATATATATATACATACATACATACATACATACATACACACACACACACATATTGTGATGCAACGCTCAGGCGGGCGACGGCAGCGTGGGTCGGGCCGCGGTTGGTCAACAAGATGCAAAAAGCAATTTTTTGTAACATTTGATTTCCTCAATGGAAATCAGGGACTAAAGGAATGAGGTTCTTGCCTGTGTTGTTCCACACCCTTCCGACGAAAAAGAAAAGAAAGTGCAATGTTTCGATAAACAAATAATGACATTTAATAAAGAATAATGGTACACAAATCTGCATGTCCCTAAAAAAACACAAGAAAGACAATCCAGAAATAATGTTTGAACAGTGTTTGGCTTCCAGTACCCCCAAAACAATAACAAAAGCAAAAAAACAACCACAACACAGAAGTATTGTTTCTAGAACTATTCTGAGGATTGCAATCACTCAGCTTTTTCTTTTAAAAAATGTTTTTGTGAAAATCAAATTTATTACTTTAAACAAATAACTCAGTCATTTGGAATGAACATTATCCTTCCAGATAATTAAATGACCAAAAAATTAATTAATTCCTTTTAAAAAAAATTTTAAGAAAAAAGGAGATTCAAAACTGACAAAGTTCTTCATTCCTTTAGATAAATACTTAAGAAAGTATAGACTATCATTCCCCCAAACTTTTAAATAATAATATTAGTTCATTACCATACATGTAGTCATTGTAATAATCTGCCCTCTTTACCCTGCAGGGTCACATAGCAACCCTGACACATGCTAATTCTACATGCCATGAAATCACACCATAGAAATTACAATCTGAAGAAATTCATGAATAAACATTTTTCTGAACGTTGTGGCAGTAGAAATAGCTGTGCTACTGTTCTCCTTCCACTCAGCTACATTTTCACAACCTTTGATATTAGACAATCTTCAATAAAATATTGCACTACAATGGAGAAACTGCAGAATCTCATCCCTCCCCAACTTAACAGAAATTATCAACTCTCGAAACATTCCTTATAGTAGTAAATTGCAATATATGTTAAAATAGAAAGCATATAATAGTCAACAGTACCAGTTAATGAAATTGAATGTTCACTTTTCTTCAAGCTCTTTTCCCATTAATAAATGATCGGTTCACAATCCACACATTCATATTGGTGATTGGAAATTGATACACTAACATGCACAAATTCATTTATCAGTCTCTTTTAAGTCCTCAACTAAAAATAATGCAACAGAACATCTTGTATTTAAAAGAATATTTCACATCCGGGAAAAGAACGGTCAGAATAAGTCACTTTCCACTTCAAATGCCAGGACTCGAACCTACAATACTTTCACAATTCCAAATTGGAGTACCGCATCTCAATTTAAGGAGAGATTGATCCTCTAACCTCACGCTTACACAATTCATCTATACAACCGTTAATTAAATACTTTATTAGCACTCACATTAATCAGTTAGGACTCCAGTTCACGTATATTCGTATTCTCCTATCCAGTCACCTTTGCATGTGTCCATCTATGCATCTTTCAACGCACCTCGAACATTATACCACGTCTCTTCGTGCATTAAATGTTCCACAATAAACTTAAGTGCATTAATTTTCCATTTTACCTCCTCTCATGTTTTGTGTCGTCGAGCTTCATCCCATATACGACCAAAACAGCACTGCTCCACACTCCTGACTCTCGCCACTCCATCCTCTCCGGTCAATTGCTCACACCATAAAGACTGAAGCTTTTTGGGCGCAACATCGACACTGCCCTCTACACCAGCGAACTCTGCTTGGAACTCTCAAGACTTTAGGCCCCCAGCATGGAACGCGCAGTTCAAACTACGCTGCTGCTCTCCTCCCTCACAGCCAAGAAGCGCTGTAGCCCGTACTTGGATGGGGCCTTACATCATATATATTGTAACGGTTCACTCTTTTATTGTATGGGAAGCCGATGCATCTCGCTCTGTACCCTACGGTCTTTGATGCCCAACTCAGTAGTGGAAAGTGGGGCCTGAAGATTGTCTCAAATAACGTCGTGCTGGTCACAATTTTCTGGCGTGGAGAGCGTTAATTACAAAAAAAGAGAAAATCCCCTCCGTTTTAGGGAGTATGCAATCTATGGAAAATATAAATAAGTAAAGGTCGGCCTCTACTGTTGTCATGTGTTTACATTCATTGAACTAAATACAGTTCCAAATGATCATTGACCATATGACAAACATGATTGAGTCAATGACAAAAATGTTCATGAGAAATTTAAACAAATACAAAAAGTAGATATTGTTGAACACAGTAATACTTTAAATTCTAGACACTTATTGTGAAATTAACAATTTTATTTAACCCATCACAAACCATGTACTTGCCAAAATAATTCCATAAAAAAATTGAAATTCACAAACTAAACCATGTAATGGACCGTAAATTGACATAAAGTTATGATCACAATTATCCTTCACAGTATAAATTTGATTTCAAAACTATCATCATAAAAAAAAAATTTAATCTAACAGTATAAATTTACACGAAGTTATGTTGGAAATTATTCGCCATAGTATAACTGATTTCCTAAACTATCATGAAATTCACAATTCAGTTTAATCACTTAAGAGCCTTATACTAACCAAAACAACTTCATATAAGGACACCTTAAAATTCACTGAAGGAACCATGCAATGGGCAGTATAAATTTCATAAATTTGTGTTCAGATTCACAAATCAAGCAACTTTGATGCATTTAGTGGAACGTGATGTGGAATGAATGTCCAAATTCAGCTCTTCAAGCGTGGTAGAGTCTTGATCTATCAACTCATGCGGCGGTCAAACGCGGCCCTTTTGATTTTTACTTCCTTGAGCCCCAGGACGACCATTTTCCTAGCCAAACCTGACCGTTCTAGTGGAGACGTCCTGTGCCTCACCGCACAGACCTCTTCGTTACCCAACTGCACACCGAAACCATCTGTCCACTAGCCGAGCTGCCCGACCGTCCACCAGCACGCTCCTCCCTCAACGGAACGAGTTGACGCCTCCCCTAGCTCATGGAGCAGCTGGCCACGTCACCATCTTCTAACCAATCGCGCGCCACCCAGGTAGCACGGTCGGGTACCGCTAGCCCTACGACAAGCTCCCGACGCGCCCCCAATGCACTGGATGTGCATACTTCCAGGAAGCGCGGTTTTCAAGTTTTATTACAGCCCTTTCAGACACGTAGTTGGGAAAGGTCACTGAGCGGGCTCATTATGAGCTTCATTTAATGTATATATTGTGACGTCACGGGATTATACGAACCCGTAACGCCACCATAAGCCACGAGAAAAGATCAGAAAACAGAGAAATAGGGTACGCGGCGGAGCGATGGTCCGAGAAAGCGACATCTACCCGCAGGTTTTCGCACTCCGATGTCCGAAGTTGCGGATAATATTTTCTTGAGAGGGCGCGAAGGAGGTGAAAATTCACCCCTCCAGATATTTTTCCCCAGGCGGAGACGCATAAATACCGCGACGCACTTCGGTAGAGCTCTCTTACAACTTCGACAGCGACGGCGACTCAACTTAATTCTTCGGCGATAATCATTGGTTAGTGCAGGAGTATAATTTTACTTGCTTAAGTAAAGCTGATTTAAGAAACGCGGTAATAAGTGATAGAATTCAGAAGCGAAGTGCATGTACATTATTAGCACTAACATCACGCGAGAAAGCAAGCGATGTGATCGCTTGAACCTGAAATAGTTTCATAACCGAAGTAAATTCGCGCAGAAGGACTCTGAACGAAATCCAGTATTTAATTTTGTACGCCACGACCACGCACGCTCAAAGTGTGGTATGTCGGCCGAGTGCTAGAAGTAGTCAATTCAAGCACGTTAGTTATTTAAAACTGGTAGCGCGAGCAACGGGTATGCGGCAGGCGGCAGAAGGACGACTCCAGTGAAGACTCAAGCGTAGGCGAGAAGGAGTTGGACCACATACGTGGATGGTAAGAGCCCGAGATCGAGAGAAAAGTTTGGAATTTGGACGTATGGCGGCATCCTGAGATCGAGCGAAAGAAGTGGTGTAACCGCGGGACATCGAACCAGTCAAGTGACGTGGCGAGGACTGCGAGCGACCGAACACCCCAAGGTTAACTGACGGCGAGCGGGAAGGAAATGTCGAGGTAAAGAACTGGCAACTTCTATGCGGCAATTTGTTGGGAAACAGTATAGCCTTAAATACCAGGCGAAGCGTCCTAAAATAGGTTAAAGTTCCAAATAATTACTGGGAGAAATATTTCGAACGTATGAGCGGCAGTTTAGATTTCATTCGCTGGACGCACCAGTAAATTCGTTTGAATGCCATACCTTGTACAACTTTTCTAAAGTAAATTATAATTCTTCATGTAATGTAAAAGTAATCTTATTTGTAAGTCATGTTTCCATTGAATGATGTCAGGGATAATTAGTTGCTGTAATTTGTAAAGGGTATGATTTGAGTAACGTGTGTGCCACGTTTATTCTTGTGTTAAGAGTTTACAGCATTGTAATAAATGCGCAGCTTAAGGCTGACCTCTGTGAAGTCTATAATAGAATAATTGTAGAGAATCACTTAAAGGGCCGTGCACGGAGAAAACTTAAGATTAACAAAAGTTAAATGAGGTACACGAAATAATTGAGAAGGAGGTAGAAGCAAAAGTATTGTGAATAGTGATTATTGAAGTATTCAGGCAGTCATGGTGACGCCTATACATTCTTTTTTTGTATACCATCATTATAAACGACCCTTTTCGATACCCCGAATCGTGCATAATCCAGTATTTTATTGCACGCTACATGACGTCATCACCATTATTAAACGCGACATGACGTCATCACACTATTCAGCCAATTGTAGCGAGAGAATCGTGGGGAGGTAGAAGAAGACGGAACAGCCGACCACCGTTTTCTCGCACGGATGTCAACAATGCCATCTTGAATTTGATTTCCAGAGGGCGTTGGATGTCAAGCACCCGAGACGTCAGAAGAAAGTTGTTTCGCAAAATTAAGTTTGATTCTCTTGTAAATTTATAATGCTGTTATACAAAAAAATAGCGTATGCAACTCGTTTATAATGTAGCTTTATTACATTCGTACAAATTTGAAAACTCGCTCCTAACGTCGCTCGTTTTCAAAACATGTACTCATGCAATAAAGCTTAACATTATAAACTAATTGCATAAACTACTATTATAGTTGTTTTCTTTTTGTTCTTTTTGTTTCTGTTTTCTTTGCAGTGACCATCTACGCAAAGTGCATACTTTATTGTATATTTGTGCTACTGTGTAATTTGTTTTACTGAATATATGCTCATTTTACCAGAATTTTACATAATTCATTGTGTCAAGGGTTCAGACCTTTCTCATACCCGAAAGATCCTGCTTCCTGAGAATTCAAAGCTCGCTTCACGAGCATTCATAGTATCACGCTTCATCGCCACCGGCTGGAAGGTAGTAGGTGGGCGTGTTATAATATATATATATATATATATATATATATATATATATATATATATATATATATATATATATATATACACACACACACACACACATCAAATCCTTATGAAAACAGGATAATCTGGTCGAGGACGCCCCCTTTATATACAACTCCTTAAGAATATGAAACTGTATTTTGATGTTAGGGGGTACTACACGTAAAACTTTAAAACATTCTTAACATTTTCTCAGAAATGGCTCCAGACAAGATGAGGCATGAAATTACGTATACACATTAGAAACTACAAATAAACATGGACAGAACCCATTGTAAACAGAAAATATTCCATTTTATTTTATTTTATGAAACATATAGGTTAGCTTTATTCTATTATTCCATAACTTCTAATCTCTCTTCGTCTTATTTTTGGAGAAAAAAGCACTTAACGTGAATAAAACTCGTTGGGTTTTATATTTTTCTGTAATCCACGTATGTTTTATTTTCCTGTTGTAAGGCTACCTACCTTCAATTTTTATGTGCGATGTAATCGCACACGTTCAGTTCGTAAATTAAAAGCAAAAAATTATAGTCTGGCAGCATTTACGTATCAAAATAATTCAAGTTTTTAATATGTACCATACAATGGATAAACGCATGATTTTACAAATATTTATCTTATTTATGAACCGTTTTTCCTGACAATCAAATACATGAGGGAATTATATTATATACATAATTGAATGGGACCTAACGCGAGAATGTACTAATAGAAACTATCCAGGTTACAGAAAATGGAATGAAAAAGCACTGCAAAGTAATTCAATTTGAATTTAAACACGTGTTGGGATACATTCAAATTAATGCTAATGGTGTCCTCACACCGGAAACCTTGTAATTACTAAAACAAGTAAATTTGTCGTAATTTTCCTCCCGTAACGTTGCAAAATATAAACAACGAAAATTGGATTTGGAGTAGCACAACGAACATGGAGGTAGCTCGCCCCACCCTTGCATCATTGAGAGGGTAGTTACTTTGCAAGTTATACTAACACCAAAACTAAATTATGGGCATTCAAACCAACAATTTACCTTTATGACAAAGAGCAACCATACAACGCAATGCTGCAAATAAAACCTGCTATATATTTCTGCGACAATGAAATTGTTAATTTGGATTAATGTGCTTTGTATTAGCTAAATATTTGAATTCACAATGGCGAAAACTGTATTTTCCCTCCTATATGGTTTTCGTATTTGACATTTCAATTAATCAAATCAGTACAAATATGCTTAATGAAATTTGAAATTTCTCACTGATAAGCTATGAGTAAACAAACAGTAAGAGTTTCCATCGTCAAGGTTTTGGATCTAGAGAAGTCTACATTACAATATAAAAGTTCTAAACATATTCTCGAAATATTTCCATAAAGTACTAAAAATATTTCTGTATGTCATGCAATGCTTGCGAAAAAATATGAACTAGTGGTGTTACATAATAGCACAGACTTTCTCGTAGTAAAGAGTTCTAATTTTCTTGGTGTGGATTGGCTTTACGGTCTTGCCCCATTCTCTTCTCAGCAGCTATCTATCGCTGCCCCAAGTACATTCTTTTGAAATTATTTCAATTTTTCTTTTTTGAAAGAACTGAAATATTACTTTAAGAATATTAAGGAAGAGTAAAACCGTGCCCTAAATGGAATTTTCCATTGAAAAATTTAAAGCTGGTTTTAATAAATTAGCGTTTAAGCGTTAATGTAAATGCGAAATTTGAAGTACATTTTCACAAGAACCTGTTGTGTTATCGAAAAACTTCGTTTGAAATCATTTCAAGCACTTTTACATACAAATGCAAAATATACATAAATCTACGAAATGTGCATATTAACGGCGTGAGGCATATTTAGGAAAATTACTTTTTTTTTTAAAAAAAAAAGAACTTTCCGTCATATTAAACAGTGCAGTTAAGCACTATCCGCTGCAAAAGTTTGAAGTAAATTTTGGAGCAATTTTTGAGAAACTAGCATTTGAGCGTTTCTCAAAATGCGGAAATTTGAGTTCACTTTCACACAAAACAGTTCAGTTGACCAGAAATTTTATATGACATTATTTAAAGCACATGTACTCGCAAATACCGTAATGTGACCAAATTGTCGGTAATGTAATTATTAACGAAGTGAGAGGCTAGTCAAAAAAATTACATTTTTGTAATTTTTGAAAAAACAGAGGAACACAGCACTATAGTATTTATGTCATCTGATACAGTGCATTTAGCACTATCAATGCCAAAACTTTAAAGAAAAAATTTGGAGCCATTTTTGAGAAAATCTTGTTTTTGTACTTTTTCTAAATTGGAAATTTTGCACGCAATATTGCGCAAAAAATATTAATATTTTCAAATATCTACATGACCTCAAGAAAAGAAGTGATTTAGAGCAACAAATTTCATTTCAAGGAAAAATCTTTATCGTTAATTCTGTAGTTGCAGGAAGATGCCAGAAATAATTCAAACTTTTAAAATTTTCGAAATTCAAAGTTAGTCGTGAAAATCGAACCCATGCTGACTTTATAAAAGTATTTTATTCTATTCTTTCAAGAAATTTAAAGAAAAAAAATTGATCAATTTTTGAGAAAATTTTCAAAATGTTTGTGGAGCTTCATTTAAAGTCCACACAAATTTTAAAAAATATCCCCCGTAATCATTAGTACCACAATCAAGGACTGGAGTACCACAGGCTATGAATTACAATCACAAACTTTAAAATATTTACAAAGTAATTACTTGCCTGGGCTTTTTGGCCTAGCATTTCATCACAGACTCAAGAGTGCATCAATTCGCAGTTTTTTACCTGCGCTCTACCAGAAGATGACGGCTGAGATCTACGATTGAGTTCATCTATGCATAGAATTGCGTGTCTAAGGGAAAGAGAAAAGAGGTTATAATATGTTATATCCTCTTTCGGGAGGACTGTTTGTTGGTTTTTTCTAATCTAGATTGTTCGTATTGAAGAAAGAAAATGACAGTTTTTCTTGACTTTGTATACACCAGCAACTTGACTGTTGATTTTAATTGCGTGTTATATTAAGTGTATAAGAGGGATGAAATTATTGGAAAAAATAGTTGCTGACAGATGATCTTGATGTCGCTGTAAAAAGGTGTCAATGCGCACGTGTGTTCTGCATGGAGTTATTGGGTTAGCGGTAGTAAATTAGTCAGAATTATTACGCATTTGCGAGAAAAGTGAAACTTACCATGAATTATTTACGTGTTGTGCTGAAACTGTGACAAATGATAAAATTTTGAATGATTAAATTTATGTAGAAATGATTATTAAATTCACGAGAGCAATAAGTATAATTGAAGTAAAAAATTCAACTTTTCTATAAATATGCGAGAAGAAGAAAATATATGAAAATGAGTAAGTTTTAATTTGGAATTGTTAAAGTATTAGTAGAATACATAAATTTCAGAAAAATATTATACGCAAGTAAATATATTTTATTTTTTGTTTAGATTTATTTCTTAATGTTAGTTATAAAGTGAGTGAAATTGGTGAGCGAGAACTCCAGTATGAACAACTATATATATTTTTTAGTGAGAAAGTCCGGACAGCAGGGTATTGCCAAGGAAGAGAGGGATGGATTGATTTGATTTGATTTTTTTGTGTTTCCGGGCACGTCAACGGCTTTGGTCCCGTTAGTGTAGTGCATGCATTTTTTTCGGGATATGCGTGGTGATCTTTCCCCGCTGGATGGCGAGATCCGGCGCCGACCTATCGTCGGCTAGTGGGGTTTCCCCCAACCAGAACTGTCCCACCAGCAGGGCACCGCCCCGGCCGGGACAAGCTCTAAGCACCCGACCGGCCTCCCGGAATATGTGGTAGTGTAGTGCATGTTAGTGTAAGTGTGTGTGTGCGTAAAGGGAGAGGATAGAACAAGGAAGAAGAAGGACCGATCGCGCGCGGTCCGTGGCCCGTTTGGTAGGGTAGTGCTCCGGCATTCGCCTGGTGCTGATCGGAGAAATCACGGAAAACTACCCAGCAGAGCAGCCGGCCGCTAGAATTCTTCTCCAGACAGCGATTGAATGTGGCCTAGGTTCGAGTCCTCACGGCGGCAGCATTTTCGAGGCTAGCTTTTCAGCTAGGTCGAATTCAGTCGCTGTCTGGAGGAAAATTCTAGCGGCCGGCTGCTCTGATCGGTAGTTTTCCGTGGTTTCTCCGGTCAACACCAGGCGAATGCCGGAGCAGTACCCTAATAAACGGGACACGGACCGCGCGCGATCTTTCCTTCCTCTTCCTTGTCATATCCTCTCCCCTTACACACACACACACACACACACACACTAACATGCACCACACTACCACATATTCCGGGAGACCGGTCGGGTGCTTAGAGATTGTCCCGGCTGGGGTGGTGCCCCGCTGGTGGGAGAGTCCTGGTTAGGGGGAAACCCCACTAGCTGGCGGTAGGTCGGCGCTGGATCTCGCCACCCAGCAGGGGAAGATCACCGCCATCTCCCGAAGAAAAACACGCACTACACTAGCACATATTCGGGAGGCCGGTCGGGAGCTTAGAGCTTGTCCCGGCTGGGCGGTGCCCGCTGGTGGAGAGTCCTGTTTGGGAAACCCACTAGCCGACGGTAGGTCGGCGCCGGATCTCGTCATCCAGCGGGGGGAAGATCACCGCCATCTCCCGAGAAAAAACTTGCACTACACCAACGGGACTAATGACCAAAGCAGTTGACGCGCCCGGAAACACGAAAAAATCAATAAATCAATCAATTAAAAATTACCACATTTCTAAATATTATTATCTCAAAAATCCTTGCGTGTAAAAGTTCTCAAAATAAGAACCGAAGCTCATCAAACATCGCGTGAGCACCTTTTGCAAATTATTGGCCTTCCTCGGAGCCTCCTTTGGGCATCGCCCGACGCATCAGCGACAAGCGGCGAGGACCGCCCCAGCTCACGTTCTTACTCTTTCATGACAGAGGCGCAGGGCCGCCGCAGAAGTTCCACAATTGGGCACGGGCGGCGCTGCGCGTCCTCCGCATACTGATGGGGGCGCGCCCGCACCCGAGCCCTGAGCTCCGTTGCTATTCTCACCCCCCTCTGGCCACAGGGCCTGCTCGCAGCAGGGGACGGGTTGCGATAAATGTCACGCCATGCGATGAGCTCTAAAGACTAGCGCAGTTTATCCGATAAAATACGAGTCGTAAAATAAGACACAGGTAATTAAATACATTTCAGAAGGATGTATGGTTCAGGCAAGCAAGGGTAGTTTCATTAAAGTTATCCTTGAATACATAATAAAAGTGAGTTGCCTTTCAATGAATGATTCTTTGATAATTAATGACGAAACCTGTAAAACAAGTATATAAATAAAACATACAAAACTGAAAATTATCCAATACAATGCTTTAAGAATGTATAAAAACAAAGTTATAAAGTTATAAGTAAAGATAAGCATAAAGTTAAAAGGATGTTTTATCATGGAAATGTTTTATCCGGAACACAATAGAAAGGTTTGTTCCAAATTAAGTATTATAAAGCAAAAATATTATCAAAAATTCAACAACAAAAATCTGCATACAGTGTTCCATACTACGAGAAACTGCGCTGTTGCCATTATCGTATTGCGACAAGATATCTCCTGGAAGTTGTTTTGAATACAAGAAGAGCGGGATATTTGAATTTGCAATTCCAAAGACCTAATTGTAAGGAACAGATTTAATTAAGTAAGTAATATCTCTATCATTCATATTTTGTTTTCCAATGTCAAGTTTTATATTTTTTTTAAATTTATTTTTACTTTTATATTTATATTACTTTTATAATTGTTTTTATTAAAATTTAAAGAAAAAATTGAAGTCGTTTTTGAGAAATAGTGTCATTTTGAAAAATAGTTCATATTTTGTGCGGAAACAACTAGTGCATGCAAAAAGAAAAGAAAAAAATATTATCACCTTACTTAAAGATCTAATTTTTAGAACAGATTTTATATAGGAAAAAGCCCTACCATTTATATTACTTTCTCGCCTTACGAAGTTCTTCGTAAGAAGAAAAAGGTACCTAATTGTGCGCCGGAAAACGGCAAATTTTTGGCAGAAAAACTGTTTTGCCGGGCTCTGGTAACGAAAAAATTTATATGTTCTGTTGCTAAATGTAGAAAAAAATACTCTAGCACGTGGTGTAGCACGTGGCGGAGTCCATTTTTGTTGATTCCTGATACCGAAAAATCGATTGACGGCAAAACGTCCGCCTGACCATCCGTCTGTGGTCAACGCTAGCGCTTAAACAGCTCAACCTATTTCCTTTAAAACTTATATATCCCACTCGATCTATATGATCTAGTGACTTTGGTAATTTCAAACAGATAGTTTAATTTTTGAGTGTACTTATATGAAGCCTCACACACATTTTCAATTTTTTCTCAAAAATTGCACCAAATTTTTTGATGAAGCTTAGGATAGTGCGCTTAAGAGAATGTTGGTAGTCTCATGTTCGTTGAAATCTTATATTTTTTGAAAATTGATGAAGCGCAAATTTTTTGGGGTGTCTACAACTATAATATTGAAGATATATTTTTTTCTTAATAAAATCTGTTTCTTAGAGACATCTATAAATAAGTTCATGTTCAATTTTTCCAAAATTTCAGTAGTTTCCGTGCAATTGTGAGCGAAATATAGGCATTTTCCCCTAAAAATTCGCTACATTTTTTAAAATTTGCTGCTCATATGTAATAAGGGTAATGGTAAAAAGCATAGAGCTAGTCCCATTTTCGTCTATTGCTCAGTTTTTTTTTTTTTCGAAATTACCAAAACTGAACATTTCAAAACTACAAAGTTGGAAATAACGATTTTTGCTTCAAACAAAGTCGGTTGTAGAAAATTAGCCCTTTAAAAAGGTCATGTACAGTTTTTTGCGAAAACAAGCTGATTTTGCTTCATAAAAGGCTGCAATTTACGCAATTTCTCAAAAAACTTATTTAAAAAACCGTTCCAATTTTTTTTTTACATTTTCTCCACACATGTAATAAGGAACGGTGAAAAATACGGTGCTAGTCTCATTTTCGGTTACTGCTCCGTTTTCGAAAATACCAAAAAAACTGTTAGCATTTTACAAGTACAATATTGGAGATAGCTATTTTTGCCACAAACAAAGTCTGTTGTAAAATATCAGCTCGTTAAGAAAGGTCACGTCCACTTTGTTTTGTGTGTGGAAAAAATGAACTGATTTTGCTTAATTCGTGTGTGCAAAGTACTCAATTTCCAAAAATTTTTTCTCAAATCCCGCACCAAATATTTTCATTAAAGTTTCTCTTCGTGTGTAACAGCCAATGGTAAATAAATAAACTAGTGGTGTTATAAATGGCACAGACTCTCTTGCAGTAGTTAGTCTTCTTATCTCTTTAGTCTGGTGTAGCTTCGTGTATGCCTATGCTCCTAACTTGGGCTGCCTTCTATTGTCGCCCAAAAAGATATTTTTTCACATTTTCTCAACTTATTGGCTTTCTAATGCTAGAGCTGATACAATTATCACTTGACTGATATAGAAGTCTGCGCGTTATACCCATCCCAAATGGCCGAGCTAATTAAAGCGTGAGTATATTGAGCGCTTCGGGTCGAAAGGAACCGTGTTCGCATCCCAGGTAGGAGTTTTGATTTGACGAATATGTTGTTGCAGAAAACTATTAAGGATTCCTGAAACTTTATTGAATATTATTTGGAGTACTTCTACTCACACATGGAATCGATACATATAAACATATCGAACGTGTGTGTATATGCTTTCCCAATTGGCAACTTTCAAACATTTTTTTCAAATTTGTTATTCGATTTCTAAAACGTATGTCATGTCAAATCAATTGTCTTTCCGTGCATCTGTATAAACCCATGAAAGCAAACTAATCAAACAACATCAAAATTTAAATACTTTGTAAACACTACCCGTGGGACCAACTTAGATACTCCTAACGGTTTCGAAATACTTACTTTCTCATCTTCTGAATTACATTTACACGTGACATATTAGAGGAAAAAATACTGTGTTCTCCGAGATGGCCGAGAAGGTAAACTGGCGTGTCCGGACACAGCTCTTCGAAAGAATGGTACTCTGGTTCGAGCCTTGGTCGAGTATTCGCATTTATCACAATTCTCTGTTGTCGCAGAGAATAATTGAGAATTCCAGAAACTTCATTGAAAAACATTTAAAGCAATTCTAATCGCAAATACAGGTTAATTAAGATGAATAAACTGGAAGTGTATGTTTCGTTGGAATTTTCAATTTTTAAACAATTTTTCATAACTCTTGTTGGACTTGTAAAACTATTGTACCATCTAATCAATTGTTGCCCTTCTGCCCTTATTGATATTACAGACGTTCCGATACTCTGCATAACCCGGATGGGCGAATTGCGAAAACTCCGGGTACAGACTCAGCGTTTCCGAGGGAGGGAGCACTGGTTGGAGCCTGGCTCTGACATTTGTTACTATTCTCTGTTGCTGTATAAACTGTTGAGAATTCCAGAAACTTCATTGAAAATTATTTAAAGCAATTCTACTCAAATATACAATCAATTAAGATACTGAATAACCTGGTCTGTGTGCAATTTCTTTCTATTTTGAACTTTTAAACAAGTTTTGAACTTTCTTGTTCGATTTGTAAAACGTATGTCACATCAAATCAATTGTTGTCTTTTTGTGCATAAACCGATTTAAGTAAACTTATCAATCAATCAATCAATCAACTCGAAATTTAAATTCAAAATCTTCACTACCCAGGTGACCGACTTATATATACTTAATGGACGACCGGGAGAGGTGGCTCAGGGCATCAAGTAATTTTGTAACGCCCCTGACCGAGAGGTGCTGGGTTCGAGTCATGGCCATGACAGTATTTTCGACACTAGGCGGTTAGCATGGTCAAGTCCTGTCCTTGTGTGGAAAATAATTCTACCAGCTGGCTGCTTTGATCTGTTGCAGTCCGTGGTTTCCCTGATCAACATCAGACGTATGGCAGTACCCTCCCAAATGAACCGCGTGCGATCTTTCCTTCCCATACCTTATTGTACTTTTTATTTACATACACTCACGTGCACCATACTGCCACACATGCCGAGAGACTGGTCGGGGTCTTAGAGCCTGTCCCGGCTGGAGGATACCCCTTAATGGGAGGCATGTAGTTGGAGAATATTCCGCTAGCCGAAAATAGGTCACCGCCAGTTTTACCTATCTAGGGCGGGAAGATCACTGCTACTTTCGGGCAAACAAAATTACTGCACGTATGGAACACATGATCTTAGGAGTTGGCACGCCCGGAATCACTATCAATCTAACAGCTGTCAGCTCGTCTAGAGACAACTGTAGCTCCTAAACCGTTCTGCCGATTTTCTCCAAAATTGATACTGAATGGAATGGAGGCTTTGGGAGTTTCTAATGAATATGTTGATTTTTGAGGGTTTTTACATGAATCGGGCATTTGACTTTGTCTGCCTCTACCCGAGTTTGATTAATACGGCTCTTGTGTTGCGGAGTGCTATGAGTGCAAGTCAAATCTGAGGATCTGAAATCGGTGTCTCGGAGCGGAAAAATATTGTTGATTGAAAACTCTTTCGTTGGTTTATGTGGTAGGATAATAATGCGTAACATTTAGAAAATATGCAAGAAAGTATGTGCTTGGGAAGCCCCACTAGTTGTAGTTTTGCTATGTTAGTGTTTTGCAATTTTCTGAAATAGAGACAGTTCTCAAAAAATGGAACTCAAGCCATTTTAAGAATCGTACTTTGTTCTAAACGCATAATTTATTGAACTGAATAATCAACATTAGATTTCAGATTTCCCTTATATGACTCTACTTTCACATTCATCATTTTGAAATAAACGATGAATGATTTCCATTTCTATGTTATTGAATGCAAAATAAATTTCATCTACAACTTAACGGTTTTAATTGTGCATAATCACTGCTGCTCTATTGTAACTATTAATGTATTACTTCATTCATACACTATGGAGTCTTCATGGTGAAGTGAGGGACTTGTACAGTGCATATTCACTGTTAACTTCTTTTACTATTAACATAAGAACATTATGTTCTAAACCATGAATTTCGAAGTGAAATGATTGCTTAGAATTATGAAACCAACGTACAAATGAAGTGTTCAGTTGTTAGGTATTCAACGCGCTCCCTTTAATGAGAATTCTTTATTTTTTCGAGCCTCCAACTGCGGCAGTTTACCGCAAGTTCTTATGGCTTCTTACAATGTTTTTTGTCGCGAATTGGCCATTATAGGACCACGCAAACGCGCCATTTGTAGCCACCGAAGCCCAGTCATATTCTCCCGGGAACACGTGCGCATGACGTTTTTTGCGGTGGGGGGATCAGCACTTCTATGCCGAATCCATTTTTACACCCCAGAGTTGTTAGCCTTGGAAACATCACATCAAACATGAAGTTCGATGTGATGATGATGAAGGGAAAATGGACGATCACAAATACACACACTCACACAATCATGACCAAGAGACTCGAACCCGCTGTCCTTCTGTCCGAGAATGCCACGAGTCTTAGGCATTACGACTACCCGGATTGACTTCTTACAATGTGTTAATATTTTTTGTTTTATTCACAATCGGAAATTGTATTTTTTTGAATATGTTTTTCTCTTTAAAGGTTGTTATCATGTTCTCACTACTCATTCGAATTAATTTAATCCAGCATACCTCTGAAGTGTGCCCATTCTCGTAGTAACAAAGTTCCACTCAATATAAGAAACATTCCCAATTTCTAACGAAGAAGAAAAAAGCGAAGAGGAAACAAAACAAAAAAAAGTCATGCCGTTCCCATCAGGGAAACATTGCTTGACAACTCCCTCGCCGCTCTGCAACACGTCTTCTCCGCTAGCTCGCGTCACTTTGCGAAGCCGGTCACGGCCGCCCGAAGAAAACACACAAGAAAAAGTGACTGTCGTGTAAAGTAGCGGCGCGCGCACGCCTGCACTAGTTCTGTACGAGCCCCAGCAGTATATTTCACGGGGCAACTCATGGGAATCTGGGAGCGCGCTCTGGGCCTCGCCGTGTGCACTTTCCTCAGAGCACGCCCCGGCCCCCTCCCCTCCCCCCACCCCCTCCACCTCCCGGAAGTGGCGCGGTGGCCCCCTCAAACACTAAACTCTGGGGACAGGCGAGTAACGACGCGGGGAGCGAATGCACCGCACGTCGCGCGCGCGGCGCCCGGGGGTGGGGGGCAGTGGAGGGCGTTTGGGGAGGTGGTGCTCTTGGAGGGAAATGAGGAACCTCCGCCGCTCCGAAGCGGCGCCCCTGCTACACGAGGCTCACTCGTTGGATTGTCGATGAGATGCGAGTTCATCCACTTCCATCGTTGTATTGGAAACTGTATACAGTCGGGAAGCTATAACCAAATTGAAGTCGTAGGCTTCCGCGGCCAGAGTCATGTAAATGATCTTAACAGCCCTGAGGAAGACCACGACAAGTCGGCAACACAGCCTTCGACGCGGCGTCACCTGGACAGGCAAGATCATTTATATTACCAAATTGTCAGTAGTTTAGAATGATTGATTTTTTCGCGTTTCCGGGCGCGTCAACTGCTTTGGTCATTAGCCCCGTTATTGTAGTGCATGTTTTTTCGCGGGAGATGGCGGTGATCTTCCCCCGCTGGATGGCGAGATCCGGCACCGACCTACCGTCGGCTACTGGGGTTTCCCCCTAACCAGGACTCTCCCATCAGCGGGGCACCGCCCCAGCCGGGACAAGCTCTAAGCTCCCGACCGGTCTCCCGGGATATGTGGTATGTAGTGCATGTTAGTGCAACTGTGTGTGTGTGTGTAAGGGGAGGGAATAGGATAAGGAAGAGGAAAGAAAGATCGCGCGCGGTCCGTGGCCCTTTTGGCAGGGTACTGCTCCTGCATTCGCCTGATGTTGATCAGATAAACCACGGAAAACTATCGGCCGCCAGAACTCTCCTCCAGACAGCGATTGCAGTAGTTTAGAAATAAGTACGATAATAAAGGATGAAGAGCAGATATTTTCCAAAGCACCTATTCGTCATACACTATTACTCGTATAGGGTAGTAGCGCTGACGCGTTTCCATCATAATTAACAGTACGCACATACATATACAAATAATATCGAGTAATCCAGTCGATATGGTAATGAAAAAATGCAAACCTTCCAAAATGAAAAAAAAGACAAAGATTTTCTAAGTATTTTTGTGAAGGACTAAAATATGCTTAGAACATGCCCAAATAATTTGTGAAAATTTTATTTAATAGGATAATAAGATACTTCGTGATTTTTACGCGTCACCTTTTTCACTATAAGTATTCAGACAAGAATTCTGCAGTCTAAGGTTCTTTAACAATTCCTTTGGGGAACATGTACAAACTGAATAAAATACGTATTTCAATATATGGCCATTTAGATCATTCGCATTCATAAAAAGCTGCAGCTATATCTGAGATAAACATTCTTGGCACTAGCGTGAGTCTTACCTATAGTGGGCACTCCCGGGTTAAAAAATTTCAATTGTGTATTCTCTGTTCTTCACATTTATTATCACACAGGCGTTCTTATACCAGTGCATTCTATTTCATTAGCAAAATACACACAATTTATTCTCAATGCAATATTTATATATTTTTATGTTTTACAATTAAAATATATCAATATTTTTTACAATTAAAACAACTTGTATATAATCCAGTTGTGTTTTCATACCAAACCAGAGCTCTCCCAAGAAGGACGTTTCTGGAGTTCGAACCCAGGTAATTCACACTAACCTGACCGCGGCAGATTTTTTATTACAGATCATATTGTGTACTCATTTTGGGTAAATTATGCTGTAGAGTATGAATTGATACATTTTGGAAGGAATATCTCCTTTCCTTGCGCACAAAGTACCCCGAGGGACATTTCTGGGATTCGAAACCAAGCAATTCAAATTAACCGGTCAGGGGCAAATTTTTTTACGTCTAACATTTAGCACTTGTTTAGGGCAAATATTGGCGCACAGTATGAATTGTTAAGGCTAATGGTTTAAGAGAAAACGGGTCTTCCTCCTTGCGCAGGGGTCTCACAAGTTGTTCATTTCTGGGATTCGAACCTGGGTGATTGAAACTAACCGGTTGGCGGCAATTTTTTTTATTACAGGTTATATTTAGTACACGTTTTAGGTAAATTATTGTGAAGAGTATATTTCTGGAATTCGAACCTGGGTAATTTAATTTAATCGATCCGCGGCAAACTCTTTTATTGCAGGAAATATTTAGCATTTGTTTAGGACACGGTTTGGCGTAGAGTATGAATTGTTACATGTGATTGTTTACAGGGAGCACCTCGTTTCTTCTCTGACAGCGCGAAAAGAGGAATGTAGGTTTTATTTTTTTGTTTTTGTAAATATTTTTTTAAAGAATGGAGATATCAATATGGTTTATTACTAATATGGGTTATCACTGATTGTTTATAAATAAAACGCGCCAAATTTGGAGTACAGTTTGGAGTGTATACGTGTAATATTAGTGTATTTAGATTTGTGGCGTAAACACCGATTTTATGAAGAAAATTAACCGCGGCAATTTATTTGTTTTCACATATTAAGAACGACAGAAAAAGCGGTAAATTATGAGTTCTACAGTTTTGTGATTGCATGAAATGGTGCTGCTAACTTTCAAGACGTGCACGATTTCCCCCTGGACCTGGAAAACGCCTTCTAGGCTAGAGAATTCGGAACTCACACATGCTACAGGACTTCAGAGCATAAACTGACCATCTGTTGTTTGGCGAATGCGTGCAAAGATAGGGTCTCATCGGGCCTCGAGGGGTCATTGAGGAGGGATGGCTAAGTGGCAAGGACAAGAGAGGAACTGAACTGACACTGGCGGTTATCGCACGGCCGTACCAATCCAGCGCGGAAAGTGAGGTTTTCGAGAGCCGGACTCGTGGACACGGCTGCCAACTGGTCAAGTTATATTGGGCACCGCATTCGTGGAACTGAAGGGAATGAGCTGCTGAATTTTTATAGAAACAACATTAAAAGTGACTAATAAAAACATTAATGGGAACCTGTTAGATGAAGACAGAGTACTTCAGGTTTAATTTCGTTTTTCCTCTTCAGCCAAGCAACCTGATATCTTTCTTTGTTACTTTTACTTAAAAGGAAGTCTGGTTGTTTTAAATTTCTATAAAAGATGTGTTTTTATTGATTATGTTTTCTAATTTTTAAGTATAAATTCTACGTCGTAGAGGAAAGATTATTGTTTTTTGTGTGCGAAAGACATGATAAGACATCTTATCACTTCATACCACAGTCTCGCTTATATTATACACTTCATAGTGTATTTAACATTTTTTATGGGGAAGGCTTATAGATTAAATGTTACAAGTTATAAAAAGATAAAATTACAAGTTAAAAAAAATCAGGGAAAAATTCATTGCCGGGCCCTGATAACGAACTAGAAATGCTACAAAACTGTACAGACATTCTCGCAGTAAAGTTTTCTAATATCGTTCGTGTGGACTGGTACTGTAGAGTCTTGCCTCTCCTTGTCAGCTGCAATCAATCGCCACCCAAAATAAAATTTTTGACATTTTCTTCACTTTTCGGTTTGCAAATAGTAGAACCGAAATATTATTTTAAGAATATTAAAGAAGGCTAAAACCTTGCCATAAATAACAATTTGCATTGAAAACTTTGAGCCATCTTTAAGAAAATGGCGTTAAGCATTACTGTAAATGTAAAATTTGAAGCTTTTTTGCCCAGGAATCTATTGAGTTTTCGAAAAACTTCATTCGAAGTAATTTGAAGAACTTCCACTCACAAATCCAATAATGTATACAAATCGATGGAAATGGGCATATCAAAGTCCTGAGAGATAATGAAAAATATATTCGTGTATTTTTTAAAAAATTAAAAGAATACATCAAAATGAATTTGACAACATATTACACTGTGTCATCACCACTATCCGTTGAAAACTTTTGAAGAAAACATTTGGAGCTATTTTTGAGAAAAAATTGCTTCAAAATCAAACTTTTCACTGAAAAATGTTGAGTCGTCTTAAAGAAAACGGCGTTAAGCGTTTCGGTAACTGCGAAATTTAAAGCTCTTTTTTCATAGAAATCTATTGAGTTTTCGAAATAATTCATTTGAAGTTATACGAAAAACTTTCACTCACAACTTCAATAATGTACACAAATCGATTGAAATGCGCATTTTTACGGCGTGAGAGATATTTGAAAAACAATACATTTGTGTAGTTTTGACAAATCAAAAGAATACACCAAAATGAACTTTTTGATGAATGAAACATTTGCAGCCGTTTTGGAAAAAAATTATATTTGTAATTTCTTCTTTAATTGCAAATATTTCACTTCCAATTGCGCGAAAACTACTAAAATTAAAAAAAAATACATGACATTAAAAGATCTCAATATGAACAACCAATTTCAATTGAAGCAAAAATATTTATCTTTATTGTTGTAGTTTTAGGAAGACGCCAAAAAAATTCAAACTTTTGCAAATTTCGAAAGTTCAGGGTTAACCGCTAAAATAGGGCCTAGTCCACTTATCCGCCACAACTAAGTGTATTTTATTCTATTCTTACAAGCAGAAGGTTTTAGCAATAGGTTTCATGGACATCAGAAGCCGGCAATTAATTTTTTCCACCGAAAATTCGCCGTTTTTTCGCGCAGCACTACATGCTTTTCTCTATACTACGTATATTATTCCGTACATATATCACTCCGTACGTATACGAGAAAGTAATTACAGGTGATACAGAATGGCACAGACTTACTCGTATAATTTTCTGATTTCCTTGGAGTGGTCTGGCTTTAAGGTATGGCTCCATTCTCTAGCCAGCTGCCATCTATCGTCTCGCAAAGTACATTTTTTTGACATTTTCTCTACTGTTTTCTTTCCTAGTAGTACAACACAATTAATAGTTCTAAAATATTAAAGAAGTGTAAATGCTCGTTCTCAATATAAATTTTCACTGCAAAATTTGAAGCAGTTTTTAAGAAAATGGCAATTAAGTTTGGCTAATCGGGAGAATAGCTGCCCCCCTATGTCGCGGCTACGTTGTCACGAACGTTGCTAATCAATTGTTTGTTTGTTTACGGAACGGAAGACTAGACGTGAGTACAATACTTTTTACTTTTATATTTTTTTCTTAAAAGTGTGTTCCCTTTAAAATAAATTCTCTTAAACGTGAGAGAGGTATATAGAATAACGTGAGCGCCGGAGCGACAGCGGAGGCGCGAACCAGGTCTCGAGAGCGAGGGCCCGGAAGGCCTCGCGAACGTAGCACGTTGGAGCCGTCGGGTAGCGACGTGCGGGAGCACCTCGCGGACCAGCTGGGGGAAAAATGCGTTGGGTAAAGAATTGTGTGGTTATAAAATTAAATTTGTAGCGTAAAAAGTACGAATAATCAGTTCACTTAATGAGAGTACGTTGCTACGGAGATTTATACGTACAGGAGGCTTTGGAGCAGGGGGGCAGCTATTCTCCCGATCTACCTTAAGTTTTACTGTAAATGCAAAGTTTGAAGCTCATTTTCATAGGAACCTATTGAGTTTTCGGAAAAATTCATTTAAAATTATTTGAAGCACTTTTACTCACAAATCTAATAATGCGCACAAATTGATGGAAATATCAATATTAACGGCGTGAGAGGTGTTTCAAAACAATTACATTTGTGAAATTGTTTAACAATACCAAAGTTTTTTAAATACACCAAAATGAACTTTACGTCATATTAAAAAGTGCAATTAGCACTGTTAATTTTAAACGTTTGATGAAAAAATTTGGGGCCATTTTTGAGAAAATAGCGTTTGAGCGTTTGTGATATTTGAGCTCATTTTAACAGAAAACTGTAAAGTTTTCGAGAAACTTAAATTGACACAATTTAAGGGACATGCACTCGTAAAGATGATAACAAGAAGTAATCGCCTCAAATGTAAATATTACCGACGTGAGAGACAAGTAAAAAAAATTGCATTTCTGTAATTTTTGAATGATCCCAACAACTCAATGATCAGTGGCTGTCAAAAAGGAACCGTCAACTTGGCTTCCAGCATTTTTTGTGAAATATGGTTCTCAGAAATTACGTACATCTTGAGTTCGTCAGTATTATTGAGTGTGAGGAGTTTAGCTAGACACGAAAGTATACAGTTCGCGGTTCCACAACTAAAACTTCGAATGGCCCTACTCATAAATATAGTTATGTCACCCAACGGATACAGGAAAGTTGAATATTATTTTCACAGCAGCACATTGGTGTTGTTTTTAAAGTTAACGGTACAATGCGGCAACGTTATTGCTTGTTTATCCTTGAAAATAGATTTTATTACATGGGAGTTTTTTTGTTTTTTTTTCTCCCTTTCAAAATTCAAAATTTATTGCTTATTTATCCTTGAAAATAGATTTTATTACATGGGAGTTTTTGTTTTTTTCTCCCTAAAATTCAAAATTTTTGCTTATTTATTTTGAAAATAGATTTTACTACATGGGTTTTTTTTTTTTTTCCTTTCAAAATTCAAAATTTAAGTAGTATATGACTTGGTGTAGGGATCACAGAATTTTGAAAATGTGCACACAATTCACTTTTCCCCATAGGAAGTCATACGCAGTTTTTAACTGTTTTTTTGACGTAAAATAAATAAATAAATAAATAAATAAATAAATAAATAAATAAATAAATAAATAAATAAAAATAAATAAATAAATAAATAAATAAATAAATAAATAAATAAATAAATAAATAAATAAATAAATAAATAAATAAATAAATAAATAAATAAATTTCTAAATAAATAAATAAATAAATAAATAAATAAATAAATAAATAAATAAATAAATAATAAATAAATAAATAAATAAATAAATAAATAAATAAATAAATAAATAAATAAATAAATAAATAAATAAATAAATAAATAAATAAATAAATAAATAAATAAATAAATAGTTTTCTCTCGAGTTTCCGCGTGACGGTCTCGCTCCGCCTCGGCGCACTCTGCTCTGCTGTTCCCGACCCCCTGCACGTGTTTAAGAACTTGCCTCGTTACGCTGATGCGAGATATCATCTCGGTCCGCAGCGTCGACAGGCAGAGGCAGCGTCAAGTCAAGCAGCGACGGAGACCGAATTAAGATATTCATCAGCAGCGCCCGACACCAGCGCCCGACACCAGCGCCCCTCGCCGCCTCAACGAGAACTTCAAGGGGGGGAGGTGACGGAACGAAGCGAAGACACAGCCGAACAGCAATTGAGGCTGCGTGAGGGAGTCTTTCGCGGATGCTCCGAGGGAGACGAGAAAGTGAGGGCCAGATTCTGTTCTCAGCGACATTCCATGTCCGTTAAAACTTCCAAGAGAGGATTGTCGAGTGTTTACTGGGGAACATGTGAAGTCGTAGTAACAGACACTTCTTGAAAAGACTCTTATTTTGAGATAGATGGAAAATCTCAAACGAGTTTAATGAATTAAATTAAATTCTCATCATTTAAATTCGCATTTGCAGAATTCACTCTAATTATTTCGAAGCAGTCTTCATTTACACAAAAATGAAATTGTATACATTTGTAATGTATAATTTTTTGAATGTACGTTATATGATGTGAGATTTGGAAAATATTCTCTAAAATAATTTCCATCTCGTATGCAGACAAATTTGAAACATGTTGGCAATAGCATTACAGATACAAATTTAAATACTAGAAAAAAATTGAAATGAAAAAAATTGCATGACATAACAAAAATACGCACATGATTTTTTTTCTCCAGGCTCTGAGAGCGCTGAAGGGCAGCGTACTAGCGTCTCGTGATGTAGTCCCGGGTTCGATTCCCAGTCGAGGCAAAAATGCCGTTGTAGCTTTCCTTTAAAATCGTCCCAGGTTTTGTAGCTGCGTGATGAAGAAAAGCTGAAGCAGGCGGATCTTGCTAGTTACGGGGAAGATAATATGTCATGTATTCTTATTGGCTCTTATATTCGAGAATGGGAATTAAATTAGACGGTGTGTCGGACACCGACGAAGTGGAACTACCGACCTAACAACGCCAAATACATTCATGAATCGTTTAACAGCATGTATTTTTCACAGTTATCATTTTTTCTTTCCATAATTTAATTTTATTACTGATTGTACTCATACTTTAACAATTTTCAATTTTTTTAGTACATTTGTTGTTCTTAATTTTTTTTAAATCAAGTAACTGAATAGAATGAGATACTAAAAACTAATTAAATCATATAAGACACTTAAAAATCAAAGCATAATTACGAGATATTCTAACGCATTTCTACTCTGCTTAACCTGCTGTTTTCACAGAAGCGCTTCTAATTAGGAAACTTAGGATTCAAGACCCGACGATGGCAGAGTTTTCGACCCTAGCAAGAGATTGATTGGTTGGTTAGTGATTTCCGGCGCGTCAACAGCTTGGTTCATTAGTCACGTAAGTGTAGTGCATGTTATTTCCTCGAGATATGGCTGTGATCTTCCCCCGGTGGATGGCGAGATCCGGCGCCGAACTACCGCGGCTAGCGGAGTTTCCCCCTAACTAGGATTCTCCTACTAGCGGGGCACCGCCCCAGCCGGGACAAGCTCTCTGCTCCCAACCGGTCTCCCGAAATATGTAGTTGTGTAGTGCATGTTAGTGTAAATGTGTGTGGGGGGAGAGGATATGACAAGGAAGAGGAAGGACAGATTGCGCGCGGTCCGTGGCCGGTGTGTTAGGGTACTGCTCCGGTATTCGCCTGGTGTTGATCGGAGAAACCACGGAAAACTACCGATCAGAGCAGCTGCCCTCTTGAATTCTCCTCCAGACAGCGACTGAATTCGACTTAGCTGAAAAACTAGTGTCGAAAATCCTGCCGCCGTGGGGAGTGGGAATCTAGGACCTCCCGGTCAGAGGCGCTGCAGTGACATCAGTTGATGCACTGAGCACTTTAACTTTTTAACTTTGGGAGTACTTTACATGAAGCCCATAGGACATTCTCAAAATTTTCTCAAAAACCGCTCCAAATTTTTCTTTCAATTTCTTGTACGAGCAGGGTAAGGTGACATAGGTCCGATTTTTCCGGTTATTTCTCAATTTTAAAAAATTGTAAAAGTTTGAATTCTTTTGGGCGTCTTCCTACAACTACAAAAATTAATAGATTACTGAAGATTACTTAGAATTAATTATAAGAAAAATTAGTGTTACTGAAGAAAGTAATAGGCTGCTATCAGTATTCTGAATATCTCTTTTATTTAATCTAAACATTTAATAAAAAACATAAAATCAGGTAAAAGTTCAAATGTACTTGCGTAAAAGAGAGAACTTGGTTCCCTATTGATGGGGTCCCTACCTTCACTGTTAGAAACAATCACATGAGCATCACAAACAGGCAACAATGAAGGTTATGATCCTAACATGTTAAGAACCAAATTATGCATCATCTATTTTTTATCAAAATGTTCCAAATGTTCCGATGATACCTTCACAACACAACACACAAAACAACACCAATTGTCAATCAATCTTCTCGAAACGTCACTACTTAATTCCCCTTAATTTTAACCTTCGTTTTAATTCAGCACCACCAAATCAAATATCATCACCAAATGTATCAAATATCTCTAATCTACAAGTAAACTCAAATCGTTCTATATGAATGTCGCTTATTAGCGAAGCAAGATACCAGCCTCAATCAGTAAAGAGACTCTTCCAACGTACAATGCAAAAGCATGAGCAATGCACAATGCACAAAACCTTCTTATATGATTCATTTACATTGTCTATGTCTACTGAAGAAATAAAATTTTCAAATTATTGCAAAAACATACAAATACGAGTTGACTAGAAATGTTATAACATAACAAGGGGCATTATAGGATTAAATTACAAACCAATTAGCCTACTATCTTCAATTGTTAAAATATTTGAAACAATCATTAATTACAAACGAAATAATTGCTTAAAATCAGTTAATGACGTTTCCAATTTGGATTTCGAACTTTTACCTACTAACCACCAAATTCTTCGTGTAACAGAAGACATTTTATTAGCATTTCATAATTCTCAATATTTTTGTACAATCTTTTTAGGTATTGCGAAAGTGTTTGATACACCCTGACCTATTAAATAAATTTTCTCTTCAAAAAGTTAACAGCTATTTATACCATTTCATTAAAAGCTTTCTAGAAAACCGTACCTTTAATATTCGTTTAAAACATCTTTCACTTCTTGAATCAATCCATGTCCCTCAGGAAGTGGTACTATCTCCAACTCTTTTCAACATTTATTTATGATCTTCCTACGACGGTAAATACTTCCATACCTTTATTTGCTGACTACTCAATTCTTTATAGCACTAATTCAAATTTACAAACCGCAATATAATTATTACAAACTCATCTAAACCTCATTGAAAGTTGGGTTCGCAACTGGCATATAAAATTCAACATTTCAAAATGTAACGCAAAATGTTTTTCTTTAAGACACTATAACATCTTACATCCTTTAGTTTTTCATAATGACAATATACCATGACTTCCTTTTAATGAATCTGTAAAATATTTGGGCATTTTAATGGACAGAAGGGACCTTCACTGGAAAAACAATATTCTTCACAGAATATTTTTAGCTAATAAACGTTGGCACCAACTTCTTCCTTTAGTAAAATATTCAAAATCCCTTAACGTCAAAACCAAAATTAGAATTTATCTAACGATGATCCGTCTCATTCTCTCATATGCCTGTCCAATCTGAGGTTACGCTTCAAAAACATCGATTAATCCAAGTATTTCAAAATTCATGCCTCAGAACTTGTTTAAAAGCTCCATGGTTCATTCCCAATTAACAAATTCATAATGAATTAGGGATTATATCTATCAAAAATTATTTTCTACAACTCTCCAGTAAATTTTATTATCATATAAATCAGGTACTATCTGCACTCCATTTTCATCTAGGTGAACATAACCCTCACCAAAACAGAATAAAACGTAATCTTCCGAAACATTTCTTTCATTCTCCTCAGCATATCTCATCAACAGTAAAGCTCACCTACAGCAAATCAATTAGATTTATTTTTCGAATGATCCATTAGCTACATTTAGTTTCTCCTTCAACTCTTATAATCTAAAATACATTGCATATTTCATGACCTTCTGCCAAAAGTCTCACAGGCTAACATATGTAAATATTCAATTAAATAATAAAGATAAAGTTTTTTTCTCCAAAGAGAAGATAGAGATTTTTCCTTCAAATTAAATTTGTTATGTATAAATAGTTCTTTCAATAAGGTCGTGTAGTACATGTTTTTAAATTTTAGTAGTTTTCATTCAATATTTGCAATTTTAAAAAATTACAAAAACAAGATTTTCTCAAAAACAGTTACCAATTTTTCTTTAAACGTTTGGTAGGGGTTGTGCTTAATTTTATCTATAAGATGACATAAACGCCATATTCCCCAGTTCTGTTGTTTCTTTCAAAATTACAAAAGTGTAATTTTTATGAAATATCTCTCACGACGTTAACATGTCAATTTACTGCGATTTGTAAACATTATTGAATTTATGAGTGGAAGTGCTTCAAAGTGAAGTGCTTCAAAATGTCTCTAAGTGAAGTTGTTCAAAAATTAAATGGATTCCTGTGAAAGAGAGCTTCCAATTTCACATTTATAGCAACGCTTAAAACAATTTTCTTAAAAACGGCTCTAAATTTTTCAATGAAAAGTGCTATTTAGGACAAGATTTTACTCTTCTTTTAATATTCTTAAATTAATATTTCAGTTCTACTATTAGGAAAAATTGAAAAATTTTAAAAAATGTGGAGCGGTGATAGATGCAGCTGGCAAGAGAATTGGGTAAGACTGTAAAGCCGGTCCTCACCAAGGAAATTATCAAACTTTACTACGAGAAAGGCTGTGACATTATGCCTCACCAGCAGTTTTTTCGCTTGTGGAGTGTCCTCCCTTTTATTTGAACATTGTTAGTAACCCTGACTACAATACTACAACTATCGGGGACTGGTAGGGTGATTGACTTTTGAGGGAGCCGCAGATGGGACGGCGCTCTCCTGGCGGAGAGTTCTGCAGCGGGTAGGCCCACAAGCCTACGTGTGGTTTGGCGCCGGATCTTGCATTAAGCGGAGTAGGAACATCGTAAAACCGGGATAGATGGCTCAGGACATCACCGAATGTCATTGCAGTCTCTCTGACTGGGAGGTTCTACGTTCGAGTCCCAACGGTGGCAGGATTTTTGGCACTAGCTTGTCAGCTAGGTCCAATTCAGTCGCCGCCTGGACGAGAATTCTAGCGGGCGCCTTCTCTGATCGGTAGTTTTCTGTGGTTTCTCCGACAACATGGAGTGAATGCCGGAGCAGTACCCTAACAAACGGGTCACGGACCGCACGCGATCTTTCCTTCTCCTTCCTTATACTGTTCTCATTCATTACGTACACGTATTTCCATGCACTACACTACTATATATTCCGGGATACCGGTCGGTAGCTAAGAGTTTGTCCCGGCTGGGGCGGTGCCCCGCTGGTGGGAGAGTTCTGGTTAGGGGGAGACCCCACTAGCCGACGGTAGGTCGGCGCCGGATCTCGAAACCAGCGGGGAAAGATCACCGTCAACTCCCGAGATATGACGTGAACTACACCTACGGGGCTAGTGATTGTCGCATTTGAAAACAAAATGATCAATCAACTACGTAACCAGATTTAAACGAAGATCGTCGTTTGCAGAATGTCTTGAACATTACAGTGAGTGCGGTGCTTTTCAAAAGCAATCGCATATTACTCATATTCTGAGGTAATGAGAACAGTGCCGCGATTTCGTTACTTCTCTTCGATGCTCAACGATTACATCGCTCGCAGGGAACTTCCGCTGTAGGAAATTTGAGGCACTTTGATAAGGAAGTTTATACGAGAATTCTCGGGAGGTATTTCCCAAAATCAAGAGAGAAAATTCAACGGCCTCCAAATGAGTTGAATTACGTTGTGAATTGCCACTATTAGTCAGAAAAATTCTAATTTTGTAAAGGTGATAAAATATGAGTTGCAATAGGATTTTTAAATTAAATTATACATATTGGATTAATATAATCTTATTTATAATCTGTCATATGTAATGAAATGTGAGGAGGCGAATTTTTTCAGTAAAAATGATCATGCTAAATAAAGAAGAAATATCTATTAGAAAACATCGTTTATATACAATTTACGTGAAAAATTATGTGGCTTGTTGCAAAAAGGGCCAATGTCAGTTTTTGTGATTTTCTGTTAGTTTGGTCAATGTGTGCTTTAACGTCCCTTATTTCAGTGCGAGAAAGGTCTAAATCAAATGTTCACTATATATCCCACTTTTACATTGACTTACATTGTTCTACGATTGATTTGTCATTTCCATGATGTAAGAAAGCTACCCATTGTGTATAACTTTGTACTCGTATGATTACATTGGCCCTTCTTCCGCGAAGCCACAGACGTAAATTTATATAGTCCAGCGAAATGATATTAAATCAACACACAAAAAATGGAATGAAAACATCTTAATAGGTAGTAAATTTACTAGCAAAAATATTTTTCTCCACACAGCGATCGGAATTTAAATTCTTAAGAGGTATCATTCCAGTCACGTTACCCTAACACTGTTAACCTTACAGTAATTATCTTTTTTTGCGAGACAAAAAATTTGAACATTTACAATTGCAATTTTCCACTAGTAGTGCTACAGAATGGCACAAACTTTCTCGCAGTAGTTTTCTAATTTCTTTGTACTGGCTTAGCTTTTCGGTCTGATCCCATCCTCTTGAAAGCAAACTTTTATCGCTGCCCAAAGTATTATACATGTATGTAACATTTTTTTTCTCAATTTGCAGTTTCTTAGTGGCAAAACCGAAACATTATTTTTAGAATAAAATATAAGAGAAAAATGTCATCCTATATTGATATATTCTTTAAAATATTTGAAGCATTTTTTAACAAAATTCCGTTTGAGTATTACGGTAAATGCGAAATTCGGAGCATTTTCACAAAAAATGTTTTTAAAGAACTTCATTATAAATCATTTGAGACACTTTTACTCACAAATTCAATAATGTGTACCAATTGCTACAAATTTGCATATTAACGGCGTGAGAGACATTGAAAAAAAATTACATTTGCTTATTTTTTCAAAAAATAAAACAGCAACAAAAGAATACAGCAAAACGTCTATGACGTCTTAAACAGCGCAATGAGCGCTATCCGTACGAAAGTTTGAAATAAAACGGACGGACAGACGGACGGACAGACGGACAGATGGACGGACGGACAGACGGACGGACAGACGGACAGACGGACAGACGGACAGACGGACAGACGGAGCAGACGACAGACAGACGGACAGACAGACGACAGACGACGGACAGACAGAGACAGACGGACAGACGGTCAGACAGACCAACAGACAGACGGTCAGACAGACGAACAGACAGACAGACGGACAGACAGACGGACAGACGGACAGACAGACAGACAGACGGACAGACAGACAGACAGACGGACAGACAGACAGACAGACAGACAGACGGACAGACAGACGGACAGACAGATGGACAGACAGACGGACAGACGAACGTACAGAAGACGGACGGATGGAAGTTTTGAAAAAAAGACTTTTTCGGTATCAAAGGCTCACAAAACGAGACATGATTTACATTATTTTTAGAGCTAATTTTAAAGGTCAGATTTTGTTCAGATATCGAAAAGGTTTTTTTTTAAACCTCCGCCCGTCCATCTGTCTGTCCGTTCGTCTGTTCGTCTTTCTGTGAATACCACCAGTGCCTATGCCTTGCGTAATTGTTTTTATAAATTGAAGAAATCATTTTTCATCTGGCTCAAATTGAAACTTAAACAATATTTTTACAACTGTATAAAAATATAATACTATATAACTAATATGTTTAGAAAGCTTATAGCTTTCAAATAAAATAGCAAATAAAGGTCACAATGGCTTGCTCAGCTCATTAAAAAACGAGAGATCTTACTTTTTAATATAAAAATAAAGTTCAGAACTAAATAACCCTTATACGTAATTGCATATTATCGAGTTATTTCTTATACGAAAACGAGACTGGAAGACTGGGAAAATCTTTTCAGACAAGCGTGTAATTAGAAGCAACGTCGCCGGGGCCGCCTCTAAGAACCTCGCCTTCCCAGTACGCATCCCTGGAGGCTGCAGGTGATACGAAAGGTGCGGGCACCCTGTCGCTTTCCTCCGATGGGATCGGGTGGACACCCAAGTTGATGCTTGAGACGTTTTTTTTTCTTTAATTTGTTGCAACCTTAATCGACGCAACGCGTCTCTTCGCCCCGTGTCGAGCGTTGAGCGCGGAGTAATTCTCCATTAATATCTCTCGTATGTACGCAGAGTATATATCAGAGTGTGTGTGTATATATTGTGACGGAACACACACGCCGTGGACTGGCCTCCGGCGCGCCGCACACAATGCAACCTGGTCTTTGATCAGGGGTCGTTAGCCCTGAGGGTGTGCAGCACCGCTCGGGCGTTACCAGCGCCGTGCGGCAGCCTACTGTCGCTCCGACGCCAGGCCTGTGAGGTTGTTCGTTCGTCTTGCCTGTGAGAGGCAAATAAGGGGTAGCTTGCAATGGATAGAATCAGGGCGGATCGAATTCTAATGAAACACTTGGATGGCTCTGGTAAAATTAGGCGTGTATTCTTAAACTTTTTCCAGAGGCACATACACATACACACTAGATTATAATAAACAAATTGCAATCCTATTTCTATTATAATTATAATCCTAAGTCTGGATTAACGTTCTTGCTCCATCTTGTGCAAATAAACAATAACCTCCCTACCTTAAATACTCAAAATCATATCTTGCCCGCTAATTACAATACTCGGGCAATTTAATTGTTTATGCAAACCTACTGATCTTGGCACTAAAATGTTCTTTCAGTCTGCTCGTTCCACTATGTTGGATCGAACTGAATTCCCGTGTTAAGCGTTCGGCAAGAATACTTCCTAGTTATACCTTTTTAATCACACCTTTGGAAATATTACGACTTCGCGGTCTGAATGTCGCACGGTACTCACGCTTCGGCGATTGGGGAACACGTAACCTGGACCTCGGCCAACGCAGTGACCGACCTCAGCTGCTTATCGCGGCGAACGGCTGCTCGCGCCGCAGTGACGCTCGGCCTCGCCCAGCTCGCTGCGCTATACGCTCGCCGGTCCGCGCTGCTCCTTGGCTCGCTTGATGCTGCCTCCGTTCGCCCGTGAAGTAGTACAATTTTCCGGTCGTCCCGTAGAACGGCCGTGCCTCTACGCCCGTCTTCCGTTCCCAACAAACTTGCTTCTTTGGCTGTGTTGCACCAGGAATGTCGCCTCAGCCTTCCGCTTTGGCGATGCGGCGTAGTTGCGACGTAATGATCGTATACTCGACCCTTCGGCGATCTCTATCAGACTGTTCGGCGGTTTGTCTCAGAATGTTCCGCGATTTCTATCAAACTCTCCGGCGGCCTTTCTCCGACTGTCCGGTTTCCCGGGAACCCCTTCCCCCCCTCGGAGACTGTTCCCTCGTTTTTCTATCAACGTGCCAATCGCAGGATTTAATTTTCCAGCGCTTATCGCCCCGAGAAACCATTGGCGACCACTCGTTACGTCCGACTTCAGCCGCGGCTGACGTCAGATGATGACGTACCAACGCGCCACATTCGAAGTGGTAAACACCGCGATTTATCTTGGGCGTTTTTGCCTGGGGTTCTGCTTCCTCGCTGGGGCGCATATCAGAGCTCGTCTCATTGCCCCCAACCAGTAAGATTTTTATCCGCAATCTTGACTTGACAAGGTAATGGAAAAACAATCTTGTAACAGGCCCTCTTCTATCCTTTCCTTCTTTGTTTTTCTTTTCCTTTCTTTTAGCAGGGTTTTAGGTTAAAAAAATTGTATGTGCCCACGACTTGATTGTCACGGTCCATCAATTCTGCCACATTTGGTGCTACTACCCTATTGATGGTGTAAGGTCCTTCGTACAAATGGAAAAATTTGGAAAATAACTTCAGTCTCGGTATTGAAACTCTTGGGGTTCGTAACATGACCTTTTGACCAACTTGAAAGGAATATGGTCTTGCCTTCACTTTTTCTTTCTTTCTTCTGCCGCTTTCACTAATTTTTCCATGATCTGTTGTTCAGACGGCGGTTGCTCCTCACCTGTCAACTCCTCCCTGTCTAAGTAGTCAAGGATATGGGGTGGCCGTCGTCCAAATTGAGCTTCGTAAGGGCTCATGCCTATGCTTTCGTGTGGGACATAGTTTAGCCAGTTATTAATATGCGGGATCAGCTCGCTCCAGTCATCGTGCTTCTGGCTGCAGTACGTTCGGAATAATCTGGACAATTCTTTCATTACCCTCTCGCTGGGGTTCGATTGTGGGTGTCTGATTGATGAGTAAACCGGGATCATGCCTTTCTCGCTCACGGATCGCTTCCACTGCTCACTCGTGAACTGCGTCCCATGATCACTCAACACCCTGCGATACTGTCCAGCTATTGCTACATACTTCTCAATCTGTCGCAGACATTGGTTAGCGCTGGTCTTGTTAACGGGATAAACCTGCGTGAACTTTGTGAACAAGTCAATGATGACCATTATGTATTTGTTCCCGCGCCTAGATTTTGGTAGCGGCCCATACAAATCGACTGCAATAATATCATTTTTCCCATCGGGGATTATCGGTATCATTGCTCCCGCAAAAGATCGATTCGGGAACTTTGTCCTCATGCATGTCTCACATGACTTGATGACTCGTTTCACATCTCTATCCATGTTTTTCCAGTAGCATAATTCGCTCATAATATTTTTAACTTTTGCGAACCCGTAGTGCGCAGCTCGCGAGTGGACATAATTAATGAGCTCCTCCGCGTGCGTTTTTGGGATCCAGATCCGGTAGGTAATAGGATTGGTATCCATGCGAATTAACACCATATCGTTAGTTAACTTCCATCTTCCGGGATCCCGTTGCAGTTTTGCGATCACTTCTTCGTCTTCCGGCTGTTCTCTTCCTTCGAGTACACGCTTGACCTGGCTAATTTCGTCATCGTGACTTTGAAGACCTGCCAATGTGGACCAATCCCATAAAAAACGTTGGGGAATTCTTAGATCGATTGCATTGACCTGTTCGCCGCTTTTATGGGTGACGTTTGTCTCCGGTGCTGAGAACTGACGACTGAGTAAGTCAGGCAATACGTTTTTCTTCCCCTCAACATACTCGATTCGAAAGTCAAATTGTTGCAGCCACAGTGACCACCTCATCAGCCGGTCGTTTTGCCAATTGCAACGATTTAAAAAGATCAGAGCTTTGTGATCGGTTTTGATGACGAAACTCCTCCCCATCAAATAGTTTTTTAGTTTTGTAAGAGCCCAAATAATGGCATAAGCCTCCTTTTCTGCCGTCGTAAAGCGAACCTGCGGTCCTTTCAAAGAAGTGCTGACCAAATTGATGATTTTGTTTCACCATCAATGACTTGGTACAGGGTTGCTCCTACGCCCAGATCACTACTATCTGTTTGTAGGTACATCGTCCGCGTGAAATCCGGATGTGAAATAGTGCATGTTTGCAAAAACATGTGTTTGAGATCGTCGAAAACCTTCTGGTGATGCTCTGTCCATTCCCACTTCCGACCTTTCCGCAATAATTCATATAAGGGAGCCATTATTAGAGCGTAATTATGGCAAAACCTGCTAAAATAATTACAAACTCCTAAAACTCTTCTTAGTTGCCGAATATTCCTCGGTCGGGGTATGGCTTCGATTTCTTTAATTCTATCCAATCCCATTTTCATTCCATTTTTCGTGATTTCATACCCGAGAAATTTGATCTGTGGTACGCAAAAATGCGATTTCTCGAGATTCAATACCAGGTTATTTTTGATTAATAGTGATAACAATCTTCCCAATGCTTCAAGGTGGCGTTCAAAATCTATTGAATGAACGATGACGTCATCTACGTAAATGGTAGTGTCTCGTAACCCAGCATTGTTCATGATTTCGTCCAAACATTGAACCAGCGCGGCACCACTGTTGCGCAATCCGAATGGAACACGTTGAAAAACATAGCTTCGTCCCCTGTAGACGAATCCCGTGTACTTCTGATCTCTTGGATGTAACCTCATTTGATAGTATGCCTTGCTGAAGTCAGTCGACGAGAAGTATCCTTTATTGGCGAATTGTAACAATATTTCATCAATTTTAGGCGGTACATCTCTAAACGGAACTGTCAGCGAGTTCAAGTGACGCGCGTCTAAGCATAAGCGTAAAGTGCCGTTCTGCTTTTTCACAATTACAATTGGATTTACGTACGCTGTCGTTGCCCTTTTTATTATGCCTTCTTCTAACATTTCTTCAATTTGTCTTGAAATCTCTTCCTGGTACGCCACTGGTGTAGGGTAGCTGCGTCCTTTAAACGGCGTCTCGTCCGTGAGTTGGATCCGAAACACATAATTCTTCACTGGCTCTCGATTTTTTTCGAACACCTTCTTGGCGCTGATGAGTAATTTCGATAACTTGGCCTTTTGTTCGTCGTCTAGGAGGGAAGCTAAATTAACTTTTTCTTCAATCATTTTATTCATGACATTTATCGCAGATGAACATAAATCTATTTCATCATTAGTTTCAATCGCCTCCTATTACGCACTCCTGCGTCACTTCCCAGCGACCAGTATCGGGAAGGAATAAGGATAGGGGTGGGGTTTAGGACACTTCACAGGGGTTGGACTAGCCCTTGTGAAGCAGCCAAACTCGTTTTGTCAGCACAATTTTCACATGAGATTCGACGGGAATTGAACCCGGACCTCAATGGCGAAGCGACTCCGCTATGAGCCACGAGCGAGTCCCTATAGTCCCGTTTGTGGGGGAAAAGGCAGGTTCGCGGTCCGTGCGTGGAGTTCACAGTCGGCGCTGATCAGAGATGCAAGGGCTCACTCAATACGACTGACTAACATAGAAGTACGTACTCACCGTTGAGTACGTGCACGACGATGGTCTTGACGTTGGCGTTGGTGGGGTTGCAGGAGTACTTGCCCGAGTCAGGCGCGTTGGCGCGTTGGATGAGCAGGTACGACGTCGTCACGTCGCCTTTCTCCGTGATGACGCTCACCCCACCACGCGGAGAGTCGTAGTTGATGTCCTGGAAGCAGCAATGAGAAAACCTTTCAACTAATTGTCTTCGATTAGGCGAGTTCGGAAAAATTCAAAAATCAAAAGCGGGTTTAAGAAAATTTTGGAAGAGTTAAATATTACTTTTAAAAATCGTGACTGTGGTTTCATACAAATAAAGAAAAGTTTCCGCATTAATTATATTGGTATGTAACATTAGCGCATGTTTTTTTTGTTGACCATTGAACATTGGTGAGTGAAATCCCTGTGAGCACACATTTTCTCGGGCCGTGGAGGCGGCACTGCAAGACTAACTCTTATACTCTCCCATTTTATTGAATAACATTTTAAAAATTTTTTAAAAAATTATCACCTTTTCATCGTAATAATCCAGCAGGTGTCATTTTATAAAATAATTCTCGGTGTTAAAATTCATTTCTTTACAAAAACATAATAATGAAGTGTTCAGCGGCGTTAAACTGATATTGCACATCTGAACTTGTTTTGCCTTGCCGTGACATGTTTAGAAACATTGGAACTATCAATCACAAATATCTGTATTAATTCTGATATTCTTTGATGTGTGTAGCGTCGCGTTGGCTGCCCTGAGGGGAGGGCGCGGAAGGCTCGTATTCTTAGAGCTGAGTAGCTTAGGACTCACGGCGTTGGGGATGCAGATATTTTTAGAACCAGGTGAAAGCTTGCTTCCATGCCCGCAGCTAGTTGCCATGTGTTAGATGTCGCGGCTGTGTAACACCTTTGAAGAGCGCGCCTAGGAGGCAGCGCTCAGCGGCGGTCAAGGGAGTCGGCGGAGGCGGCGGAGCAGTAAAGCGCCGCCCAATCCCGGAAGACGAGCTGGCCGGAGAGCCAGCAGCGGGGCAGCGAGTCTCCAGCGCCGCCCGCTTTAAGAGCGGGCACCGCCAGCCAAACGGACAGAGCGTTAGTGTTTGGCATTCGAGTGTAGTTAAGCAAGGAGATTAGTACGGTGATAAAGTGATCGTTGGCCCGGCAAAGTTATTGGTTATTCTGTGGTACTTATCGGTGGAACCTTGCTACATCTCCTGGACTCTTGGTTTTTGATTTTGGCTATTGTTTTTGGTACATTCTTTAGATACTGGAAGTGTACCTGCTGTACTTGCTGTGTTGTCAATAAATCTGTGTTTATATAAAGCGTGCATTATTCCGAACATAACAGTAGAATGCAAACCTCCTTCCCATGCTCAACGGTGGCCAGGGGGGGGGAGAGATCCGGCGGGTATGAAATGGGTTGACTCGCCCGCTGCGGTGGGGATTGCTCTTGAAAACCTCGCATAAAATTCACACCCAGCCTGGAGTGATTTCGCGCGTTGCAAGGGGCGCCATAGGGGCGTGCACTCGTAGCGGGGCCTCACTAGAATGTGTGGGTATCCACAGAACGGTACGATCGCGCCTGGCGGGCGGGAAATACCCAAACGTGTGTACGGAGTAGATTGATTGATAGACTGATTTCTTCGTGTTTCCAGGCGCGTCAACTGCTTTGGTCATTAGTCCCGTAAGTGTGGTGTATGTTTATTTCTCGGGAGATGATGGTGATCTTCCCCCGCTGGATGGCGAGATCCGGCGTCGACCTACCGTCGACTAGTGGGGATTCCCCCTAACCAGCACTCTCCCACCAGCGGGGCACCGGTTCAGCCGGGACGAGCTCTAAGCTCCTCACTGGTCTCCCGGAACACGTGGTAGTGTAGTGCATGTTAGTGTAAGTGTGTGTGTAAGGGGAGAGGATAGGACAAGGATGAGGAAGGAAAGATCGCGCGCGGTCCGTGGCCCGTTTGGTAGGGTAGTGCTCCGGCATTTGTCTGGTGTTGAAGTGGGAAACCACGGAAAACTACCGATCAGAGAGGCCGGCCACCAGAATTCTCCTCCAGACAGCAACTGAATTTGACCTTGCTGAAATCTAGTGTCGAAAATCCAGCCGCCGTCAGGACTCGAACCTAGGACCTCCCGGTCAAAGGCGCTGCAGTGGCATCAGTTGATGCTCTGAGCTACCGCTCCTGGTTTGGCGTTGGAACTGCGCGACACTGTTTCAGAAACACCTCTGCATTACAGTGTGCTTCACTTCAAAAATAAAAGCCACAACATTTTACCACATGCAACATTTATAATGCAAGACAATTTCAGCTTGTTAATGTTGAGAATCCCTTCTATCGTACGACAGTGTTCACTTAGCATCCGACGTATTGCCGATATACTCTTCCTTTGGTAGTTTCAAAATGGCGATGATTTTGTAATTTATTTTGGTTAAAATGGTATCAACATGCAGAACAAAAAGTCTCCACTCCTCGGGTGCAAAGGCAATCTTCAATCGATCTATGGAAATGACGTATTGTTTGGCAGATAGTTAAAGTGACATTCACGAATCACCCGGTGTACATTCCATACACGGTGTAAGCCGTTGTCTGACCATCCTCTGCTTTCAACTGTCGGTCGATCAATGTGGAATTCGGGACAAGCACGCGAGTTCCCTGAATTCTCCAAATGCCTTCCAGTTTTACCCGCCTACCATTCCCCTGCTTCTCTATCGTCGTTTAATCGTATCATTCATTCAAGAAAGAGTTTATGGGTTAAAAGGAGAGCGCCTGGCAATCACAAAGAAAATAACTCTCTTTAAGCCAAGTAAAATGTTTTGTGGATATACAAAAATCAGAGAGATTTTATATGATAGACAAAACAGTTTGTATAGAAACTACTTGTTTCAAGAATGGATCACTTGTTTAAATAATATTTAATAATACAGCGTAATAATATTGTGTTCAAAATGAGATAGAGATGATTTATTATTATTATTATTATTATTATTATTATTATTATTATTATTATTATTATTATTATTATTATTATTTTATTTCTCTAACTCACGGCTAAATATGACATGAGACGGCTGAACATAAAATCTACTTCTATTGGGATACTATTGGGATTAGGCAACTACTATTGGGACTAAATACTACTGACCATTGGGACGACCTTGGTTTTCACGCCCCATGCCCCCGACTATAAGCGATTTCCTTGGCACAATCTCGTCAAAAAAAAAGCTCTACCAATATTTTGCAGCTTCAACGTACAGAATAACATGACATAAACCCAATAATGATATAAACTTTTGATTTTTACAAAATTACACAAATACATTTGTTCAAAATATCTCCGATGATATTAATATTTAAATTAAGGGCGTTTGCATACATTGTTGTATTTGAGAGTTTAACTGTTTCAAAAGTTTTCTGACGAAGTTGCTCGCAAACGTTTCTCTGAAAAATAGCTCAAATTTGCCCATTTTCAGAAACTCTTAAACTCTTTTTTCTAAAAAAGAACTCAAAATTTAACAATGAGAATGTTCTTGTTGGATTATGTTTTACTCGTCTGCATTAGTTTTCAATTAATATTTCAATGATTTCGTTAGTGGTTCCAAAAACTGTGAAAGTGGGGAGGATGCTCTTAAGGCAGAGTACGGCAAACACAAATAGCCAGACGAGACGAAAATATTAGAAAATAACGAGTGTGAGAATGTGTCATTCTGTGGCACCACCAGGTGATACTGTAAACTGTGTAAATACGTGTACAAAATTTCGAAATTTATGTAATTACCTGTAGAAATGTGTATTTGGCAAACGATCATGATTTTTGCTTGTTCTTTTACGAATGCACGAACGCTAGACACAAACAAACTGTTCTTTTGCAAATCACCGTGAAGATTTAGCTCTGGGCTCTGCAAACGTCTAACCAATACCACCAACTGAGAGTACCTCGAATGTTGCAATGGAACACGAGTCGTACAGAAACTGGTAATACAGTATCCAGAGCGAATATGCGCCTGGCAGAGGGATAAGGATATAGGTATTTAAATTTGCGTTTTATTATAATAATTTTAATTTCTTTCTGCTATACTACTGTGAAACTAATACACAATTATTACGTGTACCTATTCAACTCAAAACTTTGATCCCAAATTGAAAGAACTCACATGTATTTACAGAGCGTGTTGAGCCATACCTCTGAGTTGTGCGTCCAATAAATGTTGGACGGGGGCTCCGGGCTGTGTTTCACGATGCAGGTTAAGTTGATAGTGCTGCCTTTGTTGATGTACATCTCGGGCTCACCTAAGACGATTGTTATGGGCTCTGAAAAAAAAGAACAATAACATCCACTTCAATGAACATGCTAAAATATTTCATGTAATAGTGGTACACCACAGACCAACATCAGTTGCTACTTAGGAACTATTTTAAGACTGCAAACATTTCGTATATTCTCTTTATGAGAGTTCTTATCTTTTGCATTTTTTAAAAAGTTTACCGGTTTCTTTGGTATCTTTGACACAAGTTTCATAGTGATACATGGTAATCTATGCCTTTCAACAGTACCGTCGTGGGATTGTGGCTTTGAGTTCAAGATTAACTAGCGCTTCAAAAGCACATTTTCTCGCATAAATTCTAACTACTCCACTTTATTATAAAACTACACAAACTTATGTAGTAGTAAAAGTTTTTTCAACCAGCTACAGTATATTTTTGCTCCAATACCGGAACTCTGATCATCAGAGTTAACTTGCCGACTCCCATATCCCTACACGCACAGCAGCGCCCTATGGCAAGAATCTTCGAAGGAGCGAGAAGTAATAATATTTGGAACCGTCAGCGACACCACGGGAAAAGAAAAAACTAAGTTGGTTCCATGGGTAGTGTTTATAATGTATTTAAATTTCATGTAGATTGAATTTGATTAGTTTACATAATGGCTACTCGAAACAAATATGGAAATCTCTACGCACTCTTAGCATAGGCAAATCACGAGCACCGCTGCAAATTGATGTACCCCTAGACTCCCTAAACCAACGTTCCGCTAATGCAGCTCCCCATTAGGAAAGTTTATTAAAAAACATGACTGGACAATATTAATGCCAAATTACTGAAACTCTGTGCCGAAATAATATATCCTATTGTAACAGACACAATAATGTTTTTCTTCATAAGTGGAACTTATCCGACCTCTTGGAAAACAGCACTTGTCCATCCTCTTCCTAAACCAACAAATCCTCCTGAGTACAGACCTATCAATATTCTATCCAAAATTTCTAAATTATTAGAAAAAAATGCACGACATCAAATTACGAACTATTTAGATTGCAAAAATCTCTTATGCGAACATCAACATGGTTTCCGATTAGGCATAAGTGGAGGAACAGTGCTTTTAACCTTAATTGAAGAGGCCAGAATCGCCATTGGCAACGGTAAATTAACAATACATATTCTCTTAGATTTCAGTATAGCTTTTGACTCTGTCGATCATGATATTCTGCTAGAGAAAATGAATGCATTGGGCTTCGCTAAACCCACGATACGGTGGTTCTCACAAGATCTTTCAGATCGTCAACAAGTCGTAGTATCAGGTGAAAAACGATCCACAACCATAAGAACCGCCCGGGGTATTGCACAGGGAACAGCTGTAGGACGCTTAGCATTCTTGATTTACGTAAACGACGTAGGACAATGTCTTAAATACTGTCACCATAAAATGTACGCAGATGACCTTCAACTGTATGTCAGCGGACATCCGTCCGAGCTAAACTCTTTAGTTCAGAAAATAAATGGACCGCAGCACTAGGACTTTTATTAACCCCAAATAAGTCACAAAGTTTACTGATAGTCTCTCGCAACGCCATCAACAAATTAAATAAAATCCTTCCGTTCATTAGTTTAAATGGCTTTCCTCTACCCTGGTGTAACGTCGTAAAGAACCTAGGAATTTACATAGACAGCACTCTCAGCTGGACTACGCAAGAAAGTAAGATTTGTCAAAAAGTCTTCAAAGACCTCCATTCCCTAAAACGTGTTCGAGAAATACTTCCTAGAAACACACGTATGAACCTAATTAATTCACTAATTATGCCCCATTTCGATTACTGTGATTTCGTGCTCACTGACTTAAAAATTAAGCAAAAACGGTAGTTCCAAACAGAACAAAACGCACGCATGCGTTTCATATTTGATCTTCGTAAGTGCGATCACGCATCTGCTTACTACAGACAAACAAAAATTATATATATCGAAAAAAAAAATATTGCATAGCCTCTTGCTTCTCCATAAAATCTTGTACAACGACCTTCAAACACACATACCTAAGAACTTCAAAATGCTAACACTAGAGCGATCACATTCGGCATTATTGCGTACAAACAGTAAATCTTACACTGTCACAGTAATTCGAAACTGGAACTCACTACCTACACATCTCAAGAGAATTAGATACTTTAGAAAATTCAAAACTCAACGTATTAATTTAATCTGACATAAGTTTCCTCACAATAACTGGTACCATAAAATGGACTTGTTCACGGTAAAGAATTCGATACAAAATGCCACAGGTCCCTGGGCAACCCTTGGTGCGCCAGCGTTCACAGGGCTGGCAGGGCCAGCGCCCAGTGCAATTGGCAGGGTGGTGCTCGCGCCCGCGCTCACCAATTCGTTTCGTTTCCGCGCCCTCCCCTCTCACCTCCTCACCCCTCTCCTCTTACTCTCTCTCCCCTCCCTCTCCTCTTTCTCTCTCCCCTCCCTCTCCTCTTTCTCTCTCCCCTCCCTCTCCTCTTTCTCTCTCCCCTCCCTCTCCTCTTTCTCTCTCCCCTCCCTCTCCTCTTTCTCTCTCCCCTCCCTCTCCTCTTTCTCTCTCTCCCCTCCCTCTCCCATTACTGTCTCTCCCCTCCCCTCTTACCTTTCTCTCTCTCCCTACCTCTCCTCTTGCTCTCTCTCCCCTACCTCTCCTCTTTCTCTCTCCCCCCCCTCTCCTCTTATTCTCTCTCTCCCCTCCCTCTCCTCTTACTCTCTCTCCTCCCCCCTCTTACTCCCTCCCCTCTCCTCTTACTCTCTCCCTCTTAATCCCTCTCCTCTCTCTCACTCTCCTCCCCCCACGTTACCTTGCCTTTATAACTGGCCGTTACAACTTTATATGTCCATATAACATCCCTTTATTATGTTGTATCTTTATTATGTTCTTTGACATTCTTCACTTTCAAATATCATATAAGATAGATTCTTTCTTTTAAAATAACAATTTATTTAACCTTTCAGAGGTTACATACAATTCATACAATTCCTAGTTCCAACTTTTTATCAACATCGTTTTCGTCTTTCAATCTCTCAACAACTTTTTTATTTCATATCAATACTCTCTGTTACTATCGTAACCTTTAACAATGTTTCCAATATTTATTTACATCTCATGTTAACTTTGGCAAATCCCAACGAAGTTGAAACGTTACAAACACCTCCCTCTTTCAAGAATTTTGGTCACCTTGGTGCCAAAATTTATAAATCTTATAATCAAGTCTAAAAATTAATATACAATAATAACTTTATTTTATGACAACTAGATTAGTCCGAAATGAATTTGCGGAACCTTTATTAAACAATCGGCATTTCCATGTGCCTTTCCATGTCTATGCTGAATCTGAACGTTATATGCTTGAAATATCAAACTCCATCTTAAAATTTTACAATTTGCATTTGTTTTTCTTTTATATATTTGAGAGTTAACTCTTTTCTCCAATTTATGACACAGAAGACTATCTTTATCTGCAACTAGCTTCTGAAGAGATTCCAATTCAGTATTATAAACTTTATTGACAGAATTCAATTTCCTTGCAAGGAATTAATGTTTTTCTGCAATTCAGAATTATCATCACGTATCCTTTGAACAGTACCAGTGAGCTGGAAACTACTGCCACTTTTCACGAAAGTTCCTCATCTTTCAAAATTATTTCTTCTTTTAAAAAGGTCACTTTACTCTCAGTATCTAGAAGTTTCGCATCTTTCTCCTCAATTTCTTTCATGAAAGACTCACGTTCTAATTGAATTGATTTCTGAAGATTTTCCAATTCATTTTGCAAATACAATATCTTGCATTCATTATCAAAGTTATCTTTTTGAAACGTATTGATTGTTTCAGATAATTTGTTGATTTCTCCTATTTTCTCATCAAGATTCTGGTTCTTGACAGCAATTTCGTCCCTTAATTCAAGAATTTCTTTATTATCCTCACTGATTATCATTTCCTTTTAGCTAACATACTATCTTTCTCAACAAGTAATGTTTTTCTTGTTCTCTATTTCTTCCTCCAAACCGATACTCTTTCCTTCAATTCAATAATCTGTTCTTCTCCAGATTTGACTTCATCCTTCAAAGATAAACATTCCAAATCAATTGAAGTCTTGCAAACAGATGAGTTCAGAATCCTTTTCTTCTCATATCGTTAATATGTTAATTTCATCTCTAAGATTTCTATCCAATTCTTTTATCATTTTGCAGTTTTATTTCCTAATATATACTCATCTCTGTCTAACTTATCTGAAACTACTACCGCTTTTCCATAAACCTTTCCAAATTGGCCACAGATTTCTACTTCTGCTACAGGCAAACATATGGGATTTTCTGTTAAGGAGTCATACCAGACTCTTTCTCCAATATAATGTTCTTGTCTAACATTTTTCTTCCTATTAAATCTATAGAAGCACTGAATCACGCAAAATTTTCAATTTTTTCCATTTATATAAGCTTCGAACGTATAAGGTGCTAATAAATCTTTACTGGAAGTTTTTAAACAATTAACGTGCTCAGATCCTATATTCTTTTCAATCATTTTTTATATTTTGGGCAAAATGGTTTTATATGTCCTATACCGTTACAAAAATAACAATGTACTTCTTTCCTTTCTTCGAATCCTTCCTCAATTTCCTGTTTTGTATCAACTTTTTTATTACTTTCTTTTTGAATTTTGGATTTCTCATAGAATTTGGTAGTATCAGCTGATTTATAAATCTTATTTTTTTGTTCTAGTAAATATTGATCACAAGTTTTCAATTTAAAATTTTCTCTGGTAATGTCATAATTTTCTAATTCTTCAACTATGTCACGAGGTTTTGTATATTTAGTCCATTTGCTAACTAGATGCTTTTAACTACAAACGGAACGCATCGTTTTATTTGTTCCGTTATTAGTAATTCCTTTATTTCTCAAATGAGTATACATTACGCCTTCTAACCAACCATTAAGACTTATTTTTAGCTCATAAGCAATATCTTTCCACGTTTTATCTGGTGTTTTTCTGATCGAAAGGAATCTCTGTCGTAATTTTTCTGCGTTACTTTGTACTTACTCAATAATATTTTCACTATTTCATCATAATCTTTACTTCCCCTACCATTTCTCTCGTTATATATTCCGCATCATGTCCTGGCAAATGTGTCATTAACAAAGGTCCCCATTGGTCTTTAGAAATGTCATCAGCAGAAGCAAAATTTTCAAATTGTTGAAGGTATAAAGAAATATCATTTTCATTTGATTGAAAATGTTTCATGCACTGTGTGAGTTTCAATGAATTTTTACTTTGTAATCCCTGAGTTAATTGACCTTCATTATTTATATTGTTTGTTTCAGAAGTATTTCTCGACATCACCTTACATTTTTCCAACTCAATTTTTGCCAGTTCAATTTCGTGTTCCCTTTCTCGTTCCTCTTTTCTATCCTCCCTTTCCCTTTCGTATTTCTCCCTTTGTATCCTATCCTCCTTCTCGTTCCTCCCTTTCAATCTTCGTGTTTCTCTCTTTGTAATCTATCCTCCCTTTCTCGTTCCTCCCTTTCAATTTCGTGTTTCTCCCTTTGTAATCTATCCTCCCTTTCTCGTTCCTCCCTTTGTAATCTATCCTCTTCCTCCAACCTTACCGTTTCTAAAATCTCTTTTACTATAGTTTCATCATAATCCTCTGTTTCGATATTTTTTTATAATATTCTTAACAGTTTCTTTCTCCGAAACCTCGCAGTTCAATTCCCTAGCTAAATTGATTAATTGACTTTTCTTACATTTGTTTAAAAAAGCCATTATCTTTGTTTGACCAGTTCGACAAGGAAACACACTTAAATTAATCTATCTGAATACCTGTTTCACACACATCAGCTGTCACTCACGTTTCAATCTGACAGTCTCTAGGCTTCTTCAAAATCTTCAGATATGGTTAAAACATTCCACTTTCAATCTGACAGTTTCTAGGCTTCTTCAAAATCTTCAGATATGGTTAAAACATTCCACAGTTCTCCTTCGTATAATGTTTCACTCCACGCAGAACCACCAGTTTCAATCTGACAGTTTCTAGGCTTCTTCAAAATCTTCAGATATGGTTAAAACATTCCACAGTTCTCCTTCGTATAATGTTTCACTCCACGCAGAACCACCACTGCAATTAATACGTCTTGATTACCAACCACAGCAACCAACACTGATTCTTTGAACACTCTTTCCCGCGAACTACAAATCCAGGCACACCGCGTTGTTCCACCAACTTGTTGCAACCATTTCTTCTAACAATTTCTACGTCGACCACGCTGCCACCAATTTTGTAACGTCCACGTTACCTTGCCTTTATAACTGGCCGTTACAACTTTATATGTCCATATAACATCCCTTTATTATGTTGTATCTTTATTATGTTCTTTGACATTCTTCACTTTCAAATATCATATAAGATAGATTCTTTCTTTTAAAATAACAATTTATTTAACCTTTCAGAGGTTACATACAATTCATACAATTCCTAGTTCCAACTTTTTATCAACATCGTTTTCGTCTTTCAATCTCTCAACAACTTTTTATTTCATATCAATACTCTCTGTTACTATCGTAACCTTTAACAATGTTTCCAATATTTATTTACATCTCATGTTAACTTTGGCAAATCCGCAACGAAGTTGAAACGTTACACCCTCCTCTTACTCTCTCCCCACTCCCACCCCTCTTACTCCACCCCTCTCATCATTCTCCTCTTACTCTCTCTCCCCCCTCCCTCTTACTCCACCTCGCCCTCCTTCTCCTATTACTGTCTCTCCCCTCCCTCCCCTTTTACTATCTCCTCCTCTTACCTGCTCCTCCCTCTTACTCTCTCCCTCCTCTTACTCTCTCCTCTCCTCTTACTCTCTCCTCCCTCTCGTCTTACTCCACCATTCCCATCCCTCTCTTACTCTCTCTCCCTCCCTCCCTTTAATCCACCTCTCCTCTCCTCTCACTCTCTCCCTACCCTCCTCTTACTCTCTCCCCACTCCCACCCCTCTTACTCCCTCTCGCCCCTCCCTCCCCTCTTACTCCACCTCTCTTCTCCCTCCTCTCTTACTCTCTCTATCACCCTCTCCTCTTTCTCTCTCTCCCCGGTGGCGAGGCAACGTCACCAACATCAGAAATTGCTCCACCCCTTTGAGAAAACGAGGAGGAAAATCTGCGAGGGGAGGAAGGTGGAAGAGTCTGAAACTTGAAGCAAAAACCAATTGTGACGAACTGGGACTTAAGAACACAGACGACTGTTTCTAAGATAAAATATTTACATATATTTACACAATAATTTACAAGTTAAATTTACAAGCATTTAAGCAAAAATCTGTGGCAACATTTTTTCTCCTTAGCCACGAACCCCCCCCCCCGCGACCGTCCCTACGCGTAGCCCAGTGCCACTGCTCTAAAGGAGACGAGCAACGCGTGGTGCGATGCTGTCGGACGCTGAGTCCCTTAGCCACCGAACTTCATGGGCTGATACCAAACCGGTCTTTGCCTGGAAGACCGCGTACGGAGATATCACTCAGTCTTTCGACTCTCGACATATCCCGCGTTAAGTACTCTGAGCGCTCGCCCCCCCCCTCGGCGCTTCCGTGCTGTCGGGCGTCCAGAAGGCTCGACGACCAGCCTTCTCTAGGAGTCTTGCACTATCATTCCAGCCATATCGCCACCAACCTTTCTCAATATGCTATTTTAGAGCGAGGCTTTCCTGACGCCCCCTCCCCCTGGCGTCCCTCTATTCAGCGCGTCGCCTCACGGCCTAGGCGCGCAAATCTGGCAATGACAACCGCCCCCAACCGACTGCATCCGGCTCAAGCGTGGGGCTGTAACGATTTCTCCCGGCCTGACTGGCTAGAAAGCGTTGTACGACGTCACACAATGATAGCGGCTAGGCCTACACGCTAGGATTGCTCACGTGTCCAACGATGGTTATCCAAGCTGTGGAAAAGTCAGACTTGGCCGCATAAGACATCACCCATATTTTGTGAGCTCGACTTTCCGGCTGCGAATAATATCGACATCCTCCAAAAGAAGACCAAAGTGTCTACAAAATTAGCATTCCAAGGTAAGAAAACGTTTCTAATTGATTTCAGAACAATGATGTGGTAATAATTTAAAATAAATGACTAAGGGTTGAACAATTTAGTATACAAATCACAATAATGAACTGTAAACAGCCTGCGCCGCTAGCCGAATGCGTTTACTACGCTCCGTGAAGTCACGAAGGTTAAGAGAAGTCTCGAGACTCGCGGGTTCTTGGTTGGGTGACCGGCCAGGAACCCCGGGATCTAACGTCGTCGAGCCCCTGGCCGAAGGAATAAAAGGCACTGACTGACTGCGACGTGACGAGACTTGACAAATATAGTAATTACTATTTCTGAGTAACGGAGGATTACTCCAAAGAATGCGCTCAACGCTCAACAAGGGGGAAAGAGACGCGTTGCGTCAACAACGACGCAACAAATTAAAAAAAAAAAACAGACAAAACCTTCCTCATTAATCGAATAAGTTTCGTCCAGTTTCTTTTGACTTATTGAGAAATTGTTGACACGATCCTTTGTTTTGCGCCTAGGATGCAAATGTAGCTTTCTTCCGCCAAGTCAAGTTCAGTTTAAATGGTTATTTTTGCATTAAAAAAAGCACCTTATGATTAAATCTCAGTGTGATCCAAGATTATGAGCTTATATTTGATTATTTTACTGTCATGGTTTCAACATACGCTGAAAATGCGATGAAACCAAGGAAAATAGGTATGATCAAGGTTTATTAAGTAATGTTATTAAATACTGTTAGAATTAACAATTATGAATCATTAACGAAAATTCTTTAACAATCGTCATTATTTCTGACGTTCATTAAATTGTTGAAGGTTTGTGAAATCGATTTTCACCCAAAGGACTCTTGAGTGGTTTGATGAAAACACAAAGAAACTCCAAACATCACTAGGAAAACCGAAATGAAAACATGGTGCAGTGCCATCAATATCTTTGAATTGTTCTAAATATTTATCTTTAGCAGTAACATCAAGAGAGAGTGTAGAAGAAAAATGAGAAAGATTTAAGTAACAAATTTGCAACGCGTAATTAATGGCGGCCTTCAATTGAAACGAATGCAAGAATAAATTTTGTATAGAATATTTTCAGAATGTGAACATGTCAGTATGTTTCATTGTAACAATTCATTGTGATAGAGAAGAGTTAATGCCAAATTTCGATTAATGCAAGAAATATAATTTTCTACAGTAAATTATGGATTAGTATTAGTTTGTTTTAAATATTTAAGAAACTGGTGAAACTACTTTTGGGATTCCTTGTATTTGTGTTGAAGTTTATTCTTTAATATGTTTCCTCTTTCTCATTTCACACATTTTAATATTTATATTATGACTTTGGGAAACAGTTCAACTTTCTTAATGTTGGAATTTATAGGTAAATAATAATATTCATGCTTTAATAATTATAATACACAGTATGTCAGACAAGTTGACAGATTTTTTATGAACAATGCCATTTGTTGGCCATCAGAGGAACTGAGAACTCAAGGCCTTTGAAAGCTATGATTATTTTATCTGTTAGTTTAGAATCCACTGCGGAGAGTAACGAGTATTTCTTTGTGTTGGTGCGCTTCGGGTCGGTCACTGCGTCAGAATGAATGTCTCAGATGTGGGAAAATCGCCTCGCAAACACTTTAGATGATGAAACAAATTTACGGTGATGAATATTTTGCTCATTCGACCGTGTATAATTGGTTCAAGCGATTTCGGGAGGGAACCATTTTTATTATGGAAATGTCATTTTATTTCACATAGAATATAGGGATGTCAATAGAGCATCGCGAGAGGGTCGCTATGTGACAAATAAACAACCGGCGTCAAGGATCATTTTCGTTAGGTTGAAATGACAGAGCAGAGGCGGAATAAGCATTGTTCTGAGAAACAAAAGAAAACGATAAAATTCTGATTCTTCCGAGTTTTTAGAAGAACATTCATTCGCTTGAGCAACGCGGTGATCAGCGGAAGGGCTCTTGATATTTTACTAGATCGAGGAAAGCCTGTAATTGACAGTTGTATAAAGTTAACTATCGTTTCTTATATTAGGATAGAGCGTTATTGTAAGAATAAAAATACGTATCTAGGCGTCCACCCGAGACGTTAGTGAGGGAAGTCACGGATAGTATCGCTGGGAGAATTTGGAACCAGACACGGACATTAGGCGAGGACTTTATCCAGAAGCAAGATTCTGCTGCGTCGACGGAGAAGGTTCTACATGGCACCATTGAACGAAGAAGTGAAGAGCGCGCAAAGACCCACGAATGAATATAAAGGTTTCATAACTATTGTAATATAGAGAAAACTGGTCATGACCAAAGATGAATTCATTTTCATTATCATTATAATAAATTCTAATTTGTTAAGTTGAAAGAAAGCTGATTATCATTGTATGTTACGTGCAATCCTGCATTTTAATAAGATTTTCAGATTCCTCGCCACTCCGTATGGGTTGCAGATTGAATAATTGCTTGCAGAGTAAGTAGCAACAATTATGAAACTCGAACCCCAATTAACTGAGCTAGCGCAACATAATTTTGGAAGAAGAGTTATTTAAATTACGTAGGCATCATTGGGTTTCAAGTGTAACCTTTTCCTGGCGCCCAAATTACATTTACCAGTAATATTTATGTTTCAAAATGTTCCTCCAAGTGGGACTAGTTTTTAAATAAAAAGACGGGGCTTGTTTCAAATTGGCACCAGTCAACGTCGGGCATGCTTCAAAGGAGTGGACGTGCTCCCACCAGTACCTTGGACGAAAATGTTCAACGTGTGCAGGATCTTCTGGTCCAAGGTCGACGCCTGACATGCCGAATGATAGAAAACTAGTGGAATATAAACAAAAGTGTGGTTCACACAATCTTGTGTGATGTCCTTGGAAATCAAGAAGTGTGCGCAAGGTTTGTTCCACGTTTTCTCATTGAGGAGCAGAAGGAAATGCGGATAAACGCATGTGCAGATTTTATTGAAATGGTGAACAGCAACCCGAGTTTCCTAAATTCTGTCATCGCAGGTTTGAATACGAACCGCCGAACAAGTGAGTGGACGAGTCCCAAGGAACTAAAGCCAACGAAGGTGCGGGCCGTCACGTCGAAAGTCAAAACAATGATCATCGTTTTCTTCGACTTCACCGGTATAATCATCAGGAATTCGAACCTGAAGGGCTGTCGGTAAATGGTACTTTTTTCTAAGGTGTGATGGATCGGCTTCTTAAAAAAATCCGAGACGTGCGCTCAGCTCGCAGCTCAGAAGAAAAGACTGGTTCCTGCTACACGACAACGCCTCGGGACATGCATCAACGATTGTCGGTTTTTTGAGTAAAAATCGTGGCCACCTTGTCCCACCCACCTTATTCACCCGATGAGGCACCAGCTGACTTCTTCCTGTTCCCCAAGCAAAAGGCGCCCATGAAAGGAAGGAGACGGGTCTATTTCTGAAATTCAACAAGCAATGACATCTCACCTAAGAAAGATTTTAGGTTCTGTAGAACATTCCAAAGACTTCTAGAAAGAAGCTATCTCTGTGTTGAAAGAGGAAGAGATTGTGTAGAAAATTAATAAAATTGAAACTATACCAAAAATTGATTTTTTATGAACTAATCCTCGGGAACTTTCCTACAAACTGTGTAAATAATCAATTTGCTACATTTATATAAATGATAAATTAAATATTGACCTTCAATTAAAAACATATAAGGTAATTTAAATTTATTTTAATAAGTGATTGAGACCTTAGAAAAAACTTAAGTTTTACAATGTTTTGGTATCGAAATTATACTTCATATTATGGATATTTAGTTTAAGCTAATTTTAACTTGTATTTAAGAATAAGACGTGTCCTAAAAAATTGATATTTTCACTTGAAAAATGAGTTTATGTTCAAAACAACGTGTGTTCGAATCAGTTCTCACCTTCAAGTCGCGGAACGAAAAGCCTAGATGTGCTCACGTCATAGATATGGTTGTTAGGCCTGTAGTAATAGAAGGTATTGCTCGGACTCGCAGCTATGGATGAAGGAGGTACGTGTGACTAGCACGAAGACTTCCCCATGCCGTATTCTGGCCTTCCCAATCTGAGAAGTGAGTTTTCTCATCGACACACAGCAACACGTACTGGGACGTTGCAAGGAAAACGCACGTTCTAATCTTGCCTCGACCAGGAATCGAACCCAGGCTCGCGCCATGGAAAGCGAGCACGCTAACCAAAACTGCAAGGCTCTGATTTCCTTCATCCCCACTAAAAGGTGTTACTAGGAGCTGTGGACAAAGCTTCGCGAAGCATCTACACTACCCGCACACGACACTTGCTTTCCTATTCTCCTCTCCCTTCCAGCCCCCTCTCTTTTTTAAGAAATGTTTTTTTACAGATCATGCATAGTTCAGTACATACTACACTTTACACATGTACTGATGGCTTACATTCTAATTTACCTAAAATTAAACTACAAACTGATTTGGGTGAGAAAATCTTCTTCAGACATCTCTAAAAACAATCTATTTCGGAAAATGTGACTAGGAATGCCTGGTATGGATATCTATTTTTTATTCTGGTTCTACGAGGAGTTTTCCGGAGTCTTAAGTTGTCTAGGTGTGGAATTTGAGGTATGGAGTGATAGAACTGGTTTGAGAGATTGTATGGGTGGAGTCAATTTGGAAGTTTTTGTGGAGCTGTGAATTTGTGACAAACCAAGGAGCATTTGTGATAGTTCTAAGAAAATTGTTTTGAACTATTTGTAGCTTGTTTAGGTTTGTTTTTGCAGGGAGATCCAAACTGGATAGACGTAAAGGAGGAGTGGTCTTTTGATAGTTTTGTAGATGGTTTTGGCGGTTGGGAGTGGGAGATGTGAAGATGAATTAATGATGGGTTTTAGTTGGTGTATCTTATTTTTTGCTTGCTGTATTTTACTATTAATGTGTTGGTTCCAGTTCAGGTTAGTATCCATTTTTAGACCAACATATTTGACTGGTTAATGGGTTGATTATTTTTTTGAGTAGTGCTGGAGGTGTATAGGGTCTTAAAGTAAATTATTTAATAGCTGTTTTGTGGGATTTAATTAGATTTTTAAATATGCTGACCAACTATCTATGAGATTGAGATACAACTGAAGAGAATTTCTAATAGTAACGAATCTCCGGCTAGGAAAATAGCCGTGTCATCCGCGAATTGGGCCGTTTGCATATTGCCTAATTTCGGGAGGTCAGATACATATGAATTAAAAAGTGTAGGGGATAGTGGTAATCCCTGAGGTAAGCCTGCTTATTGGTCTTGGATTTGAGTGATGACTGTTGACGGTGACTGAAAACGTCCTATTTTTAAGGTAGTTGAATATTATTTGTATGATATTATATATGGGAACCTATCTTTGTTAATTCCAATCCCCTCTAAACCCCAACTGCCCAAAGACCTCGTGCACCGCTTATTCCGAGCAGCTTTTCTGTCACCGAATTGAAACCCGTCAGTTCGTTGTTTACTTTAATAATGAGCCTTTGAAATTGACCTATAATTTTTGCATTACTCCTTGAAATATTATTAGCAAAAAATTACTCTGTGATTAACTTCCTCACTTTAGTGATTCTACACTCGGGCCAGAATTATGAATACTGTGGAATAGGGTGATAGGAAAAATTGAGTTGCATCACTAGTTCTTTCTCTTTTAAAACATCGTTGATATTTGATAATTCTTCAGTAGAGACAGTTGTGTTGATAATCCATGACTTTTGTATAGTGCAACTTTGACATCCAGATGCCCACCGAGTCTTTCACACTTGATTCCTTGAAATGATTCTTCTCTCCTGATTCTGCTGATCGTATTATATCACAATATATTTTCTATGACTGTGCTATCTCTGCAAAACAGTCGGTACATACAAAATTGCAGTAAAACATCCCTTTCTATTTTTCCTTTTAGTCGGAAAACAACAACTCTTGTTAACACTTCAATATGCCACCAGCAATTTCACTGGCATTTTGAACAAATCAGAATTGCTTCTCACTGCATTCCATTCAATCAACCTACTACATTTTCAGATCATTTAGAATCCTTTCACACAGCTCTCATCTCAGTTCTTCCTAAAAATAGTTAACTCTTCGCTAAAATATTCAGGACAATGGACCGAAATAGCTGGGTAACTTGTTTATAAAGCGGGATGGGAAAACGGGGGATATTACGAAAACATTGTATTAGGCGATATATGTATTCACAATACAATTTGTTTCACGGCATTCATGGCGGCCATGTTACTCATTACCACGTTGTTTCGTGCGTATTAGTTCCGCTCGCAGACAAATTTAATAAAGCGAGGGGTTCGCGGCCGGTACGGCACGTGTGTCCTGCACAGGTGGTTTCCACTTTGGAGTGGGAGATTGCGTTGGATCATTAATCTTAACTTCGTTTAATTACGGGGCGGAGGCGTCTGAAAGCGAGCGTATACAACCACGGTTTTAAAGAGCTTTCATCAGCAATGAAATGTATCTTCTTTAATTTTTTTACATAAATATTAATTCCTGACTAATACCTGTGCTAATGTTATTGGTAAATGTAAATGTAAATAAAACTGTCGTATTAGTTCTATTTTAATCTAATTAAAGAGGGATTATTTCGTGACAAAATACCCAAACAGTGTGAAATATTATATTAAGAATGTATTTAGTTCAATTTTATATTTCGTGATACACTCGGATCATATTTTATTACACGAATTTGTTAAATAACGATTGGAGACATGATATCTATTTGATCACAACTCATTGCCTAAAACGTTTAAAAGTTAATTTTATAAAATATAATATTAGATCGTAATCCCTTAAGCTTGAGGCATTTGTACGCAAGTTTATGATGCATTTCATATAGTAATTTAGCAACGAAATTTCATAAGACGATTCATCATCACACAGCTGCAGCACGAGTCTTGGCGCAGTGCACGATATTTGGATCGCGTTCCCGGTTACATCAAAACAGAGTTTTCTCAAAAACAAAAATGTCTGCTTATTATGTGGAGTTATTCAGTCAAACGTAGGCACATATATTCGGCAAGGTGATCTATATAAACTACAATTCTGAGAGACAATATGTAGCGTGGTAAAAAAAGTCATTCGAAAAGCAAAACCATCATATTGCGAAAGTGCCGAATTTTAGTGAAACGCGTTTCCATTTAGGTAACGAGAATATTTCCAAAAGTCATATTTTCTAAGTATCTGGAAATAATTATTTTGACAGCAAATTGGATAGAGAAAATTCTGAACATTATACCCTTAGAACAAACCGTTGTTATTTGCACTCCACTATGGAGATATTAAAAGGGCTGTGCAGCAGCGATGTGATTAGCTCACTACCTTTTGTTATACAGAGTACAGAGAGGTTTCTTGGGTCCCTTATTAAAATTTCCAACTGTGAATGTGGATAGAAAAAAGAACGATCATATAAACTCGCATATCGGCCTTATACGAAGAATGTGAAATTGCAGTAATTAGAAAACACGAGCGTTAAAGCGAGACACTCCGTCTTTTACAAAGTATAAAATCGGCTTATCAAGCTTGGTAAGATAATCTACAGCCAACTCGGTAGAACCATGAACATTAAACATTACATTTCAAAAATAATATATATTTATCTGCCTATTTATTTATCTAAAATTTTCGACTGGTAATATATGTGATCTTATTTTAATACTTCATCACAGAATCACATAACAGATATATCAGAGATATTGAAGAGATAAAAAGATACATTTGTTATTCTCAATCATTATAGATGTATTGCTAGGTTACCTCTCACAATATAATATTTGTGCACATAGACACTTGATCTAAACCTTTAACAATGTTATTGCAACCACCTATAATAAATATTGATAAACTAAATTATTTTCTTGGAGTAAAGGGTGAGTATATGTGTGTGTGTATGTGTATATATATATATATATATATATATATATATATATATATATATATATATATAGAGAGAGAGAGAGAGAGAGAGAGAGAGAGAGAGAGAGAGAGAGAGTACGTGTTGTTATATTTATGATAATTTCTGTCTCACTTAACATATGTCAGTCATCAGTTTTTGTAAAAACCATTACAAATTGTGTAACATTAGGTAGGAAAACTAAATATTTTCAAGCAAATATTAACACCAATTCGACAGTTCAAACTGCGTTTCACACAGCATTTTTTTCTTTCATGTTACATTTAAATCGTATTTTAAGAGAGAAAATCTAATTGGGCTAATTTCAATTCAGGTTTGCGGATTCATTGAAAGAAAATTCACAAATACCTTGAGAATACAAATACATTCTTCGGAATATGGACAAAAAATATGGGTTATCAAATAGGTTTTAAATCATTTCTAATATATTAATTTGCAAAAGTATAACAAAAGCTCGAATGTAAAAAACCGACAAAGAAATATAAAATAGTATAAAAAGTTTTGCTTACATAGCATCCAACTATCTCCTAGCATATCTCAAATTAAGTTCACGAGGCGCAGGAAATTCGAAGCGGGTGACTATTCTGTATTTTTTATTTAGCCATTATATTTCCCGTAAAGGGCATTTGGTCTCAGCGCCGTTAGATTTCGGGGTTCCTAGTCATTTATCCAACCAGGAACCTGCGATGCCTGGAATTTGCATAACTTTGGTGCCTTCACAAAGTTAGTTGTGTAGTAAACGTTGTGTAGTAAACGAATTCCCCTAGCGACGCCGTTTTGGCGGTCGTGGCTTATCAGAAGAACCACCCCAGTATTTGCCTGGTTGGCTGAGGGAGACCACAAAATCCCAGATTGAGGATCGAATCCACGGCCCCCGAATACCAAATCAGCGCACTACGCCCTGAACCACATAGCTCGGTGTTTGTCGCAAAATTACACAAAAAATACTTATATATTCGAAAAATATATCATGACCTTATTTGAAGATCTATTTTTGATGAATACACTTCATTAAGAAAAAAATTGTCTTCATAAGAGTAGTTATTTACAGGCTGGCAAATGAATTCAAATTTGGTGCATAATCGTGAATATAAACAAATATTACCGTTCTTTGGGATGAATTAACAGCAAAGGGCGTACATTTAAAACATCCCACTCTCGAGATCCTCCCTTCCTCAACAAGCGCCAACTGGATTCCAAAGAGAAAAAATAATTTTGTCCAAGATTATTCTCTGGAACTACTTTCCCAGATGGCCGAGAGAGACCAGCACCTCCCAGGTCGGCGTAAGCGTCCGCGCGCCAGCAAAATTCTCCATTGTCTACATTCGAAGAAATTACCTCATTCTGCTAGGGCGCTGCGGTCGTACATTGTTTCAAAATCAACAGCCGAGAAGTCTGGATGGCTTCACACGTAAAATAACGAGTAAATACGCGCGTATCCACTGCACTAAAAGTTCAATCATTTATCGATCGGTGTTCAGTTTTCGAAATTTCAAGGCGCTCTATTCTCTGATCCCGCGTTTTTGGCACGTCAAAACAGAACACAAACCGGCGTGGTGCTCATGAACTTTATACACGCATGATAAAACAAGAAAAGCAATCGATTTCTTTGCGGCCAGATACAGGTAACACGGAATTTCTTTTCAATATTTAATGGAAAAAGTCAAGGTGCCAAATCAAGCCAAGGTGTGCTGTCGTAACACTTGTCGTTTTTAAAATCTTCTCTTTGACAAAAGCCAAGGAAACATTTTTGCAGATCTTTGGCCCAAATTATGACAGCCCTCCCAACTTAGTTATATTCAATGCCTTAACAGTAGTTGTCGGAAGACGCCAAAAAAAATGAAATTTTTTTCAATTTTCAAAACATTAGAATGTTTACGAATAAGAGATATGCACCATTATCTTAACTGACTTATACGCTGAGGGCGAAATTTAATTAAAAAACTGGTGCTTTATTAGAAAAAATTGTTTAAGAAAATTAAAATTTACCTATGTTTTACGCAAACAGTACTCAAATTTTCGAAAGTGTAGTACATGACCTTATTTCAAACTCTGTCTTTATGGAACAGATTCCATTAAAGGAAAAATCTTTATATTTAATATTTTAGTTGTAGGAAGACGCCGCAAAAATTTAACCCATTCTTGCCCGACTTTATTTTTTTACAAAATTATATTTTTAGCAAATAAATTATGATACAGGTGATATATAGTTATGTTCTAAATGAAAATTATAACATTTTCTGTTCTTATTTTCAAAATATGGACTGTTCCAATATTGGTTCACGAGACACGAACGAGTCCAGGGTTTTTCAACGAGTGAGGCCATATCTATAATGTTTTTCTTTATTTAAACTTTGAACAAATACTACCATTTGGTTAATTTCTATATCAAAATAAAAGCCAAATAATTAATATGAAGTATGAAACAGTTTTTATGCTATTTTGTTACATTTTTTACATTGGTTGTGCCCTATTTACACGTTGCACATCTTCCTTGCTTTGTGGTTGTTGAAAGCCAGTGTCTTGTACTATCAAATTTCACAGAAGTTAATACGCAAGATATTATTAATTTGCTAGTTTTAGGTCTTCCACCTGATGAGGATAAACTTTTCTACTTTTGAACATAATTTTGAATAATAGATCTAAAAGATAGATAACCCATTTTTTGACCTTTCTCTGTCTTTGTAAATAGCGGCCAGCCATTGTGAATAGCAGTATCAATGCAAAACATAAATACAGAGCGCCGTCACCACTTTTTCGATCTGATTTCAATTCTACAGCACTCCAAATTTACGTTCATTCTATCAACATCTCCCATGAATATATTACTGTATTAGGTTGTACATTGTGATCTTTCTTTTGCTCACTTGAAAGCCATATCTATTTCCTTGACCGCGAATGAATTGCTTTTCTCCATGCCTTCCATAATACGGTACCATGCTCTCGTCTACAGCCAAGTGTGCTTCGTGAACCTAGTATTTTTCATATTGTTTATTCAGTAAGGAAACGTGAGGTGTTAGTTTTGCAAATCTGTCATTTTGTTTTGGATCATTGTCTGCGCAATGAGCATATTTTTTCTACCAATTGAAACCCGGAGCGGTGGCTCAGTGCATCAACTGATGTCACTGCAGCGCCTCTAGTCGGGAGATTATAGGCTCGAGCCCTGAAGGCGGCAGGATTTTCGACACTAGTTTTGCAGCTAGGTCGTATTCAATCGCTGTCGGGAGAAGAATTATTGCGCTCAGTTACTCTGATCAGTAGTTTTCCGTGATTTCTCCAATCAACATCAGGCGAAGCCAGAGCAGTACCCTAAAAAACGGGTCGCGGACCGCGCGCGATCTTTCCTTCCTCTTCCTCCTTGTCCTTTCCTTACTCCTTACACAAGCACTTACTCTAACATGCACCACACTACCACATATTCCGAAAGACCGGTCGGGAGCTTAGAGCTTGTCCCGGCTGTGGCGGTGCCCCGCTGGTGGGAGAGTCCTGGCTAGGTTGAAACCCCGCTAGCCGACGGTAGGTCGGCGCCGGATCTCACCATCCAGTGGGGAAAGATCACCGACATCTTTCGAGGGAAACCATGCACTACATTTACGGGACTAATGACCTAAGCTTTTGACGCACCCGGAATCACTAACCAACCAACTATCAATTCAAACTTGTTTCTTCTCATTCCCGAACTGAGAGCTTCTTTCAGACTCAAGTCTCTTGAGTCTGATGGCAAAACCATTTATCTAGGTACAATATTGTATGCTGATAAAATAAGAATTACAACGAAACATTTTACTCCCTCAGAAGAAAGTAAATGTGTAATCACCTTTCTGCCACCATACAATACGTATTTTTGCAAGAAAGACCCAAACGGTATCATCAAAAAAATGTTCAAAACAACACTGGGTCATTTGGTATTATATTTATGTCATTCACACTATTGTTGAAATTTGTAAACTCAGGATATATGTCTATTTTTCCTTCTTTCTTGGTTCTTTCGTACGTTAGAATATTCTTGTAAGTGCACTCATCACAAGTGTTGGATCGTGTAGACCGTTTAAAATAATGGCGGAGATCTCTTTTTTTGAAGAAAACTGTGATTTTTTGAAAATTGCAAAATTAAACATTTTTTCGGCGCCTTCCTACAACTAAAATTGTGAATATAGAGACTTTTCCCTCAATGAAATCTCTTCCTTAAAGATGGGTTTTGAAAAAAGATCCTATTGAATTTTTCGAATGTTTGAGTACTTTTCGCGTAATGCGGCGTGAAAATACTGGCAAATATCCGTACTGTTTTAGCTCTCCTAGTTTTATTACACTTCGATTTTTGTTGGATGTAATGGATCTTCGCACAGTATTATAGATAAGCAACAGACTCCCAAATTTACTAGATTTATCATTTACACATGACGATACTTCTCCAAGTGTAGTGTGGTTTGGTTGGTTTGCTTTTTTCGTGTTTCCGGGCGCGTCAACCGCTTTGGTCATTAGTCCCGTTAGTGTAGTGTATGTTTTTTCTCGGGAGATTGCGGTGATCTTCCCCCGCTGGATGACGAGATCCGGCGCCGACCTCTCGTCGGCTACTGGGGTTTCCCCCTAACAAGGACTCTCCCACCAGCGGGGCACCGCCCCAGCCGGGACAAGCTCTAGGCTCCCGGAATATGTGGTAGTGTAATGCATGTTAGTGTAAGTGTGTGTGTAAGAGGGAGAGGATAGAACAAGGAAGAGGAAGGAAAGATCACGCGCAGTCCGTAGCCCGTTTGGTAGGGTACTGCTCCGGCATTCGCCTGGTGTTGATCGGAGAAACCACGGAAAACTACCGATCAGAGCAGCCGGCCGCTAGAATTATCCTCCAGGCAGCGACTGAATTCGACCTAGCTGAAAAGCTAGTGTCGAAAATCCTGCCTTCGTGGGGAGTGTAACCCTAGGACCTCCCGGTTAGAGGCGCTGCAGTGACATCAGTTGATGCACTGAGCTACCGCTTCCGGTTCTCCAAGTGTAACTCACATTACTTTGGCTTCTTTTCCGCCACCAGAATCATATTACAAAGCCTCCTCTCTCGCAGAAGCACGTTCATGCTTTCGCGTCGAAATATGAAGGAAGGAATCGCTGAGCAAGTTCTCATTGCTGCCAGCAGACGCGCTTCCGAATGTGTCGCCCCCAAATAAACAAGCAAAACTCCCCCGCGCGCCCTGCCGCCACCCACGCATTCTCCACTGCATCAATGAACACGAAAATCGAACGGCGGACGCGGCTTGCCCACTGCTCTGTACTTCCGGCTCCTCTACAGCGCCTCGTTAGGACCGGTAGCATCAACTAATGTCACTGCAGCGCTTCTAACCGGGAGGTCCTAGGTTCCCACTCCTCACGGTGGCAGGATTTTCGACACTAGCTTTTCAGCTAGGTCGAATTCTAGCGGCCGGCTGCTCTGATCGGTAGTTTTCCATGGTTTCTCCGATCAACACCAGGCGAATGCCGGAACAGTACCCTAACAAACGGGCCACGGACCGCGCGCGATCTGTCCTTCCTCTTCCTTGTCCTATCATCTCCCCTTACACTCTCACTTACACTAACATGCACTACACTTCCACATATTCCGGGAGACCGGCCGGGAGCTTAGAACTTGTCCCGGCTGGGGCGGTGCCCCGCTGGTGGGAGAGTCCTGGTTAGGGTGAAACCCCACTAGCCGACGGTAGGTCGGCGCCGGATCTCGCCATCCAGCGGTGGAAGGTCACCGCCTTCTCCCGAGAAGAAAAACATGCATTACACTAACGGGACTAATGACCGAAGCTGTTGACGCGCCCGGAATCACGAAAAAATCACTCAATCAATCTCGTTAGGACAGCTGGCGGTTAAATTGAACAGCGGACGAGAACTCCATCCGGACCACAGGAGTTTAGAACGTCGTTTGTCTTCTCCGTTTATTATTTCTCACAGCACTCTCTTCTCGCTTTTACTTTCTCGCTGCTGCTTAGGCAATATAGAGAAAGTTGTAAAATTCTGCATGAAAAATGACGCATTTTTTGGCAGAAAAAAATTTATTGCCGGGCCCTGGACGGGAAAAGAGGATAAATCTAGTTACTAAATATACAAAAATTGCTCTAACACGTGGTGTTGCCAGAATCCATGTTTTGTGGGTTCTTTATACCGAACAATCGATTGAAGGAAAACGTTTATCCGTCTATGTATGAACAGTGCTAGCAGCAAAATCTTTCAGCCCATTTTCTTCAAAATTGCCATTCCTCAATTGATTGGCTTATATCACGGCCTCTTGAATTTGAAATCAGAGTTCATTGTGGGGTGTACTCTGTAAAGCCTCTGGAACATATTTCAAACTTTAAAAAAGAATGAAAGCAAATGTTTTGGTTAAATAATGCTGCCGAAAAGGGTAATAAAAGGATAGAAATATGCAGGTCCCATGTTCCTTGAAAACCCTAATTATTCGAAATTTGCAAAACTAACCCATATTTGGCTAATGTTCCATTATCGGAACAAGCGACAGTGGATTTGTCTTTGTCCCTCTCTCTGGCTTCGTTATATTACTAGAACTTCTAAGAGGGGTCGAATTTCCCGATAGCGCCAAGTGTTGATTTTAGTTCTCGTTTGTACACAAACATTTACCATGTCTCCGCCTTTGCCTTCTTCACTTCTAGTTTTGTTCTATTTCTACTTTCAGCGTACTTTTTCCATTCTTCTTGCATTCTTGAAACCATATATGCGGCGTACGCTTTCTTTTTATTCTTTACTCATTCCTTGACTACCTCGTTCCACCACCTAGTTCTTCTAAAACGCGTATTTACTCTTTTCCTACCACATACGTCTATCGCTGCTTCTAGCATCGTTTCCTTCAGTTTCTTCCATTCTTCCTCGATTCCTTCCCTAATCTCTCCCTGTTTCGTTTCCAGTTTTTCTTCAACTGCTTGTTCATATATTTTCTTATCTTCCTCCATTGTCAATTTTTCATTTTAAATTTTAAAATATTTCTAAAAATGTTCTCTAGGTGGATTTTTAATACGGGTTTTCATCACCACCAATTTATGTCCCATGCTTAATTCCTGCACTTCTATACACCCTAATATGGATTACTTCATATCGAAATGATTCTGTATATGTAAAGTAATCAATCATACTTTTAACTACCATCTGGTTTTTTCTTGTTTCAAATCTCTCACGCTGTTAATATGCACATTTCCATCAATTTGTATATATTATTTCAATTGTGAATGGACGTGCTTCAAATTACTTCAAATTAAGTTTTTTGAAAACTCAATAAATGTTTGTGAAAAAGAGCTTCAAATTTCGAATTTACAGTATAGTTTTACCGCCATTTTCTTAAAAAGGGCTTAAAAATATTAAATGAACATTTCTATTTTGGACAAGATTTTACTCTTTTTTAATATGCTGGAAGTCATAATTCGGTTCTGCTGTTAAGAAACCGAAAAGTTGAGAAAATGTCAAGAAAATATACTTTCGATGGCGATAGACGGCAGCTTGCCAGAAAATAGAACAAGACATGAGTTAGTCCACACCAAGAAAATTTGAAAACTTTTCTACGAGCAAGTCTGTGCCAGGGACCGAATACCGAAATAATAGCGGTAAAGGTATTTATACCGGTATACAAATACCTTTACCTCTATTATACCTTTATTCAAAATACCTTTAAAAATACCGGTATAAGACGTCAAATACCGGTATTTTTAGAGGTATTTTACCTTTATCCGACGTCTATACCGGTAAAATACCTCTATTTAAAGGTATTATACCGGTATTCTCTCATCAAAATACCGGTATTTTCATAAGAAAATACCGGTATTTCAGTAGAATCATACAGGTATTTGGGGGAAATTCATTGTGATATTTTCCGCTGAAATGACTCAGAGGAAACAACTACACACGGCTGAGTTTCTGACCGGAAAGTCCTAGGGTTCGAGTCCCGAGGGTGGCGGATTTTCGTCACTTATTATAGCTAGGTCGAGTTCTGCCGTTGACTGGGTAGTCGAGTTATGTCGTCAGACGGAGGGACCAGCCAACGGTCTTTCGCAGACGTCAACACGAGCTCGTTCGCTGACCTTGGACCTCACGTCCGGGCGCAGAGCTTGGCGACACGTGATAGAGTGTTGAAAATTTATCGAATTTCTCCGTATAAATCTCGTCCTTTCTAGTAGCGATAAAAAATGGAGAAACATGTCTTCTTATCCATAAATGAGTCTTCCCACGCATACCAAACTTCCTTCTTGCATGACTGTGTCATCACTAAATACGATTATTTGCTTAAATTTGATCGTTTCACTAACATTCCCGAAAATAATTTTTTCAGTTGGCCCAGTTTCCTTATTCTGCACCATAATTATAACTAAAACAATATTAAAAATTGACATTGAACGCTAATAGACATATTAACTATTCTTACGCGAGAAACAGATGCGTTATGTTTAATTCAAAATTAATGATTGAAGCATGTTTAATTAATTTATCATTTTGTTTGTTAATTTATAAATTTAATTAATTAAATGTTAATTTTAATTGAAAAGTAAAAATGTTAATATTAATAAACTCTTTTTTATTAATTAATAATGTTAGTATATATTTCTTATTATTAAGGAAGAAACACTCTTCTCGAAGTAATAAAGTAATAAAAGTAATAAAAGTAATAATAATAATATAATAATAACATAATAATTTACTTTTATTACAAATTTCTCAATATTTGCAGTTAATGTCAAAATATATTAAACCCTTAATATAAACTAGGAAAATAACATTTTATTTTAGCCCTATTTATTAATGTATAATTAAGATTTAATTGTGAAATGAAGTAAAAGGAAATCATTTTTTAACAAAAACAAAACTGGGCCTGAAAGCCTGAGCGTTCGTGATTATCTCAAGGTGTCAACGCTTCCTCAGTTCGCCGAAGGAGGGGTCGGGAGGGAAGAAACGGTCCTACGCCTACGGCACGGCGCATACGTTGACAGCCTCTCCATGTGCGAAATACAAAGACAGACTTAGGTCATCTCTCAGGTCAGATGGGAAATAGCTCGATGAAGGACACTAAGAAAAGGTTCTCTTCAATGGAACCAATAATTATTATTTCATATTTCAACTTTTCCGAAGTTTAAATTAAGGGAGGTTTCAATACATACAACGTATCAAACGTAAAGCCCGAACACAAAACATTTACAATAATAAGAATAGAATTTAATACAGTTGTTTAATATATATATATATATATATATATATATATAATAAACATAATAATTTAAACAATAAATATCAGTTATGAAATGATATTTGATTAATAAACATTTTGTGAGATATTATTAACTAAAGCAACCTATTTTGTCAACATGTATGAATGGAAAGCTATATTTCTTCATTGAAAATACCGGTATAATACCGGTATAACCTTTATGGACGTCCATACCGGTATAGACGTTCTATAGAGGTATTTTACCGGTATAAACGAATAAAGGTATTTGAAAAAGGTATGGAAAAATACCGGTATTATACCGGTATTTTTTACCGGTATTCAATACCTTTTCGGTCCCTGCTTCTAATTGAGCATTTGACTCTCGTGGACATTTTGCTTTTGATCACCTGGTAATCAGTGCTCCATCTGCATGAAATGAGACGAATGTAGCTATTTTCTATTCCGATTGTAATTATTAGAAAAAAGTGAATATTTGAATGAAGAGAACACATTTCCCCGTTTGCTATTTCTTGGTTCGTTCAGGATAGTTGAGTATAATTGTTGAAATCTACTAGACCGTGTCTGGGGTGAAAGATATTCCCTTTTTGCCAATGCAAATACAGAGATAAAGTTTATTTCATGAATATTTCGCATAAGGTATCTGACATCATATACACACTTGGTAGGAGATATTTTTTCCTCTGGAATAACACCTCTATTATTCTTCGGTTTTTATAACATGGCACGTGAGGGCCTGTCTTCACGATGGAATATGGTATGGCTTTTCGCATCTTTTTCGGTTGTGCCGCAGGATGTCGCTTGATATGCAACACTGTTCGATACGGCCGCGATCATGCAAAATCTGGTGACACGACCGCGAAAGACACAAACTGCCGAACCATATTCCATCGTGAAGACAGGTTCTCACGCGCCATGTTATAAAAACCAAAGTATAATCACAATGAGAAAAATGTTGAAACCTACCGACAACGGCGAGGTACATGGCGTGTCCGATGGGCGGCGTGGTGCTGACCTGGCACTCGTACAGCCCCGAGTCGCGGTGCTGCGGGTAGCGGATCTGCAGCATCCAGTCCTCCGTCTGCGGCGAGTGGATGGACTGGAAGCGCTGGTCGCTCGTGTACGTGTATCTGCCCACCGTCAGCAGGTGGATGTCCCGGTGCCGCACCCACGACACCTGCGCACGGGAAAAGCTCAAACTCAGCTACAGGGGCCTTGTCATAGACAAACACACTCCTCCTTTCACAGACGAAAACATAAATATATAAAAATAATATTAGAAAACAATTAAATGAACAAATAAACAGAGAAATATATTTGTGTCAAGCATTTAATAAATAAAGAAAAAAAAGACTTTAGTATATTTTGTGAAACGGGAGGACATAATTAAAAATTAACATTAATTTAATATAATTTAAAGTGAACAATGTAAGAAAAAAATGGCTAAAATTATTAACAAAAAGGAAGGCAGGGATTGGGTGACGAATGATATGTTGCGAACAAGTGACTAAAGACGAACGTAATAGAAATTAACTTGCACCGCGCGATGAAACAATGGACATTGGTGTGCGGTATTGTGACTGTTAAAAAAGAGAACTGCGGAGGTAACGAAACAGGGCGATAGTGTCGCAAAGAGCCCCGTGATACATTGATAAGTTTCGGAATTTAGTAAAGGAATTTAATGTTAAACACGTAAAGTTATCGGCAGAATCCTAGCAGTTTTTCGATAATGGAGAAATATTTTTTGAATTTTAATTTGAAAGTTGAAGTCCCGAAATTATAACGGCATTGTCGAGTGTGGTGCCGGGAGAGGTGGTTCAGGGCATCAGCTGCTTTCACTGCAGTACCTCTGACCGAGAGGTCCTAGATTGGAGTCCCGATGGTGGCAGGATTTTCGACATGAGCTAGGTCGAGATCTGTTTCTCCCTGAAGGAGAAGTCTATCGGTTGACTGCTCTGATCGGTAATTTTTCGTGGTCTCTCCGACCAATACTAGGCGAATGCCGAAGCAGTACCCTAACAAACAGGTCACGGACCGCGCGCGATCTTTCCTTCTCATTCTTTGTCCTATCCTACCCCTGACACACACATACACTTATGTGCACTATACTACAAAATTTGCAGAAATACTCGTCGGGAGATTAGAGCTTGTTCCGGCTGGGGCGGTCGACGGTAGTGAGATACTTATTTGGGGAAAATCCCGCTAGCCGACTATGGGTCGGCACCGGATCTCACCTTGCAACGGATAAGATCATTGCCACCTCTTGAGCAAAAACATACACTTAACTTACGGGACTAATGATCTTAGCAGTTAACGGACCCGGAATCATCAACCAATCAATTGAGTGTGGACAACGAGAGAACGCTGAACAACGGACGGAGCCTATGAAGACACGAAGCAATTTTCATTGAAAAATTTGGAAACGTTTTTAAGAATATGCCGATTAAGCATTACTGTAAATGCGAAATTTGAAACTCTTTTTCACAGGTTTTCGAAAACTTCATTTGAAATCATTTAAAGTACTTCCACTAACACGTGCAATAATGTATACAAATGAATGGAAATGTGCAGCAACTGGCGAGAGAGATATTTCAAAACAATTACTTTCGTGTAATTTAAAAAAAGAAGAATATTGCAAAACGATTTTTACGTCATATAAAACAGTGTAATTAGCACTATGCGTTGGAAAAAATTGAAAAAAATTTGTGCCATTTTCGAGAAAGAGGCTCTTGAGCGTTTCTGAAAATCCTGAATTTAGAGCAAATTTTTACAGAAAACTGCTGAGTTTCAAGAACCTTTATTTTACATTATTTAATGCCCATTTACTCATAAATCTAAGAAAGTGAAGAAATTGTCTCTAGTGTAAATATTTCCGACGTTAGAGACAAGTAAAAAAATTACATTTTTGTAATTTTTGAAGAAACAAAAGTTTAGAACAATATGGTGTTTATGTCATCCGATAGGATACGTCTGGTACTATTCCTACCAAAAATATAAAGAAAAAAATTGGAGCCTTTTATGAAAAATTCTTGTTTTTGGTATTTTTTAAAACTGCAAATTTTGCATGCACTATTGAAAGAAAATTGCTAAAATTTTCAAAGAAAACCTATATGACCGTAATGAAGGAGGAATTTACAGTCAAAAAAATTATTTCTAGGAAAATCTCTATCTTCAATGTTATAGCTGTAGAAAGACGTCCAATCCAAAGAAAAATAATTCCAATAATTTTCAATTTTCGAAACCAGATTTAACCGTGGAAATCGGACCTACGCCACATATATAAGTGTACTTTATTCTGTTCTTACAAGTAATTTAAAGAAAAACTTTTAAGCCGTTTTTGAGGAAATATTGAAAATGTCCGGGAGGCTTCATGTAAAGTATGTTTAATATCCCCAAATTTAAAAGAATGTTTTTCTCAATTTCAAAGCATCAACTAGAGCCAATTGTACAGGGGTTTCTTCAATTTGGGAAAGATCGTATGTGTGGTTTAGGAGCTATGTTTGTTCACATACGACTGACGGACAGACGGACAGACGTTTCGAAGAAAAAAACACTTTTTCATAATCAGGACCTAGAACCTGTATTTTGTTAAATCTCAAAATAAATTTTCCAGCTTTACACTTTCTGTATACTCTATATTACTCCTTATATATACGAATGAATAACTAAGTACTAGGCACGACACAAACTTTCTCGTAGTAAATTTTTCTATTTTCTTGGTTGATTGGCTTAGATCTTGCCCCATTCTCTGACCATTCACCTATCGTAACCAAAGGACATTTCTCAACTTTTTGCTTGCCTAATAGTGTCGAAATATTACGTCAAGAAAATTAAGAAGAGTAAACCTCGTTCTAAACAAATTTTCTTTGAAAATTAAAGTCATTTTAAAAAAATGGTGATTGATAATTGTAAATGCAAAATTGGAACCCCCTTTTTTTAAACGAAATCTATTGAGTTTTCAAAAACGTCATTTGAGTCATTTGATGCATATAATTATAAAGTCAATGAATATGTACATATTAACGGGAAGGTATTTAAAAATTATATTTCAGATTTTTTAAAAACTAAGAATACCCCAAAATGAACTTAACATCATCTTCGAAAATGCTATTCCCTATCCGTTGGAAGGTTTAAAAAAATTTTGAAAAAATTAGTGTGAGCTTATCTCCTCGAAATTTTGGGACTCATTTTACAGAAATTTATTGAGTTTCCAAACACTTCATCGACATTTTTTAAAAGAAATATACTCTTAAATATAATAATTAAGAAGCCCTACTTTATTGTAAATATTCCCGATGTGAGACCCCGTCAAAAATTACAGTTTTGTAATTTTTTTTGAAAAATTATTTTGTAATTTTGAAAAAAACAAACAAAAATAGAGCAAAATCGCATTAATGTCATCGTTTAGGGTATATTTAACTACCCTTTTAAAAAATTTTAAAAGAAAAATTTTGGAGCATTTTTGAAAATCTTGTTTTTTTTTTTTAAATTCAAATTTTGCACAGACTATTGAGCGAAAACTACTAAAATTTCAAAAAAATCCCCATGACTTTATTGAAAGAACTTTTTATACACAATTTCATTGAAAAAATCTGTATTCAGTTTTAATTGTAGTGACGCCAAATAAGTTCAATTTTTTTGAGGTTTTGAAAATTAATTAAACGTGTAACATATGCCACATTTAAAGTGTATTTTGCTCCATTTATAAAAATTGAAGAAAGAAATTGGATTGTTTTGAGAAAATTACAAAATGTACAAGGCATCACAAATACCTCCAAATTTTAAGAATTTTTTTCAAAATTTCAAATCTTCAACTAGACAGTGTTCCCCAATTTTGGGAAAAAGTTTGTACGTGTTTTATGCCTATTTTTTTTATTACGACAGACGGGCGGAGGACATTTTGCTTCCAATTGGTTTTCACATTAGGACCCAAAACGGTATTCTGCTACCCCCTTGTTGATTTTTTCTTAATTTAGAGTTGGGTTTTTTTCACATTGTGTTTTTTTAGGGCCGGGCAATGAACTTTTCTGTCGAAAATTCCTGCTTTTGCACAGCATTCATACTTTCTCTTTGTACGTATATTACACCCTATATACCTACGTATCGAAATGTAACTAGAGGTCCACTGGATGGCAGAGAAATATCTCATGCCAAAGTTTTCTAATTTCCTTGATGTGTCTGGTTCTGGTCTTGTCATTCTTCCCAGGAATTATCATCCAAAATTCATTTTAGACATTTTCAACATTTTTAAACATTGAACCAGTTTACGAATATAACGAAATATTACTTAAGAATATTAAAAAGGTAAACGCATCATAAATAAAATTTTCATTGAAACCTTTTAAGCAATTAAAAAGAAAACATTAGCATAGCTGTAAATTGAAATTCTAATTGTGAATTTGGAATTCTGATTTTTCTGTTATTGACGTTCTTATAAGAAGAAATAAAAGAGGTCATCTTCGTCAACATATTAGCTTTATTAAGATAGCCGGCTTTCGACGGCTTTGCCGTCATCGTCAGTCTACAAGATACAGAAAGATATACAAATGGATGGGTATACAAATGGATGGAAATGTGCATATTAACCGCGTAAGAGATATTTTTAAAAAAATACAATTGAAGAAACAAAAGAATACATCAAAATAAATTTTACATCATGCTAAACAGTGCAAATAGAACAGTGCACTACCCGTTTTAAAAATGTACAAAAGAACTGACAAGCTATTTTTTAGAAAATGATGTTTGAGCGTTTCTGATATTGAAGCTCGTTTCCACAGAAAACTGCTGAGTTTTCGAGAA